>CM035410.1:22234131-22264131 GCA_020310875.1 Ceratopteris richardii
AGACTTTCTATCAAGAAGAAGCCAACAAGAAGAAGACTACAAGAAGGAAGTTTCAAAAATAAAGAAAGGCTGCAAGAAGGAAGATTTACAAATAAGAGGGCTGCAGGAAAGAAGTTTTGAAAGCTTCACAAGTAAAGAAAGCCTCAAGGAAGAAGCTTTGAAGGCTGCAAGAAGGAAGCTTGGAAAAGCTTCACAAAGGGGAGGCTAAGAAGAAAATCTCAAAAGAAAAGGAAGGCTTGAGAAGAAGCCTAAGGTATATCTCCCATTCATTGCTCTATTGTTTTGTTGAAGGCCTCGACCAAGACAAGTGGACGAGAGGTTCACTTCAAAGTGAAGACTCCTAAAGAGCACTTTGGAAGAGTCAAGGATTCAAGAAGGAAGGTGAGCGAGGAGGCATCACCAAAGTCACCCTGGTCAAAGACAAGCTAATATTGGAGGTAGCTTGTGATAAAGCTCGATCAAAGGAGCTTGAGTATTTGAACCGCTCACTCAAGAGGAGTTTGAGCAAGAAGGCTTACTCAACAAAGTTGAAGCCAAAGGGAATCCAAGGTATGAAGATTTCAGGAAGGTTGAAGAAGCTCACTCGATGGAGAGTTAGAGCACTAAACTTTTGGAGCACCAAGGAGGTCACTACTCAAACGAATGCTTCAAAATGGGAGGTAAAAACTTCTTGTTTATGTTGTTTTCAGATTTCCACCAAGAAGTCTTGGAAGTGTAGGTATGAAGAGAAAGAAGGAACTATCAAAGAGTTCCTTGAGCACCCTATTGAAGGAGTGCATGCAAGAGAGTCATGTGGAGACTCTCAAGTATATTTTCAGCCACATGGAGAGGCTCAGGACCAAGGGGGAGACATAGACAATGGCTTGAAAGCCATGGCAAGAGGCAAAGAGCAAGGGAGAGATCATGTCAAAGAAGAAGATGAGCTAGGAGAGCTCATAGTAGCCTATTCCATCAAAGACAAAGAGAGAAAGAAGGTTGAAGTTGAAGATGAGGAGAATGAAGGCCAAAGAACAATTGTTTCAAGACAAAAACCAGCCCATGAAGAAGTTGAAGAAGCCACCTTGAAGGATAGTCCAGCCAAAGGAGAAAGTGCAAGGAGTTTCAAGAAGAAGGAAGCCACCAACGAGAGCAAGGAGAGAAGCTTCATAGTGAGTTGGAATGATTTGAGTCTAAAGAAGGACACTCAAAGAAAGGAAGCCACCATGGAAGATAAGAAGAAATAAGGCCTATTCAAGAAATTTGGGAATTATTCAAGACCCATTGATATTACTTACAATGTTAATTTCTTTAGTTTGATCCCAACCTTGATACCCCATTTATAATAAGATTATCCTTAATATTAAAATGTCAATTTTATATATTCCAATCAAGAGATAACAACATGTTGAAGTGTGTGAATGAGTCAAAAAAAACATTGGGACACAAAGAATTGTCTCAAAATCTTGTGTAATTCCCGTTTTTCCTGAATAGGTGTTAAATCGAGAGAAGAGCAAGAGAGAGAGGAAGAGAAAATACAAAAGAAGACAATGGGAAGGAAAGATATGGTAAGAGATCTTATGCATCATGAAAATAATGCTTCACTTGTATTTCAGACAGGTTTTGAGGAGGAAGACACTATGACATCAAAAGGAGAGCATGCAGAGCTCTCATATCAAAGAATAAAGCAAAGGAAAGGTCTCATAAAACCCTACAACCAAGGAACTGAAGTAGAAGAAGACCTTGAAATGGCAAGAGGCCATCAATTTCTTTATTTCTATCTCATGAAGGCTTGGAGAGAAACTTCAGTTGCTCTTCAACTAGCTTTTGTTGAAGATCCTTCAAAAGATCTTCGAAGAACTCCTAAGAGAAGAAGATTGATGAAGATATCAAGCCAATGGAAGCCAAACTTCTTCAAAGGGAGAAAGCAAGCACTCCATCGACAAATTCGGATGCAAAGGCCACCATGGAAATTTCCTCAAGCATTGCTAGCTATTGTTGCAAGCTTCGAGGAGAACTTTATTTGGCACATCCCTTGGACTACACATTGAAGCTTGAGGGGGAGTGTTGAAAAAAATGGCAAGCTTCAATGAAGCTTTAAAACATTAGAACTTAGAGGACCCTCTCATATTTTTAGTTTTGCTTCCTTTCATTGGAATGTTCTAATAAAGTGTGCCCGTAGTGTTTTTGGTTTTTCTCATATGAACACTATCTTAGTTTCTTTTCATAACACATATGAATAAACCCTTGTGTGAACCATAGAAAACTACGTAGGAATCCACTTGCGCTTTGATTCCTCCTTGACTTAAGGAATGACTCAAGAAATTGCATATACGCATTTAACTCCTTCTACCCTTGATTTTCTCCTTGACTTAAGGCAATATGCATATGCGCATTTAACTCCTCCTAAATCTAAGGGAACACTTACGAGTCTTCAAACTTCTATATAAAGAAGTGTGTGAGCATGATAGCGGGGCGGCTCTCCACAGTGTTCTCTTGTAGGATTTGTTAGCAACACACATGGACATAATACTGGGCATGTCATGTCAAATCTGCCAATGCTCTTCTCTATGTAAACTCTTAGTTGATTGAAATATATTTCATGCGTTCTTTATTCTCTCTCTCTCTCTGAGTCACAGGATCGCATGTATCAAAGATTGAACACAGAGTTCTATGTGAAAGCATTTCGGACTATATATGCGTGCAGAAAAGTGGACGTCACAAAGGTATAATTCTCATATATGATAGATTCATGATTCTGTTATTATGATAGGTCGATGACAAGTTGTTATTTTCTATGAGCGCACATGATAAACAAAGGTTTCTTACTTTATGAAGTCATTCTGAACTAAGTACAGTTGCATGAAAGTCAAGGTTACAAAGTGCAGGTGATGCAAATCTTATATCTGTTGTTACAAGAAACAAGCTCATTCCTTGTGCCATAAAAATGATATGGAAATCATCTCTCTGAATAGAAGAAACATTTGTCATATGACTCCTCCCCGAAGATCATATGTAAGGATGATGTGAAGGTCTATTCACACAGGTACAAATAGTTTGAATATATTATGTGCATAAGATTATAGGTGACTCTATGCATGAGAGTTGTGTATTGATGTGTACACTTGATACGTATGTCGCACAGGAAATATGGATAATGCATTATAAATGTATGAGCTGAATATTAATCATACTTGAGAGTATGTGCACATGGAAGTGATTCATATGCAGAGAAAGTTCTTCGTCATATTATAGTTCATGCATTATGCACTCAGAGTATTGGAGTGCCTCATGGAATCAAGATGCTATGATGTTGTTATGAACATAATAAGTATATGTGATAATCCTCCCAAAAGTTGCAGGTGATTATTTGCAGGAACTGGACACGTTTTTATTTCTATTGTGTTGATGATGTGACTTATTGAAGTACACTATTGTGGAAAAATTAGTGAATACACAGTGTATATGTTATGGTGTGAAATGGTTTTATTGCAGACTAGAAAGGAGCATTGACTGTTGTGATAAACATCAAATGTATAAGCATATGCAGAGTTATGATATGTGCAGGTTCTCATAAATTATGATTGATAATGAATGCAGAAGACTACTTTGATATGTGCAGGTTCTCATAAATTATGATTGATAAAGAATGCAGAAGACTACTTGTTGCTGCAGAACCATATATATGCATTTTTATCTACATCATGGCTGAATAAGTTCATACGTTGACCCATCTATTAAAGTGATTTCATGATGGTGAACATATGTGAAAGAAGTTTTCTTATGATGAGTGAGTAAAAGTGTACTATGTATTTTTGAGGTGTTAATGTAATGCTATTGTGGTTAATCAATATATTGCCCATATGAACCATGTATGACTCATGAGGAAATAAGTTTGTAGTCATCTGCAGCCAAGGATCTACAGGTACAAATAAATTAAGTGATAATTTTTGAAGTGAAAAACAAGATCCGTATACCTTCGATTATGGGCTCACCACTCTTCCGCATGCAAAACCCGATTTTCAACAACATATACATATACATATACATATACATATACATATACATATACATATACATATACATATACATCTACATATACATATACATATACATATACATATACATATACATATACATATACATATACATTTACATATACATTTACATACACATATACATACACATATACATACACATAGACATATACATATACATATTTATATACATATACATATACATATACATATACATATACATATGCATATACATATACATATACATATACATATACATATACACATACATATACACATACATATACATATACATATACGTATACATATACGTATACATATACGTATACATATACGTATACATATACATATACATAAACATATACATATACATATACATATACATATACATATACATATACATATACATATACATATACATATACACAGACATATACATATACATATACATATACATATAGATATACATATACATACACATTTACATATACATATACATATACATATACATATACATATACATATACATATACATATACATATACATATACATATACATATACATATGCATATGCATATACATATACATATGCATATGCATATACATATACATATACATATACATATACATATACATATACATATACATATACATATACATATACATATACATATACATATACATATACATATACATATACATATACATAGACATGTACATATACATATGGATATAATATTTTATTACTGTATACAAAATATGTTCTAAATATGGCAAAGAACAGTGGAGAAAATATGCATTAGTGCACATACTTCATGTTCTATATGTGTATGGGGTGCAAGCCAAGATAAGTTTGTATTAACACATATATATATTTGAATGCATGAGCATATAAGTAGGAATGGTTGCATCATTATTATGAATGTAAGTCAAGCATATATATTTTTTATTATGTGTATTTTAATAGTATATGTACATAAGATGTGAAATTTAAAGAGAAATCATCAGACAATAGAAAGGAAGACCAATGCATGCACTTACGTAGCGGTTTTCATAAATAAAAGTGGCCACATGGAAAGGAGGAGGAGCGGAAAGGCATAAATGGATTCTTTTAATGGGGAAGAAAAGAAAGAAAGAAGGAATGTCTATAGTTAGGAGGAAATTTAGTATGGAGAGGAGTTAAAGTGTCTTTGCTTGCCATTATTAATTAAAAGGGAATGACATTGATTGGGATCATCTATTTTGGAAGAGAGAAAGTTCCATGTTATCATTTGTCTAGAAGCTATTCATCTTTATTGTTATGATCTCCATGAATATGAAAAATAGCCATTGCGCTCGAGCTCCATTGTCTCTCTCAAATGGAGTGGTATCTTAAATATTTTCAGAACCATTAACATCTTTGTATTTAATAAGGTCATTTGTTTTTGAAAAAGTGTGAAGTTTCAAATTCATGTGATGATGCAAAATATAGTTTTTTCCATCTGCACTCTCAATGACAAGCTGCAGTTCTTCCTTGTGGATATATATATGTTTGTAGAGCTTCCTAATGATATGCTTATACTATTTCCTAAAGGATTTCTTGCACTCTAACTTGGTATGCCTGATGTTTAAGTGCTACATCCATGTTTCTTTGTAAATAGGAGCTTCCCTCACCCTAATGGCAAGTTTTATAGGGAAGAGCTTGCATACATTCGCCCTCTCGAGGTGGATGTGAGTGATCGCATGGTATTGCCACCACTAGTAGTGTGGTGAAGCTCATCAACACTTGTTGGATTATATGCTGCCTTAGAAAGTTATCGAGATTAAATATTGGTGATAACTAAAAAGCATGGTTTACCAAGCTTAGGGGGCATTGAAGAAACTTTTAATAAACTTTCATTGTGATGACTTTGACATATTTTGTGACATATTACGTTTCCAAAAAGACGAATCTATCAGAAAATGACTCCATCTAATTATTATTATGATGAAAAGGAACTTTCACTTACCCATCTATCTCCATCGTTTAGAAAAATTGATCCCTTAAATGGTGTATTATATTTACATCATAGGATTATCCTTATTTTTCTAACTAGAAGAAAGATTATTATGGTGGCTTATACATTCACGTGTAGAGTTCTTTCTATGGTACCCTAATTTTGGGTGGCATTATTATGCCCAATAGAGTTTTCATTATTCCCAATGATACACACTTCTCTTATGTGTGGTTCTAAACTATTTATCAACCAAAAGCATGATTTCTATTATGACAAGTACATATATGGAGACTTTCTCCATCACAATTGCACTATGCGACTTGTTGCAAATACTTTTATGATGGATTCATTCATCATGATTTATCAAGATAAAAGAAAATTTAGAGATCTTGAATTGGGATGGTGCTTCCATGATTGAAATATATGATCATTGGGTAACTCGGGCATACATGTATTATGACCTTTTTCACCCAATCATACATGTATTATGCTACATGGCTAGTAATGATCAGATCATGGACATAAATCACTGACAAAATCATTTCGCTTCCTTGATTCCATAGAAATAGTGAATAATCAGCCTTTGATTGCATAAATTCAAGATCAAATATCTTTTTAGTAAATTGTTCACATCATGGTCTTGGTACTTCTTTCAATCCATAAAGGGCCTTTGATTTACATACATAATCATGATACTTTGGATGTACATATAATCTTGGCTCCCCTCATGATCAAAATGTCTAGAAATTTTCTCTGGCTCATCATGAACATTATGCATAGCATCATTCATATCATTCTCTATCATAACCATGTCTTGGATGCATACCATGAGGCATTATCATCAAATATAATGTCTCTACTCACTATACATTCTCTTGTCATAGGATTCTAACACCTATATCCTTTCTTTTCTTATGAATATACTCCAAGTATGCACTTTTCTGATTTAGTCTCAAAATTGTGCCCTAATTGAATAGGAAAATGTGATAACAAATACCTTAGCTCACATTCTTGTTGGAGCTCTATTAATGACACGTACAACCTTATAGTAGGCTTCTACCAAAAATGTATCTCGCATGTTCTTTTCATTTAACATGGCTCGAGGAACTTCTTCAATCATACAATTCTAGCATTCTGCAACACCATTTTGGTGTGGTGTATATCTATTAGAAATTTACCTTCTAATTCCATGATCACTAGGGTATTGATCAAATTCCTTTCAAATATACTCTCCCCCTAAATTTGATCATAACCATTGAATAGGAAAATGTGATAACAAATACCTTAGCTCACATTTGGTTTATGCTTCCATAGTCTCCCATCAAGAGTCAAATCATGAATCATTCTTGTTGGAGCTCTATTAATGACACGTACAACCTTATAGTAGGCTTCTACCCAAAATGTATCTCGCATGTTCTTTTCATTTAACATGGCTCGAGGAACTTCTTCAATCATACAATTCTAGCATTCTGCAACACCATTTTGGTGTGGTGTATATCTATTAGAAATTTACCTTCTAATTCCATGATCACTAGGGTATTGATCAAATTCCTTTCAAATATACTCTCCCCCTAAATTTGATCATAACCATCTAATGTACATGCCCAATTTCTTCTCAACCATGCTCTTAAATATGAAAAAGCATTTGAAACCTTCACTTTTATGCTTTAAGAAATATATCCAAGTGTATCGACTAGATTCACCAATTAATATAAAAAAGAAAACTGAGCCAAAAACTAATTTTGTTCTAGAAAGTCCAACTAAATCACTATAAATCATCTCTACATGCCTCTTTCTATGCATTCCTCTTCTTAGAAACTTCATATGCTCATTTTTGCCAAATGCACATGCTTCATATATTCTCTCAAAATTTAAATTACCAAATTTTGGTAGACCACACACTAACGTTTTCTTCTACATAGTCTTCAATTTCTTCAAATGTCTATGGCCAATTACCTTATGCCACATTTTAGCTATATTAGAGTGCACATTTTTCTTGGCATACATATCCTTATAAAGAGGTGTGCCCATATCAAACCTAAATAGTCTACACATTTTCTTTACATGACCAAAATATTTCCCTTTTTTCCATAGTTCAAGTCATGTATGAAAACCCCATGCCAATTAAAGATCACTTTCCTATCTTGATCTGCAAGTTGACCAACCGAAGCTAAGTTATTTGTTTACTAGGCACATGTAAACCATCACTCAATATATTTTGGACGCCATTCTTATGGACTAGTGGTACATTTCCAACATTGTTAATTAGATGTAAAGTATCATCACTAATCGCCGCATGTTCTTTATTATTCAAAGGCTCTTTAGACTCAAACCGATTTCCTATGCTTTTCATATGATTTGTGAAAATAAAATCTAAGTACTAATTTGCATCATCTCCTCATTTATATATGCTATTGAGCACCTTCTCCATTGCAAATATGTTGTCTGAGCCCTAATCTCTATATGAACTTTCTTTAGAGAATTTGCAGTATGATGCATAAAGACATCTACTTGTTCCTCTTTGAATATTTTTCTTATGATAGCGATACTTCTCAAAATGGCCATATTTGTCGCAATGATAATAGTATCTAAGTGCCTAAGGTCTACATCTACCTCTTGAATTTGATCTACCTCTTCCTTTTGGCATATCCAAATTTTTTGAATTTCTAGAGCTTGATTGACCATGGGTGTTGCAAAATCCTTGATCTACACCAGCCAAATGAACTCCAAGAGTATATGTTGGGCCCTTTTAGCTTGCCAATGGATGTATTAGACACCCTATGTACCTTGGAAGATCACTCTCAAAAAGATAGATCAAAACAGATTGACCTTCCTACATGAATCTTCATACCATGAATTGTTTTCATAAAAAAACTACATCTCTACTTACCAAGAATCCTTTGTTGGTAGGTTTGTATAACCTGTAACCCTTTTGATTGTTTTCATATCCAATAAATACACACCTTTCTGCCTTTGGATCCATCTTGCCTCTAACCTGTGAAGAATTATGAGCAAAAGCAATACATCCAAAAATTTTACAATTATCTAAGCTTGGTCTTCTTCTATTCCAAGCCTCATATGGAGTCATCCCATCAAGGGATTTTGAAGGCAACCTATTAATCAAGTAAGTGGATGTAGATACAGCCTCAACCCATGGATAATTAGGCAAATGCTTTCCATTTAACATGGACCTTGCAGCTTCAACAATTGTCCTATTCCTCCTTTCTACCACTCCATTTTGCTCAGGAGTGTACCTTGTAGTTACCTCTCTTTTGATTCCTCTTTCTTGAAAAAAAGAATGAAACTCATGGGAGAAGTATATTCCCCCTCCATCTCACCTTAGCCTTTTTAGTGACTTACCTATTTGATTCTCCACAAGAGCCAAATATCTTTTGAAACATGAAAAAACTTCATCTTTGTGTTTCATAAAGAATAGGATAGTCCATCTGCTGCAATCATCAATAAAGGAGACATAATACCTTGATCCAGATATTGAAGCTTCCTTGCTAGGTCCCCATACATCTGTATGAACCAGCTCCAAGAGATCTCCATGCTATAACCTTTCTTCATGAATGGTAACCTGTGAGACTTTCCAAATTGACATGCACTACACTTATAAATCATATGTTCTTTTGACAAATTAGGGAGTCCAAGTACACTTTGGTCCGTGCAAATTTGCTTTAATGACCTTTCACCAATATGTGCTAACCTTTTGTGCCATACTTCCAATTCTGTGAGTGTCTGACTACCATAATTAAAGAGAGCAATGTTTCTAGTGTCTTGTAATTCAACTGTGAACAATCTACCTATCTTTTCACCTTTTGCAATTCTTCTGAATCCTTGACTTGGATCTTCAACAAATGCTCCTGCTTTTGTGAACCTGACTTGCAACCCTTTCTCTACTATCTGCCCAACACTTATCAAATTCTTTGTAATGGTAGGGACATAGAGTACCTTATTGAGTAGGTTGATGTTTCCATCAGGTGCTTTGACATTGCCTATTTTCTCCACAGGATGTTTTGTGTCATCTCCTGTTTCTACATCATGCTTATTCCTTGGATCTTCTAAATCTGATAGGAGTGCCACATTTCCTGCCACATGATTTGAACAACCTGAATCTATGTAGAAAACATGCTCATCAGATTTACCTTGTGGCATAGCCATGTTCATGATCAATAACGAATCCTCTTTGTTTGAGACTTCTGTGTAGTTATTCTAGTCTCTCCTTCTTTTGTAGCCTCCTTAATAGTTTGAATGATTGTAGTTGTTTTAGTTTGATAATTGTTGAACCTTCCTCTTGAGTAGCGATAACTTCCTCTATTGTATCCTCTACCTCTTTGATTCCTGGAATTCCTAGAGCAATTTTCAGTTGTATGATTAGTTAATCCACAAATAGAACATGGGTTGGAGTCTTGGGATCTCCCCCTACCTTATCTACCTCCTCTCTCTCTACCTCTGCCATGTCTTCCTCTACCTGTATAGTTAGCTTGATATGTACTTGCTTCATCATCCCCTTTCTGTGCCTTTCCTTTGTTATCTTTGGACTTGCTTTTATCAGTGTATAAAGCTGAAGATGGATTACCTTTAGAGCTTTCTCCATTTTTGATAAGCTTTGCCTCTTGAGTAAGTAGTTGTCCAATGAGTGTATTGAAATCAGGTACATGCATGTCCATGTACAAATCCATAGCTGTGGTGAATGCTTCCCACTTGTCATCTGCCTTCAAGCCATTGATGACCTACCTTACAATTTGCTCTTCATCTATTACCTCTCCAATTCTTCCCAACTGTTCTGCTATGTCCTTGAGCTTTGTGACAAAATCAGTCACATTTTGTTTGGGAGCCTTCTTGAGAGTTGTGAAATCCAGCCATAGTTGATGCTTCCTAGCTTTGGTACTTGAAGAGAAGAAAGCTTCAAGTGCATCCCACACTTCCTGAGATGTCTTACAACTGCTAATGTGAGGCAACAAAAAATTTGAAATAGAGTTGAGGAGATAAGACCTTGCAAGTGCATCCTTGGAGCAGCATGTGCTCAATCTTTCTTGCTCTTCTTGTGTTGGTTGACTTTTGTTCCTCAAACTTGGCATAACTTCATCTCCAGCCACATAACCATATAAAGCTCTACCTTGGAGATAAGCTTCCATTCTTAATGACCAAGCTGAGTAGTTACCTCAATCCAATTTGTCAATTGATGAAGGATATCCATCTGCCATGTTTGCTCTGATACCACTGTGAAGAGATGAATAGGTATGTGCTTGAAGATGAAGAGATGTTGCAAAATCCTTGATCTACACCAGCCAAATGAACTCCAGGAGTATATGGTGGGCCCTTGTAGCTTGCCAATCGATGTATTAGGCACCCTATGTACCTTGGAAGATCACTCTCAAAAAGATAGATCAAAACAGATAAGTTGGAGTTAGCTCATAGGTGAAGAACTTGCTATTCTTGGTTCATACACCTGTCCAGTGTTTTGCATAATTTTCTGAGCACAGCAGCAATTAGATTAATTCATCTTGGGGAAGTATATTTAACTTAAAGAGCTAACTTTCAAGAGTAATCACATAAAAAATAATGAACCACACACTGAGAATGATGTTTAGCAATTGATGACATCATCCCGATTTTCACGGGCTGCTATAGTTTGCGACCAGTGAGCAGAAAAATGCACATAACTCCAGATTGATGAATTCAATGATTATGAAAATGTGTATACTTTTAGTAGACAGTAAGCTGAATCCAACAAGCTTTAAATCATTGAATTTGGATAAGTAATCACTGAGAAATGGCTCTGACAAGATGAGTAAAAAAGTCGGGTACCTGACAGAGAAGTGAAAATGACAGACAGGGGTGACTTCAACTGAACATAACTGAATATTGCAACACCCAAATGCGATGAAAATTGATGAGCATATAGTAAACTTATAAAGCTAACTTTATCAAGTTATATCACTCAAAAAAATGCACCAAGCTCAGAGAAAGCATCTCTACAATCTGACTGAGAAAATTGAGAGTCATGGAAGTGAGTAGTACACTTCACAAGAACATGGAAATATGAACCCAAATAATAATGAAAATGAAAGTATATTGCTTGTACAATACAATGGACTTACTGATACATATGTGTGCCTTGCAATCACACCTTGATATGGCATAAAGCTCAGCTCTTGGAGGTCTTCACATAGGTCTCTCTAACCACGACTAAAACTGCCATCTATTTATAGTTGAGTTTGGGAGGCTAACTTCCCTCAATCACTCTCCAATCAATTAGTGATTGATTTGATTCTCTACCTACCACAAATCACAAATTCGTGGCTCCTCTTTCCCTTTTTGATCAAGTGGACTCAACCATTTAAGATTCTCTCACTTTTACATTAAGTAAACTCTTCAAAAGTTACAAGAGGTAGTTCACAAGTGAACTTTACATAGTCTTCATTTTAAGGCCTCTTCTATGACTTTGTGGGACTCAAGCCAATACTTAGGCTTGTCATAGAATTGCTCCAACAGCTAGTACCTCTTCCTCTATCTTGAGAGAATGCATGGTCTCTTGGGTTTCCACTTCCTAATGCATTCAAGCCAAGTTTCACTTCTTTTATGATACAAAGTGTGAATAGCTCATCAAAATTAAGTATAGTACCTCTTATCAAAATGGAAGTGTCTAAGTCCTTATATTGTTTTCCTAGACCATTCAATAGAACATATATCATATCTTCATCTTCCACCTTGCAATTTATGGATGCTAGGTCATTTGTAATTTCCCTTATCTTTTCCACATGATTAGTGATAGACCTATCCCCATGCCATGCATTATGTGATTTTTACTTCAAACAAAATTTCTTAGCCTTTGACAATGTAACATAGATTTTGTGAATAATATCCCAAGATTCCTTTGCTGTACCAAATTTCATGATGTGTGAGATGCATTTCTCATAAATGCATAAAGATATCCAATGGAGAACTTTTCTAGATTTCTCAATCCATGTGTTGTATTCTTTGTTCTAATTTACATTCCGATTTTCTAGCAGTTTAGGGCATTTATCTTCTCCATTTCCTAGTCTACTAATTCCTTTAACCATTAGGAAATTCTCCATTATATAAGACCATATATGGTAATTATCCTTCTGAATCTTGTCCCACACTATTTTCACAATATTATCAGCCATTCTTATTGTTGGGGATGTAAGGGTCATGTGACCTTACCCTTATATATATATATATATATATAGCATTGCCTCAAGAGAGATCATTATGTGGGTCTCGAGGCTCCCATGCATCTCTGCGCGTCTCTCCTCTCTTCCCTCTCCCTCCATCTCCTCCTTGATCCTCTTATTTTGCACACCAAAGGCCTTCATTGGTATCAGAGCATGTTGAAGGCTTGCGTGCAAGAAGCATCAATGGAAGCTTAGGTCACAAGAGGTGAAAGTGCAGGTTGGCATCTCTCCACAACAGTTTAGTATTTTGGCTATAACTCGAGCTATGAAGCTCGGAGTGATGCATTTTAAAGTTTTGTGTGTAACTAACAAAGAAAGCTGCAACTGTGCAGAAGGGTGCCCAACCTGGTTTTTAGTTTAGATTGTTGAAAATTCAAAAGACGTAGAATAATATAGAAGACAAATCTACAATCACTTGGATAGTAGGTCAGTGTTTTGGCTATAAGTTGAGTTCTACAAATCGGAATGAGATGATTCAACTTGCTATGCATAGCTTGAAATAGCCTCTAGAAGTTTATAGATAAACACAACTCTAAGTTCTAAGTACAAGGTTACCGAAATCATAGAATACAGAGCAGTAGTGTTAGAGGTGAAGGTGAAATTAATAGCTGATATTTCTTTTGTGCATATCTTGAACTACACACCTCCAATTGAGGTGTTCTTTATCTCGTTATGTAGCCAAGAAAGTTCTTGAAGTTTAATGAAGATCAAAAGTTTAGATTCAGAGGTTATCACCTCTCAAACAACAAAACACAGAGCATCAGATTTTCACCAAAAGAACCCTATTTGCTTTTGGAGTTTCATTTTGATTTGGAACTTCTTCGAGAGAGATTTTTTGGGCTTGTGCAATCTCTTCCCTTTGGATCTTGATGGCATTGTACATGTATAATCACTGTGGTAGCTCCTCCATATGAAAGTAGAGCATGATCTTGTCATGTGTTTGGCATGTGAGATGACATTGTGGTATACCTTCTTTTTGAGGTTTATGTCATCATGAGTTCGATCATGGCATTGTCAATGGATGTATAGTGGCTTGTGGTATACATCTTGCTTATTCCACTTGGATATAGATCTACTTGCCAGTTTCATACTATTTTATGAGAGTTGTTTCTAAATCTTGGTTGGTACTTGTATCTTTTGTTTTCTTTGTAGGTACATGATCTAGATTGGAGCCTCAATCGCACACTTGTTTGTCACCTTGATTTGCTATTCTATTAGAAAATGTTCATTGATTCAATATTGTGGATGGTGATTCTTTCATGGCTATTTTGGTTCTAGAGTCCATTTTAGAGAGGAGATGCTGGCAAAATTTCATCTGCTTTTATGCTAGAAAAGAGCTCTAGTGGATGTTAAAGCTTGTTTGATAGCTTTGGATCATTGTTTATCTCCATTCATTTGGACTTGGTCACAGGTTATTCGTGACAGATTGCACCATCTTGGAGGATTCATCCTTGAGTGGAGAGGTGTATCGCCATTGTATTAGCATGTATTGCTATCAATTTTTGGGCATGTGTATTTGCCATTATCTTTGATTAGATTAGTGAAAGGTGGTGATAGATTACTCATTGTTCTTTGGTTATTGGTTATCTTATATTTCTCAGTTTACAGGGGATACTATGTTGAATTTCTCCCAAGATTGTTTCACCTCTACTTGATCACTTTGGAGACTTGGTGATCAGGCTTATGCTCATGGTTTTATGTCCATTCTATATGCATGGTTATGTGATAGGTAGTTCACATGGTTTCTTCTCCAATGACACATTTTTTTACGTGAGTTATGCATATGGATATGCAAGTGTGATCCTATTGAGGATAGAGTATAGTTTCTAGTCTTTTTATATTGCTAGTCTTTTGGATTGCTAGAATGGTGTCTTCTCGACTTGATGGCACTGACTTTTTGAGATGGAAAGCTTAGATGTGGCATACATTGGTTCGTGCAGGGTTACACATATATGTGCATAGAGATGCACAGAGGCCTCGTGACATGCCCAACCAGATATGGATGGATATGGATGCATTGGCCAACTCCACTATCCGATTACAGCTTGTGGATTCTATATATGAGTCTGTTATGTATGAGGAGAGAAGTAGTGCATTATGGCACAGACTACATGATATGTATGTGAGTCCATTGAATCATGTTGTGAAATGTAGATCACATCGACGATTTTGATGTTGGCACTATGGTCATCAGGCCATAGCCGATGACATTGCTATAGACGGATGTGACAACGGCATCAGAGACATGCATATGATGCAGGTCTCATAGTGATTTCAGGAGAGTCTATGGCAGTTGATTATGTTAGTGATGGTGATATCACTTTCTCCTATGGTTCATCTTAGGATTCCTCTTGTTCATTGGATAGCACACATATGGCTCATTTGCTTGATGCATTAGCCACTTTTCATGTTACTCCACATCATGAGTGGTTTTGTTGATTCTCAGGGGAGAGTCCTGGATGTGTGCACTTGCCTGATGGTATGACATATGACATTGAGGGTGCAGGAGATGTATGCCTTATGCTACCTAGTGGAGCATCACTTATGCTCACACATGTATGCTATGTGCCTTCATTCCCTTTGAGATTGATTTTAGTTAGCCAATTACAGGAGAGCAATTATTATGCATTCCTTGGCAAGCGTCATTTTCAATTGCAGTTGGGATAGCTTATGCTTGTCAGAGGTGCTAGGATTGGGCACAAGTATCCACTGCAGGTACTTCATGTGAGAGACAGTCTCGTCTCAGTGGGAGTTCAGCCTTATGTGCGGTGTGAGACTCGTCTTGTTTCATTTTTTTTACCTACAGATAGGTATATTGACATTCATGATTCACATGTATGGTAGGATTCACATGCTCAAATGGATGCACATATAGAGCATGTTTTGAATGTTCATGATGCTTATGTAGAGCATGGTTTGGTTGATCATATGGATGCTCTTATAGACCATACTTTGAATGATCATTTGGATGCTTTAGAGCATGATGCGGATGCTCATGTAGAGCATTCTAATCATACTCCGTTAGAGTTTGATCATCAGTATGATCTTGGTGTTGATGTTGTGCAGTTAGCTCATGTGGAGCATGATGATACACTTGGTGTGGTAGAGCACGATAGCTCTTATGATACACAGTGTTTGCTAGAGCATACTAGCTCTCAGGGTGCACAACTAGACACATCCTTTGTTGATAGGATGGTTGATTTGGATGCTAAGCAGTTAGCAGTTATGCAGTCATTCTTGGATTCGCTCATGCCAGATATTGACACACATATTTCAGGACATGTTGGTCGTGATGATGGTGCTTTAGATGCCTTGGATACAAGCATGGATGACATGCTTAGCTTACGAGTTCTTATGCTCGAGACTAGACATTGCAGTTGTTATTGGAGCCTTTGCACTTGGAGTTCTCAGTCGTTCAATGATTGACATAGGCATAGAGCGAGTGGGAGCTTTGTAGGAACTTCATCAGTTCTTGCATTAGTCATATGTGAGCTCGGCTCTTGTCGATATGAATCTAGAGCAGTTTGAGGTGCATGGATACACCTTGTTCGAGGCAGGTGGTGTATGCTGATGTGATATGGGTAGAGATCCGGACTCTTCTTGTACATTATTGTATAGTCCTACATCATTCTTTGCATATTTTACCACTTATGGTCACATTGACCCTTAAGTCAGAGATTGTTGGGGATGTAAGGGTCACGTGACCTTACCCCTATATTCATATATATATATATATATATATATATATATATATATATATATATATATATATATATATATATATATATATATATATATATATATATATATATATATATATATATATATATATATATATATATATATATATCCTCTCTTCTCTCTCCCTCCATCTTGTCCTTGGTCCTATTGTTCTGCAAGCCAAAGTCCTTCACTTATGACCTCAACACTTCTCTATACTAGGGTAATTTTATGGGGAGATCTAGAGTCAAATTGGGATTAGTTTAATTGTTTTTCTTGCTATAAGCACCAATAAATCAAGTTTTGCAAAGAATCTTACAGTTTTCTTCTTCTTCCATGGGCTCCCTATGATGTGTATGCACTAGTATGCTTGTTTATGAAATCTTTGAAAAAAAAATTGACAGAGTCTCCTTTATTAGGGCAAAAAATGAACCCTGCATGGGCCTTTTAGATTAAGGAGTGATTAGTGATGGACCAACGAGAGAGGGTGGTGGACACAGTCTAGTAGCTTAATCACCTAGGCGAGGCATAGGCATCCCTTGTTTTTGTTTGGTCAAATAGGAGAAAAGCAGCTAGAAGGGGTGCTTTTGTTCACTTGAATGGTTTTCAATGCCTCTCAAATGAATTTTAACCCTTGGAATGGCTCCAAAATCCAATGGATGAGAGTGAATGGCAAAAGTCAAGGCATCCATGTTTTGGACCCTTGGATGAGCAAGAGATTTAATGGCTAGGATGAGATAGAGCTCGAAAAAGCCACCTTTGTTTAATAGCCTTTAGATTGGCTCTTGCATCTGATGGCAAAGCTTGAATCCGAAAAAGAATAGGTGCCTTAAATGGCAGCCATTGGATCCAACCAGCATCCAAGGGTGTAGTTTGAAGGAACAAAAGCTGAGTGCACCGTTTTCCCTCCACCATCAGATTATACCTTCATCCAATAGCTCAAATGCCTACACGAAAGTAGATCAGCCCCAGATGGGGACTTCCGTAGGATTTACCCTTGATCTAATGGTCGATATTTGTGCTGAGAAAGTGCATTCGGCCTGCGTAAATAAAGCCAAACCCACACGAATCTCTGACATTCTCTCTCTATGGATCATTCTTCTTCAATCTCAACCATGGATTTGAAGCATCCAAAGGCTCTAAAGCATTACATTTCATAATTCAAACAAAAAAATTATGGAATACTATTTTATTTGGAAAAAATCACAGGTGATTTTGTATGGCTCCTTAATTAAGGGGATTAAGCATTATAATTCCTAAAAATTGGGAATCCTTACAAGGCCCATGGAGGGCTCACTTTTTCCCCTAATCTCATCCAATGTAAACGTGAGCCAAAAACACCATAGAAAATCTTCTTTGAAACCCAAATACTGGGTGAACGCATCAAAATCATCACGTAAAGTATGCAAACCTTCCTAAAGGGAGGCCAAAATTTCATACATTCATCTTGTGATTGTTACACAAGCTCTTTGAACTATCTTCACTTTGATCTTCCAACTATATCAACAAGGTATCTTCAAGATGAGTATACACTAGTTAAAAAACTTTCCACGTCCCTCAGTTTTTGTTTAAGTCATGTTTTAGCATGGTAAATATATCCTCACAAGCATGTGAGTTGTCCAAGTGAAGGATCCACAACATATGTCTCACATGTCAGTAATGTCCATCCAAAGACAAGCTAGTGTATACATGACATCATCGGCCACATGCAATTGAAAGGAAAAAACCAAAATCAAACATCCACTTGGTATATATATAAACTCTCTTTAAGACATCCTTTTTCAATATATTTCTTTAGAAAGCCTCCTTCCCAAGTAGCGCCATCACATTTTCAATTTATTTTGCTTCTAATGATGAACCTTCTTGATGAACAGACCATTAAACACCGGTGATTTTTACTTCAGCTTGAGACTTTTACTTCAACTTCAAATTTTGTATGAGTTCCATGTTACTTCTAGCAATTCAAGTTCTCGAATTATGGTTCAGCCAACCGGACGATCGTCAATCCTTACAACTTTCTTCGTAGCTTCAAGGATCATACATGATGTGATGTTGCACGGACATCATTCATAATTTTCAGAAAAAACCAAGAAGGTATTGTTGCTTCATGCGAAAATAGGCATGTGTGAATTTAATTTTCTTTTTAAAGAACTATTCTTTATCAGGTACTATGGAGTCAAGCTATCGAAATAACGACATGTAAATCATTGATTATATCAATCATACAAACTTCGATTTACTTTTATATTTTTTCTTTGCATTATTTTCTATAATAATATAAATTTTAAAAACGAAATTAAAAAATCAATTGTTATATATAGAAAAGAGAATGAAATATAAAGACCATGGTGAAGAGATTATGTATGTTGTATGAACAATGACATGGATAGTTGATGCCCAATTAATTATGGGGAATACTACCTACATTTCGTCTTAACCTGAATATTATGCAGTGATCGAATGTGGTTGTCCTGTCGAAGGTGGTTGTCCTATGCAGTGTTGATGAGATCGAAGGTGGTTGTCCTGTCGATCAAGTTTGACTAATTTGCTTGCCCTCTTTCTATGCCACATTCATGAAATATTGCGGACAAGAGAGGCAACCATGATATCAATCACGTTTGATCAATTTTCCTGCCCTCTTTCTATGTCACATTCATGAAATATTGCGGAAGAGAATGCAGATAAGGGAGGCGACATACAGGAAAATAACCATGATATCAATCGAGTTCGTGGATAACCTCTCTCTACGTGCGTCACTCTCCCTCTCTCTGTCTGTCTCCTTTCGTCGTCTTCATTCTCTCTCTCTCTCTCTCTCTCTCTCTCTCTCTCTCTCTCTCTCTCTCTCTCTCTCGGCGTGTCTGTATTCTGGAGCTTTTCATCTACAAGTACTTCAGCTTGCAAGTGTCTGGAGGAACGATTTCTTCTGTAAAGAGATACATCTTTTATGCATATTGGCCTGATGATGATTCTAATATTTTAAGGTTGGGTATACACGGCTCAAGATTTCTATAGAATATTTCAGAAGCAGAGGGAAATATTTCAGAAGCAGAGGGAAACACACAAATCTGCAAACGGTAAAATAGTCACTGTTACAATATTCAATATCTACCCTTGACGGATGAAAACAAACATAGAAAACATAGAAAGTTCTTGTGGCAATATTCTTCCATGCGTAGAGTAAAAGCAAAGCCAGAGAGTTTGAATCAGTTTACAAGTCCGATTCATGATGCATTTGGCACGTCCATATTTCCGTAGCGCAGCTACTATTGTGACTCAGAATATATATATATCTCTCTCTACACACACATATATATATATATATATATATATATATATATATATATATATATATATATATATATATATATATATATATATATATATGTGTGTGTGTGTGTACACTCAGTCAGTTCAATGAAGCTAGATTATCTTTATCGTACAAAACACATGGAGGTCAAAGACTCAAGCTTTGGATCACCTGGGAGAAAATTTATTGCCACAATCTTTTTGAAACCTTACAAGAAGACAGTAGAGAGGTCATAAAAATGATTCTTTTGCATCGAAACATTTCTTTATATCTTTCGAGAAATAGATTATTGTTGTGTGCCTAAAGAGAAATATATTGTTGTTATACTGCAACTTGTCAAGATCGCGAACAGTCTCTTAGTCAAAGCAAGAATAAGCTTTATCCATCCTCTTGGGAGTTCTAAAAGATCCTTTGATTTTAGTTCTTCCATGAGAAGTAACTTTGATACCTCGATGTAGGATTCCGTTTGAAGGGGTGGGATTTCCAAGTCCAATAATCTAAAATTCAACACTTAGATACAAGTGGATTTATAGTTGGTTGTTTTCCATGCCTGAATCAGATGGCAATTGAAGTTCATGGACCTATGGCATCCTCTCATTGAGAACAAACAGTGGACACATCTCTAGAGTAGAATTAGGACCATTGTCAAAACCAATAAAACTTGCACGGCCCGTCAATGATGTAAGCACCGGCTCTTTGGTAGATAAGACATTGGTTACCTCTTTTTCTTGTGCCTAAGAGTGAGTTGATCTCGCACATGCTTGCCAAGATTTTGAGTTTATAGAATCAAATGTGCTGAAAGCAAGTGTTACTTGGAGAAGCGATAGGTTTCTCTTCTGCCTTGTGGAATTCCATAAAGGGGGAAGACCTTTGCAAGGTATGGAAGGAGAGATGTGCAGCCAACTTAGATCAACATCTAAAAAAATGATCAATTGATAAATCCCTTAGCCAATTAGGCAGAAGGACATGTAATTGTTAGAAGTCTCCTCCCTTCAGAGACCATATGATTTTCTTCTTGGATAATAACATGATGAAAAGTATGTTGACCGGCCATCAGGGTGATGAAAATATCGTTAACCGTCTTTGTAACTCCCTCTATGAAAACATTGGTTTTGTGCCGACTCTTGGCCTTCACCACTATTGCACCTTTTGCCCATCCTACCCCTCTTTCATGGGATATGGGGATCCCTATGGCGCTATGCCACTTCACTATACAATTGTTTGTTTTAATTAATTCAAGCAAGGGAGACAATTCGGAACTTCCTCTTTAAAAAAAAGGAAAACCAATCAAATGAGGCTGATTATAAGGAATCTAATGAATATATTTTTGTCCTTTGGGAGTTGGATCTTTGATCTATTCTCCCAACATCTAAAGGATCCACTTTATCCTGTAATTTTAGGGGTTCACATCAAATTATTGGCATGTCTCATACCTAAGAACTTATGTTATACCACTCTAAGGTTTTGCATCACACTATTTGCAATTCTTTTTGTATCACTTTCATTAGATATTGGAATGTGTCACACATAGGAATCCGTTCAGCCTCTGAATGCACTATCAACATGCTTTTGTAGGCTATTTCATCGTTTTGTGCCAAATATATATATATATATATATATATATATATTTATTTATTTATTTATTTATTTGCCACTATAAGCATCTCGAAGTTAGCTACAGGTTAGGAGAACTCGATAGAATAGTTTTGTTCAACGTCTTGAGATACAATCAATTTTTTGCATCACGGTATTTTAGTCAGTGGCCATGGCTGAAAGTAAAATTATTAATTTTTTTTCATTGATGTATTCCGTATGTTGCGTGTTGAGGATAAGTTGGACGGTACCAATTAGCCAATGTGGGCTTATATGATGCATCATGTAGTGGTTGCAAAAGGACTATGGAATATTGTGTAGGGTGTTGAAAAACTTCCTATTACACCTACAAACAGAGTTGTTAATCGTGATGCATATGGCATTGAAGATGATGATATTCTTCATGTTCATGTTCACGTTGCAGTTCTTGTTCATGTTGAGTTTGTGTTGCACCTACTGCAGAGCAAATTTGCTGGAATGGCAGAGATGCTCATGCACATGCATTGATAGCCTCGCTGTCAAACATGCCATTATTACTCACATTCCCTCTTGTAGAATAGCTAAGCATGCTTGGGATACACTTAACATTTTATACCAAACAACAAATGAGGCTTGTGTTGCTTACTATGGAAAATAGTTGGAGAGTGAGCACATTAATGAAGGTGAGTCCATGGACAATTTTCTTACAAAGATCAAATATTTGAAGGAACAGTTGAGTTCTGCTGATGAAGTCTTACCTAACAGTTCACTTGTGTAGATTGTTGTGAATGGTCTTGCAGATTCATATCACGCACACAGATGTTCGTATTAGCTTTTTATTTTATTTTATTAATAAATTTAAGTTTCTAAACTAACTATTAACTATACATATATATTAATATAAATATTTAAATTATAGTTAGAGATTTTATTTTAAGGGTATACATGAATAGTTAAGGAATGTCAAAATTAAAGCCCATTTAGAGCTAGATACTTGTGAACACTTATACATTGATATGTCTAACACTCATAAGTTATGAATAAAAAATGCATACAAACACATACACTTAAGGCTTTTCCACAATGACTTGGGCCACAATTATACAAGATTCCCCAATTTATAGGGCAATGGAAGTTTTCACATACTCATAAACATGTCTCCAAACACACATAGGCTCATAAAGGTTGATTCAACAGATTTATCTTTGTTCTTCCCATATTTAGTTATGCAAGATTGCATTCACTAATGAAAAACATATCAATTCATAATGAAGCAGAATACTTACAAGCAATCAACACACACATTGAAGTGCTTAGTCACATTATCATAGTCTTGCATATAATGGTTATTGATAATGCTCATAGAGATTATTAAGACATGTTATATAAAGATAATTCAAATGAGGATTCGGAGTGATCAAATGGGAGTCGGAATACACATTTTCACCTTCTCAACCTACAGGTACTCAAGAAAGAGGTTAGGAAATCATATCAAAGATATTTTAAAGAGTTTAGAAATGGGCACTTTGGAAGAAAAAAAAATATTTTTCTGAATGCTGATTGGAGTCATGAAATCCTTACAACAATGCGTTCATGCCCAATGACATTAGAAACATCAAGACATTAGAATCCATTTAACATTCCATTATTCCATTAAGTATAACATGGGATGGTGCATCCATAATTGAAAGGTATGAAACATTAGGTATCTCATGCTAGATAAACACAATTGCATATGATCTATCCACTATGAATATCTTTTTGTATGTGTGAAGGAACTCCTTTCTATGTAGAAGTAGAAGAGTAATCAATGGATTTTTATTTATCTTGTGCTACTTCGAAAATTTAGTTTTCTTTAAATGTTGGTTTTTTTAATCCAACTCTTAGCCTAATTGTTATTGATGCAATCGTGCAAGATATAGATTTGCGATACTCACTATATTTGGAGACCTCTCGGCATCTATAAATGATTATATTTTGCACATATGACACTTGAGAGCATAATGTTGCTTAGATTGTCACAATAGATGATCACCTTTCTTTTGATATAGAATCTAATGTCTTCAAGTAGGACTTCAAGTAATGCCTCTATATTTAGCTTCGACACTTGACCAATGGACAATTGGTTGCTTTGTGATACTCCATGAGATGTTTGCACTTTTAAGTGAGAATGAAAATCTACTGTTTGACCTTTGATCCATCATATTTCCTATTGAATGTGCATCTGTGTATGCATATATACATGGAAAAATGTTTCTCTCTAAAAAATAAGTTGAAGTTGCATGTCCCTTTCACATATCTAAATATATGTCTCACTGCATCCAATTGCACTTTACATGGTTTATGCATAAATGGACTCACCTAGCCAACGGCAATACTCAAATTTGGTCTCATCTTTGTCACATAAATCAAACTTCCAACATTTTTCCTAGATACATTTGCACCATGCTACTATCTCCCATCATCCATAAGCTTAGCATTAGCATCAAGTGGTGTATCAATAGGTTTGCAACCACTTTTACGGAATCTCTCAAAATATTTCTAGCATACAATTGCATTGTATCTTCCAAATTCCCTCTTGCATTGAAATTACTTCAATTCTCAAAAAGTATTTTGGCTCTCCCAAATCAAACATACAAAATTCAGATTTTAATTGCTTCTTCAAATAAGTAAACCTATTTTAATCATTGATAGTAATGATTCATTTATGGACATAAGTCACTAATAAAATCATTTGTCTTCCTTAATTCCATAGAGATAGTGAATTATCAACCTTTGATTGCATAAATTTGAGATCAGATAGCTTTTTAGTGAATCGTTCACACCATGCTCTTGCTACTTGTTTCAATTCGTAAAGGGCTTTCTTTGATTTACATACATAATTAGGATACTTTGGATGCACATAACCTCTTGATTGTTTCATATAGACTTTCTCATGCAATTTACCATTCAAGAATGCATTCTTAACATCCATTTGAAACAATTTCCAACTCTTCATACCAGCCCATGAAATCATGCTTGTCATTGCTATCATTTTCACCATTAGAATAAATGTTTAATCATAATCGGATCCATATACTTGTGCATATACGTTTGCAACTAAATGTGCTTTGCATATCTCCACTGAACCATAACTTATGTACTTCACCTTGTACACCCATTTGCATCCAGTCACTTTATAGTCTGATGTCAATTTCACTAACTCCCATGTATCATTCTTCTACAATGCATTCGTCTCATCATCCATTGCTTTGCACCAATCTTCATTCTATGATGCTTCATGAAAGTTCTTTGGTTCATCATGCTTGATTCTCTCTGACATGCACACATAACGAAGCTTCATAGACTTATTGTATAGATTCATTCTATACACAAGCTGCCTCACTCACCTAGATCATCTCATAGGAGTTTCTTCATGTGATCTTGAACATGTTTCTCTTCTTGCATGTGGAGGCACATATTTTCTTTCTTATTTTTCTACATCCCAAGTGTAACTATCTCATCATCAATATACAAATCAAAAGCTGTAATTTGTCATATTCTATTTCACTTTCTCCTTTCTCCTTGCATAATCTCTCACATTTTCACTCCATGATGTTTCATGCATAGGAAAGCCATATGAACCATAATCTTGGTTTTCCTCATGATAAAAATGTCTAGAACTTGTCTCTAGCTCATCATGAACATTATGCATAGCATCATTCATATCATTCTCTATAAGAACCATGTCTTTGGATGCATATCATGAAGAATTCTCATCAAATATAACATCTCTACCCACTTTACATTCTTTTTTCAGAGGATTATAACACCTATATCCTTTGTTCTCTTCTCAATATACAACAAGTATGAAATTTTCTTATTTAGGCTCAAACATGTGTCTTAATTGATTAGGCAATTGTGCATAACAAATACACTTAGACACTTGTAGATAGCTCACATTTGATTTATGCTTCCATAGTCTCTCATAAGGATTCAAATCATGAACCATTCTTGTTGGAGCTTTATTAGTGTCATGTACAATGGCATGGAAAGCTTTTGTCCGAAATGTATCTCGCATGTTCTTTTCATATAACATGGCCCTAGCAACCTCTTCAATCACATGGTTCTTGCATTCTACAACACCATTTTGTTGTGGTGTATATCTACTAGAAAACTACCTTTTGATTCCATGATCACTAAGGAATTTTCTTGTGCAACAATTTAGCTAAATAAGAGTGCACATTTTTCTTGGCATACATATTCGCCTATCAAACATGAATAATCTACCCATTGTCTTTCCATGACCAAGATATTTCCTTTTCTTGCCAAATTGAAAGTCATGTATGAAACAACCATGCTTATTAAAGATCACTTCAATATCTTGATCTGCAAGATGACTAACCAAAGCTAAGTTCTTTGTTTATTGGCCACATTTAAAAGATAACTCAATATATCTCATACACTATTCTTCTTTATTAGTGGTACACTTCCAACATTGTTAATTAAGTGTAAAGTATCATCAACAATTTTCCACATGCTCTTTAGTCTTGAAAGGCTCTTTCGACTAAAAAAAATGTCCTATGCTTGTCATATGATGTATGCAACTAGAGTCTAAGTACAAATTAGCACCATTTCCCTATTTAGGCATGCCATTTAGCACATGCTCCATTGCAAACATGTTGTCTCTGCTATAATCTCTATATGAACTTTCTAGAGAGAAGTTTCCTTGTGATGTGTAACGACCTCTACTTCTTCCTCTTTGAATATTTTGCTTATGATAGCAATCCTTCTCAAAATTTCTATATTTGCCACAATGGTAACAATATCTAGGTGCATGCCATCTATCTCTACATATTGAATTTGATCTACCTCTTCGTCTTCGCATATCCAAAGTGTTTGAAGTTCTAGAGCTTGATTGACCGTGTCTAGAACCTCTTCCTATATGTTGAAAGAATGCATGATCTCTTGGGTTTCCACTTCCTAATGCTTTCAAGCCAAGTTTCACTTCTTTCATCATACAAAGTGCCACTAGCTCATCAAATTTGGCATAATGCCTCTTATGGAAATCGAAGTGTCCAAGTTCTTATATTTTCATCCTAGACCGTTCAACAAAACACATCCCATATCTTCATCTTCCACCTTGTAATTTATGGATGCTAGGTCATGAGCGACCTCTCTAATCTTTGACACATAGTTAGTGATAGACCTATTCCCATGCCATGCACTATGTGATTTTTGCTTCAAATGAATTTTCCTAGCCTCTATCAATGTACCATAGTTCTTGTGAATAATATCCCAATCTTCATTTGGTGTACAATCTTGAATGATGTGTGGGATAAGTCTCTGATAAATGCATAAAGATATCCAATGGAGAACTTTTCTAGATTTCTCTATACATGTCTTGTATTCTTTTTGTTGATCTACAGTCTAGTTTTCTAGCAATTGAGAACATTCATCTTCTCCATTTATTAGCTCCCTAATTCCTTTAACCATTGGAAGAGATGGTGGATAGTCTTCAAAGATGAAGTGGTGTTGCTTAAACCTGCTTTACACCAGCCAAGAACAACTGCTGGAGAGTGTAGTGGGCCTCTTTAGCTTGCTAATGATCATAAGGAATCACCTATGTTGCTCGGAATATGATCCACTATTCAATAGATCCAAACAGATAGGTAGAAAATTAATCAACATAAAAAACTTGCTATTCTTGTCTCTACACTTGTCCACTATATTGAAAATTTCTTTGAGCACAGTAGCCATTATCTTAATTCCTTTTGGTGATGTCTAATTATCTTAGACAGCTACCAATCATGAATGATTTCATAAAAAATGACAAACTACATGCTCAATATGATGTTGAGGAAATCATAGGACATGCCCCACATTTTCGGGGTGCATCAATCAATAGATCGGAGAGCAATGAAATGCTAATATGTCATGATTCATAAAAGCAATGATAATGAGATTTTGTAAAAATATAGTGGATAGTGTATTGAATATAGCATGCTTTAAAAATCACTACAAATGATTAATCATACAATGGAACAAGTTACGAGATAATCACTATATTGATGTAGTCATGGCAGAGAAGTGAAGTGAAGATATAATGAAATGTATGTATTGAATCATGTAAAAATACAATGTCATTGGCCATAGTCAATTGCTCAATGTGTGGGAGGTGATTGAGCTATGGAGTGAGCTCTCGATTGATAATGTATCCCTATCAAAATGATCTCATGTAGTCGAGATATCATGCGTGTCTTTTGATACTATTTTTATAGTTGTGTTTGGAGCCAATGTTTGAATTAAAATTCAAAAGATCTACCTAAAAGTGAATCCTAAAGTATAGGATATATTCTTGCATCAATCAACTACCAAATGAATCGTGATTTGAAGCTTCCTAACTCCACGTGCAAGTAATGTACTTTTAGAAAGGTAAGTGTACTTGATTTTTACAAGGGATTGATCATATAAGGCTTCATGAAAAATATGCTAGTCATCCAAGTATGTGGGCTTTGATTCTCTTGCACCAACAGTTCCCCCTCAAGCCTAACATGCTTGGTCTTCATTCTTCCTTGATCTTCTATAAACCAATCATCAATTTGAACCTGTTCATCTTGGTTCCATCGAAGGACTTCGTGGGTATATCTGCACATTGTAAATAGTTGAATGTCCTTGCTAAGTAATTTCTCCTTTACATAATGATAGTGCCCTTCAATGTGCTTAGTTCTTGCATGATATATAGGACTAGCAGCCAAATGAAGTGAACTAGTGTTGTCTTCAAAAATAATTGGAGTATAAAAATGTAACCCCAAATTTGCATAGAGTTGCTTGAGCCACATAACTTCTTGAGTTGCATTTGCCAAATCTCTGTATTCTGCTTCTGTGGATGATAAAGCCATAGTTGGTTGCTTCTTAGATGACCATGATATAAGCTTTGAACCTGCAAAAGACAAGTATCCTGAGGTGCTCCTCCTATCATCCTTGGGGCCAACCCAATCTGCATCAGAATACATCTTTACATCCAAGTCAAAAGTGAAGGGATAAAATAACCCTTCATTCATGGTACCCTTTAACTACTTTATTACCCTCTTGGAAGCTTCCAT
This sequence comes from Ceratopteris richardii, assembly GCA_020310875.1. Lineage (NCBI taxonomy): Eukaryota > Viridiplantae > Streptophyta > Polypodiopsida > Polypodiales > Pteridaceae > Ceratopteris > Ceratopteris richardii. The sequence continues at coordinate 22,263,011 of CM035410.1, forward strand.
GTGAGGCTTTCTTGGTGCATGCATAAACTGACTCAATGTACTTACTCCATAAACAATATCTACTCTTGTTAGGGTTGCATAATTAAGACTCCCAACAAGTTTTTGATAACCTGTAACATCCGCAAGGAGTTCTCCTTCATGAGAACTAAGGTTATGGTTGAGTTCCATGGGTGTACCTGCAATTTTGGTATTCTCTAGCTTGAATCTTACCAACATATCATGGATATACTTTCTCTGAGTAGTAAACACACCAAAATCTGTACATACAAATTCTTTCATTAGTTGAGCTTTAACCTATTTGAGGCCATTAGCATCATTCCTTGTAATGATACTATCATCCACATACACACATAAGTAGATAACTTCTGAGTTGGTCTTCTTTATAAATAAAGAAGACTCTACCTTGCTAGCCACAAAACCTTGATCCTACAAATAAGTAACAATCCTATGCTTCCAAGCTCTAGGAGCTTGATTTAGGCCATAGAGTGCCTTCCTTAGCTTTCATACAAAACTTAGTTTATCTTTATATTCAAACCCTGGCGGTTGTACCATATAAACTTCTCCTGATATCGATCCATTTAAGAATGCATTCTTGACATCTAATTGATATAGATTCCAGCTCTTAGAGGCAGCAATACTTACCAAAACCCTAATTGTTGGCATCTTAACCATAGGTGAAAAAGTTTCTTCATAGTCCACTCCATGGGTTTGAGCAAACCCCTTTGCCACTAGCCTTGCCTTGTACTTGTTTATAGAACCATATGAGTTTTTCTTGATTTTATATATCCACTTGGATCCTATTACCTTCATGCTTGACTTCTTGGGAACCGTCCCAAGTATGGTTTTCCGAAGGTGCTTCCACTTCTTGCTGCATGGCTTCTCTCCATTGTTTCTTCTTATTGGCCTCTTCAAATGAAGAAGGTTCTTCTGTCATAGAGTCTTTAGTGATATACACATAGTGCTTGGTGACTAATGATGTGTCATAGCCATAGCTTATGGGCATTTTGCTTTCCCTTTGAGATCTCCTGAGTGCTTGATTGGAGGACTCTCGAATGTCTTCCAATTGCTTAAATTTGGTCTTGCCTCTTGACTTCCAAGGCTTGAAGTCAATCTGCTCTTCA
>CM035410.1:22269131-22304131 GCA_020310875.1 Ceratopteris richardii
TTGCAAGCATGCGCTCTCCTTCTTTCCGCACTAGTAATTGCGTACATGTCCCCAAGTTGTTTATGGAGTTATGTTCACTGCGATAGGCGATCTAATCCTACGCTTTGTTCCAGGTATTGGCCAAATGGATATGTCGCTACTCTGCTGGATGGCTTACATACTTCTTTCTATTCTGGAAAACGCTGAAGCAACAGAGAAGAGGTGAGATGATAATACGTCCGTTATCCGTGTCCGTTGATAATTGTTTCAAGGCTACAAAATCCATTTCGCGAAATAGCTGTGTTCAGCATTAAACGTTAAAGATCTGATCATTGACGTTTCTGTATCACATTTATTTTGTCTGACACGAGTGATTCGAAAGGTTTGCTAAATGGACGCATGAGTAATTTTATACACACAGAAAAAATTTCGCAGGCAGAGGCATTTTGGGTCCGAAATGACGATCTAAGTTAGCTATAAGGATAATACTGAAAGCCGCGCAGGATTTAGAGGCTCTAATGCAGGATGTAAAAGCTCTAATGCAGGATTTAAACGCTCTAAGCCGTTGCAAGATTTAAACGCTCTAAGCCTATGACTGTTTTCATTACGTGTACTATAACTAAATTAAACGGACAGATATATATTTTCTTTATCTGGAAGTTCGATCTCGCACACATTGTCAAGCATTCCGGAGGTAAAGTCAGGCCGATCTGTGCGTATTAAGCCCTGAACCTTCAATTGTTTATCAGAATACATTGCACCTCCCAAAGATCTATCTCATCTTTGACAGATTGCAAGATCGGTTCTCAAAGAGGGTTCAACTGGTCTCCACGAGACTTACACCCGTGGGTTTCTAATTACGTCAAGCGACCAACTATTTATCCATGAACGGCGTTTTCTAGTTCCCTTCAACTGCTGGACATAATAAGTCATAGAGACTTGCTAGGCCTTCATAGGGTTTTTTGACCCGAGAATATGACTCAAGCTCTCTGCTTTGTTTTTACGCGATGTACGAAGGAATTTCTATCGTAATTTTGAAAGTTCTCACATTTGTCCAAATACCGTGATAGAATAGAAGGATCAGCTCCTATAATTATCCTTTACCCATTGCATACCTGAGTCGGACCCAGCCTTGAAATATAAATGTCACCAACAGGCCAATTTTCATAAAAGGTAATCTTTTTATGAAAGAAATCGTTGTTCAAAACACTTGTAAGCCAACTAGTAAGCTAAGAATGTTGTATACTAGTAAGCTAAGAAGCTCATTAGACCCCTTTCTGTCTACTGGAACTGCTTAGGATTACTATTCTCTAATTAATATCATTGTAAGGCTTATTGTAATAGAAGCAATGAGTACATGTCCAATGGAAGAGAACTGGCTAGAGTATTGGATGAGTTTTGCATGTACAAATAATGTTTTCGATGAATCTCAGGATTTCCAGGACAGGGAAAACGACTCAAAGTGATTCTATGCGGATTTTCGAGGACGGGAACCATGTCATTAATGACCGCTTTGGATACTTTGGGATTTCCATGCTTCCATGGCACACATCTTACAAGGCCTCCGACAGGCGACCTGTTCATCAAAGCTTTTACCTATGGTAAGATTTGTGAGCAGTTTATAAAGCTAAGTGTCAAACAGATTATAACGATGAACAATTGTACGAATCCGGAGAAAATATATGGCATCTGCAATGATCAACTCAGACAAATCCGTAAAATCATCGTCTAAAGATAACCACATTTATCACAATTTTAAATACTGGAAGAAAATCAAAGAGTCCGATCAGAGACTGATCGTAGTAAGCAAAATCTTAATTATAAAATTAATAAGGCAGTGAAATGGACCAGATATTTTTGAGTGCTATATATGTTGCTGTTATTGATCTCCAATCTGGTGTAACTGTGCCTTTCTTGGGTCCTTATGTTGCAGGAAATCCCAAAGATTGGCTAAAGCTACTCGACGGTTATGCTTCCATAGCCGACCTCGCCGCCCTGAGCTCATACAAAGATCTTATGAAGATATTCCCTGAGGCGAAAGTCATCTTAAACATCCGTGACCCGAACAGATGGTATGACAGTTTCTCTAAAACACTAACAAAGACTACGCATGGCAGCGACCGCAACTTTATATTCAAGCTTTTAACGCCGCTCCTTGCAGATTATTTCCAAGTAGCGGTCTACGATAAATTTTTCAGCGGTAATCCACAAGATAGAGAAACATGCATCAGCGCATTTACAGACCACATTGAGGAAGTAAAACAGCATGTCGCGCCGGAAAATCTTCTTGTTTATGATATTGAAAAGGAAAAGGGATGGAAAACCTTGTGCGAGTTCATGGAAGTTCCGATCCCTAATGTCCCGTTTCCTAGAGTGAATGATAGGGAGGCATTCGGACTGCTTGTCAAGGGAACAGCGTTCATCCATATCATGGTTCTTTTCCTGTATGTCTCCTCCATTATTTACATTGTGTTCCGCATTGTTGCGTAACTGTCACGTAATAGGGGACAAGCATATAGGTCAGCCTGAGTGACAGAAAAACAACCATTGGAGTCTGGACTCATCATCTTTCTGCGTAACACAGAGGATATCTGTTTTTGTTTTTTTTTTTTCCTTTGTGCATTATTACATATAGGTGACATGAAAGAGGACAGATTGATTTTCTGATCTCTTGAAGTCAATCCACCATTGCTGGTTAACACTTTCATGAACTGATTACATGTACATAAAAATTCGTGTCAACATGAACCTTTTTCTCTATGCTACCATGCCTGTGCAAATTCTTCAGTAATACAATTACACACATTTTTTCTTGGGGACGAAATTTATACTACGAGTGTATGAAAAGATGGAGGATTTTATGGAGCAAACACTAATGTGTGCTTCAATCTTTTAGCTCTGGCGACCTCAGAGGTGGTTTCATGAGAGTTTACACTTGTTTAACTGCAAGCATGTATCGATTTATTAGAGAGTGCGGCATGCTTTGAAGTCTTAAAAAGGCTTAAAAATTTTTAAATTTGTATTGAAAAAGTAGCTTTAAGAGACAAATTATATGCAGTAACTAATGTTTTAGTCAGTTTTATATCCGTACTTAGTGTTCGGAATCAATGATCCATCTCATTGTTCCCACAATATGGAAAACTATTTTTCCGTGTCCTTATATTGTATTATTTTATATGCATGATGTAATATATAATCAAATAAAATTCCCATCACCGTGAATTACTAATTGATTTTCCGTTTTCGAACTGCATGCTTCTAGAGGAATATTATGAGGAAAAATTTAAAACTGAATTGAATGTAAATTTTGGATGTGTATGTTGGTCTACGTTTGCATTTCTAATAAACATTTTTAGAGAATAGTTCTTTTTATGAAAACCGAACATCAAAATCATTAGAAAGCCTTCGAAATTTAATTTACACCTGATTGATATTCTAAAAAGAAATGCAAGAAAAAGAAAATATTTTCCTTTCATTACAGAAAAACAAAATATTTGAGATTCACGTTTAAATATCATCATCAATAAGTCAACTCCTACACTATTGAAGAAAAATTCGAAAGCCTTTTCATGGTAATATGTATGCTTGAGTGTATGTATGTATGTGTGTATGTATGTATGTATGTATGCATGTATGTATGTATGTACGTATGTATGTTTGTATGTATGTACGTATGTACGTATGTATGCATGTATGTATGTATGTACGTATGTATGTTTGTAAGCATGAACAACCTTTCAGAAAACCATACGATACAAATTATTAGGTGCCATACAACACCATATTGAAGAGCTATAAGAGTATGAATTGCTTAAATGAAACTAAAGAACTGAAAAACATGTTTGAATATCGAAATGTAATATTTGCCTAATCATGAACTTGTACTATAAATCTCTTCCACCACCCCACCTCATAAGTTGAAAAATTAGAAAACTAAGACATGAATGGCCAATACCTGCAACCACCAAAAAGAATACAGTGTTAATAATTAGTGCTACCGAAACTAGGGAGGATAGTTAACACAAACCTAATTAAGAAACTCGTGTATATATGAAAATTAATTTCTATGTATTGTATACTAGGAAAGGAGCAATGATTGTTATGAGGTAGATTTGATCCAATAATAAAAAAGATTAAACTAGCAATGTGTGAAATTCAAAGATGATTGGAGAAGGGACCAATGTTCTTTGTGCTTTTGCAAGCATATTCAATGAAGAAGCGTTCCTTATGAGAAGCAACATGAAAAAATGGAACTTTCCATTTCCACCATACTATGGGAATGAAGAAAACATTATTTCGGCTTGAACTATTTATTATTTTGTTAACTAAGTCACATTAGTTTCTTAGAATGAGAACTGAATATAATAAGGGTGAAAGAAGAGCCAAAGATGATATAATGATGCATTTTATTAACCTTCCTCAGATTTTTATCAACAATATATATATATATATATATATATATATATATATATATATATATATATATATATATATATATATATATATATATATATATATATATATATATATATATATATATATATATATATATGTTAGAAGCATGCTACCTAGATAATTTCATTTTTCTAGGAAGGTTATCAAGAATGTAAAGGAACCTTAAATTTTAAGAAGTATCTAATAAAATTTCTATAGTACAATTTTCAAGACCATAATAAGTCTAGAATAGATCAATTATTTGAAGACTATATGAAAAAAATACATTTTGTAGAAAAATTACTCTATTTGTTTTTTATTAATACTTTTAGACTATGATGCAGATGGATATCCTATCAACATAGTTACGATATTTAGAATTTTATAGGAAATGAATGTAGAACAAAATTATAACAACAAAGAAAATATCATTATGGTAATTGACTAAAACGATTTATAGTCAAGATCTATGCCCCAATATGTTGTAAACATTGCTGAGAAATTTGTAGATATTTTAAATATTTAAACCAAAGGTAAAAATCTGGATGCCACAATATACATTCAATTATTTAATGTAAATATTCTCAAGAATCTAGAAAAAAAAAACTAAATTTTTAGTGTTTTTTAAAAATGTTGTTGGATGATTTTCAATCTTTAGAGAAAGGTTATAGAAGGGCTAATATTTATATATCATGTAGAGTCAACAAGCCTTGTGTGAGAACTAAATAGACACTAAGAAAAACCAGATAGATATTTAAACACATAAAATTTCAAACCAAATTAAACCTACATATAGGTTTTGATTTTAGAAGCTAAAATGTTCTAGCTGTGGTTATTTAAATCACAAAATAGCATGTCTTACCTTGTAATACAAATTTAGGAGAATAATGAGAAACAAACGTTAACCTCGAATACCAAAATTCAAAATTACGTTCTAGATAGCATATGTTCATACATTTAATGTTTCCATAGGATGAAAAATCTTGTTGATGAGACTATTGATTATACACATGAAACTTTCTATAAATATATGAGTAGAGTATTTAAGGTGATATTATAAAAGAATGCCAAAAAATTCATATTTTTATGCTACACGTAATTGAAAAGAATTCGAATAAGAGATTACTTATGTGTTTTGAGTACTATAGCTTTGCCTTGAATGAATCATCAAGTTTTGAAGTACTATTTGACAATATGAAATTCTAATTATCATTTTATGTTCGGATTTCCTTCACAATCAAGCTCAACATCTAATAATTAGGTTAGATTAGCACTCTAATTTTATTATTATTTAGATAAAATTAGAGGAAGTGATAATTAGAGGAAGAGGGGAATGTGGGACACTAAATGAGGAGGCTAAGGATCACTGTAGTTGGAGTGTTCATGGTTTTCCTAGGTTGGAAGGACATTAGCAAGCAGCTTATAACAAAGGGAAAGGTGTTTTTTAAGACAACAATATAGGAAGAATCGAATGGAGCTTGGAGATTGTCATGACATCGTGGAATATAGTAGGCCTCTGTGTATGAAAGGCCACATCTGAAATCTTCCTTAGACATCTACCAAAAGTTTGCATCTAAGGGATGGAATGAATGAAGTTAGAGTTTCCAAGTTAATGAATGTATTATACATGCATGCAATTCTTCAAACAATCTCACCCATAGTTATTCATGTATATATTGTAGAGGGCACAATCCCAAAGGACATCATTAGCACTTTAAGGAGGAACCAAAAGAGGCAACAAGGTACTTCTTGTCAAGAAGATTGGTGTGTAGAGAATTGTGAAACAAGGGATGAAAGGAGGCATTTCTCTTATCATAATAAAACACCAACACCTTGGGTTCGTTCACTTGAGAGTTATCAAAAAAGAGTTATCATGTCTCAACAAAAAGGAGTTATCACGTTACAATTTTAATGGATTTATCATGTAACAATAATATTATCTATGCACATGTCTCAACAAAAAAAAAGGATTTCGGGTAGCAATGAGCCGACAACATAGAAAATTCGACTAAAAGTACTCCCCTCAAGTACTATGCTAATGAATATGGAAGAGAAATATAGGTCAAGTGGCACTATTTCTCCTTGACAAAAGGATCGCTAATTGTAAGAAACCCCCCCTCTTTTAGGAATCATCAAGTATTCCTTTTGATCAACAACACACCTAACCCATGGGGGCCCTGCATGAGGGTGATGATTAACCTTTTTGTAATGCCATCCATTCTCTGTAAAAGCTACCCCTGCTATGTGGGATTTGGGGGATCCCGTGGGCACTAGTCCCCTTCTCTTGTAATTTTCTTTTAATTAATTCAAGTCTGGGAGAATAGGCTAAGGCCGAACTTCCTTTATGTTAAAAAAAAAGGGCGCAGTTCAAGTGGCACTAATCTTCTACGTGTAAGAAGTAGTAGTTATAGGTTTCTACAAAATAGGCAAACCCAAAAACTTTTAGAGATAAAGCTTCATTAGAAAGAAAGTGAGCATATAGTCATAAAATCATGTTATGAATATATGTATGTTACTTAAAAGTTAATTAAATTCAGTTTGAAGAAGGTAGAGCCATGTCATAAATATGCATGAAGAGGATAACTTAATTATCCAATCAAACTAAAAAGGGCAACACGAATAATGTTTTTGCAAGCATATGAATAGTGGACTTCACACCAATTATGATTATTGCATTTGTAGAGACAACAAAAGATGATGCCACAGTGTAGTATGAATAACCCCACATGCAAAAAGGTTAGTCAGAATGAATAAAGTGAACTTATCAACAAAAAGATTAGATAGAGGTGAATAATAAATTGTGGTCTTTCAAAGGCCATACAAGTAGAATGGAAAGCTACTCTAAACTCTCTAAAAGCTACCCCTGCTGTGTGGGATTCAGGGGTCCCGAGGGCATTAGTCCCCTTCTCTTGTACTTTTCTTTAATTAATCCAAGTCCGGGAGAGTAGGCTAAGGCCGAACTTACTTTATTAAAAAAAAAGTAGAATGGAAAGAACACACTCAACTTTGAATGTATAGAGAATACAAATCCATATGCACTTCTTGTAGCAATGCCATGTCTTCAAGTCACAAGACCACAAGTCAACGCACAACATGAAGATTTACCACAAGAGGTGCAACATTGGTGGTGGCAATAGACATGCTTGTTATCTTTTTGTCAAGTTCAAGAACCATGAATTGGAATGATGCCTTAGTTATGCCAATTATAGAGATGGAGAATTAAGTTCAATACAGATTAGTAATTAGACTATCGGAGAAACTAGAATAGTCACAAAAACGAGTACTTGGTTAACTCTTTAATATGATATGTTACTGTAAAGAAATTATGAAACATTAAACCAAGATTTTTCAAAGAAAACTTGTAAACAATCAAAACGGTTGAGTTGAAAATAAAGTTCGAGATAAACTTAACAATGAGCACGAGATAGCTAATGAGTTAGTCCAATATGGCGAATTTTCATTTGCACGAAGTGCATACATCAAGAAGTTTTTTCAAAAATTACTTTATTATTACAACTCACATCAATATGGTAAATTTTCATTTGCACCAAGTGCATACATCAACAAGGTTTTTCAAAACTTAATTTATAATCACGACTCACATCTAGCGTATGAAGGGGTACGGATATAAAGCTTTACTATAGTGAACACCTTTTTTGTACAAGAAATTCCCAAAAGTAGTCTTGTAAGTAGGACTCACATAAGTGTAGCCAAAAAAGAAAAAATGGGTCCATACCTTAATATTGCAAAACATGTGGTCACCAAAGAGTGCAATCAATTCTAGGAAAATAAATTAGAAGAGGTATGAATCTTTATACTTAGAATAGCTATACGTGGAGGGGTTATTCGACATCTAACATGAAAAGCGTTCTCTATTTTGTACAAAATCTGAAACGATATTTTTATCATGATGTGATATCAAGTATCAACTATAACACAAGAGCTTTAGTTGGAGGCACTAGAGGTCTTCTATCATCTTCAATCCACCCCCCTCTCTAACAACATAGATTGGGATATGTATGTACGTTTGGATAGAAAACCCTTCCACATGTTGTTCATGCACATTCTAGAATTTGCAACTCGAAAGTCATAGGAATATCTCGAAAGAAACAAGGAGAACCTTAATTCTCTTATCAATATCAAGCAGTGATAAGACTACACAAAGAAAAAAAGAGAACCTTAATACTCATCTTACACTGGGTATAAAAATTATCCAAAATATTTTAAAGTTGTTGTGAGGCATGACCCAATCAAAGACTGTATGTTGTCATGCCTTGTGTCTTGTCATGTCTTACAACCTACAGAAGGTACTAAAGACAATCCATAGAATGTTCATGAAGAAAACATAAACATATCACCAAGAGTTAAATAAGTTGGATATAAAGCCAAACGTACCACGATTATATATAAAATGTATCCTGATGAGGGTAAAGCAATTAATATATGAACTGAATTTTACCGTGGAGGTTAAGTACATATAATCATTATAAGAAAAATTAAAACTCGTATGCATGAAGGGTTAATGAGAACCTTACTATGTTCATACTTCATCCAAGTCTTCGAAACAACATTACTTGTCACCTCTTAACCATGGGAAGATGATTTAGATAACACAGAAGGTTCTCTTAACATAACACAGAAGGTTTTCGCATAATCAAGTTTACGTTTTATATCCTATTTCGAAATAAGTGGTAGGATAAATAATTAAGCCTTTGGACACATCTCTAGACTATGGCATTAAAGACTAGTAAAAGTCTATAATGAAGGAGTAATGGGATGTTTAAACAGAAAAATGATAAAGTCTATTCATACAAAGCATAGTAAGACCAAAATAAAATATTGGGGAGCTACCATCATGCATCACACTTGTTACAAAACCTATGACAAAGCCTTAGTCAATTACATTATGCACCATCTACGATAATCTATTCATGAGGACCAAAAAGTATTCATAAAACGTAGATTGATTATTGAAGCGATTGTGGATATCTTGAAGGACTTCATTATAATAATGAGATGTGGCAAAACCTTATCTCCCTCAAAATTGATTTTGATAAAACTATGATAGATTGGAATTAATTCAATTGTTCATTCCCTTGAGGATTTGGGTTGTGGATCAATGTTCATGAAGATGTTTTCCACTCTTGTCAAAAATGTTATACCTGAGATTATTGTAAAGTGCCTTTTCAAGCAAGACTTCAGACTGACCCCACGACCATGTGATTTCTATTGATGAGCAATAGAAATCACATGGTAGTGGAAAGAAGGATCAGATTATTGTGGCGCTTTTTGCAAGTGAAACTCACATGCTTTTATAAACAATACTACTACCATGTGGAAATTAGGATCCGATTATTGTGAGCTTTTTGCAAGTGAAACTAACATGCTTTTACAAACAATACTACTACCATGTGGAAATTAGGATCCGATTATTGTGAGGCTTTTTGCAAGTGAAACTAACATGCTTTTACAAGCAATACTACAAGTCTCTATCTTCGTGATGCCTAAAGATCTTTTGCATTGTTTCAACCACTCCAAAATATATTTCAAAATGCTTACACAACATCACCCATAGTTGAAAATCTTTGAAGGATCTTTTCATTAGTCAAATCTATATTTTGGCCTCGAGGATACTGAACCACAATGATCTATTGAAGATGGAGAGAGCTTACTGAAACTTCCTTTAGACATGAGATTCTAATAGGAAGCATGTGCCTACGAAAATCTATACCAATCTTAGGGAAATGGAAAGTTCTGGCATTCTAGGTGTGGAAAATGTCACCAATGAGCTTATAGTACTTCAATTGATGATTAAAGCATGGATTAATATTGAGGAGTCTTGGTTCAAGTTTATCTTTAGGAGCTAAAAACAATTCCCCTCTCTTGTGAGCCCAAATGGAAATAACTCAAGCAGATGATCATCTTCTTGTCTCCGGTTAGAGTGGTTCCTAAGTGATGAGATCTTATCTATTGCCTCTAGAACACATGGAATACAATGGAGCCCTTCTAATCCATTAGTAATAATTGGAAGGACACTACCATAGGATAGCATGACTTTATACGGTTCCCAATTGCTAGTCTCAAGATCTTAGAGAAAGAAAATATCCAAAGAGCTAAAAAGATGTGTTTGAAACTTTTTCGCAAGTGAAATCCCATTTGGAACAAAGGGAGAAGACACTCGATCAAATTCAAGGACATTGATACAATTTATATAGAGGATTATGAAGAGTAGTTGCTCTTAAGGAATAAAATCCACACCTTCCATGCTTAGGAAATACATGTCTATTTGGCCAATATCAGCACATTTGAAGAGTCCAAAGTGGAATAATGTTAAAAATCTAGAGGATATTTTGAGATCCCCTTCTCTTGTACTTTTCTTTTAATGAATTAATAAAAGTTTTGATATTCAACCATTTCGTAATAATAAGTGGTCCAGATTCTAGGGATTCAATAGTCTTGACACTGGAAACCCTAGCTTGTTTTCTTGCATTTACCCATCTCGTGCTTTATGTGGTATATGTGGGGTGCAAAGAAGCTTCCCTCCTGACTCCACTTTGGCTCCCTCTCTACGTAGGGTAAGGGTTTCTATGAAGCGCTCCCTCCTCCCCCCGCAAGGGGGGGGGGGGTTCTTGTATTAACCCTTATCTTGCACGTATGTCCTCGGAAAGCAAAGAAATGATGACCGAATCTAAATGGTTGGCATCACAGGTTCATGATTCTCCCCCAACTGTGGAAGGTACAGAGAATGCCAAGCTTGGAGACCCCGTAAGTGCCAATGACTTGATCGATTCTACCAATCCAGCAGACAAACATGTATTCTCTGTCCAACATAAGTCTTTTGCTACTGATGTGTTGAATGGGATTCATCCCCAAAGTATTTTAGGAAATATGGCTTCTACTCCCATTGGTAAGGGCAAAGCTCCCATTGTCGATATGCGTGATTGCTATTTCAAGGAAAGGTGTCTCAGCCAAGGTGATTCATTTATAATTGATAGGAACTCCTTCAAGGAATGGCAAGATAAGGTCTTAGATAGGGTTATTATTGCGCTTTGTCACAGGCCACGGTCACCTTTAGATATGCTTAAACACTAGATTAGGACCAACTCGGAGTCTAGAGGTTAATTTGTCAAACAGATCTAGTATTTACGAAATGGGTTCTAGTTATTTTACATTGATGACTCTGCTTTAAGGGTCATCATTGAAGGCCAATGGGTTATAAAGTCTACCCCCATATCATTTTTTGGGTGGTTTCCAAGCTTCAACCAATGGGGTCCTAAACCTACTCGTGTCCCAATTTGGGTTGAATTCCCGAACCTTCTAGTCCAAGTTTACGGTTGGATTGACGATTTGTGTGGTCTTTTGGGTAAAGTCCTAGGCCAAAAAACTAAGGGGCACATCAACCCTAAGTGGGATCCTGAGGTCTTGGTTGAGATTGATATCAGCACCCTTGTCAAAACGTACCCAATGCTTGTTTTAAATTTTTTTAGGCAAGGTTGCTGGGTGAAGGATTGCCCCGTGCTTCATGACTTACAGCAACCAAGTATCACATCTTTAGATGACTAGAACAGTGCCCTAGTGGCTCCAGCAAGTGCTCTTCCTAAAATACAGGCTAAGCCAAAAGAAAAAAGGTAAACAAAGCTTGGGGTAACTCGTTTGATGCACTTCTTGAAGAGGTTTCTAACCCTTTGATTGAGAATTTGCAAAATTCTATTGCTTAGCTAAGCTATCCCTTAGGTAAAAAGGCCACTCCTTTGGCTCCCATTGGGTCTAAGGCTCCACCTAAACAAAAACAGGTAAACTCTGATTACAATACCGACAGTGAAGGTTGGACCACTGTCATAAACAAAAACAAAAGCTTCAAATAACAGCCAGGCCCTATTAGCTCCAGTTCAAGAAGTGAATGGTGTTAACCATTTTTCTCTTGATTCTAGCAGGTTCTCCATTAAGTTAAGCAACAGAAATAAAGCTTGCATTCATAAAATGGTGCTAACCATTTTTCTCTTGATTCTAGCAGGTTCTATATTAAGTATCTGCTCGAAAGAGATTAGCAAGCTCCAAGGCCCCATCCTGTTTGTTGGTGACTTTAACATGGTCACTATCCTAAGGGATAGACACAACAAGCAAGGTTCCACTGTTTTCAATCATGAATGGCCTTCTTGGCTGAATCTAGTTCCTACTCATGATCTTTTGGACATTTCTGACCATTCTAGCATCACCATGAATAATAGGTAGAAAGCCAATCACTTCCATGCAGCTAGATTTGATAGATGCTATGTAAACATCCCCTTCCTCGAGGCCTTTGGAGACGTCAAGGACCTCACAAATAAAACCATTTGTATGTCTGACCACTTACCCTTACTCATCTCCTTGAGTAACCCCTCCCACAACTTTAAGGCAGGTTGGCCTCACTTGGACCCTACCCTGCTTAGCATCCCTTGTGTCATCAAGCAGACCAAGGACATATTTCTAAGATACTTTAGGGTGTGCCCCATCCCTAAAGTTGCTTGGTTTAAAGCAGTTAAAGGAGTGCAAGCTCTTTTCACCCACTATAAGATCCTTAGAAAAAACATTAGGTATAGAAGAAGGTGGCAAATCACTAAAGAAATAGACTCCATCATGTCCTCCAAGGGACCCAACATTATGGATAAATTTTTATGCCATTAGGAGAGATTAAAATATGAGGAGTACCTTGAGGCTAGTAGCCTTCTCCCTGCTTCAAGAGAATTTTTGGTGGGAAACTCGATCATCCCAACTAGTTCATGTTTTCTATGCTCAAGAAGAAGAAGTGTAAGGAGTTTCTTCCGATGCTGATGAAAATGTCTAGTGGTGTTACTATGAGTATGGAGGAGAATTTGCAAGAGGCTACTCTCTTCTTTACGGATGTTTTCTCTAGTTCTCCCAAGTTGATGGAGGATATCCACGGAGCTAGAGCTACCATTGCCTTAAAGACGAAGAAAATTGTTCCTCCCCCCTTGGCCTTCTTCGACTTGCCCCTCAATGCCTGCGAGATTAAAGAAACCATCGATAAATTGAAACCCTACAAATCTCCTAGTCTTTATGGTATTCCATATGAGTTGTTCATTACTCTGGATGATTTCTTGACCCCTTCATTCTCTTGGTGTGGAAAGAATTTATTAGGAAAGGCACTCTTCCTATTGAGATCAGCACTAGAGTTATAAAGCTGATTCATAATAGAGGACCTAAAGAGGATCTTAAGAACTGGAGACCTATTACTTGCTTGACCTCTGTCTATAAGATCATAGCCTCTACCTTAACCACAAGACTCAGTCCCCATATGAAAGATTTTATCCTACCAGAACAAAAAATTTTCATCAGAGGTTGCTTTATTTTGGATGCCATTATCTCCCTATGGCAAGGTATTGACTTCTCTTTTCTAAAAATAGACTTTGACAAAACCTATGATAGGATAGAATGGGACTTTATTCTCCACTCCCTCCATGATATTGGGCTTGGAAAGCACTCATTAAAGCTATGAGTACTCTTTTTGGCAATGCCCATTCTAGGGTCTCTTTGAATGGCGCTCTTGCTCCACACTTCAGACTCAAGAGATCCATCAAGAAAGGATGCCCCCTTGCCCCCTCTCTTTGCCATTGCTAGTGACTCCCTTGGGTGTTTGCTCAAGGATGCCTTGTCCAACAACAAGCTTCAAGGGATTTCCATTCGAGGGTCCTCCAATCAACTCTGCCTTTAGGCTTTTGTTGATGACACTAACATTTTAGTTAAAGCTAAGCCCAAGTATGCTGACTGTGTGCTTGACTATCTAAATACTTTCTGTCTTGCTAGTGGTTTCCATATCAATTAGAGTAAAACAACCTTTAAAGCTTCCACCAATCAATACCCTATTCATTGAGATATTTATGTACGTTTGGATAGGAAATCCTTCAACATATTGTTGTTCATGCACATTCTAGAATTTGCAGCTCGAAAGTCATAGGAATATCTCAAAAGAAACAAGGAGAACCTTAATACTCTTATCAATATCAAGTAGTGATTAGACTACACAAAGAAAAAAAGAGAACCTTAATACTCATCTTACACTCGGTATAAAACTTCTCAAAGATATTTTAAAGTTGTTGTGAGGCATGACCCAATTCAAGCCTGTATCTTGTCATGCCTTGTGTCTTTTCATGTGTTACAACCTACAAAAGGTACTAAAGACAATCCATAAAATGTTCATGAAGAAAACATAAACATATGACCAGAAGTTAAATAAGTTGGATATAGATCCAAACGTACCAAGATTACATATCAAATGTATACATGAACTAATTTTTACCTTAGAGGTTAAGTACATATAATCAGTATAACAAAAATTAAAACTCGTATGCATGAAGGCTTAATGAGAACCTTACTATGTTCATACTCCATCCAAGTCTTCGATAACATCATTACTTGTCACCTCTTAACCATGGGAAGATGATTTAGATTAATACTATATCTAACATAACACAAAAGGTTTTCGCATAATCAAGTTTACGTTTTATATCATATTTCGAAATAAGTGGTAGGATAAATAATTAAGGCTTTGGACACATCTCTAGACCATGGCATTAAAGACTAGTTAAAGTTTATAATGAAGGAGTAATGAGATGTTTAAACAGAAAAATGATAAATTCTATTCATACAAAACATAGTAAGACCAAAATAAAATATTGGGGAGCTACCATCATGCATGAGCACCTATGACAAAGCCTTAGTAAATTACATTATGCACCATCTACGATAATCTATTCATGAGGACCAAAAAGTATTCATAAAACGTAGATTGATTATTGAAGCCATTGTGGATATCTTCGAGGGACTTCATTATAATAATGAGATGTGGCGAAACCTTATCTCCCTCAAAATTGATTTTGATAAAACTATGATAGATTGGAATGTAACTCAATTGTTCATTCCCTTGAGGATTTGGGTTGTGGATCAATGTTCATGAAGATGCTTTCCACTCTTTTAAAAAATGGTATACCTCAGATTATTCTAAATTGCCTTTTCAAGCAAGACTTCCTACTGACCCCACGACCATGTACTTTCTATTGATGAGCAATAGAAATCACATGGTAGTGGAAAGTAGGATCAGATTATTGTGACGGTTTTTGCAAGTGAAACTAACATGCTTTTATAAATAATACTACTACCATGTGGAAATGAGGATCCGATTATTGTGAGGCTTTTTGCAAGTGAAACTAACATGATTTTACAAACAGTACTACAAGTCTCTATCTTGTAGTGATGCCTAAAGACCTTTTGCATTGGTTCAACCACTCCAAAATATATTTCAAAATGCTTACACAACGTCACCCATACTTTAAAATCTTTGAAGGATCTTTTCATTAGTCAAATCTCTTTTCTTATTGTATATCAATGGGGTTTGGGGGGTTTCTATGATTCAACCATGGGACTAGGTAATAGACAAGCTTGAAGGGAAAAGGTAATGTTGGAAAAAAATGTAGATAAACAAGGTGGGAAGAGAGGTGTTGATAAACACTTTTATCATTTCCTCTTCAATCTATATTTTGGCCTCGAAGATACTGAACCACAATGATCTATTGAAGATGGAGAGAGCTTACTTGAACTTCCTTAAGACATGAGATTCTAATAGGAAGCACGTGCCTAAGAAAATCTATACCAATCTTAGGGAAATGGAAAGCTTTGGCATTCTAGGTGTGGAAAATGTGACCAAAAATCTTATACTTCAACTGATGATTAAAGCGTGGATTAATATTGAGGAGTCTTGGTTCAAGTTTATCTTTAGGAGCTAAAAACAATTTCCCTCTCTTGTGAGCCTAAATGGAAAGAATTCAAGCAGATGATCATCTTGTTGTCTCCGGTTAGAGTGGTTCCCAAGTGATGAGATCTTATCTATTGCCTCTAGAACACATGGAATACGATGGAGCCCTACTAATCCATTAGTAATAATTGGAAGGACACTATCATAGGATAGCATGACTTTATACGGTTCCCAATTGCTAGTCTCAAGATCTTAGAGAAAGAAAATATCCAAAGAGCTAAAAAGATGTGTTTGAAACGTTTTCGCAAGTGAAATCCCATTTGGAACAAAGGGAGAAGACGCTCGATCAACATCAAGGACATTGATACAATTTACATAGAGGATTATGAAGAGTAGTTTCTCTTAAGGAATAAAATCCACACCTTGCATGCTTAGGAAATACGTCTATTTGGCCAATATTAGCACATTTAAAGAGTCCAAAGTGGAATAATGTTGACAATCTAGAGGATATTTTGAGATCCCCTTCTCTTGTACTTTTCTTTTAATGAATTGATAAAAGTTTTGATATTCAACCATGTCGTAATAATAAGTGGTCCAGATTTTAGGGATTCAATAGTCTCGATACTAGAAACCCTATCTTGTTTTCTTGCATTTTCCCATCTCGTGCTTTATGTCGTATACGTGGGGTGTGAAGAAGCTTCCCTCCCGACTCCATTGTGGCTACCTCTCTACATAGGGTGAGGGTTTCTATGAAGCACTCCCTCCTCCCCGTGCCAGGGGGGGTTTCTTGTATTAACCCTTATCTTGCACATATGTCCTCGGACAGCAAAGAAATGATGACCAACTCTCAATGGTTGGCATCACAGGTTCGTGATTCTCCCCCAACTATGGGAGGTACAGAGAATGCCAAGCTTGGAGACCCCATAAGTGCCAATGACTTGATCAATTCTACCAGTCTAGCAGACAAACATGTAATCTCTGTCCAACATAAGTCTTTTGCTACTGCTATGTTGAATGGGACTCATCCTCAAAGTATTTTAGGAAATATGGCTTCTACTCCCGTTGATAAGGGCAAAGCTCCCATTGTTGATATGCGTGATTGCTACTTCAAGGAAAGGTGTCTGAGCCTAGGTGATCCATTGATAATTGATAGTAACTCCTTCAAGGAATGGCAAGCTAAGCTGTTAGATAGGGTTATTTTTGTGCTTTGTCACAGGCCACGAACACCTCTAGATATGCTTAAACACTGGATTAGGACCAACTAGGAGTCTAGAGGTTTATTTGTCAAATAGATCTAGTATTTACAAAATGGGTTCTAGTTATTTTACATTGACGACTCTAATGATGCTTTAAGGGTCATCAATGAAGGCCAATGGGTTATAAAGTCTACCCCCATATCATTTTTGGGTGGTTTCCAGGCTTCAAACAACGGGGACCTAAACCTACTCGTGTCCAAGTTTGGGTTGAATTCCCGAACCTTCTGGTCGAAGTTTACCCTTGGATTGATGATTTGTGTGGTCTTTTGGGTAAAGTCCTAGGCCAAAGAACTAAGGGGCACATCAACCCTAAGTGGGATCCTGAGGTCTTGGTTGAGATTGATATCAGCACCCTTGTCAAAACTTGCCCAATGCTTGTTTTAAATTTTTTAGGCACGGTCACTGGGTGAAGGATTGGCCCTTGCTTCGTGACTTACAACAACCAACTATCAACACTTTAGGTGACTAGAACTATGCCCGAGTGGCTCCAGGAGGTGCTCTTCCTAAAACACAACATTCTAAGCCAAAAAAAAAGGTAAACAAAGCCTGGGGTAACTCATTTGATGCACTTCTTGAAGAGGTTTCTAACCCTTTGGTTGAGAATTTTCAAAAGTCTATTGCTCAGCTAAGCCATCCCTCCGGTAAATAGGCCATTCCTTTGGCTCCCATTGGGTCTAAAGATCCACCTAAAGAAAAACAGGTAAACTCTGATCACAATACCGACAATGAAGGTTGGACCACTGTCATAAACAAAAAAAAAAACTTCAAATAAGAGCCAGGCCCTATTAGCTCCAGTTATTGAAGTGATTGGTGCTAACCATTTTTCTCCTGATTCTAGCAAGTTCTCCATTAAGTTAAGCAACACATATAAAGCTTGCATTCGTGAAATGCACCACAAGGGAATTAATGAAGATGAGTGACTAGGAAACCAGAAGGAGAATGTGTCTCCTCTTGGGCAACATGTGAGAAAAGCTCGATGCATTGGAGGTAACTACATGTCTAACAGGAAGCAAATATTGAAGAACTCAGTTTCTCTCAATAAATTGACGAAAAATATTTGAAAATGATGTATCTCTTGTCTTTAATCGGTTGCTTCTTTAACTAGTTTATGATGAGCATCAATATTATGTCCTTTAACACAAAAGGTATCACTCACCCAATAAGGGCCAAAATAATGGCTAATTGGATTTCTAATAGCTCTCTTATGAATTATATTTTATGTCTTCATGAGATAAAAGTGAACAAGGATAAACTTATGATGCATCTGAATATAGTTTCCAATAAACATGAGTGGTATTGTACTAATCAACCTGTTGGTCGCGGGGGGGGGGGGGGGGGGGGGGGGGGGCTCTTGGGGTTTTCCTCTCCGTCAAACATCTCGTGGAAGATGTTCTCATCAGTCCTTCACAACAATGGATCGGTGTCTCCCTTGCTAAACCCTAGGACTACACCATCATTAGTCTGTATGCTTCGAACTGCTCTTCCCAAAGGAGTATCTGCTCGGAAGAGATTAGCAAGTTCCAAGGCCCCATCCTGTTAGCTGGTGACTTTAACATGGTCACTTCCTTAAGGGATAGACACGACAAGCAAGGTTCCACTATTTTTTATCACGAATGGACTTCTTGGCTGAATCTAGCTGCTACTCATGATCTTTTGGACATTTCTGACCATTCTAGCTTCACCATGAATAATAGACAGAAAGCCAATCACCTCCATGCAGCTAGACTTGATAGATGCTATGTAAACATCCCCTTCCTCCAGGCCTTTGGAGACATCAAGGCCCTCACTGATAAAACCATTTGTATGTCTAACCACTTACCCTTACTCATCTCCTTGAGGAACCCCTCCCACAACTTTAAGGCAAGTTGGACTCACTTGGACCCTACCCTACTTAGCATCCCTTGTGTCATCGAGCAGACCAAGGAGACATTTCTCAGATACTTTAGGGTGTGCCCCATCCCTACGGTTGCTTGGTTTAAATCCATTAAAGGAGTGCAATCTCTTTTCACCCACTATAATATCCTCAGAAAAAACATTAGGTATAGAAGAACGTGGCAAATCACTAAAGAAATAGACTCCATCCTGGCCTCCAAAGGACCCAACATTCTGGATAAAGTTTTATGCCTTTAGGAGAGATTAAAACATGAGGAGTACCTTGAGGCTAGTAGCCTTCTCTATGCTTCAAGGGAATTTTTGGCGGGGAAACTCGATCATCCCAACGAGTTCATGTTTTCTATGCATAGGAAGAAGAAGTGTAAGGAATTCATTTCGATGCTGATGAAAATGTTTGGTGGTGTTACTATCAGTATGGAGGAGAATTTATAAGAGGCTACTCGCTTCTTTACGAATGTTTTCTCTAGTTCTCCCAAGTCGACAGAGGATATCCACGGAGCGAGAGCTACCATTGCCTTAAAGAGGAAGAAAATTGTTCCTCCCCCCTTGGCTGCCTTGCTGGACTTGCCCCTCACTGCCACCGAGGTTAAAGAAACCATCGGTAAATTGAAACCCTGCAAATCTCCTTGTCTCGATGGTATTCCCAATGAGTTTTTCATTGCTTTCGATGATATCCTGACCCCCTTCATTCTCTTAGTGTGGAAAGAATCTATTAGGAAAGGCACTCTTCCTATTGAGATCAACAGTAGAGTTATAAAGCTGATTCATAAGAGAGGACCTAAAGAGGATCTTAAGAACTGGAGACCTACTACTTGCTTGACCTCTATCTATACGATCATAGTCTCTGCCTTGGCTAGAAGACTCTGTCCCCATATGAAAGATTTAAAAGCTATGGAAGTCTCTTCATTACCACTTGTTTAACTACAAGCATGCATCAATCTACTAGATAGTGAGACATGCTTTGAAGTCTCTAGAGACAAGGTTCCTTTTACAACAAGTGTTTTTAGATGGATGCTTTGAGCTATATGATAAGTTCCTTTATATAAATGTTAAGGTTCTAGAAACCTAAATTAGTAATGGTTTTTTTGGTCCTTACTTTGCATGACAAAGATCAATTTCTTCTACTGTCTAGAAAGATGAACTCATTGGTACTCTTATAGGTGTTGATTTTCATAGGAAGAACTATGAATTTGATTCCACAAAAAGAAAAGTGCATTCACTTTCCTGAAATCGCTAGTACAAGCCAAGGAAGGGGAGGGGGGGCAAGGGCCAAATCAATTATGTTAATTTTTGGATAAAAAGCATGAGTGTCACATGAGTGACTGTTACACTTATGTGTTCCTCGAGTAGCTTTGATGTGAACCTTTTCCCTACACATGGGCACTTTTTACTCTAGTGCTGGCTAGAGGGTTTTTCCCCATGTTACCACATACTTGATTCTCTCATATGTGGTGGTACTTTGTACTTAGGGATATTATTCAGCTCTTACTTCAGTTCAGTTCATCGATCAATAGAGAGAGCTATTCCAGCCATCGTCTTCTCCGTGTGTCTTGCTGCGTTTATGCTCCTTGTGTGTGCTCCTTCTGTGTCTCTCGCATTTCTACACACACCCAACAGTGGTATCAGAGCAGGTTCAGCTTCTTCTCAAGTTTCGGTTTTTCGCGTCGCGGCGCGCACGCACTTTAACAGTGCAAATCGACTTCGAAGCACAGAAGTGTGAATTTCAGCAGCCCAGAAACATTTCCATCAGGTGTGCTGGGGTTTTACCCCCATTTCAAAGCCATTCGTGCAGTCAGAATTGCCATCAGAGTGACGGTTTGTGAGCTGAAATTTCAGCACTCATTTCAGTTTTCATCGAATTGAAGATTTTGTCACATTCTTCTTCCTTAGTGAAATGGCGGGCAGCAATGACTTGTTTGGCATGCTTCAAGCTGAAGATAAGCTTGATGGGACCAACTATTTGATGTGGTCTTACATGATGAAGCATGTTCTCGTTGCAAAACAACTTTGGAACATAGTGGCAGATGTAGATCGAAGACCGGCAGGTGCTTCTACTTCACAGTCTACTGTCACAGATGGAGCTTGTTCTTCGAGTACAGTGGTTTCTCCTTCTCCACCTACACAAGAGCAGCTTAGATGGGATGGAAAAGATGCTCAAGCTCATGCTTTGATTGCGCTTTTAGTGAAGCGTCATATAGTTCCACACATTCGATCATGTTGTACATTGAGACAGGCATGGGACACTCTTGCTTCTTTGTATGCCGTGCGTAATGAAGCACGTGTTGCATACTTGAGGAAGCAACTTGAAGATGTATGTATGGCTGAAAATGAGTCAGTGGATGTATATGTGACACGCATCAAGGACTTGAAAGAGCAATTGGCAAACATAGATGAGATCATTCAGGATGCATCACTCATTTCTACATTGTTGAAAGGATTACCGGAATCTTTTCAAAGCTTTGCTACTACACTTCTCTTGGTTGCAAAAGGAAATCCTAATATGTATGCATTTGATGAGGTTGTGTCTCTTCTGTTGCAAGAAGAGCAATCTAGAGTGAATAGGAGTGGTTTGATTGAGGGAACGCAAGCACTTGCTATCTCACAAAAGGGGAAAAGCAAGTATGGTTCAGCTTTGGGTTCATCAAAACCAAAGCCTCAAGCTTCCTCTTCCACTCATTCCTCTAATGATAGCGATTTGAAAAAGAATAAGAGATGCAAATATTGTCGGAAGACTGGTCATACTATTGATGAGTGTAGAAAGCTTGCTAAACGCAATGAAAAGAAGAAGGAATCCGGTATGTCTATTGCTGAAAATTCAGCAAATGCAAAGAATGATGAAGCTAACATGGCTCAAGATTTTTGGGCATGTGTTGTTACATGTCATTATGATGCTTCTTTACATTCTAAATGTATAGTTGTGAGTGAGGCTGATTCCGATTTGTTCTTTGATAGTGGTGCTTCAAAGCACATAACATCATGCAAAAGATTTTTTGTCTCTTTGAAAGATGCACCTAAAGGAGGACATGTGGTGTGTGCAAACAATGCCTCTTATGCTATCATTGGAGTAGGAGAAATTGAGTTTACGGCTGCAAATGGAGGTGTGATTCTCTTGAAAAATGAATTGTATGTGCCCGGTATCAAGAAGAACTTAATTTCAATTTCGTTGATTGCCAAAGTTGGACTTCATGTACACTTTGTTGATGATAAGTGTATGGTTCATGATTTCAGCAATGGCGATGTTATCGTGATGTCCGGTACATTATGTAATGGTTTGTATCGCATGGATACATACAAGAGGGCTGCCTCGAATGCCTTAGTTGCTCATACTTCTTCCATGGCTGAAATGGAGCTTTGGCATGCTCGTTTTGGTCATTTAAACTTCAATAGTCTGCTCTACTTGCAAAAGAACATGGTTATTGGCTTGCCTACACTTGAGTCCATTGAAAAGCATGCATGTGAAAGTTGCATTCCTGGAAAAATGCATCGTGCTTCTTTTCCAAAAGATAGTCATACACACACTACAAGAAAATTGCAACTTGTTCATAGTGATGTATGTGGTCCGGTCCAGACTCCATCTTTTGGGAAGCATGTATATTTTGTTACCTTCATTGATGATGCTACTCGCCATACATGGGTGTATCCTATGAAAGCAAAGAATGAGGTATTTTCTTGCTTCAAAGCATTTTTAGCTATGGCTGAAAATTTTTCTTCACAAAAGCTTTTGACTCTACGCACGGATCGTGGTGGTGAGTACATGTCACATGAGTTTAATGCTTTTCTTCGTGAAAAAGGTATTTCACACCAATGTACGGTGCCATATACACGTCAGCAAAATGGTGTTGCCGAGCGTAAAAATAGAACTGTACTTGAAATGGCACGATGTATGGTTAAAGGAAAGCATCTTCCTCATAAGTTTTGGATGGAAGCAGTCATGTGTGCAAACTATGTGTTGAATCGCTGCCCTACAAAAGCATTGAGAGTCATCACTCCTTATGAGGCTTGGAATGGTCATAAACCTATGGTTAGTCATATGCGTGTTTGGTTGTTTGGCATATGCTCTTGTGCCATCACAACAACGTCACAAACTTGATGACAAGGCAAAGAAATGTATATCTGTTGGTTATAGTGCTGAAAGTAAGGGATATTGTTATACCATCCATTGACGAACATAATTATTGTGAGTTGAGATGTGGTATTTGCTGAAAATTCAGTTTTCCCTCTACTTGAATGCAAAAAACTGCCAACAGTTAGCTCATAAGATGTGTTCGATACACTCATGCCTTTGTTCCAAAATGGTGCGCTTGACTATGGCCATGTAGACTAGCCAACTGAGGTTCAAAGGGCTGAAAAATTCCAGCCAAATGGGGCTGAAAATGTACAAAATTTGCCATCAAACATGGCTGAAAAATTTCAGCCAAAAATTGTCAAAACTGTTGGAAATTTCCAGCCACATATGGCTGAACATTTGCGTCAAAATATGGCTGAAACTGAGCATGAAATTCAGCCCACGCATGATGTACATATTGAAGATGCTTTACATAATGAACGCATGTCTATCAAGAGTGCACAATCTATGCCAAAGTAGCTGAAACAAACTTTGCAGGACAGCAAATTGAGTGCACCTTTACTTGGTAGAACAAGATCAAGCTCTCACCATGCATCAAGTAATTTTGTGGATTATTCTCTTATTGCTACAGCATGTAATGAAGAGCCACTTTCTTTTGAAGATGCATGTGACGATCCATAATGGATGAGTGCTATGCAATCAGAAATGGATTCCATACCATAAGAATGCCATTGGTACAAAGTGGGTTTACAAGATTAAGAGAAAATCTGATGGTAGCATTGATCACTACAAAGCTAGATTGGTTGCCAAAGGATATGCGCAACAATATGGCATTGACTATGAGGAAACTTTTGCACCTACTTCACGCATGACTACCATTCGTACCGTGGTTGCATTGGCTGCCCATCGAGGTTGGAAAGTGCATCACTTGGACATAAAAACAGCCTTCTTGAATGGTAATTTGCAAGAAGAGGTTTATGTGAAGCAAACTCCTGGATTTGCTATGAAAGGGAAAGAGCATATGGTTTGTCGCTTGCATAAAGCCTTGTATGGTCTCAAGCAAGCTCCACGTGCATGGTATGACAAAATACATAAGCACTTGATTGCTCTTGGCTTCACATGTAGTCCGATTCAAAGCACACTCTATGTACGCAAAAATGGGGCTGATCTTATAGTGCTTGTTCTTTATGTCGATGACATACTCTTGACTGGGTCATGTGATGCAAAACTTGACATTCTTATGGCTGATTTGCAGCATACTTTTGATGTCACTTATCTTGGTCTTTTGAGCAACTATCTTGGCATCAAGTTTGTATCCGTTGAAGGGGGAATTGTTATGCATCAAGCAAAGTATGTTGAAAAATTACTTCAGTGTTTTGACGTTGAGGATTGCAAGCCAGTTTCCACACCAGTTGAGAGAGGATTTAGATTCTCAATTCAGGATTCCAGTGATGCATTTGACACTTCTCTTTATCAGCAGGCTGTGGGATGTCTTATATATGCATGCAACACAATGCCGGATATATAGTATGCAGTTTCCCAGTTGAGTCGATTCATGCATAGCCTTGGCACTAAGCATTGGCAAGCGGTGAAACGTGTGTTTAGATATCTTCGAGGCACTTTGAGCTTAGGTCTCTTTTATGGCAGCGATGTTCAGCCATGCTTGCATGCTTTTACAGATAGTGATTGGGCTGGTTTTTATGATACTCACGTGTCCACTAGTGGTAATTGATTTTTCCTTGGAGACTCATGCATATCTTGGTTGAGTAAGAAGCAACCTACAGTGGCGACATCGAGTTGTGAAGCTGAGTACATGGCAGTTTTCACAGCAACAGTGGAGTGTATATGGCTGAGACGCCTATTGATGGATCTTTGCATGGAGATCGATGCTGCTACACATATTCTCACTGATAGTCAGAGTGCTTTGGCTGTTGCACGAAACCCACTGTTTCATGCACGGACCAAACATATTGAGGTGCATTATCACTATGTGAGAGAGCGCCTTCATGCAAGAGATATTGATTTGGTATATGTGCCTACACAAGATAATGTGGCAGACATATTCACCAAAGCTCTTCCACGGGAAAAGTTTGAAGCTTTTCGCAAAGCTTTAGGCTTATTTTCTTATGGGGGCTGATCTGTCACTCCCTGTATGTGTTCACATCATTCGCTCTAGGGGGGTTTGTTACACTTATGTGTTCCTTGAGTAGCTTTGATGTGAACCTTTTCCCTATACATGGGCACTTTTTACTCTAGTGCTGGCTAGAGGTTTTTTCCCCATGTTACCACATACTTGATTCTCTCATATGTGGTGGTACTTTGTACTTAGGGATATTATTCAGCTCTTACTTCAGTTCAGTTCATCGATCAATAGAGAGAGCTATTCCAGCCATCGTCTTCTCCGTGTGTCTTGCTGCGTTTGTGCTCCTTATGTGTGCTTCTTGTGTGTCTCTCCCACTTCTACACACACCCAACAGTGGCTACATGGATATCACATGCTCAAAAAACATATATTTATATTTTTTTAAGGTTTCCTCGCATAAATTACAAATTGCATCGCATATACAATGAATAAGAGAGTGCTTTCTCCTTGAAAGTAATTGAGACTCTAATTAGTTAGAATTCATAGATTTAATTCATCTCACTCACAAAAAAGTGCATTGTGATGTGGGAATGAGTGTTAGAGCGAATTCATACACTTGAGCTTATAGATTAGCAAGAATTATATCACTCCTCCTCAAGCTCAAGTGAAGTAGTCTGCAATGATCGCCTTCATGTTTAGAATGTATCTAAATTTCTCCAACTTGGTTGCATCCATGAACTTCGTCATAATCTTAGCCACCTAATTCCTAGTGTAGATGTACTTGATGTTCACTTCTTTGGCTCGAAATTCTCTCTTATAAAATGATAGTGGACCTCTATATGCTTGCTCTTTGCATGAAACATTGGGTTGTTTCGAAGGTAAATGCTTGAGATGTTACCTCCAAACAAGGTTAGCTCTTTAACTTGCACATCCAAGTTTTGAAAAAAAATCTTAACCCACATTGTCTCACATGTACAAGGGGCTAATGATCTACATTCATCTTTTGTAGAGGATAAAGATATTATGAATTTCTTCTTGGACATCCAAGATTTTAATTTTGAACCTATCATAAATACATATCTAGAGGTACTCCTTATTTTTGCATTTGAGCCACCCCAGTCAACATGAATAAAGCCTTTGGGTTATTCCACACCTTCCTATTGGTAAAAAAATCCTTGCTTGACTATATGCTCAGTGTACCTAAGTCCTCTTCTTGATGCATACGAATGAGCATTAGTACATGCATTGTGAAATTGAGATAGTCACCTACAACATATGATAATTCTAGCCTTGTGACTGTAACATAATATAAACTTCAAACAATGCTTCTATTTGATGGAATGTCTTAAGGTGTTGTCCAACATTTTGCATGAAGTTTTGTATTTGGATTTATAGGTTGTGTGAGTGTCTTAGACCCACTCATTCCATACTTGCACAACACATCTAATAGATACTTCTTTTTGTGCTAAGTATACTCCATCTCTCACATAGATTACTTCAATAACAATGAAG
Organism: Ceratopteris richardii; assembly: GCA_020310875.1. Taxonomy (NCBI): domain Eukaryota; kingdom Viridiplantae; phylum Streptophyta; class Polypodiopsida; order Polypodiales; family Pteridaceae; genus Ceratopteris; species Ceratopteris richardii. Next base: position 22,296,104 of record CM035410.1, read on the forward strand.
TACTTAACAATTTAAAGATTAGTGATCTTGAATTCCTTCCTAAGCTTTAATTTGATGGACTTGATATGTGCATCATCACTTCTAGTAATAGTTAAGCCATCTAAATATATGCATATATAGGCTACCTTAGTTTGTTTCATTTTGAGGTATAGAGAAGGATTTGCATCACTAGGGTGATATAAAGAACTTCAAAGGTACCCCGCTAGCATTTGATTCCAAGCCGTGGGGGTTTGCTTGATGGAGTATAAAGATTAATTAAAGTTAGACACATAATTTGGATATTTGGAGTCTTCAAATCCTAGAGGTTTTGCCATATAGATTATTTGCTACAAATGATGGTTCCAACATGCATTTTTCATATCCAATAGATAAATATTGTAATGCCTTCATGAAATGCCAACGATAACTCTAGCAATGGTCATTCTATCAATAGGGTTGAGGTTTTTCCTCGTACTCTATCCCATATGATCGGGAAAACCATATTTCCACTAGCCTCACGTATACCTACCAAATGAACCTTCAAGGTTTCTTTTAGCTTTGTATACCCATTTATTACCCATTGCCTTCATTCCTTTTTGCCTAGGTAAAAGGCTCCAAGTTTTGTTGTCCCCTAGTGCTTTGAATTCATACTCCACAACTTCCTATCATTCTTTTGTATCATCTGCCTCTTCAAAAGTAGATGTCTCTTGATCTTTCATAACATTAGACATGTATGCATAATACCAAGAAAAGAAATTGTAATAAATCAAACTTGAAATTGGATGGTTTACTCTCGTTGATCTGCTTTATTCGCCCTTGTTTGCCTTGGGATTTTGATATTTGCCTTTGAGGTAGCTCATCCTTCAAAGATTAGCTCCTCATCTTCTTCAACTTCATCCCCTTCAGCATCCACCTCTACAAGATCTTTCTTGCCTTTGTGTTGATTGATTGATTGATGTGTTGAAGTACTCCCTCCATTGGGTATCCTTTCATGAATTCATTGGTCCAATTAAATCGAAGCTCTCTTGAAACACTATTTGCATGTCTTCTTTTTTCCTCCTCTATGTCTTCATCCTGCAACACTCTAGAATTAAACCATGACTTTAGCTAATAAAAAACCACAACTTGAGATACTATAATCTCTTTTGTGGTTGGGTTATAACATTTGTATCCTTGCTACTCTAGAGATATCTAATAAACTTACATCCTTCAACCCTAGGATCAAGCCTACCTCTTAGATCTTCTAAGGTATGTGTATAACACACATCCAAAAATTTTGAGTTGTGAAAGGTTTTGATTTCCTTTCACTCCATACTTCCTTTTTGTCATGTATTTAATCTTCATGTTGGGGACCTATTCATCAAATATACTACATTATAGAGAACATCCACCAAATTAAAATAAAGGAATATGGATTTCATTGATCATACTACAAGCCATTTTTGCCATATACATGTTCTTAATTTCAATAAACCCATTTTGTTGGGTTCTTGTATAGCTACACATTACTTACCTTCTTATCCATTTGAAAAAAAAGTCAATAAGACTCACTGGATCATCATATCCATGTGGCTTTAGGATTTTGATGTAGTTCCTTGAATCCTTTTCTATTTTTGAACCTTCAAAACATGTCACACTTGCATCTAAAATATTTTTTAACTTACTTGAGAAGTAATCTATAATGGTTACAAAATACCTATTACCTATAAGCAAGGGCTCCTTTGTTGCCACCCATACATATGTGTGCACAAGCACACATAGAGATTGAGGCAAGGAAGTTTGATCTTCTTCTAAAAGGAATGTACAAGAATGACCTCAAAAACAAGAACAGAACAAGTGCAATATATAAAGATCAGTACATAAGGAAAAACCTAATGTCCATGAATGAGTGAGCATGGCAAGGAACAAATGTGCCATCACTCTCGGTAGATAAATCTAATAAAGCTCAATGAAGTATCCCTGACATATACCGACGTAACCACTATACATGTCAGAGAAACGAAAAACAGGTATGTGTCATCCTGGATCATCACATGTTGAGCTTGATATCTCAAGACTCCCCCTCAAGCTCAACACCATATCTTGGAATCTAAGCATCTCTCAAAACTTCTTCAACTTCTCAGCTCCAAGTGTTTTGGTGAAAATATCAGCAACTTGCTCATTTGTTCTCACATCAACAAGATCAATATCACCTACTAGTACCTTCTCTCTGATGAAGTGATAATGTACCTCGATATGCTTTGTTGTAGCATCGAAAACAGGATTCCGTGCTAAGTGTATGCTACTAAGATTATCACAATAAATAGTGATAGGCTTTCCCACTTCCACACCTAAATTCGCAAGTAGCATTTCTAGCCATGATGCCTCACATGCTGCCATTGTAGCACCTTTATACTCAGCCTCTGTACTCGACAAAGCAACACTTGGTTGCTTCTTGCTGCTCCATGTAACAGCTGCACTCCCAAGTGAGAATAGAAAACCACTAGTAGATCTTCTATCTGAATGCTACCATCCCAATCTGCATCGGTGTATCCATAAACCTGCAAATCTACACCAACCTCATAAAACAATGCATAATCCAAAGTAGCACTCACATAATGTAGAGTGTGCCTCAGAGCATCCAAATGTGGCTTCCTGGGAACCAACATAAACTGACTTTCAAGTCCAATAGTATAACTTAGATTAGGCCTTGTAATTGTGAGATATATAAGACTTCCCACAATTTTCCTGTACATAGTAGCATTTTCAAATGCTTCACCCGATGTAGTATCCAACTTCAAATTCTGATCTAATGGCCTAGAAATGGGCTTACAATCAACCATACTATACTTTTGTAGCATATTCAAGGCATATTGCCTTTGTGACATCCATATACCTGTTTCTGTATGTATAAACTCAATGCCCAAGAAATAACCTAGCACACTAAGATCTTTCATGTCAAATTCTGATCTAATGGCATAGAAATTGGCTTAAAATCAACCATACTATACTTTTGTAGCATATTCAAGGCATATTGCCTTTGTGACATCCATATACCTGTTTCTGTATGTATAAACTCAATGCCCAAGAAATAACGTAGGACACCAAGATCTTTCATGTCAAATTCTTGCATAAGAAGTTGCTTTACCTCTTTGATGCTTCCTTCATTATCACCACCTACAATCAGGTCATCAACATAAATAGCCACAATAGTGATGCCATCATCAACCTTCCTTGCATATAGTGAGTGATCTGCATCACACATAGAAAACCCAATGTTGGTTAAGTAATCATCAATCCTTGCATGCCATGCACGAGGGGCTTGCTTCAGCCCATACAAAGCCTTTTGCAACCTGCAAACATATTCTAGATGCTTTGAATCTTCATATCCTTGTGGCTGGTCCATATATACTTCTTCCTGTAACTCACCTTGTAGGAAAGCATTCTTCACATCCATCTGATGCAAAGCCCATCGTTTTGATGTAGTGAATGCAACAAGTGTTCTGACAGCAGACATTTTAGCTATAGGGCTGAATGTTTTCTCATAATCAATGCCATATGTCTGTGCATATCCTCTGGCTACCAATCATGCTTTATACCTGCTTATGCTACCATGAGCATTATGCTTTACCTTGTAAACCCATTTGCAGCCTATGGGTTTCTTTCCTTGCGGCAATGGAACGAGCTTCCATGCATCATTTCCATAAAGTGCAGCCATCTCCTCATCCATAGCTTTTTCCCAATCTACAATTCCAATTGTATCTTCAAAGAAAGAAGGTTCAACATCTTGTATTATCTTTGTCATGTAGGCACAATGACGAGCCATATAACTGTCATACGACAATCGTTGCACTGAATTCCGCATCCTCCCAGATCTTCTTGGTCTTGGGTCACTTCTCCTTGTATCATCTGCATGTGCCCTTCTTACTCCTAGAGTCTTCAGAGAGGGAAATCCAATTTCCTCATCAAGACTCTTTTCTGAACCGCTTGAATCTCCATCAATGTCTCCAAAGTGTGCACATGTTTTATGACCTGCAGAAGGCTTTTCTTTACCTTTCTTGGATGTATTTGATGAATTTGCTAGACTTAAATTTCCACGCAATCTTCCACTCCATGGATTTGAGTTGGAACTATTGCTTGATGATGCATCCGGTCCACTCAAAACTTGAGATTTTGCACTTGATTTTTTAGCATTTTCTTTGTCATTTGGTTCGAGATTCAATCCTTCTTTGGAATCTGCATAGAAGCTTGACATTTCATCAAATACCACATCTCTGCTCACCTTTACATGTCGTGTGAGTGGGTTATAACATTTATATCCCTTTTGCTCAAGGGAGTATCCAATGAAGACACTTTTTTGCTTTTGGATCAAGCTTCGTCCTCAATTCATCTGGGACATGTACATGTGCAATACAGCCAAAAACTTTCAGATGTGGTAAGTTTGGCTTTTTATCTGTAAACTTCTCTTCAGGTGTAACTTGATGTGCAACAGTGGGAGTTTTGTTCATGATGTATACAATAGTATGCATAGCTTCTGCCCAATAATAATGAGGCATATTCTTCTCAGTCATCAAGGCTCTTGCTATTTCTGCAATATGTCTATTTTTGCGTTCAGCAACACCATTCTGTTGTGGTGTGTACCTGCATAAAAACTAACATCAAATTCCATGATTTCTTAGAAAAGTGTTGAACTCATTTGACATGTATTCACCTCCTCCATCAGATCTTAATGTCTGAATGTACTTCCGTGTTTGCTTTTCCACCATAGCTTTAAATTTTGGAAGTGAGTGAACACCTCGCTCTTCTCTTTCATGAAATATACCCATACTTTGCGTGTATGGTTATGAAAGTAACATAAAACCATCAACCTCCCATAGATGTGGTCTTTGCAGGACCCCAAACATCTATATGTACTACTTCTAGTACATATAGATGCATTCTAACTAACATGCTTGTCATGTGGAAATGATGCTCTTGACTGTTTACCAAATTGACATGCTGCACATACCTTTTGCATTTCTGCAACTTTGAAATTTGGTAGTCCATGGACAATCCCCTTTGACTGCATCAATTTCAGCATTTGCAAGTTTGCATGTCCAATCCGTTTGTGCCACATCTCTATATCTGCAATAACTCCTACACCTTTTGCAAACATGGCTGCATTCATTTCAGGAATCTTCACATTTAAGGTGAACATCCTACCCACTTTGTTTCCTTTGTCAACCAATCATCCATCCTGCTTGTATTCTTATAAATATAATCCATCAACATTGAACCTGACTTGTAATCCTTGGTTAACCATTTGTCAAACAGAAACCAAATTCTTTGTTATATTTGGGATATGCAGCACATCAGCAAGATGTTTTACCTTTCCATCCTCCATCGATAGTGCTATGTTTCCTGTATGCTCAATAGGATGTGATGTGTCATCACCTGTTTCAACATATCCAGGAACTGGTAATTTCTGCAAAGTACTAAACCATTGCGCATGATTGGTCATATAATTTGAAGCACTTGAATCAACATACCAGACATTATCATTTGAGTTTGAAACACCAACAGACATCGTATTCATCATGTGATGTTGAACCATGAACAACTTCACAGAATCATATGCACTTGTGGATGCATAGTTATTCTGCTACCTTTTGTTATTTTGATTCTTCAACCTACAATCACATTCAAAGTGTCCAGGTTTACGACAATTCCAACATCCTTTACTGTCATTACCTGAATCATTTCTTTGGAAATTTATGCGGCCTCTTTGGCTCCCTCTGCCTCGAAATTGTCCTCTTCCTCCTGCATGATTCTGTTGTTGACTTTGGTCTTGGTTACTATTTCCTCTTCCACTTCCAAAGCCTCTACCTCTACCTCTTCCTCTACCAGAGTAGAATACCTGCTCAAAACTAGATTTTTTTTGGGAGTTTGAATCCTCACCAAGATTCTTTTCTTCAATAATCAACATAGATACCAGATCCACAAAATTTGGAATATTTTCCTTGGTCTGTATAGAGGTTCTGATCTGCTTATATGCAACTCCTAAACCACAAAGATACACTTCCAGCTTATCATCGTCATCTACATTCACGCCAATAGATGCAAGTGACTCACATATTTTCCTTGGTCTGTATAGAGGTTCTGATCTGCTTATATGCAACTCCTAAACCACAAAGATACACTTCCAGCTTATCATCGTCATCATATGTAGTCACTTACCGACATGCTCTTCTTCTCCAATGTATGCAGCTCGTTCTTGAGTTGCAATTTCCGTGCCTTTGTATTGGTCTCATACAATGTGACGAAACTGTTCCAAGTTCTTTCAGAGTCTTGGCATCTTATATGTGTCCAATCATGCTATCTTGTATGCTAACAGATAGCCAATACATTACCTTTTGTGCTCTTTGATTCCATTCCTCATATGCTCTGAACTGATCTGTAGTCCGATTCCTTTCTGGTAACTGTAGAGAATCTTCATTCTCTCCTTTGATGTACTTCCAGTAGCCTTTTCCCATCAAGAAATTCATCATTCTGAATCTCCAAGCATCCAAGTTGTTCTTGTCTAGCTTATCGCTCATAAGATGACTCATTCCATCTACGTTTGCCATTTCTGGAACAATTCAGAACACTACAAAACACTACAAGTACCACTTCTGCTTGAACACTATCACACTATGACATGATAATTCGATCTGAAAAAAACAGAGTTTTCGTGTATCAACAGTACACAGAATTGCTTGAAATTCTAGATCTAGAATATATGAGTGTTGCCAAACACAAGGCAAGTTACTATTTCTGAAACTGAACTGGTTTTTTATGGGCCCCACCTTGCGGGCTCGATATGGAGGTCGAGATGGCTCCGAAACTTTGATCTGACAAAAACGAGTGACCTTAAAGGAATAGCTCATGAAAATATTTTGAGGTCTTCTACCTTCATGCCAATTTTTGTAGCAAATGGATGTCGTTTGCGAATCGCATTTTCTCCATGCCCTGCCGTGTACTCTTCACTATCGCCTTCTCCACGAGCTCTCTACAGCCACGCTTGCTTTGATACCATGTCAGGAGGAAGGAGATAAGGAAGAGAGCTCACACAGACTCTCACTCTCAAGGAGAAGCACACACACATATTGAGGTGAGGAAGAATCATCTTCTTCTTCTTCTATTACATAAAAAGGAATGTTTAAGAATGACCTAAGAAACAAGAATACAACAAGTGCAATATATAAAGGTCAGTACATAAGGAAAAACCTAATGTCGGCGAATGAGTGAGCATGGCAAGGAAAAAATGTGCCATCACTCTCGGTAGATAAATATAATAAAGCTCAATGAGGTATCCCTGACATATACTAGCGTAACCACTATACAAGTCAGAGAAACAAAAAACTGGTACGTGTCATCCTGGATCATCACATGTTGAGCTGGATATCTGAACAAAGGTCAAGCACACCATGTGATACATAGCCACTCTTCTTGAATAGCTCCCTAGTCAATTTGCCTAATTGGTAAGCTTCACAAATTTCATGCAGAATTTGTAATGAGAAATAGGGTAATCCTCTTACCCATTACCTCTTCTCCATGTCTTCGAGCCTCTAAATGTTGATGTGGCAACACATCTTATGCCACATACCTAACTCTCCAATCTTGCTATCCCCATAGGCTATAAACATTTCCTTGCTACCACTTTCTTCACCTACATCAAGTGTAAACATTATTCCTTCCTTCTTATCTTTTTTCATTAACTCAAAGAAATTACTTCAATCCTCTATGAAGCATCCCCTTTCAACCATATGCCAAATAGAATTAAATGGATATATAATGGTCAAAAAAATGGAGTGGTAGAAAGAAAGAAAAGGAACATTGTCGAGATAGCTAGGTGCATGGTGATGAAGGCAAGTTACCATTGTCTTTTTGGGTAGAGGTTGTAAATACATAAGTGTATCTTATGAACATGGTTCCCACAAGTGAAGTGCATGAGCTTACACCTTATGAAGCTTATTATGGGAAGAAATGAGTGGTAGAACACTTGAAGATATTTGGATGTCTATGCTATGTGCACATACCATAAGAGGTAAG
>CM035410.1:22309131-22439131 GCA_020310875.1 Ceratopteris richardii
GTGCATAGTGACGATTAACAAGACACAATTTCAACGCTATAAAATTGCATAAAGTGTTGCAACAAGTGTTGAGAACCGAATGTTGATTAAATGATGAAAAATTCAATGTTTTTATCGATGTGTGGCACGAAGGGATAAGCAATGGTTACATCAAGCATCGCTAACGTGATGATTAAAAGCATCACATAAATGATGTTTATTTTCATCGTATAAGCGACACTAATTATCGTCGCATATGTGACACTATATGCATAGGGATTTACGACGCTTTAGCATCGCTTACACAAAAAATTTAAAACGTTGGAAGCTCTTCGATCGGCATCTACACGCATCTGATCGAAGAGCTCTCCAATGTTCACAATTGTCCTGCGCTTACGAGCTGAAACAATTGCTTGGAGAATTGTTGTTTTAACTAATCTCTATCTTATTGTCTCTCTCTCTCTCTCTTTGTTTCTCTCTTTCTACATCTTTCTCCCTTTGAATTATCTCTCTCTCTCTCTCTCTCTCTCTCTCTCTCTCTCTCTCTCTCTTTATTGTAGGTTATTCAAGAAGCTAACTAAGCAAAAAATATGGCTAACTACTGTAAGTACAATTTCCATTCTTTGTATATCATTTGAATTGTGTTATTTTGATTAGTTAGCTTACTCACACTTATTGATATGCACATATACACTTATACATGATGAATATGCACGTTCACACATATACACATGCTCATACACACACATACACACACACATACATGTGCACATACACTTACACATACACACACACACACATGCATATGCACAAACAATTCTACAAACACATAAAAGTATTTGCATGCATGCAGTATTGCATATATACATACACATACACATACACATACACACATTAACACATACTTAAATACATGTATATGCACATCCAGATGTATGCACATTCACATGCATGCACATGGATGCAAATGGATGCAAATGGAAATGCATCCACATGCACATGCATGTTTCATACATATACACATGCATATACATACACTTGTATATGTTTATACACATACACATACATATGCACATACGTATATATGCACACACATACACATATATACACATATATATGCACATACGCACATATGCACATACACACACATGCACATACATACATATAAACATATACATGCACATACACACATATACACATACACTTACACATATACATATACATGCTCATACATATACACACACATACACATGCACATGCACATACACATATATACACATATACACATATACACTTACACATGCACATGCACATACATACATATACACACACATACACATGCACATGCACATACACATATACACTTACACATGCACATGCATGCATATACACATATACATATGTACATACATACATATACACACACATATTACACACATATACATGCACATATGTACACACACATATGCACATACACACACATACACATGCACATACATACATATACACACATACACATGCACATACATACATATACACACATATACATGCACATACACACATATACACATACACTTACATATGTACATGCACATACATACATACATATACACACATACACATGCACATGCACATACACATACATACGCACATACATTTACACATGCACATGCAGATACATGTATATACACATATACATATGCACATACATACATGCACATATATACATACATACATATACATGCATATAGACACATTGACAAATATAGATATATACCTATATGTGCATATATACATTTTATATACACAGAAGCACACATAAATATGAATGAATTATATAATTAAAGTAATAAAACACATATAGACACATTGACAAATATAGATATATACCTATATGTGCATATATACATTTTATATACACAGAAGCACACATAAATATGAATGAATTATATAATTAAAGTAATAAAACACATACTTAATATAAACAATAATAAAAATAAATAGAACAAGACTTCTCATTACTTAATACCATACAGACAATTTAGAACATAACTTGAATGAACAATATATATATATATATATATATATATATATATATATATATATATATATATATATATATATATATATATATATATATATATATATATATATATATCAATGTAAATACATATCCAATGTCATAATGAAGAATCCTAGTCATCATCATCATCATCATCCTCATTCTCATCATCACGATCATATGCATGATCTGATGTATCTGTGTGAGCACCCTCTGACGATCGAGATCGTCCCTCCTATGTCTCTCTCTCTCTCTCCACCTCATCCATATCTGCCTCTCCATAACAATCCTATATTACATATAACAAACATAAATAAGTAAAACAATTAAGACATCCATAAAAATAAAATAATTATATAAAATTTAATAATACTAAAAAATGCATCCGGATGATCTTGCATATACTCACTCAAATGCCTATATCCAAAATGTGTAGCATAATCAATCTCATGTTTCATAGGATATCGACCATAATCCTTTCACTCCATTGAAACAAATAAAAAAGATTAGTTTCTTGCATTTTAACTAAAATAAAAAATATACTTACAATAACACATATACTTACAAATGTAGCTACAAAACCATGATGGCCCATTTGGCCTAAGTGTGATGTGTGTCCTGACTCAACTCTCTTGTTTGCAGCAGCCTGTTTATTTAAATAGGAAAGAAATACATAAGTTAAATGTAAACATTAATAAAACATACGAGAATTATAAATATAAACTATTAATTTGTATACCTTTTGCTAAGGAACTGACTCCTAAAGACGTAGCCGTCTACGAAAAAACTGCCACGTCTCAGGTGGTACATTAGATCGCCTCTTATTTTTTTCCACCATACAATATCTTCTGTTATTTTAATCTCAAATAGAAAAAAAGAATCAGAATACATACACATATATACACAAACATACACATACACATACCCACATACACATTTACATGCAAGCATATACACATATACATATATATAACATAAACGCACATATACGTATCCACATATATACATACACACATACACATGCATGCATACACACACATTCATACAAAATACATGCATTTATCCCACAAGAATGTGTATTTGTGTATACGTGAATATGTGTGTATGTGTAAATGTGTATATGTGAATATGTGTGTATGTGTAAATATGTATATGTGAATGTTTATGTATGTAAATAATCAGATTATTAATATCTAATACCATCATTTGTAGATTCGGATCAATCAGATGGAACTCCACCACTGTCTCCTAATTATGGAAGGACTATATACTGCAATTATATCAAAATTTTAATTTTAAATATATTTGATAGATACGTAACTGTATTTTTTTTTCTTGTTATAATCAGATTATGCTCAATCAGAGGGCACTCCACGACCTCTTACCCATGAAATGACTTCACATGTGTCCTCTGATAGGAATTATGATGAATTTTACTATCAAGAGCATATTATATGTTGGTGTAACTCTTGCTATGACACATACTGAGGACCACGATTGGAATGTATTGAACATGAGGCAGAGTATGGTACTTTTGAGTGTGCACCACCACCTATTCAAGGTGATAATGTTTGGATATGTATTTTTTCTACAAATTAATGTCATTATTTCATTTAAAAACCATATACAAAATCAAATTACTATTGATATGTAGGAATACTTTCTCGATGATGATGATGATGATAATAATTCTCATACTCATAATGTTAATATACCTTGTACACGTCATGGACTTTCTATTCATCAATTACAAGCCGAGGTTTCTAGATGATCTCTACCTCCTTGTTTAGAGACTTAAACGGCTGGAGATTATCCATTGCTAGCTCCTGATCATTCTCTAGTACAAACATATGATAGAAGAAGATATGGCGGATGGAATAGAGGACCACTTCCTTTAGATGGAGAGGTTTTTAACTTTTGGGGTAATCGCTATATGATTTCTCCATCCACTATTAGTAATGCTCGTTGTGGTGTCTTTATTGTAGAGGATTTGTATGTGCCTCTGAACTCTAAAGTCACTCTTATGTCATTTTGTGGTCCTATATATGGATGGGAAGATCGGCATCGACTTGCACATTATGTTCAAAGCATGAGTACTTATGGAATATGCTTGAATGTAGCATCTCTTACTAGTAGAAGGATTTCACATGCAGGAAATGAAAGATTATATATTGATGGAAGACCTTACACAGATGGAAATATAGCAGGTTTAATAAATAGTGGTCTAGGGTTACATAATAGTTCAAGGACTAATTGCACATTTAAGGAGCGTGAAAATAGTCATGAATCACCATACATGAGTAGAGATGTATCAAGATACATAGTTGTCAATGCTATTACTACATTACTGTTACCGTTAGTGTCCATGTGAAAGGTCAAATGGCCACCGGACACTTCTTTGTATATGTTCTTTAATAAAACATATAGTGGCCTGGTCAGTCACAGATGGTAAGTTCGACCGCATTTGTAAGACCTAAGAAGTCTGTCTTCGTGCTCCCCTTGTACTGCGTTTTCTGCGTATTCTACAACCTCTGTGCGGAGTACTGTGTGTGGCGTCAGGAGCTCGGTTTTCTACTTCGAGCATATTGTCGTGGAGCTCTCGAGAAGGAGAGTGCAGTGTGGTGCATTGCCATTGAAATACTTCACTGGTATCAGAGGAGTTCGAGGCAAAAAAGCTTTGTTCCTTTTGTGCGAGCGAAACGAGCACCCCCCCCCCCCAGACATTCTCCAAGGCTTACGACTAAGGCGGCGACCAAGGCATAGACCTTGGCATACCTTGTCATCCGAGTCACTGAAGTCACCGTTGGCTACGCGCGAGGGAGGACCTCAACGATCAAGGAATATAGAGGTTCCCGGTACTTCCCGGGAGGTCACCCATCCCAGTACTGTTCCCCCCAGAGCTCGCTTAACCGTGGCAATCTCTTGCCACTAAGCTACACTCTTGTGGTGTTTGAAGAAGGGGAAAGACTAAGGTTGACATTACCTTGAACAAGTTTTGGTCCCTCAAAGCTTCATTTTTGCTTTTAAAGCCTATTTCTGAAGCAATTTTGGGGTGTTTTTGGAGCCATTTCGGAGTACTTTCGCACGTAGTTATCTTCGCACAGGTCCAAGAATATCAAGAAGAGTGTTCCTTGTACTTCTCAGACAATAAATATCAACCTTTGGGGCTGTATTTTCAGCCACACTCGTAAAACTACAGGTTTCTCGAGGGGTTTTCAATTTTGGTGGGAGCAGTCGCTGCAAATTTATGCAGGTTTTTAAAGCCTAAAACATCAGAGTTGACAGACACTTGCAGGTGTTATTGGCTAGTTTTTGGGCTGTGTATTCAGCCTTTCAGTGTCATTTTACTGCATATATTGAGCACATACACACCATGTACGCTTCTGTGGATACCGCTTATGTACGTCCATGTGGGCATTGATATAGCGGTTACGTTCTTTGCATAAAGCCTTTTACGTTTGATAAAGAGGGTCGTGGTGAGGTTTTCTTAACTGGGAGACACCCAGATGTCGGGGTCTCTTCGGTGCTCGATAAGCCTAGTTGGCTTCTATTGGGTAACTGATTATATGCAGTGGAGTCAGTGATTCACTATGCAGGTAGACATGTCAGTACTTGTAGTTTTATGATACTTTGACACTGGTCATATGCTAATTTTGCAGAGGATACTCTGGCAAAATTTTTCCAGATTTTTGGTTTAGTCAACTATATAGTGGTCGATTTACTCCTTGATACACTTATTTGTTGGTGTTTGGACTCTTCTAGCTCCATTATCATTCTATTCAATTCTCTACGATCATGGCATCAGAGGTCTCAGGCACATCCGGTGGATCAGGGTCTAGTGCTAGCGTTCCGAGGAGGAGCTATAAATTGGAGGGCAAAGACCATTTTGAGATCCGAAAATTTGATGGCACAAACTTTGCTCTATGGAAGAATCAGATTAATTAAAGATGTGCTGATTCAAAGAAGGCAATGGAAGCCAGTAAATGGGATTTCAAAGAAGCCTGCTAACATGGATGAAGATGATTGGGATGAGTTAGATGAAATGGCCAGGTCTACCATTCGCTTGCACCTAGCAGATAATGTTTACTTTACATTATTAGACTGTGAAAGTGCAGAGGAGCTTTGGAAGAAGTTATGCAATACATATGAAAAAGAGACGGCATCAAATAAAGTATATCTGATGAGAAAATTATATGACCTTCGTATGAAGGACACAGATAGTGTTGTTGCTCATCTAAATGAGTTTGATGCCATATTCTCCCAGTTACAGGCTCAGAAAATGGATATGGACAATGAAATGAAAGCAGTATTGCTGTTATGCACCCTGCCATCATCATGGGATACATTTTGCACAGCTATTAGCAATAGTGCACCAGGTGGTAAACTCGTCTATGATGACATATGTGGAGCACTCTTGAGTGAGGAGATTCGTAGAAAATCTATGGTTGGCACTCAGAGTGGAGATGCATATAATGTTCGTGATTCTTACCAAGGAAAGAATCAACAACGTGGCAGGAGCAAGAACAAGGAAAAGAATGGTCAACGGAATAAGAGCAGAAGTAAATCAAGGAAGAGGGATATTGAATGCCATTATTGTCATAAGAAAGGACACATGAAGAATGACTGTTATGCATTAAAGAATGCTAAAGGTAAAGGACAGAATGTTGATGGGCATGTTAAACAGTTACCTGCACCATCTACTTTGACTGTGAAGATTGAAGAAATTAATGCTATTTCTGATGATGCTGATGTGTTGACACTTGATAGTACTGTGCCATCTGAGGCACTTATGGCTGATTCTCTTTCCCACACCTGGCTGCTAGATTCTGGTGCTTCTTTCCATGTGACACCACATAGAGAATGGTTCTCTAATTATGCAGCAAAGTCTCTTGGTACCGTGAGACTTGGTGACTCTTACCAGTGTGATGTTGTGGGGATTGGAGATGTGGTTGTGTAGTTCATTGACGGTTCAAAATTTACTATGCATAATGTACGCCATGTACCTCAGTTATCACGCAGTTTGATGTCAGTTGGTCAACTTGATGACCTTGGTTACAAGGTGGTCTTCTATGCTCAGTCCTTTCGTATATCAAAGGGGAATATGGTTATTGCAAAAGGAAGGAAAGTTGGCTCACTTTACCCTTTATTTGTATCACAGAAAGAACACTTGTTAGCTGTTACTGAACAGCCTATGGCTTGTATTTGGCATGGTCGTTTGGGCCATATATCTCGTAGTGGAATGGAAAATCTTTCTCGTTCTGGCTACTTACCTGTGTTATCTTTCTCTGATTTTTCATTTTGTGAGCATTGTCAATATGGAAAGCAAACCAGAAATGTGCATAAAACGCACATTGACTCTTCAATTCAGCCTTTAGATCTTGTTCATACAGATGTGTGTGGTCCTATGCCCACTAGGTCCTTAGGTGGTTCTCTTTACTTTGTCACTTTCATAGATGATGCTACTAGAAAAGTCTGGGTATATCCTATCAAATCGAAGGATGATGTATTCCCTACTTTCAGAAAATGGCTTGCTTCAGTTGAGACTGAAAAAGGAACTAAGCTTAAGGCTTTACGTTCAGATAATGGGGGTGAGTATACCTCACATGAATTCAGCCTTTTCTGTCAATGTAGAGGCATTCGTAGAGAGTTTACAGCTCCTTATACCCCAGTACAGAATGGTGTAGCTGAGAGGATGAATAGAACTATTCAAGATAGAGTAGTCTCTATGTTGCATCATGCAAACCTCTCACAAGGTTTTTGGGCAGAAGTAGTATTGACTGCAGTTCATGTGATTAACCTTTCACCTAGTACTGCCAAAGGTCTGAAAGTGGCACAAGAGTTATGGACAGGGAAACCACCATATTATGATCATCTTCGAGTTTTTGGGTGTGAAGCATATGTTCATATACCCAAGAATCTTAGACAGAAGTTGGACCATAAGTCAAAGAAATGCATTTTTCTTGGATATGGCCGAGAAGGACAATTTGGATATCGCTTATGGGATCCTGAAACACGGTCAGTGATCAAAAGTAGTGATGTCAATTTTAATGAGTCTAAGATGCATAAACAGCCGATTAAGGAGGTTGAAGTGAGAAGAGTGGTGTTTGAGGATACTAGTCCTTCGGTTAGCATGCATAAAAATGTTGCACATAGGGATGTTCAAGAGAATGTCCATTTAGATCAGTCTGCACATGTTCCTGTTCAGCAACCATTGAGACGTTATGCACGTGTCTCATATCCACCTGATAGATATGTTCCAGGTTTAGATTTTGTTATGCTAACAGATGCCGGTGAGCCCTCTTGCTACAAAGAGGCTATGCAGACAGAGGATCATGTCAAGTGGGAGCGTGTCATGAAGAGTGAGTTGGATTCTATTCACAAGAATGGTACTTGGGACTTAGTACCTTTGCCAAAGGGCAAGAAAGCTTTACCATGTAAATGGGTATATAAGCTGAAATTCACATCAGATAGTGCTTCTCCAAAATATAAAGCACGACTTGTTGCAAAGGGTTTTAAGCAACAACATGGTGTTGATTTTGAGGAAATCTTCTCTCTAGTGGTCAAACTACTTTGCGCATGTTGCTTGGATTCGTTGCAATGGAGGACTTAGAGCTAGTCCAAATGGATGTGAAAACAGCTTTCTTGCATGGAGATCTTACAGATGAGATCTATATGGAACAACCAGAGGGTTATGTAGTTCCTGGCAAGGAAAGTCTAGTTTGTAAGCTCAAGAAGAGCTTGTATGGACTTAAACAGTCTCCTAGACAATGGTACCAAAAGTTTGATGCTTTTATGAAGTCCCAAGGCTATTCTCGGAGCAATGAGGATCATTGTCTCTACACAAAGAGATGTTCTGATGGCAGCTTGATATGCTTGATACTTTACGTCGATGATATGTTGATTGCTGGGAAGTCCTCTTATGATTTGTCAATTCTCAAAAAGAAGTTGAGTCAGACATTTGATATGAAGGATTTGGGGGATGCCAAACATATTCTTGGCATGCGCATTACTCGTGATAGGAGTAAAAGATGCATATACTTGTCTCAAAGTGAGTACATATCCAAAGTACTTCATCGATTCAATATGCAGGGTGGAAAGGCATTGAGTACACCTTTACCCACATATGTGAAATTGAGCAAGGATGACTGCCCCAAATCAGATGAGGAAAAGGAATTCATGACCAAAATTCCCTATCAGTCTGCTGTTGGTAGTCTCATGTATGCTATGGTAGCTACGAGACCAGACATTGCATTTGTAGTGGGAGTTGTGAGCAGATATATGTCTAATCCTGGCAAGAAACATTGGGAAGCGGTCAAAATGATTTTGAGATATCTGAGTGGCACTAAGGACAAGTGTCTATGCTTAGGTAGAGGGAAAGCATCCATTATTGGTTACACAGATTCTAACTATGCTGGTTGTGTAGACAATCGTAAGTCTACATCAGGGTACATTTTTCATTTTGCTTGAGGTGCTATCTCTTGGAGATCCCGTCTTCAAGAATGTACAGCTGTTTCCACCACAGAAGCAGAGTATGTTGCAGCAAGTGAGGCATGTAAGGAAGCATTGTGGCTTTCTCGTCTTGTTTGTGATATGGGTTTATCTCAGCATGTACCTCACTTGCTCAGTGATAGTCAGAGTGCCATTGCTTTGGCTAAGAATCTGGTCTATCATGCAAAGACCAAGCACATTGAGGTGAGGTATCACTTCATTAGAGATTGCTTAGCCACTGAGAGCATTATTCTTGAGAAGGTTCACACTCGAGATAATGCTGCAGATGCTTTGACTAAAGCTCTACCACAGGATAGCTTTCGACACTGTTGTCACTTGATGGGGGTTACTTGATTCTTGATCTTACGCAGTCACTTGTATACTGTGTAACATGCCCATCAGGTGGGAGGTATAGTTTGTATACTTACACTCAGGTATTATTTATCATTCTTTCTTTTTTCTCCCATAGTTACTCTGGCCATATTGGCCTTTAGTGGGAGATTGTTACCGTTAGTGTCCATGTGAAAGGCCAAATGGCCACCGGACACTTCTTTATTATGTTCTTTAATAAAACATCTAGTGGCCTGGTCAGTCACAGACGGTAAGTTCGACCGCATTTGTAAGACCTAAGAAGTCTGTCTTCGTGCTCCCCTTGTACTGCGTTTTCTGCGTATTCTACAACCTCTGTGCGGAGTACTGTGTGTGGCGTCAGGAGCTCGGTTTTCTACTTCGAGCATATCGTCGTGGAGCTCTCGAGAAGGAGAGTGCAGTGTGGTGCATCGCCGTTGAAATACTTCAATTACATGTTGGTGATGAATTATTAGTGAATTATGGATGGCGTGGACCTCCAAAGACCGTGTAACAGGCCTCTTTTCTAGTGAAATAATTCATTTTGAACTTTCTGAATTTCATTGTGGGGATAATGCTTAGAACGAATAATTAGGTCATTTTATGCATGTAGGAAAAATTTTTGGTTGACAAGTTTCATATTCTCTCTCTAGACCTTAATTGCATCATGTTTTCCAGTGGGATTTTGAAGGTGAAGATGAAAGAATTAAGGAAAACTTTGTATGAGGGAAAGGTAGAGCAAGTAGAAGAGAATAAAAGTGCCTGTGTGAGATTTTTGTGAATCATGTTCTAAGTACCTCGTTCAGCGTCCTACGTTTAGTTCATTGTAAGAAAATGCCTTGATTTTACTCTCTCTCTAGAATTTTAAACCTTGCAGGGCTCAAAAGTGGCATTTGGAGGTGGATTTGGACCTCGGACGTCTCTAACACTATTGTGCAGATCGAAAAATTGAATAAAAGTCTCTCTCACAAGCTTAACCTAATTCCTCATTGTTTTTGAGTTACAGGGCTTTGAAAAGTGCCGTTTTTTCCAACACTTAAAAAAAAAACAAACGAGGGCTTGTGTAATTCTATTCGAATCCGTGATTCTCATGCTCACGTGTCACCATCAAGTTAAGGGATTTGGATGCATTGATTTTCTTGATGCTCTTGCGATGGCTGAGAACTTTCAGAAGATGGAGAAGTTCAATTTGCAAAAGGCAAATAGAAGCAGATTCATTGCAACGGGACATAGGCCACAAAGACCTATTGCAATGAACATGAACAATTCAAAGAAAACTCCATCTTCTAACGACCAAGGTAAGAACCCTGCTCGGCCGGTGGAAAATCAAAGGAGGCGTCAACCAATTGAGTGGCAACAAGACCCTAATTTTATTGAGAGGGCAAAAGACTTGGTCTGTGTTTTTGTTGTGGGGAGCAAGGGCATCGGACATATGAGTGCCCGAACAAGGCAGTCTTTCGACCCGCACAATCAAAAGCGATAAACATCATCGAGGAGGGTACAATTATTGAGGAAGCAGATGATGGGGGTAAGTGCGCTGACTCTACTTTACGTTGCATGGTGGTTAGTTCTTTCCCAAAGGTTTCTGTAATCACAATTCCGGGTATGATTTCTACGCATGAAACCAGATTTTTTATCAATTCAGGTAGTACCCGTTGTTTTCTATCTTTCAAATTGGTACAGAATCTAGGGATAGCCCTTAATATGCAGATAACCAGACTTGTGGAGATGGCCAATGGACGATTACACTACACGAAAGGATATGTTGAAAACCTTGAATTTACTCTTTCTAATAGACGCTTTTCTGGAAGCTTCCATGTAATTGAGATGAAACAGAGTGATGTAATCATAGGCATGGATTGGTTAGTTAAACATGCTGCTCTACTCTTATTTCTGCTATGCACATAGTTAGAGGTATACGTGATGGCTGCAAAACATTTGTGCTATATGTGAACAATCTGCATCAGAAAGGTAATGACGAAGATATTCCAGATTACGTAGGAAATCTCTTGAAAGAATATGCCGATGTATTTCCAGAAGACTTGCTTGGTATACCCCCACCTAGGCAGATTGACCACGCCATTGACCTATATCTAGGGAGTGAACCATATTCTAGAGCACCCTATAGATTTAACATTGATGAACTAAAGGAGCTTAAGATTCAATTAGATGATCTTTTGAAGAAAGGCTTAATAAAACCGAGTGTCTCACCTTGGGGTGCGCCTGTTTTATTTCAGAAGGAGAAAGATGGCTCTTACAGATTATGCATTGACTATAGGGGGTTGAATAAAAGAACAATTAAGAATAAGTATCCACTCCCTCACATAGATGACTTATTAGGTCAATTAAGTGGAGCGACCGTATTCACAAAGATTGACTTAAGATCTGGATATCACCAAATTAGGATCAAAACAGAGGATATTCCTAAGATGGCTTTTCGAACACGATATGGTCACTATGAGTTTACGGTTCTACCTTTTGGTTTAACAAACGCTATTGCCACATTTATGTGCTTGATGAATAATATTTTTCACGATTACCTAGATGAATTCATCTTAGTCTTCCTTGATGATATATTTGTGTACTCTAAAGATGATTCAGATCATGCAGTAGATCTTAAGAAGACTTTGCAAACTCTTAGAGAACACAAATTGTATGGGAAAAAGAGTAAGTGTTTCTTTGCTAAGGATAAACTTGTGTATCTATGAAGAGTAATATCAAAAGAAGGAATCCTTATAGATGAAGATAAAGTAAAAACAATAGTTGATTGGCTGATTCCTAAGACTGTAAGGGATGTTAGAAGTTTTCTTGGGTTAGCACAATATGAAAGAGCACATATTAAGGATTTCTCTAAGATAGCTACTCCCCTCACCGAATTAACTAAAAAGAATGTAGGATTTGCGTGGAGTGATGCCTGTCAAAAATCATTTGAAACATTGAAACAAAAAGTCATTGAGAATTGTGTTTTGAAAATACCAGAAATGGGAAAGCCTTTTGTGGTTGCATGTGATGCAAGTGGTAGTCAGATAGGATGTGTTATTTCACAGGATGGCAGGGTGGTCGCATATGAGTCCAGAAAATTAAGACAGCATGAACTTAACTATCCTACTCATGATTTAGAAATGCTTGGTGTTGTGCATGCACTTAAGCATTGGAGACATCTATTGTTAGGGGTTAAGTTTGAATTGAAAACAGATCATCAAAGTCGAAAATACATCTTCACTCAACCATTGCTTAACAACAGGCAGAAGCCTTGGATTGAATTATTAAGCGAGTATGATTTTGACATTAAGTATCTTGTTGGTAAGGAAAATAAGGTTGCTGATGCATTGAGTCGGAGACCTTTGTGTAATCTTGTTTCTGTAATAAATTCTGATTTTCTCAATCAAATTCAAGAAGAGATAAAACAGGATCCTTTTTATGCACCTATTTTGAATGCTTCGAATGCGAACAGGGGATTGACGTATGAGGAAAAATTTCATTTGCAGAATGGAACACTGTATTGTAACAATCGGCTATGCTTATCTTCTGAATCTCCACTAAAAGTTAAAATACTGCATGATTGTCATGATGCACCTTTTTCTGCACATCCAGGTTATTCAAGGACATATGTTAAAACAAAGTATTCTTACTTTTGGCCGTGTATGAAGCGGTATATTAGAAAATATGTAAATGAATGTTTGAAGTGCCAAGAGGTGAAATCTGAGTTTAAGAGGATGCCAGGAATGCTTCAACCTTTGGATGTTCCAAATCAGAAGCGGGAGTCTATTTCTATGGACTTTTTCACTAAGCTACCTATGACCAGAAGTAAGCATGATACCATATTTGTTGTAGTCGATCGGCTTACCAAGATGGCACACTTCTTTCCTATGAAAAAAACTGATACTGCTTTGAATGTTGCAAGAATCTTTGTAAAAGAAATATTTCGATTGCATGGAATGCCTAAAAGCATAATTTCTGATAGAGATTCTAGATTTACGTCAAACTTCTAGAAAGTGACATTTGAATCCATTAGAACTCAACTTCATATGAGTATAGCTTTCCATCCACAAACTGATGGGGAAACCGAGAGGGTTAACAGGGTAGTTGAGGATATGTTGCATATGTATGTGAATGAAAAGCAGGATAATTGGAGTGAATATTTACCCTTGGTTGAGTTTGCATACAATAGTGCATGGCATGCATCTATAAAAATGACTCCGTTTGAAGCTATGTATGGTTATAATTGTTTGACTCCACCTTCGTTTTTGGGTTTTCCAAATAAAGTAGAAGTATCCAAAGAAATGCTTGATAGGATGAATGAAGAACTTGGAAAAATTAAGAAACATATCAGAGAAGCTCAGAAAAGACAAAAGAAGTTCTATGATTTAAAGAGAAGACCACTTGAATTCCAAGTTGATGATATGGTATTTCTTAAAGTTAATCCTGACCGATCTAACTTGTTGCTAGCGAAGGATCATAGACTTTCTCCTCGATATGCACGCCCTTTTAAAGTTTTGAAAAAGATCGGATCTCTTGCTTATTTGCTGGAATTACCTAAATATCTAAATGTGCATCCTGTATTTCATGTCAGTTTACTTAAAAGATATGTGTCTAATGTTGCTCATGTTTTGCAAGACAATTATAAGCTGAAAGATGATGGCTCTTTTGAGCTTCAACCGGAAATAATATTAGATAGGAAGGAAAGATTTCTTAGAAATAGATCTATAGTAGAAATTTTGGTGAAATGGCATTCATACCCAGTAGAAGATTCGAGTTGGGTGAATTTAGATGACTTTCTAACACATTATCCTTCTTTCCAACTCTGAGGACAGAGTTCTTAAAGGGGGGAAGAATTGTAATAGGCCTCTTTTCTAGTGAAATAATTCATTTTGAACTTTCTGAATTTCTTTGTGTGGATAATGCTTAGAACGAATAATTAGGTCATTTTATGCATGTAGGAAAAATTTTGGGTTGACAAGTGTCATATTCTCTCTCTAGACCTTAATTGCATCATGTTTTCCAGTGGATTTTTCAATGTGAAGATGAAAGAATTAAGGAAAACTCTGTATGAGGGAAAGGTAGAGCAAGTAGAAGAGAATAAAAGTGCGTGTGTGAGATTTTTGTGAATCATGTTCTAAGTACCTCGTTCAGGGTCCTACATTTAGTTCATTGTAAGAAAATGCCTTGATTTTACTCTCTCTCTAGAATTTTAAACCTTGCAGGGCTCAAAAGTGGCATTTGGAGGTGGATTTGGACCTCTGACGTCTCTAACACTATTGTGCAGATCGAAAAATTGAATAAAAGTGTCCCTCACAAGCTTAACCTAATTCCTCATTGTTTTTGAGTTACAGGGCTTTGAAAAGTGCCCTTTTTTCCAACACTTTAAAAAAAAATTAAATAAAAAAACGAGGGCTTGTCTAATTCTATTCGAATCCGTGATTCTCATGCTCACGTGTCACCATGTCTAATTATTTATGTTTTCAGCTATGTCTTCTTGGTGTTTTTCTGCTATTTTTGACAGGTATGCTAAAGAAAGGAAGTACACTACGATCGCATGGCTTTTTGCGAAAGTTTTAGAGAAACTCGACTTTTTCTAAATTTGGTGGATCCCACACTTCTTTGGGGAGCACGGCTCCGATCAAACAGAAAAAGATAAGAAGGCCTGCGCATCAACATGGAGGACACATAGAAATCTGAGAATTACCTTGTGATTGAGAGTGTGATTGAGAGTGAGAGTGAGAGTGAGAGTGTGATTGAGAGTGCGAGCGAGAATGCGATTGTGATAGCTTAGGGGTGGTCGGGAGGTAGAGGCTTCGTCAAGAAGCTATTGTCCAAAGCTAGTGTAACCATTGATTCACATCTATAATATCAGAATTCTTTCTTCTCTGCGTCATATTTGTTCTACTCTTCCGCATCAGATTTTCTTTTACCTTGTGCAATCTCTGCGTTCTTCTCTCCACTGTTATTTCTGAGTAATCGAAAGATTGTGATTGGGGATAGATTGTGATTGAGGAAACGCTACAGACCACCTTTTAGCTAGAGATAGAACAAATTTTTTATATACATATTTAATAATTTATATATTTAATTTTATGTTTAAAGTTTACTTTTTATTCATTTATGGAATATTAATATTTTTTATTCATGTGTGTAGATTCCAACGTATGATGTTGATGATATTCCTCCACGCCATTCACAATTGCCAATAGGACCTCATTTATCAAAAGCTTCTATGGAGGCTATGCAAACACGATCCTATGGAATATGCAAGGTTGAAAGGCCTATATTCAAAAGAAGATAAAGTACAAGATTTATGCAACAATGATGAAGATGACGCCATGGCAGATTTTATTGAGGATTGGTATCAAATAACAGTGAGAGCATTGATATTTCTAAAAATGAGAAATATCTTCGAGAGGAATGTCTAAAAAATGTATATGAAGGAAGTCGTTTGACACGACTAAGTGCGAGCTTACTTATTCTCAATATTCAAAATTGTTTTGGATGGATTATTGTATTTGTCTCGACACTATTAAGGTATAATTTTTAATTTTCTATCTATTTATATATATCCATGCATAAATATATACATATAAATACATGCATACATAGACATACACATATATACATGAATGTATACACACATATAAACATACACACACATATATGCACATACACATTATGAGAGTAAAGTCAAATTATACATACCTATATCTAATGAAGATATTTTGTCCATCTAGCCTTTAGAATTGTCCACCCATCCTTTAGAATCTTCTTGACACATCTGCTTCTCTGATTCTAGTTGACCTAAAACCTGCGACGCTAACTCTTTTATGGACTTTGCATACAAATATTAAGTACGAGTTAGCTATGGAGGTACTATGTCGTTTGAAAAATAGAAGAAGTAAATTTATCTTGAAGATTTTGAAGGATGGAAGAATAATTTTAAAGGATGGGGGGACAAAAAGTGTTCAATTAGTGCAAGTTTTGTTTTTACCTTAGCTAAGGTAAGAACAATAACTTGCATTGAATGAACACTTTCTATTTTCCCATACTTTAAAACTATTTATGCATATTCCAAAATTTTCAAGATAAATTTGCTTGTCTTATTTTCCAAACGAACTAATACCTCCATAGTCAATTGATACTTAGTCTTTGTAAACAAATATGTAAGTCAATTAGCAAGGCAGGTAATAGATTGACTATAAAATGGGAGACAACCAAACAATTCAATGGTCTAGATATCTATATGAAAGTTAGCAAACCACAATAAACAAAAAGAAAATTAAAAGAAAATCAAATATACACAGCTACACATGCATACATACATACATACATACATACACACATACACATTCATACATACATACACATACATACATACATACATACATACATACATACATACATACATACATACATACATACACACATACATACATACATACATACGTACATACATACATACACATATATACACACATACACATACATGTATGCATACACATACGCATATGTATATATACATATGTATACACATATAAAACGCATACACACACATACATACATATACACATACGGATATGTATATGCATGCACATGCATATACACATCCACATACACATATACATAAGCATACACGTATACAAAATTATATGCATATATATATATATATATATATATATATATATATATATATATATATATATATATATATATATATATATATATATATATATATATATATATACATATGTATATATATGTGTGTGTGTATTTATTTATTTATTTTTATTAATATGTCTTCTTTTCATCAACTTATAGGTTATTATCTGAAAAGTTTTTACCAAGTCAGAATATTCTTCCTACCTCACATGATGAAATGACGAAGATAATCAATAATATTGGTATAGATTATCAATGTATACATGCATGTTCTAATGATAGTATTTTATATAGAGGTGAATATGTAGACTCTTTGACATGTCCAAAATGTCAATCTCCTTGATATGAGGATGAAGAAGGTAAAATCCAGCTATTGAGACATTTTCCATTGGCTTCACGGATTACACATGTTTCAAAGCCTCGAATTATCAAAGCTTTTGACATGGGGACATGACCATAAAAGTACTGATGGAATAATCAAAATTCCTCATGATAGTGTTTCTTTTCAGCATATTGATTGTACATGGCGTGATTTTGCACAAAATCCATAGACTCTAAAGTTAGTTGTTGCATTAGATGGGGTTAATTCATTCTCAATGAAATCCAGTAAATGGTCAACATGGCGAGTGGTAGTCATAAACTACAATCTTCCGCCATTTCTTAGCATTAAAAAGGAACGTTTAATGCTTTCACTTTTAATCAGAGGAAAAAGACAAGTTAAAGATATGAATATATATCTTGCTCCTCTCATTGGCGATCTTCAAGTTTGTTCATATATTGATGTAATTTTTTATTCAATATGCATACAAATAAATGTGAATTAGTCTAATTATATTTTTATCGTTTTCATGATGCACGAATATCTACTGAGGGTTATAAAGCTTGTCCATATTGTGATGATTGGTTGAGATCAATCTATAGTAAGAATCTCAACAAACATATTTATCTTCGACATTGATGATTGTTGCCTGATGATCATTGATTAAGATCTAAAAGAGAAGCGATACATTTTAATTGAAAGCTTGAAATAGGTGAGTATCCAAAACCTATGATGCTTATGGATTGGTATAAAATATGGTAAGATGGATCTCTCATAGATCCATAATAAAAAATCTTGAGTGATCATGAGGATAATGAGAATGTGAAGAGAGGTAAAGGAAAATTGGCACTTGTAGAGAATATATCAATATGGTATTCTTTGGACTATTGGAAAGAGTTAAAAGTATGTCATCTTCTTGATCCTATGCATATATTCAAGAATATTGGTTATTCATTATCGAAGCATCTTCTTGGACTAAAAGGTACCATAGCATCAAGGGATGATTTGAAGGATCAAAACTCAAAACCAAACTTATGGCCAGTTTTTGATAGACATCGATAGGAAACGACTTATGCACCTACTCCTTGGGCACTTACGACAAAAGAGATACAAACTATCAACAATAGGATTCAATTGATTTGGACTCCTACAGGATATGGAGCATCTTTCCAGAACATGTTTACAATGGATGATAAGAGCTTATCTAGATTAAAGACCCATGATTGGCATAACGTTTGGAAACATATTTTACCTTTGGTTATCCATGGATGTACAACAAAAGGAGTAAGAGATGTGATCTACTGTATTGGATCGCTTATAAGGTACTTTTATATTTAAATATATATGAATATTTGATATCTTTTATTTTTGGATTAACTTCTTTATAATTTTTTTAATGATATGTATAGGTGGATTACATCAAAAGAGATTGACAAAAGCTCGATCCCACAAAAGAAACGTGAATGCAAAGAGCTACTATGTTTGATGGAGAAAGAGCTTCCTACCTCATTTTTTGATAGTCAGGTTCATTTATTAGTCCATCTTGTAGATGAAATAGAGATTGCAGGTGTTGTCAACACTCAATGGATGTTTGGGTCGAGTGATTTATGGGAATATTAAAAGGTTATGTGCGGCAAAGAGCGAAACCCATGACAAAGGGTTGGATGCATGAAGAGTGCATGTACTATGTTAGTGAGTACCTTGAAAGATTTCATGAAGAAGCTCCACCTGCATTGACCAACAAGTCTTCTTCAAAAATAATAGACGGGGTATGATCATGTAAGGGAGTTCCATTTTTATTTTCATTTCAAGAAAAAAATGATGTTTCTACTTTTGTATAATAGCGAATGCATGCAAGCATTCCTTAGTGAGTACGAACAGAAACTTCAGAATCTCCGAAGTAAAAGACGGAGAAACAAAAGATATAGACGTAATCTCGATAATAATGAGGTTACAAATATATCTTCTTCACGGATTAGCTATATACTCGTTTGCAACGTGCCAATGCAAATAATGAAGAAATCTCAGATGAGTAGAGAGAGTTAATGATAGGTTGTGAATGAAAGGTAATTTTATTTTAATACTATTTTGTTTTTTCATATATGTATATTATTTTCTCTTTACTAATTAAATTTCTTTTACATGCTCAAATGTTCTCTAATATGTCGGCTTTTGGACAACATATTAGAATCAAAGCTATTGATTCTTTACGTAAAACAGAGGATTCTAGTATTGTTGCTCGTTTGAAGAAACTATCATGTGCTAGCTCAAAAGGCATGAACCTTATAGATGGCGAACTTGGTTACATGGGAACTATTGTTGGTATCTACCAAATATCATTTCGTACATTCAAAGAGGTAGAAAAAATTTTATATTTTTTATGATAGAGTTGATTGTTTTTCTAAGCATCTATTTTGTGATGGTTTTTTGTTTTTATATATTTTGATAGGTCATTTTGAAGGTTGACTGGTTTCGAGCTGAGTATAAAGGTAGTAATTTCACATTGAGAAAGGAATTATTTGGGGTTTCGGCAATTGATTCTTCCAAGGTAATGCAATCTACTAGAGAACCATATATTCTTCCTAGGCACATTGAACAAGCATTTTTTTATAAAAACCCTGACGCTCATCCTTGGTGGCAAGTCATTCATGTTCAACCTAGAGGTAGGTCATTGTTTGAACAATTTATTGTTAGAGAGATGGAGGAAAGTCCTCTTGATGATTCACCATCAGATATTGATACATCAACATTCGAAAGAGAAATTAGAATCATTATACATGATAATGATACTACTATTTTTGATGGAGGATAATACTCCACACACTGATTCTACTGATGATGAAGAGGAATTACTAGAAATAGATAATAATCCATCAATATATGATGTCGTTCATGAGAACAAAGATTTGACAATAGAGAAATACATGAAATCAATAAGGATAATGAAGGTGAGAGTATATTGATGTCTTACCAAAATGATGACAATAATGAAAACATATGAGTAGAATATATAGTAAATCCTACTCTAGTTATTGATCAATAACTTGAATCATTTGAATGGATATCAGATAATAGATTCTTCTTTATTCAACTACAATATCGATGAATCCTACTAGAGAGATGAAATCATGTTCTTTTAAGTTAGAACATGAAGCTCGGGGGTATGCCTAATTATTTTATATATAGCTTTAATTTCAAGGAGCAAATTTTTGTCATGTATGCATGCATATGTGTGCGTATTCATGTGCATTATATGTGTACATGTGTTAGTATGCACATATATGAGTTTCATATATATGTATGTGTGTGCATGTGTGTGATATATGTATATATGTGTTAGAATGCACACGTGTATATATGAATATGCATTTGTGTAATATATCCAAGTGTGTTTATAATTGTGTATGCACGTATAAGTATACATGTGTGCATGTAGGCATGTATATGTGATGTGTACATGTATATATGTATATGTGTCTATGTGTAAATGTGTACATGTAAATATGTATGCATGTATATGTATACATGTGTGCATATAGGCATGTATGTGTGATATATAATGTATCTACTCCATTTTATATTTATGTATGTGTATCTACATGATGTGTATGTATCTTTATATACATTATGATCCTCGTTGATTCAAGTAGCTATATATAGACGCATAAGGTTGGCAGGAGAGACATCTCGCTAGTAGGTGGTCAGAGGAATAGATGCAATGTGTACATATACTTCAATCATATGGCTAAAAGACTGAATTAGAGTTTCTAAATTAGGGTTTGTAAAACCCTAATATAAATAAATAAATAAATAATATATATATATATATATATATATATATATATAGTATGTGTGTCTATATGTGCATATGCATGTGTGTGTATGTATGTGTATCTATATGTGCATATGCATGTGTTTTGTGTGTGTGTGTATGCATGTGTATGTGTATATATGTATGTAAATATGATTATGTGAGTCTATGTGTGTGTACATATGATTATGTATGTGTATGTGTATATGAGTATGTGTATGTGTATGTGAGTATGTGTATGTGTCTATGTGTGTATTCATTATATGTGTGTAACTACATGCATATGTATGTGTGTGTGTAAATGTGCATGTATGTGTGTGTATGTGTAAATGTGCATGTATGCGTATGTGTGTGTAAATGTGCATGTGTGATGTATTTGTGTGTGTATGCAAGTATTTGTACCTCTAGTCACACTCTTTTCTCTTTCTCTCATATACATACATACATACATAGACACACATACTCATATCCACATATATATACATACACACATACACATGTATGCATGTGACTTGATGTGCGTTTGCATTTGTGTATATATGTGTGTGTATATAAATATGTGTATAAATATATATGTAAATATTTGTGTATATATATGTATATATTATGTGTGTGTGTGTGTATATATATATATATATATATATATATATATATATATATATATATATATATATATATATATATATATATATATATATATATATATATATATATATATATATATATATATATATATATATATATATATATAGTTACACATATAAATATAACAAATAAAAGCAATGCATAGTATGGATTATCATGATGATGAGCCATAAGTGTTCGCATCTCTTTTAGACACCACCTATGTGACCATCCAGTCCCAAACTCTGTCTCAAGTGAACTAAGTACATATTTTTTATCCCTCTCATCATGCTCACTACAAAAGTAAAAAAAAATCATGTAAATAAAACATAAAATATTTATTTCAATTTATATGGAAAACTTATACTTACTTCTAGTGCAAGTGGATAAGGCTTAGGTAAGAGTCGCATAATGCTCGCATTCTTCTCTTAAATTCCAATCCATTCCCTGTACACACTATATTCGCCTCTGGCTCTATATCGCACTCCAGCCCTAAGGTGCCTATGCATGTCCTCATAGACAACTATGCTCTGCTCTGATGATCTGGAGGTGGTATAGGTGTCCTAAAAATAGATAGATAAAAATAAATAAAAATATGTTTTATTATATCATTAAACAAAATTTGGGAAGAAAAAATATACCTATGAGCAGACAGTTGTCTTCTTGCATGTGGAGCTGTAGAAGAGCCCTCCTCTGATCCATGGGTAAGCATCTGGATCCTAAAATACAGCTCATCATCATGCATCTCTGAGTACTCATGCATGATGATCCCTAAAGTATCACGTAGAACTCTTGCTCTAATAAGACTTTTTATGAGAGTGATTTTTGCCTTTCTCTCTCTACTAAGATCCATAATACCTGTACACATAAAAGAAATGGGTTAGAAATCAATATATGTACGTGTACATATGTATTGTATATGTATTTGTGTATATGTATGTGTATGTGTATGTATATGTATATGTGTATTCA
The DNA here is from genome assembly GCA_020310875.1 of Ceratopteris richardii. Taxonomy (NCBI): domain Eukaryota; kingdom Viridiplantae; phylum Streptophyta; class Polypodiopsida; order Polypodiales; family Pteridaceae; genus Ceratopteris; species Ceratopteris richardii. The sequence continues at coordinate 22,332,382 of CM035410.1, forward strand.
TGTGTATGTGTGCATTGTGTATGCATGCATACGTATATATGCATGTGTATGTATGTGTGTATGTCTTTGGGTAGGTATTCATGTGACCTGATATGCGTATATGTATATGTATGTATATATATGTGTGTGTATATGTATGTGTATGGATGTGTATGTGTGTATGCATCTATGTGTGTATGTATATGTAAGTACGTATATTGTTGGAGAATTCCTCTCCTACTCGCAGCGGAAAGTGTAGAAGACCTTCTCAGGATCAAGACTCTTGCCAATAGCAGAACCTTCAAATGAAAACTGGTACCAACTGAAATTTCCAATGAACTTGAAACTTTGGTCACTCAGACTAGACACCTAGATCTTTCAAGTGAGATATAGAACACTCAATTTGGAGTAGATTTGCATTGGCAACTCCTTGATACAAAACAGGCTACTTGTCCACTCAGTTAGGCTGAAAACTGGACTTCACTAAAACCTGAATAGCTCACAGACCATAAAGAATTTGATAAAAATGTTCTACATAAAGGAAGTAATCAAGATAAGCTTTCCAACGAATGTTTAAACACTAAAATTGGATACATATGTTGAGAGATATGACTCTCACAAGTAGACTACTGAGAAATGGGTGTGTGGCTGGACATACTCTATGAGAGTGAACTGAACGAAATGACTCAAAACAAATGAAGTAGCTACAAGGGAGCTTCCATGCCTTCTTCCTCTATCCTTGAGTGTCCTCCCTTGCCTCTTTTATAGTCAAGTGACCAAAAACTCTCATGATGATTTTGAGAGCTCTTCTCCATCATTTCTCCACTACTTTGGACAGCCACTCCTCTTACAGTTCAGTTTTTGGATTTGATTCTCTTTTGAATGATTCTCTTTTGGTCTCCACTACTTGCTGAAGTAAATGCTTCTATTTTTCATTTTTGTATTTTTCTTCTACTTGAAGAAAATCCTTTTTGCAAAAATATATACGAGCTTACTTCTTTATTTTTAACACTCCCCCTCAAGCTCACATGTGAGCTTGCACCGTCAGCCATATCCTGCAAGTTGATGTCCTCCTTGAACCTCTTGAGCTTAGAAGCATCTAGGTTGTGCAACCTGGTCATTAGTTCCAATGAACTTTATATCCACATCCTTGCTCAAAACCTTTTCTCGAACATAATGATAATGCACTACTATGTGCTTGCTTCGTGCATGAAACATTGGATTGTTTGTCAAGTGAATGCTTGACATGTTGTCACCATAAATTGGAATGGTCTCCACCTGCACATCAAGATCAGCCAAGAGCTTCTTAATCCACATAGCTTCACAAGTTGCAAAGGCTAAACCTCTATATTCAGCTTCTGTAGATGATAGTGCAACAGTAGGTTGCTTCTTTGAGCTCCATGTGATAGGTTTGCTACCTATCATGAACACATAACCTGAAGTGGATCTTCTGTCTTTCTTCGAACCAGCCCAATCAGCATCACTGAAGCCTTTTACCTGCAATTCTTCATCATATCCATAAAATAGAGCATGATTGACTGTGTGCTTCACATATCTTAGCACTCGTTTGGCTGAATTTAAATGTTCACTTGTTGGAGCTTGCATAAATTGAGAAAGAACTCCAACAATATAACACAAATCTGGTCATGTGATCGTAGCATAGATCAATGAACCTATAATACTCCTGTATGTAGTTACATCATGTAATTTCTCTCCATCATTTGAGCATAGCTTCACATTTGTGTCCATAGGTTGAGTGAGTGGTTTGCATTCACTCATTCCAAATCTGAAAAGAACATCCAATAGGTACTTTCTTTGCATTAAGTAAATGCCATCTTTCCCATAGACTATCTCAATGCCTAAAAAGTATTTCAGCTCACCAAGATCTGAAATTTTAAACTCCTTATCGAGTTTCCTTTTGATCTCTTGTATTCCTGTAACATTACTTCTTGTTATGATGAGATCATCAACGTATATGCAAATATATACCTGCTTGCCTTCTTCTTTCTTCATGTAGAGAGAGGGATCTGCATTACTTGGACTATACCCACACCATGTGAGGTACTCGATCAATCTTTGATTCCAAGCACGTGGTGCTTGCTTCAGCCCATACAAAGCTTTCTTCAATCTACAAACAAAACTTGGATTCTTTTTGTCTTCAAATCCAATCGGTTGACTCATGTATACCTCTTCTTGAAGTTCACCATTGAGAAAAGCATTTTTTATGTCAAGTTGGTACAATGGCCATCTCCTTGCTGCACTCACTGCAATCAAGGTTCTAATTGTTCCCATCTTTGCAACCGGGCTGAAAGTTTCTTCATAATCGATGTCGTGAGTTTGCTTGAATCCTTTTGCTACTAGTCTAGCTTTATGCCTTGCTAGAGAACCATCAGCATTTCTCTTTATTTTAAACACCCATTTATTTGGAACAATCTTCATACCTTCAACCTTTGGAACTAGCTCCCATGTGTGATTGTCCTGGAGAGCTTTCATCTCTTCTTGCATAGCTTCTTGCCATTCTTTTTGTGTACATGCTTCTTCATATGCATCTAGGTCTTTGTCTTTGACCACCTGTGTCATATATGAAAAATGCTTTGCAATAAAACTATCATAGCTCAGCATTTCAATTTGGATACCTTGCTCTTGAAGACCTCCTTTCATTTCCTTTTGAACATTGCTTCTTCAACCAATTCAACTTTACCTTCGGTGTGATCACCTCTTCATACTCTTCTTCACTTGCATCTGAATCACTATTTTGGACAGCACTTTCAACTTTAGATCTTTCATAAGCTGATGTTGGTGATGAGGAATGACTCCTTAGCCTCCCCTTCCATGTTGAGCTTTTTCCAAGTGATGTAGAAGCTTTTGGAATTGACATTTGAGTGCTTGTTTGCTGAAATTCTTCTTGGACAGCACCTCCATTATCTTCGCAATCTTACTCAAGAATCTTCTCTTTCCCTTTGTCTCCAAACCATGGTCTTAGCTCATCAAATACCACATCTCGTGAGACTCATAGCTCCTTTTTCACCGGATTGTAGCACCTATATCCCTTTTGCTCCGATGAATATCCAATAAAAATACATTTTTTGGACTTTGCCTCCATCTTTGTCCTTAGTTCTTGAGGGATGTGAACATAACACACACATCCAAAAACTTTGAGATGTGTAAGGCCAGGCTTCTTACCGGAATAAACCTCCTCAGGAGTTAGATTATGCACTCCAGCCGTTGTGCACTTGTTCATCAAATAAACGGCCGTACTAGTTGCTTCAGCCCAATAGTTTAGTGGCATCTTCATCTCATTGAGCATGAATCTTGAAACTTCTGTGATATGTCGATTTTTCCTTTCAGCTCTATTGTTGAGGTGTGTACCTACATGTAAATTGTCTCTTGATGCCATTTTCATAAAGAAAATCTAAAAATTCTTTGGAGAAATATTCTCCTCCTCCATCGGACCTCAAGGTCTTTATGTAGCGTCATGTTTCCTTTTGTACTTGTGCTTTAAATCTCTTGAACATGGAGAACACATCTAATTCTTGTTTTATGCAAAACATCCATACTTTCCTTGAATGATCATCAATAAAAGTGACAAAATATCTATTACCAGCCACTGATGGTTGTTGTGATGGTCCCCATACATCCGTGTGTATCAAGTCGAGGACATTCCTTGCCACATAGTTTCTTTTCTTGAATGGTTGTTGAGTTTGCTTTCCTAGTTGGCATGCTTCACAAAACTCATGTAGTCCGACATCATTGAATCTTGGAAGACCTCTTACCACTTCATGGTTGCTCATGTCCTTGAGCTTGGGAATGTTGATATATCCAAACCTTTTGTGCCACAAATCGATTTGAATCCTCTTGTTTCCAAACTGAATATACATCACCTTTCCATGCGGTTGTTGAATGTCCAAAGTGAACATCCTTCCTTCTTTCCTTCCTTGAGCAATGGCCTTGAATCCTTCTTTTGGATTCTTTATAAAGCAGCCTTTTTCATTGAAGATAACATGATATCCTTTCTCTACCATTTGTCCTACTGAAATCAAATTCTTTGCAATAGTAGGAACATGAAGAACATCAGCCAATACCTTCTTGTCTCCAAGCTTGATATCTCCAACATGCTCAATTGCGTGTTGAGTTTCATGGCCGGTCTCCACACATCCTTTTCCACTTGGAGCTTGTGGCTTTGTGAACAAATCTCCTTGGCATGTCATATGGTTGCTGCAACCTGAATCTATGAACCATTTTTGGTCATCACTTCTCGAGTTGTTGTAGTCATGCTTCATGGCAAGCATGGTTTGCTTGTCTCCTTCACTTGATGTACTCGCATAGTTATTTTGGCTCCTTTGGTTGCCTCCATTCAGCCTTCCATTATTTTGCCAACAATCATTTGCATAATGTCCTAGTTTACCACAATGATAACATGTTATACCTTTATGAGGATTGTATGAACCTCGACATCTTCCTCTATTTCTTCCTCGACCTCTTCCATGTGTGTTTTCATTTGAGTTGTCTTGTTGTCCTCCGAGTTCTGTTGGCTGAAATTTGTGTTGTTGTAGCTTCTTCCTCTTCCTCTTGAGCCTCCTCTTGAGTTCCTTCCTCTACCTCTTCCTGCATATAACATTTGACTATGGCTGTCCTTACCTTTGTTGCCTTCTCCTTGTTGAGCAACCTCTTCAGCCACAAGATTTGGTATAATCTCGTCGAATGTTGGTAGAGGATCTCTATAAAGGATGTTTGTGATGAGGGGCTACCACTTTTCTTCACTTCTCAAGCCCTTGAGGGTTGTTTGAACGATGTTTTCCTCTTCTATCTTGCATCCAACTGATGCTAACTGATCTCGAAGCTCTTTGATCCTCAATGTATACTCACTAATGCTTTGGTTTGAGCTTTTCCTCATGTTGTTGAGCTCATTCTTGAGTTGCATCCTTCAAGACCTTGTTGAGGTAGCATACACCTTCTCCAATGCTTGCCAAACTTCCTTGGCTGTTTTTAAGCTTTGCACATGACCAATCATAGTGTTAGAAATAACTTGTGAGGTTGAGAAACATCACCCTTCGATTCCTCTCTTCCCAATCAGCAAATTATCTCCTTTGTGCCGGAGTAATGTTGGGATCTTCAATGTCCACCGGTTGTGGATCATCTCCACTAACTATACTCCATAAACCTTTACCTTTAAGGTAATTTATCATTCTATATCTCCAAGATTGATAATTATCTTTCTCTAACTTCTCAACTTGTTGTCCTAAATCAGCCATTGAAAACTTCCAAGATTGAAGTTTACCTCAAGTATATTGTGGCGCTCATTCTTGACTTCGCGAAGCTCCCCCATGGTTTGTAGCTTCTCCTTTGCTTCAGTCTAGTTCCAATGCTTTGCCTCTTCAAAATCCAATGCTCTGATACCAATTGTTGGAGAATTCCTCTCCTACTCGCAGCGGAAAGTGTAGAAGACCTTCTCATGATCAAGGCTCTTGCCAAGAGCAGAACCTTCAAATGCAAACTGGTACCAATTGAAATATCCAATGAACTTGAAACTTTGGTCACTCAAATAAGACACCTAGAGCTTTCAAATGAAATATCAAACACTCAATTTTGAGTAGATTTGAGTTGGCAACTCTTTGATACAAAACAGGCTACCTGTCCACTCAATTAGGCTGAAAACTGGACTTCACTAAAACCTAAATAACTCACAGACCATAAAGAATTTGATAAAACTGTTCTAGATAAAGGAATTACTCAAGATAAGCTTTCCAACGAATGTTTAAACAGTAAAAATTTGATACATATGTTGAGAGATATGACTCTCACAAGTAGACTACCCAGAAATGGGTGTGTGGCTCGACATACTCTATGAGAGTGAACTGAACGAAATGACTCAAAACAAATGAAGTAGCTACAAGGGGGCTTCCACGCCTTCTTCCTCTATCCTTGAGTGTCCTCCCTTGCCTCTTTTATAGCCAAGTGACCAAAAACTCTCATGATGAGTTTGAGAGCTCTTCTCCATCATTTCTCCACCACTTTGGACAACCACTCCTCTTACAGTTTAGTTTTTGGATTTGATTCTCTTTTGAATGATTCTCTTTTGGTCTCCACTACTTGCTGAAGTAAATGCTTCTATTTTTCATTTCTGTATTTTTCTTCTACTTGAAGAAAATCCTTTTTGCAAAAATATATACGAGCTTACTTCTTTATTTTTAACATATATGTGAGTGTGTATGTGTCTGTGTCTCTATGTGTGTATGTGTGTGCATGTGTATGTAGGTGTATATGTGAGTGTGTGTATGTGTGTATGCATGTAAGCATGTATGTATGCATATGCATGTGCATTATGTATGCAAATGTATGCATGTGTGTGTATGTGTGTGTATGTAAGTAAGTATGTATGTATGCATATGCATATGCATTATGTATGCATGTGTGCATGTATGTGTGTATGTCTCTCTATGTGTGTCTATGCATATATGTGTGTGTATGTCTCTATGCGTGTGTGTATGCATATATGTGAGTGTATGTGTCCATGTGTGTGTGTATGTGCGTGTATGTGTGTGTATATGTGTGTGTTTCTATGTGCGTATGTGTGTGTCTATGCGTGTGTCTATGTGTGTATCAGTATATATGTGTCCATATGCATGTGTATGTGTGTGTGTAAGTGTGTATGTGTCTATGTGTGTATTTCTGTGTGTGTATGTGTGTATATATATGTGTGTGTGTATGTGTGTGTGTGTCTATGTGTTTGTGTGTCTATGTGTGTATGTGTGTTTATGTGTGTGTGTATGCATGTGTATGTGTGTGTGTAAATCTATGTGTATATGTGTGTATATGTGTCTATGTGCGTATATTGTGTGTATGTGTGTGTATGCATGCAAGCATGTATGTATGCATATGCACGTGCATTATGTATGCATATGTATACATGTGTGTGTATGTACATGTGTATGTGTATGTATGTGTATGTATGTGTATGTATGTGTATGTGTGTGTGTAAATTTGTGTGTATGTGTGTGTGTGTGTCTATGTAGGTGTATATTTGAGTGTGTGTATGTGTGTGTGTATGTATGTATGCGTGTGTGTCTATGTGTGTATGTGTGTGTCTATATGTGTATATCTGTGTGTATGTGTATACATGTGTGTGTATGCATGTGTATGTGTGTGTTTAAATTTTTGTGTATGTGTGCATGTGTGTGTGTATGTGTCCTATGTGTGTGTCTATGTGTGCATATACATGTGTATGTGTATATATGTGTGTGTATGCATACGTATGTGTGTATGGAAATGTGTGTGGATGTGTGTTTATGTGTGTGTGTGTGTAAGTGTGTATGTGTCTATGTATCTATATGTGTGTGTGTGTGTCTATGTGTGTATGTGTGTGTGTGTCTATGTGTGTGTCTATGTGTGTGTATGCATGTGTATGTGTGTTTGTAAATCTATGTATGTGTGTGTGTATGTGTGTGTGTCTATGTGTGTATGTGTGCGTGTGCGTGTGTGTCTATGTGTGTATATATGTGTGTGTGTATGCATGTCTATGCCTCTGTGTAAATCGGTGTGTTTGTGTGTGCATATGTGTATGTGTCTATATGTGTGTGTGTGTGTCTATGTGTGTATGTGTGTGTGTGTGTCTATGTGTGTATCTGTGTGTCTATGTATGTGTGTGTATGCATGTGTATGTGTGTGTGTAAATCTATGTGTATGTGTGCACCTGCTCGATCTCTCTCTCTCTCTCTCTCTTTGTCTCACGTCTCAATCCTGGCACAAATAAGCTGGAAGAAATCGCTTTTTTCTTTTAACATTCCAGATTGTGCCAAGTGAAATATTTTTTTTTTTACATTCTAGAGCATCACTTATGCGATGCTTTGAATCTTAGGACGTCGCTTACGTGACATTCTAGCCCTATATTCAGCTTCACTTGTTGAAAATGCCACAATTGGTTGTTTCTTTGATGACCAAATCAACTTAGATCTTGCAAAAGATAAGTAGCCAGAGGTGCTCCTCCTATCATCTTTTGAGCCATCCCAATCTGCATCAGAGTACAACTTGATATCCAACTCAGCTGTAAATGGATAAAATGGCCCTTCATTTATGGTATCCTTCAAGTAATCTAAGATGATTTTGATAGCTTCCATATGAGGTTCTCTTGGTGTATGCATGAATTGACTCAATGTACTCACCTCATAAGATTTATCCACTCTTGTTAGGGTTGCATAATTGAGACTCCCAAAAAGACTTTGATAACCTATAATGTCTTCAATCGGCTCTCCTTCATGAGTACTAAGTTTGTGATTCAATTCCATGGTTGTACCTGTAATGTTTTCATTTTTGATTTTGAACTTGACTAGTGTATCATGGATGTACTTTCTTTGAGTAATGAAAACACTAGAATCTATATAAACAATCTCTAAACCAACAAAATATATAAGAAATCCAAGATCATTGATCTTGAACTCCTCCTTGATTTGGGTTGTAGTCTTCTTGATGCCATTGGAATCATTTCCTGTGATGATAATTTCATCCACATAAACACATAGATAATTAACTTTTGAATTAGTATTCTTAATGAACAATCAAGATTGTGCCTTGCTTGCAACAAAACCTTCGTCCTACAAGTATGTGACTAGCCTATGGGTCCAAGCACTAGGAGCTTGCTTTAAACCATAGAGTGCATTCCTTAATTTACATACATAAGCAGGTTTGTCTTTGTCTCCATATCCTGGTGGTTGAGCCATGTAGACCTCTTTAGAGATCCACCCATTAAGGAATGCATTATTAACATATAATTGGTACAAGTTCCAATTCTTTGAAGGAGCAATACTTACTAAAACTCTGATAGTTGGCATCGTGGCTACATGTGAGAAGGTCTCCTCATAATCCACTCCATGGGTTTGAGTGAACCCCTTTGATATATGATACTAGCCTTGCTTTATACCTGTTTGCCATCTGAATTCTTTTTCACTTTGTAAATCCACCTGGATCCTATTACCTTCATGAATGGTTTTTTGGGAACCAAATCCCAAGTGCTATTCTCTTGAAGTGCTTGAATTTCCTCCAGCATAGTTTCTGTCCATTCTTCTTTCTTGTTGGCTTCCTCAAACAAAGATGGTTCCTCTGACATAAAGTCTTTGGCTATGGATATAGACTGCTTGGTGACTAGTGATGTGTCATAGCCATACCTTATAGGATTCTTGCTTTCCCTTTGGGACCTTCTAAGTGCTTGATTAGATGACTCTAAAATGTCTTCCAATTTTTTGAATTCTACTTTGCCCTTGGACTTTCAAGTTTTTAATTCTTCAACATCAATTTGTTCTTCAGTTTCAGAGTTGACATCCTTTGATGTATGTGGTTCTTCTTTGGTCAGATTTGGAAAATCATTTTCCAAATCATAGGGTAGCTTTATTTTCCTGCAACCACCCTCAAGCCAAGAGTTATTTTCATCAAATACCACATCCCTACTACTCTAAATCCTTTGTTAGTGGGATTATATAACCTATATCCTTTGTGATTCTGATCATAACCAATAAATATGCATCTTTTAGCTTTTGGATCAAGCTTTTCCCTAATCTGTGAGGATATGTGTGCATAAGCAATGCACCCAAATATCTTACAATGATCTAAAGAAAGTCTCCTACCATTCCATGCCTCATAAGGTGTCATCCCATCAAGAGATGTGGATGGAAACCTATTCTTAAGATAAGTGGATGTGGAAACAGCCTTAAAACATAGATAATTTGGGCTAGATTCCATCTCCTTTTGGCCTTTTATATTTAGTGGAGATAAGTCCAAGGGTTAACCTTTGAACTCTCATAGTTATGCGATGAAAGGTAAGAGTATTCCTAGAAGTAGAAGAAAGCTCTCAGGCTTGCTCATTGCACCAACTGATCTACCTTAGGCCTACAAAGCTTGAATCTTCAATCCTTCAAGATCTCTTGCAATACAATCATTGATTTGAACCTGTTTAGCTTGACTCCATCCAATGCCTTTGTTATCATATCTTCACATTGTTGATGTGTTGACACATATGATAATTCTATCTCCTTGCTAATGATTTTTTCCCTAACATAATGATAATGCACTTCTATATGTTTACTCCTGGCATGACGGATTGAGTTAGTAGCAATATGAAATGAACTGAGATTATCCTTGAAGATATGAGGAGTTGATGATTTAAGAACTAAATGACACTATACAGTCTTAATCCAAATTTGTTCTTGAGTAGCATCATCAAGTCCTCTATGTTCAACCTCCATTGATGAGAGAGAAATAGTTGGTTGCTTCCTTGAAGACCAAGAGATGAAATTTGTACCTACCAATGTGAGGTAGCCAGAAGTGCTTCTCCTATCATCCTTAGAGCATGCCCAATTTGCATATGAAAATAATTTGATGTCTACTTGAGAGGTATAAGGATATCACATACCTTCATTAGTTGTTTCCTTTAGGTATTTGAGGATTCTTTTGGCTACTTCCACATGAGGTTTCCTTGGAATATGCATTAATTGAATCAAGCCACTTCCTCCATAGCAAATGTCCACTCTAGTTAGTGTAGCAAAATTTAACCTTCCAACTAGACACTCATATCTAGTTATATCATCAATTTGCTCACCTTCATGAGCAATCAATTTCAAGTTCATTTATATATGAGTACCTGCAACCTTTGAGTTTTCCATTTCGAATATGACAAGCATGTCTTTGATGTAAAGATTCAAATGACATTATAATTTCAAATTAGGACGATTAAGCTTTTGTTTCTCTCTGCTTGATCTTCTAATCCTTTGTTGAGAGGAATCTCTCACATCTCTCAAATCCTATCCTTGGCTTTGCTTTTAGAGTTCGAAGAATTGATTTGTCATTTTGGATTTTTATGATCATCATTAGAATCACTTGATAATTCAAGTGTGTGCTCATTTTTCTTTGATAGGGTTGGGAAGTTCTCCTCTAGGTCATAAAGAAGTTTAATTTTCTTGCAATCATCTTCAAACCATGACTTCTTTTCATCAATCGCAATATCTCTATTTACAATGCAGCCCTTTGGATTGTACACCCTCTAACCTTTTTGGTTAAATTCATAGCCAATGAAGATGCATTTCTCTACCTTAGTGTCCAACGTGCCTCTAATCTATGAAGGAATGTGTGCATATGCTATGCAGCCAAAGATCTTGCAATAATCAGGACTAGGTCTTCTTTAATTCCATGCTTCATATGGTGTCATGACATCCATTAAATATGTTGATCTTGATACTACCTCAGCCCACAAATAGTTGGGGAGTTTCTTTTCATTTAGCATTGCTCTTACAACTTCCACATTTGTTATATTCCTTCTCTTTGCCATGCCATTTGCACAAGAGTATACATGGTAGTGATCTCCCTTTTGATTCCTCTCTCTTGGATATAAGAATCAATGTCATGGGAGAACTTTTTGAAACATGAAAACACTTCATCACTATGCTTCATGAAGTACAATATGGTCCATCTGCTACAATTATGAATGAATGACACATAATAACAAGATCTAGAGACTGAAGGCTACTTGCTTGCTTCCCATACATCTATTCAGACTAGCTCTAATAGGTATTCATGTAAGTATGCTTTCTTGATGATGGGTTTCTTCTCTGGCTTACCAAATTGACAAGCACTACATTTATAAATATATGCTGTTTGGATATATTTGGTAGAACAAGTACAATCTGATCCCTATTGATTTGTTTGAGTGCATTTTCACCTATGTGAGCTGATTGCTTGTGTTGAATCTCCAATTCTGATAGAGTTTGAGTGCCATGATTGAACAATGCAATATTCTTGGTGTCTTGGAGTTCAAAGGTGAACAATATTCTTGATTTTCCTCCTCTTGACATCTTCTTGATTTTTCTCCTCTTGCTATCTTCTTGAATCCCTTATGTGGGTCTTCATCAAATGCTCCATGCATTCTTAATCTTACCTGCAACCCCTTCTCAAAAATTTGACCTATAGTGATAGGATTTTTGGTCATAGTTGGCACATATAGTACTTTGCTTAGTAAATTCATATTACAATCCATAGTCTTCATATTACCTATCTTCTCAACTAGATGCCTTGTGTTATCTTGTATTTGGACTTCATGCCTATTCCTTGGGTCCTCCAAGTCTAAGAGTAGATCTACATTGTCCACCACATGATTTGAGCATCCTGAGTCTATATAAAACACAACTTCATTTACCTCAACTTCCTTCATGGTCATGTTCATGAGAAGACATGAGTCTTCTTGCACTTGGTCATCTGCATAGTTATTGTAGTCTCTCCTTCCTTTGTATCCACCTTGGTGGTTTTTGTTGTTGTATGAATTGTTAATGTATCCATAAGAATTGTTGAATCTGTGTATTGAGTTTCCATAGCCTCCTCTATTGTAACCTCTCCCTCTTTGGTTCCATGAGTTCCTAAAACAATTCTCAATAATGTGGTTGGTTAGACCACATATGGCACATGGTGATTAGCCTTGAAGTCTCCCCCTTGCTTTGTCTGCCTCCTTAGCCTCTTCCTTTTGAGCATCTACCTCAACCTGCAAAGCTTGCTTGAGAGGTACTACTTTCATCATGAGACTTCTTGCACTTGCTTGTGTACCTCAAGGTACTATAGCAACACAAAGGAAGTAAGTAATCAAGATGTATGGATCATAATGTGTATTGATACTGAACACATGATACAAGAGAACTATAAAGAACTACTCATACATGTATTCAACAAAATGTAAGCTCAAAGAATTAGCTCAAATTCCCAGGGATAGTTGTGATATCCCATGTCCAAGAAGTAGGTGTATTTTTACATGAAATTGAACTTGAACATGGCGAGTCATTCACCCAAAAGTTATTGTAGACTTTAGGGATGATCTAATCTCGATTCCAACTAACAAAACTCATGGAGTTAGCTTTGAATTATCATGAGATTCTAATCCGTTTGGACTTTTATAAATATCTGGGATAAGTCCAAGGATATGAACTTTTACAATCATGGGTTCACATTGGTTATGTGATGAAAGGTAAGAGAAGTCCAAGAAGTATAGCAAAGCTCTTAGGCTTTCTAATTGCACAAACATCTATGTGTGTGTCTATGTGTGTGTCTATGTGTGTGTATGTGTATGTGTGAGTCTATGTGTGTGTATGTGTATGTGTGTGTCTATGTGTGTATGTATATGTTTGTGTATGTTTATGTATGTATGTGTGCATGTGTGTGTATGCATGTGTATGTATATGTGTGTATGTGAGTGTATGTGTGTGTGTATATGTGTATGTGTGTGTATGCATATGTATGTGTATGTGTGTGTATACATGTGTGCATGTATGTATGTGTAATAGGCCTCTTTTCTAGTGAAATAATTCATTTTGAACTTTCTGAATTTCATTGTGGGGATAATGCTTAGAACGAATAATTAGGTCATTTTATGCATGTACGAAAAATTTTGGGTTGACAAGTTTCATATTCTCTCTCTAGACCTTAATTGCATCATGTTTTCCAGTGGGTGGTTAGTTCTTTCCCAAAGGTTTCTGTAATCACGATTCCGGGTATGATTTCTACGCATAAAACCAGATTTTTGATTGATTCAGGTAGTACCCATTGTTTTCTATCTTTCAAATTGGTACAAAATCTAGGGATAGCCCTAAATATGCAGATAAACAGACCTGTAGAGATGGCCAATGGACGATTACAGTACATGAAAGGATATGTTGAAAACCTTGAATTTACTCTTTCTAATAGACGCTTTTTTGGAAGCTTCCATGTAATTGAGATGAAACAGAGTGATGTAATCATAGGCATGGATTGGTTAGTTAAAAATGCTGCGACAATTAATTGTGAACAAAGAACGATCACTATGAAGCTAAATGATGAATCTATTCATATTCTAGGTGATGTCTTTAATCCTAAGCCTACTCTTATTTCTACTATGCACATAGTTAGAGGTATACATGATGGCTGCAAAACATTTGTAGTGTATGTGAACAATCTGCATCAGGAAGGTAATGACGAAGATATTCTTGATTACGTAGGAAATATCTTGAAAGAATATGCCGATGTATTTCCAGAAGACTTGCCTGGTATACCCCCACCTAGGCAGATTGACCACGCCATTGACCTATATCCAGGGAGTGAACCATATTCTAGAGCACCCTATAGATTTAACATTGATCAACTAAAGGAGCTTAAGATTCAATTAGATGATCTTTTGAAGAAAGGCTTAATAAAACCGAGTGTCTCACCTTGGGGTGCGCCTGTTTTATTTCAGAAGAAGAAAGACGGCTCTTACAGATTATGCATTGACTATAGGGGGTGGAATAAAAGAACAATTAAGAATAAGTATCCACTCCCTCACATAGATGACTTATTAGGTCAATTAAGTGGAGCGACCGTATTCACAAAGATTGACTTAAGATCTAGATATCACCAAATTAGGATCAAAACAGAGGATATTCCTAAGACCGCTTTTCGAACACAATATGGTCACTATGAGTTTACGGTTCTACCTTTTGGTTTAACAAACGCTCCTGCCACATTTATGTGCTTGATGAATAATATTTTTCACAATTACCTAGATGAATTCATCTTAGTCTTCCTTGATGATATATTTGTGTACTCTAAAGATGATTCGGAGCATGCGGTACATCTCAAGAAGACTTTGCAAACTCTTAGAGAACACAAATTGTATGGGAAAAAGAGTAAGTGTTTCTTTGCTAAGGATAAAGTTGTGTATCTAGGAAGAGTAATATCAAAAGAAGGAATCCTTATAGATGAAGATAAAGTAAAAACAATAGTTAATTGCCCGATTCCTAAGATTGTAAGGGATGTTAGAAGTTTTCTTGGGTTGGCACAATATGAAAGAGCACATATTAAGGATTTCTCTAAGATAGCTACTCCCCTCACCGAATTAACTAAAAAGAATGTAGGATTTGCGTGGAGTGATGCCTGTCAAAAATCATTTGAAACATTGAAACAAAAAGTCATTGAGAATTGTGTTTTGAAAATACCAGAAATGGGAAAGCCTTTTGTGGTTGCATGTGATGCAAGTGGTAGTCAGATAGGATGTGTTATTTCACATGATGGCAGGGTGGTCGCATATGAGTCCAGAAAACTAAGAAAGCATGAATTTAACTATCCTCCTCATTATTTAGAAATGCTTACTGTTGTGCATGCACTTAAGCATTGGAGACATCTATTGTTAGGGGTTAAGTTTGAATTGAAAACAGATCATCAAAGTCTAAAATACTATCTTCACTCAACCATTGCTTAACAATAGGCAAAAGCGTTGGATTGAATTATTAAGCGAGCATGATTTTGACATTAAGCATCTTGCTCGTAAGGAAAATAAGGTTGCTGATGCATTGAGTCGGAGACCTTTTTGTTATCTTGCTTCTGTAATAAATTTTGATTTTCTCAATCAAATTCAAGAAGAGATAAAACATTTTGAATGCTTTGAATGCGAACAGGGGATCGACGTATGAGGAAAAATTTCATTTGCAGAATGGAACACTCTATTGTAACAATCGACTATGCTTATCTTCTGAATCTCCACTAAAAGTTAAAATACTGCATGATTGTCATGATGCACCTTTTTCTGCACATCCAGGTTATTCAAGGACATATGTTAAAACAAAGTATTCTTACTTTTGGCCGTGTATGAAGCGGGATATTAGAAAATATGTAAATGAATATTTGAAGTGCCAACAAGTGAAATCTGAGTTTAAGAGGATGCCAGGAATGCTTCAACCTTTGGATGTTCCAAATCAGAAGTGGGAGTCTATTTCTATGGACTTTATCACTAAGCTACCTATGACCAAAAGTAAGCATGATACCATATTTTTTGTAGTCGATCGGCTTACCAAGATGGCACACTTCTTTCCTATGAAAAAGACTGATACTGCTTTGAATGTTGCAAGAATCTTTGTAAAAGAAATATTTTGATTGCATGGAATGCCTAAAAGCATAATTTCTGATAGAGATTCTAGATTTACGTCAAACTTCTAGAAAGCGACATTTGAATCCATTGGAACTCAACCTCGTATGAGTACAGCTTTCCATCCACAAACTGATGGGGAAACCGAGAGGGTTAACAGGGTAGTTGAGGATATGTTGCGTATGTATGAGAATGAAAAGCAGGATAATTGGAGTGAATATTTATCCTTGGTTGAGTTTGCATACAATAGTGCATGGCATGCATCTATAAAAATGACTCCGTTTGAAGCTATGTATGGTTATAATTGTTTGACTCCACCTTCGTTTTTGGGTTTTCCAAATAAAGTAGAAGTATCCAAAGAAATGCTTGATAAGATGGATGAAGAACTTGGAAAAATTAAGAAACATATAAGAGAAGCCCAGAAAAGACAAAAGAAGTTCTATGATTTAAGGAGAAGACCACTTGAATTTCAAGTTCATGATATAGTATTTCTTAAAGTTAATCCTCACCGATCTAGCTTGTTGCTAGGGAAGGATCATAGACTTTCTCCTCGATATGCAGGCCCTTTTAAAGTTTTGAAAAAGATTGGATCTCTTGCTTATTTGTTGGAATAACCTAAATATCTAAATGTGCATCCTATATTTCATGTCAGCTTACTTAAAAGATATGTGTCTAATGTTGCTCATGTTTTGCAGGACAATTATAAGCTGAAAGACGATGGCTCTTTTGAGCTTCAACCGGAAATAATATTAGATAGGAAGGGCTTGTCTAATTCTATGTATGTGTATGTATGTATATGTATGTGTGTGTATGTATGTATATATATGTGTGTGTATGTATGTATATGTATATATATATATATATATATATATATATATATATATATATATATATATATATATATATATATATATATATATATATATATATATATATGTATGTATGTGTGTGTGTATGTATGTATATGTGTATATATATATATATATATATATATATATATATATATATATATATATATATATATATATATATATATATATATATATATATATATATATATATATATATATATATATGTGTGTGTGTATGTGTGTGTATGTATGTATATGTGTGTATATATATATATATATATATATATATATATATATATATATATATATATATATATATATATATGTATATATATATATATATATATATATATATATATATATATATATAGGAAATCAATTTCCAGCCCTTTGGAGCTTATGGACCAAGGAAATGAAGAATCTTGGAGCCTTATGAAGAAAGGAGTTATGTAGGAGATTTTGTAGCCTCGTTTTGAATTTGAATCTACCTTATCGAACTACCTATCACACATAGCTATGGTGAATCTTAGAATGAAGGAAAATAGCAACCTACCTTTTAGGGGTTCTTTTCAACATATATATAGACTTTAACAATTTGGAAATGTTGTTATTGTGAATATGTGACTCATTATGAGATGCTAATAAACTAGTATCTCCTTTCTAAGCTATCAACTTGATTGTTTGCTTGATTTCTTTTATGTTTACGTAGCCATATCTACTTCTCTATTTTTATAGTGAGCTGGAAAATCAGCCATGTGGTGAGAAAAGGATTTTGTCTTTATCTATTTTCATTTTCCTATGATCTTTCTTATTTTAAGAAGATAATATATTTTTCTAAAGTTTTTCCAACGCTCTGGTCTAAGCTCTACGTATTCTAAGAGAGTTTTTGTCTCAAGTATCAATGTGTGTGCATCTAGTGAATGCAAATGCTAATTTGTCTTGGTGGCATTGTTTCTTTGAGGATATGCAAGTAGTTTGAGTAATATAACTTGCATTGGGAGTTTATTTAGTTTATTCTCAATGTGAAGGTCTTCAATTCAGTCCTTAGGAATCGTAAGAAATAGGAGTTGGAGAACAACCACATGATCTACAATACACACTTGTTTTGAAATAAGAGAGTACCATAAGAAAAGGGAATGTTGAGATAAGTGATGATAATACCCATGCCATTATACATGTAGGCAATTTTATGTTGGTTATTTTTCATAAGGTTAAGTTCTTGAAGTATTTCCTACATGTTCCCACAATCACAAAGAATCTTGTTTCTATGTCAAATAGTTGAAAGAACTTTGGAGCTCAAGTTCAAGGAAAGATAATGCTTTATGGAGAACCTCAAGTACGGGTATAGATTATTGGACAATGGTAGATATGAAGGAAGATTGTTCACATTGGATTTTAACCAAACCATAACCATACTACCAACTTTAGATTTGGGAGAAAGAAGGTAACATAGATGGATCTATAGAACAAGAGGTATGGACACAATAATTTTTAGAGATTGAAAGAAATGGAGAAGAAGATATTTGTACATAGATTACCATAATTCTAGGATTAAAGTCTACATAGTCTATATGAATCTTACCGATTGGGTAAGCCAAGTTGGTTGTTGAGATATCCATGCTCTACCCGTTTGTCCCACATGCAAGGGCATTCTCACTAGCTCTCATGTACTCTCATGCAAGACCATTTATCCCACATACAAGCACATTTGCCCTCAACTCCATATAAGGAAGGCCTCACATCCCATCTCCTCATTCACTCATGCACTACCATGAGGCTCTCTCCTTGAGGTGCAAGCCCCTTGCTTCTCATGTAAGTTTCCTTTTTATAGTCTAGTTCATCTTTATTTCGTTTCATCATTATGTTGTTCTTAGTGTATTTTGATCCTCCACAGATTGTTTATGGTTTGTGTTTACCTTTACCATTTTTCACAACATGGTATCAGAGCATAGGTTCAACATAAGTTTTGTTATGACATTTCTTTTGAGTTCTCATCATCTATATTTGTAGTAGCATTCTTCACACTTTCTTTTCTTAACCCCTCCTCCCTCCCTTATCTCGATTTTTAATAAGAGTGTTGTTTAGCACTATGCCCATTGATTGTATCAATTTTTTTTAAAAGCATGATCATATATACGCGCATTTTTTTTCCACACGTTGCATAAGAGTAGCATATTTTCATATAAGTAATTATGCAAGTGTTGAAGAGTGTTGCATCCTTCAAGCATGCTAGGCCTGAACTCGTAAGTGTTGTTATGACCATTGGAAGCTTCTTCTATGCTCTTTCTTGCACATGCTATTCAAGTGAAGGAGCAATATACATAAAGTAGATTCTTCCTTCGCATCTGCATCGGCTGCAACCTCATCTCCCAACAAGAATCTCATTTCTTATCTTATACTAAGTGCTTTGCACTCACTTACTCCATTCCTTCATTGTTCTCCCTCTCCTCATCATAATGTAAGTCAGAAATTGCATATTCTTCAGCTTCACCTTTGAATTTCGATTTCTTGGTCCGTTTTATGCACAGCTGTGAAATTGCCGAGAGAGAACTGTCATATAAGCACAACAAAAGTACAGACGTTCTGATGCTATAAAAAATGGACTCAACCACACAAAATGGCACATCGTGGTGGTTGCACTCCATTTGTGCATTCCATGCACTTGCTAGCAGACTGTCGCAATATGTAACAGTCCATCGAGGTTACAAGCAAATGCACTCACCTCATCTTCTATCACAGAGGAAGATGATACCGCAACATCTGGTGTCCCTAGTTGCTCTGCTTGGTGCTCCTACAAAGTGGTGCACTTGATGTAGTATGATCAGCGACGTCTGAAAGCCTTTGTTTGCTTGTTGTCTTCACCAACATCGTCGCTTCACCGATCTACTCCTTGTATGCATTTTCGAGAACTCCTCAATAAGGGTCCCTCTCTTTTCACTATGGAAGACAAGCATGAATCAACCTTTAATGGTCAACATTTCCACACATGGCAAGTCAAAATGCAATACAAGCTCATGAAAAAAGGCCTATGGGGTATTGCTAGTGGCAAGGAGAAGCAACCAATGACGAGAGAAGGTGAAGCTAATTGGGAACTCAAAGATGAGAAAGCAGAGACTTCAAAAAATGGAAACAAGACACCAACCAATGGGTCAACTTTGAGGATATTGACCCTAGCGTCAACATTTCCTATGAAGAATGGAATACTTTGCAAAGTAGAAGTCTCGCCTGGGAATGCTCTAAAGTTTGCCTTCTCAATGGGGCACGACACATTGATCTCGCTTGATCTCAAATGTCACAATGGTAATTGCCTAACAAAAATCTCGAACATCAAAGAAACTATTGATTATCAGGTTAACCTCAAGAAGAAGTGGTGCCTATCGTGGACATGGCTGTAGTGGGACATGAGGTTCATGGCTATCTGGAACCCCCTCATAGAAATCAAAAAGTATGTCCTCTAATGGCAAATTCTTCATCGTGGAATATAGACCAACCTTAAGGCTAAAAAAGTTTATGGGATGCCTCCTTGGTGCAAATGCTGCTACCGGTCCATCAAAGATGTTTCTCACATCTTCTTTACTTTTCCCAACTCCAACAGGCTCTAACAGATTGTCGAAAAGAAAATTAGACTTCAGAAACATATCAGTTGGAAACAAGCTCTACTAGGAGAAGCTATCGACTGCTCCACAACTCTCTAGAATGCCATAAGAGGGGAGGTCCTATGGAAGATGAGCCCAATGTATGCTCATTGATGTAGCTCAATGAGTCTGAGAATGGCTTTCTCAGACCATGACTAAAAGCATGTCTATTTCTACTCATAGTTTGAGTTTGAATTTGAGTTTTCCCTCGCCTAAAAGTGATCCTACAATTTAGGAGCATAATTGATTTGATTCCTTCACCAAAAAAGTCATGGATTGACTCTCCTAAATCCACAAGATTACTTATTCTCCAAAGTAACTATGCCCAAAATGACTAGCATAGGTTCACATGTAGTTCTCTCTTGTGAAGGGATAAATGTATGTGTCGTCTTTAAGCATTAGCAATGCATTTAGGCTTGCTAATTGGACCAAAAACTACCCCTCTAGCCTAAGATGCTTGCGTTTTCAATACTTTATGATCTCATCTAATCCAATTATTGATTTTAGCCTGTTTAATTTGGTTCCATCCAATGCCTTTGTCATCATATCTACACATTGTTGATGAGTTGACACATATGAGAGTTATATCTCTTTACTCATATAATTTAGGAGCATAATTGATTTGATTCCTTCACCAAAAAAGTCATGGATTGACTCTCCTAAATCCACAAGATTACTTATTCTCGAAAGTATCTATGCCCAAAATGACTAGCATAGGTTCACATGTAGTTCTCTCTTGTGAAGGGATAAATGTATGTGTCGTCTTTAAGCATTAGCAATGCATTTAGGCTTGCTAATTGGACCAAAAACTACCCCTCCAGCCTAAAATGCTTGCGTTTTCAATCCTTTATGATCTCATCTTATCCAATTATTGATTTTAGCCTGTTTAATTTGGTTCCATCCAATGCCTTTGTCATCAGATCTGCACATTGTTGATGAGTTGACACATATGAGAGTTGTATCTCTTTACTCATATTTTTTTCTCTTACATAATGAATGAACTTCTATATGTTTAGTCCTGGCATGGTAGATAGCGCTAGTAACAAGATGTAAAGAACTAATATTGTCTCAAAATATATGTGGAGTTGAACTATTCAACCTTAAATCTGAATATAGGGTCCTAATCCACATAGCTTCTTGTGTTGCATTTGCAAGTCCTCTATATTCAACCACTATTGATGAGAGTTGCTTCTTGGACGACCATGCGATCAATTTAGCACTTGCAAAAGTAAGATAAGTAGATGTGCTTCTCCTATCATCTTTAGAGCATGTCCAATCTACATCAAAAAAGATTCTACCATCTATGTTACATGTATATGGATAGTGCAACCCTTCATTGATTGTGCCCTTCAAGTACTTCAACATTTTCTTGGCTACCTCCATGTGAGGCTTCCTTGGAGTGTGCATGAACTCACTTAGCACACTTACCCCATAACATATATCTACTCTAGTTAGAGTAGGATAGTTTAAGCTTCCAACTAGACTTTGATAGCTAGTTACATCATCAATGAGTTCACCTTGATGAGCACTTAGCTTCAGATTTATCTCCGTGGGTGTACCTGCAACCTTTGAATTTTCCATCTTGAACTTGGTGAGCATATCTCCAATGTACTTTCTTCGATTGAGAAACATACCTTTCTCTGTATATACCACTTCCAAACCTAGGAAGTATGTGAGTAAAACAAGATTACTGATCTTGAATTCTTCCTTCATTTGAGCTTTGATCCTTCTGATCCATCTACATCACTTCTTGTAATGATTATATAATCATTATATTACAAAGGTATATGACCTATTAATGATTCCTCTTAATGAAGAGGAAAGGATATGCATAGCTTACAATGAAGCCTTTATCCTGCTAGTAGGTGACAAGTCTATGATTCAAAGCTCTAGGAGCTTGCTTCACGCAATACAAAGCTTTTCTCAACCTGCATACATATTCTCGATATGATTAGTCTTAAAAGCCAAGAGCTTGATGCATGTATACCTCCTCTTAAATCCAACCATTTAGAAAATCATTTTGAACATCCATTTGGTATATCTTCCAATTCATGGAAGATGGAACACTCATAACTACTCTAATTGTGGGATTTTATGCCACATGTGAGAATGTCTCTTCATAATCAATACCTTTAGTTTGTGCAAACCCTTTGGCTGCCAGCCTTGTTTTTCACATGTTAATTGGGCCATCAGAATTCTTCTTTACCTTGTAAATCCATCTTGAGCCAATGGCCTTCATAGAAGGCTTCTTGGGTACCAATTCCCAAAGATTTTATTTATTCCTCCATGGCATCCCTCCATTCTCATTTCTTCTTGGCTTCTTCATATGTTGATGGTTCTTCAAGGTTTGAGTCATGTGCCATGTACATTGAATGCTTAGTGGCTAAAGAAGTGTCATGAATATACCTTCCTTTCTTTCTTTTCTCTTTAGTGGACCTCCTTATAGTTTGTTGAGAGGATTATGCCACATCTCTCATCTCTTGCAATTTCGCTTTGCTTTTGGATTTCCAAGAATTGATTTCCCTTCTTGCAGTCTTTTGGACATTGTCAGAATCACTTGATGCTTCAAGTGTAATTTCACTCTTCTTTGAAAGTGTTGAAAAGTCTTCCTTTAGGTCATATGGAAGTTTGATTTTCTTGCAATCATCTTCAAACCAAGATTTGTTTTCATCAAAGATAAGATCTCTACTTAAAATGAAACCTTTAGTGCATGGATTTTATAGCCTATAACCTTTTTTTGGTTAAGGTCATAGCCAATAAAGATGCATTTCTCTACCTTTCGATCTAATTTGCCCCTTATTTGTGAAGGTACATTTGCATATGCTATGCATCTAAAGATTTTGCAATGGTCAAGGCTAGGTCTTCTTCCATTCTCTACTTCATAAGGTGTCGTCCCATCCAATGCTTTTGATGGGAATCTATTGATTAGATAGGTGGCTACAATAGTTGGACAACTTCTTCTCATTTAGCATTGACCTTGCAGCCTCCACTATGGTTCTATTTCTTCTCTTTGCCACTCCATTTTGCTCTGGGGTATACCTAGTTGTAATCTCTCTTTTGATTCCTCTCTCTTGGAGATAAGAATCAAAGTCATGGGAGAAATATCCTCCCCCTACATCTGACCTTAGCCTCTGTAAATTCTTCCCTTTTTGGTTTTCTACAAGTGCTATATATTTCTTAAAACATGAGAACACTTCATCTTTATGTTTCATAAAGTATAGTATTGTCCATCTGCTACAATCAACGAATGACACATAATAATTAGATCCAAAGATTGAAGGCTCCTTGCTTGGTCCCCATACGTATGTATGGACTAGCTCCAAAAGATCTCCATGAATGTATCCCTTCTTTGTGAATGCCTATCTCTGGGACTTGCCAAATTGACAAGCACTACATTTGTATATCATGTGTTTTTTTGGATATATTTGGTAGACCAAGCACACTTTGATCCCTATTAATTTGCTTCAAAGCCCTTTCACCTATATGAGCTAACCTTTTGTGCCAAATTTCCAACTTTGTTAGAGTTTGGCTACCATAATTGAACAATGCAATGCTTCTAGTATCTTGGAACTCAAATGTAAATAATCTACCTAACTTTTCTCCTCTTGAAACCCTAATGTGGATCCTCAACAAATGCCCCATTCTTTGTGAATCTGAACTGCAATCTTTTTCAACAATCTAACCTACACTTATGAGGTTTTCGATAATGGTTGGCACATATAATACCTTTCTCAATAGGTTCATATTACCATCTAAAGTCTTCACATCACCTATCTTTTCCACTAGATGCCTTGTGTCATCTCCTCTTTGGACTTCATGTCTATTCCATGGATCTTCCAAGTCTGCGAGTAGAGCTACATTCCCTGCTACATGATTTGAGCAACTCGAGTCTATATAGAATACATGTTGATCTGCTTTACCTTCCTTCATGGTCATGTTGGATAGAAGTAATGAATCCTCTTGAGTTTGATCATCTGCATAGTTGTTGTAGTCCCTCCTTCCTCTGTATGCACCTTGGTAGTTGTTGTTATTGTATGAGTTGTTGTTGAATCTACCTCTTGAGATTTCATAGACTACTCAATTGTAACCTCTTCCTCTTTGGTTTCTAGGACTCGTGAAACAATTCTAAGTAATGTGATTAGTTATGACACATGTGGCATATAGAGAGGAGCTTTGTGTTCTTCGCTTGCCTTGTCTTCCTCCTCTACCTCTTCCTCTTGAGCCTCTACTTCTTGCTGCAAAGTTTTCTTGAGAGGTACTACCTTCATCATCATATTTTTACCCTTGCCTTTGTTATCTTTTTTTTTTTGTTCTTATCTATATAGAGAGTAGAGGATTGATTACCTTTTGAGTTGTCCTCATTCTTCATAATATTTGCCTCATGTGTGCACAATTGTCCCATGAGGGTGTTGAAATTAAGAACCTACATGTCCATGTAGATATCCATGGCTGTGGTGATGGCTTCCCATTTGTCATCTGCCTTTATTCCATTGATCACTTTGTTGGTGTAAATCACAAGCCCACACATTTGGCTTGAAAGATATCTTGAAGATCTTACATAAGTGAAGAAGCATAGGAACCATTGCTAGTGGTTAATTACCACTTTATCTCATTGTAAAAGTCAAAATGACTTCCAATCTCTTGTAATCACCCACCAAAAGGATTCGTGGAAAAGTTAGTTGTTTGATTGAAAGAATATCTCCTAGTATGTAGGAGCTTGATCATAGGGAGCCAAAAGTTTGAATTTGAATTCAAATTTTTACTCATTCCTTATAAAAATGAACATGAAAAGTCTCAGGTAGAGTAGATCACTCTCGAGCCTCTCATTACTGATTTTTGAGTGTGTGTGTGTGAGGTCTACACTCTAGCCCACACCTCTCTACACCATTTGGCAATGAAGTTCATGCCAATGGAGTTGTATACAAGTGTTTATTAATACATACATTCACATTGTCCATCTCTGAGTTCTCTGTTAGTATACTCAAAAGTCTGTCAACTTGTGAAGGGCATATCTCGGTCCATTCTTCATCAAATTTAGTGATTCAAATCTTGTTGGATTCAGAGTGAAGTTATCTACATGCGGTTAAAGTTTAAAGAGATTCTATT
Organism: Ceratopteris richardii; assembly: GCA_020310875.1. Taxonomy (NCBI): domain Eukaryota; kingdom Viridiplantae; phylum Streptophyta; class Polypodiopsida; order Polypodiales; family Pteridaceae; genus Ceratopteris; species Ceratopteris richardii. The sequence goes on from CM035410.1 coordinate 22,357,851, forward strand.
CAGCTATTTCAGAGAAATCGGCTTCGAGGTGATCAGTGGTCAATTTTTGCTACAGTCCTAAAAAGTCGGGGGTATAGCTTAACTTGCTAAATTGATTTCTCTTAGCATAGTTTATCTTTTTACATCATTCAACTTGGAATAGGTAGCTTACTAAGCTAATTAGATACCCCTAAAAGGAAGGTTTCCAATTCCTACTGTGCTCGTCATAATGAGCAAAATACCCAGTAGGTGTCAAGCCATAAATAGAAGTTTTTCTTGAGTTTGTGACTTTCCAAGTTATCTGTTTTGATTCAATCATTGCACACATCATTTCCAAAGTACATAGGACATTTTATGGTGTCATTGGAAAGCTAAGGAGGTCTAGTGATCAATTCTGAAGCAAAAGAGGGCTGGTACAAAGCAGGTTTAGCAGTACCTACTCAATCTCTTGGAGCATCCATCCATCTTTCCCAACAGTGGTATCAGAGCAAACTAAGGTAAAATGGGAGATGGTTTTCCTTGATTTATTGATAAATTGGATAGGAACAACTATCAAGCATGGTCTCTAAGGATGAAGACCTACTTACAAGGAAGGAGTCTCTATGGATACATCTCAGGAGATGAGGAATTGCCCTCATTCAAAACAAGAGGATTACCAACCAAGGAAGAACATGAAAGGCTCAACACATGGTGTGCTAAGGATGCATTGGCAAGGTCTTATTTACTCAACTCTATATCTGGTTTTCTTTTTCCACATATTAGAAATTTTAAGACATCCCAAGAGACTTGGGAAACCTTGTCATCATAGTTTTCTTCCAACATAAGGGCTAGGAAAAATCAGTTGTGGATTGAATTCACAACATTAAGGAAGCAACCTAAGCAAGCTGTTTCAGAGTTTGTAACCAAGATTAAAGATGTAGCAGATTAGTTAGCAAGCATAGGAGAAGGGATTGAAGAAGAACAGATTGTAAGGCAAGTGATCAATGGGATCAAGGCTGATGACAAATGGGAAAGCTTCACCACTGCTATGGATCTTTACATGGACATGCACACTCCAGATCTTACAACTCTCATGGGACAATTGTTTACTCATGAAGCAAAGCTCAACAAAAATGGAGACACATCCAAAGGTAATAACTCTTCTGCCCTATACATTGATAAGAAGTCTAAAGATAAGGGCAAGAGCAAGAAGGTGGAAGATGAAGGTTCTACCTCCCAAGCCAACTATGCAGGGAGAGGTAGATCATCAAGAGGAAGGGTGAGAGGAGGTAAGCAAGGTAGGGGGAGATCTTATAACTTCTCACCATGCAACATTTGTGGTTTATCAAATCATACTACAGATGAGTGTTTCAAAAATTACAAGAATCAGAGAGGAAGAGGATATCAAAGAGGTGGATACTCACAGTCAAGAGGTAGATTCAACCATCACCAAGGATACAACAATAACTACAACAACAACTACAGCAATAATTACAATGGCAACTACCAAGGAGGATTCAAATCCAGGAAGGATTACAACAACTACACAAAGGAGCAGGATGACTCTCTTCTCATCATGAATATGACTTCAAAACTAGGTACAAATGATGACCACCTATTCTACATTGACTCAGGATGCTCAAATCATGTGGCTGGCAATGTAGCATTACTCTCTAATCTTGAGGAACCAAAAGGTAAGCATCAAGTCCAAACAGGTGATGACACAAAGCATTCAGTAGTTAAAGTTAGAGATGTTAAGACTTGTGATGGAAATCAGAATTTGTTGAGCAGGGTACTCTATGTACCAACCATTACAAAAAACTTGATGAGTGTTGGTCAGATTGTGGAGAAAGGTTTGCAGGTTAGATTCAACCAATATGGAGCATTTGTGGAGGATCCAAGGCATGGGTTCAAGAGGATTGCTAAAGGAGAAAAATCAGGTAGACTGCTCACCTTTGAGTTAGAAGATACAAAGAATATTGCACTATACAGTTATAAAGATCAATCACTTTCAGAGCTTGAGATTTGGCACAAAAGGTTAGGACACATAGGAGAAAGAACCTTGAAACAAATATGCAGGGACCAATGTGTGCTTGGGATACCCAATGTATCCAAGCAACATATGATTTATAAGTGTGGTGCTTGTCGATTTGGGAAGTCTCACATGTTACCCTTCTCAAGGAAAGGATACATGCATGAAGACTACCTAGAGCTTGTCCACACAAATGTATGGGGACCAAGCAAAGATCCCTTAGTCTCAAGTTCAAGGTACTATGTATCTTTCATTGATGATTATAGCAGATGGACTGTATTGTAGTTCATGAAGCACAAGGATGAGGTATTTAATTGCTTTAAAAAATATCTTGCACTAGTTCAAAATCAGACAGGAAGGAATTTGAAGAGGCTAAGGTTAGATGGAGGAGGTGAGTACTTCTCCAATGAATTTGAAAACTTCTTGCAGGATAGAGGCATCAAAAGAGAAATAACCACAAGGTATTCTCCTGAACAGAATGGGGTAGCTAAGAGAAGAAATAGATTAATTGTTGAGACAGTTAGGTCTATGTTGAATGAAAAAAGGTTACCTAACTATCTATGGGTAGAAAGTGTTTCTACTACCACTTACCTCATAAACAAGTTACCATCTAAGTCTCTTGATGGTATGACACCCTATGAAGCATGGCATGGTAAGATACCCTCACTTGAGAATTGCAAAATATTTGGATGTGTAGCATATGTACACATTCCTTCTCAGATAAGAGGTAAGCTAGACCCAAAGGCTGAAAAATGCATCTTTATTGGGTATGATTTAAATAAAAAAGGTTACAGGTTTTATAATCCGATCAATAAGGGATTCATGGTAAGCAGAGATGTTGTCTTTGATGAAAATGATTCTTGGTATGAGAATGAATGCAGGAAGGTTAAATTACCTTATGATTTGGAAGAGGAATTTCCAAGTCTTACAAAGGAGGAACCTACTAAGAATGAAGCCTCAAGTTCAGATGATGAAGATACTATCAATCTTGAAGAATTCAAAGCATGGAAGTCCAAAGGCAAAATGAAGATGAAGAAGCTTGAAGACATACCTGAATCCTCAACTCAACCATTTAGAAGATCACAAAGAGAAAGCAAAAAACCTATCAGATATGGGTATGATACATCTCTTGTTACTAAACATTCTGTTTATCTTGCCAAAGATTTGTCAAATGAAGAACGAGGATCATATGAAGAGGCCATAACCAAATCAGAATGGAAAGAAGCTATGGATGAGGAAATTGAAGCACTCAAGGAGAGTGACACATGGGAGTTAGTACCTAAGATGGACTCAATGAAGGTAATAGGATCCAGATGGATCTATAAGCTTAAAAGGAATTCTGATGGCACAGTTAATAGGTACAAAGCCAGATTGGTAGCCAAGGTTTTTGCGCAAACCCAAGGCATTGACTATGAGGAGACATTCTCACATGTGGCCAAGATGCCAACAATCAGAGTGTTGGTAAGTGTGGCTGCATCAAAAAATTGGAATATGTACCTATTGGATGTCAAGAATGCTTTCTTGAATGGATGGATTTTAGAGGAGGTATATATGTCACAACCTCCTGGCTATGAGGACCCTAAGAAGATAACATATGTTTGCAAATTGAAAAAGGCTTTATATGGATTGAAGCAGGCACCTAGGGCATGGAATTACAGGTTAACTACATATCTCCAAGACCAAGGATTTGTCATGAGAAAGGCACATACTTCTCTGTTCATCAAGAGAAGTAATTCAGAGGTAATATACCTTTGTGTTTATGTTGATGATATCATCATTACAGGTAATGATATCAATGGAAATAGATATATCAAGAGTCAAATGATGAAGGAGTTCAAGATCAATGATCTTGGTCTATTGAAGTATTTTTTGGGACTTGAGATAGTCTACACTAACTCAGGGATATATATTACTCAGAAAAAAAATATACACGACATGTTGAAGAAGTTTCATTTGCACGATGCCAAAGTAGCAAGCACTCCAATGGAGGTAAACCTAAAACTTAGTGCCCATGAAGGTGATGAAGTCAAAGAAATTACATGTTATCAAAGTATGGTGGGTAGTTTGACTATGCTACCTTAACAAGGATAGATATTGCATATGGAGTTAGTGTGCTAAGTCAATTTATGCACAAGCCTAGAATACCTCACTTAGAGGCTGCCAAGAGAATCTTGAAGTATCTCAAGGGTACATAGAACCATGGTTTGTATTTCCCTTACACTTCACATATTGATATCAAAATTTATTCAGATGCAGATTAGGCAGGATGCAAGGATGATAGGAGGATCACTTCTGGATATATTTCTTTTACAAGTGACAAACCAATTTCATGGTCTTCAAAGAAGCAACCTACTATTGCTTTGTCTTCCACAGAGGCAGAGTATAGAGGATTGGCTAATGCCACACAAGAAGCAATTTGGATTAAGCTTTTGTATACAGAATTGGAATTATATACTAGGTCACCAATTATCTTTGGAGATAATACAAGTTCCCTTCACCTTGCAGCTAATCCTATTTATCATGCTAGGACCAAACACATAGAGGTTCATTACCATTATGTGAGAGAGAAGTTGATAAGAAAAGACATTCAACTAACCTATGTATCAACAAACATGCAATGTGCAGATTTGTTGACTAAAGCTTTGGATGGAACCAAACTTTGCAGGTTCAAAGCCATGATTGGATTGGAGGATATACTTGAAGATTGAAGATGAAGACTTAAGATTGAAGATGAGGACTTAAGCCAAAATATTTGGCTTGAGGGGGAGTTGTTGGTGTAAATCACAAGCCTACACATTTGGCTTGAAAGATATCTTGAAGATCTTACATAAGTGAAGAAGCATAGGAACCATTGCTAGTGGTTAATTACCACTTTATCTCATTGTAAAAGTCAAATTGACTTGGAATCTCTTGTAATCACCTACCAAAAGGATTCATGGAAAAGTTAGTTGTTTGATTGAAAGAATATCTCCTAGTATGTAGGAGCTTGATCATAGGGAGCCAAAAGTTTGAATTTGAATTCAAATTTTTACTCATTCCTTATAAAAATGAACATGAAAAGTCGTGGGTAGAGTATATCACTCTCGAGGCTCTCATTACTGATTTTTGAGTGTGTGTGAGGTCTACACTCTAGCCCACACCTCTCTACACCATTTGGCAATGAAGTTCATGCCAATGGAGTTGTATACAAGTGTTTATTAATACATACATTCACATTGTCAATTTCTGAGTTCTCTGTTAGTATACTCAAAAGTTTGTCAACTTGTGAAGGGCATATCTCGGTCAATTCTTCATCAAATTCAGTGATTCAAAGCTTGTTGGATTCAGATTGAAGTTATCTACATTCTGGCAAAGCTTGAAGAGATTCTATCAAGACATTTCAGAGAAATCTGCTTCGATGTGATCACTGGTCAATTTTTGCTATAGTCCTAAAAAGTCGGGGGTATAGCTTAACTTGCTAAATTGATTTCTCTTAGCATAGTTTATCTTTTCACATCATTCCACTTGGAATAGGTAGCTTACTAAGCTAATTAGATACCCCTAAAAGGAATTTTTCCAAGTCCTACTGTGCTGGTCATACTGAGCAAAATACCCAGCAGGTGTCAAGTCATAAATAGAAGTTTTTCTTGAGTTTGTGACTTTCAAAGTTATCTATTTTGATTCAATCATTGCACACATCATTTCCAAAGTACATAGGACATTTTATGGTGTCATTGGAAAGCTAAGGAGATCTATTGATCAAGTCTGAAGCAAAAGAGGGCTGGTACAAAGCAAGTTTAGCAGTACCTACTCAATCTCTTGGAGCATCCATCCATCTTTCCCAACACACTTGCCCTACTATCTTCTCTTCATCAATGATTTCTCCAATGCTTCCAAGTTGATCTCCTATGTCCTTCATTTTGGTGAAAAAATCAGTCACATTGAATGATTCAAACGTGTTCCAAGTCTTTTGTGAAGTTTTGCAGCTCCTGATCTGTGGAAGTAAAAAATAAAAAATTAATTTAAGAATATATGACCGTGCTATTGCATCCTTTGAGCACCATGTGGTTAACCTCTCTTGATCTTCTTGAGCTGGCTGTCCTTTGCTTGTGAGTATTGGCATCATCTCATCTCTAGATATGTAACCATAGAGATTTCTTCCTTAAAGATAAGCTTCCATTCTAAGTGGAAAAGTTGTAGTTACCTTGATCCAATTTTTCTATGGATGAAGGAAATCCATCCCCCATGCTCATTTGTTGTTGCTCTGATACGACTATGAGTAGATGGATAGATAGATTCCAGAGATGAGCTCGTGCTGCACAAAACCTATTCTACACCTACCAAGTTAACTCGAGGGATGCTTAAATAATTTCTTAGCTTCACAATAATGCATTTGAAGCCATCAAGTTCTTTGAAACATCATTGCCAAATGTTTGCCAAATGTGAAGAAACCTTCTATTTTGGGAATAGAGGTGCTCTGTATTATATGCAGAGCTCACAACCTGGTATGAATTTATCAGTGAGATTTCTCACACATCTAACATGATTGTTTAGAAAAATAAAGCAAGTTATTTAATCAATTTAGCTATACCATACACTGAGAAATTATCCTAACAAGTTAGGGGGTCATCCCAAATTTTTAGGATCTGGAAGGTATGCAGACATAGTCACCGTCTATGCTTCATATTTCAAACTCCTATGAACTAAAATTAAGAAAAAATGATATGCAAGTAGTAAAAGTTTTACTCTAATTAAGACAAGTTAAAGTATATCAAACCAGTGAGCAAAAGTAGAGAAATCGATTCCACAAGATCACTATAATGATGAAGATGTAGTAGAGAATAGTAGACAATAATGCACTTGAAGAAATGTATCAAAATGTACATCTTAATGAACATATGAGAGAAGGGAAGTGTAGTGAACTACTCATGCATGAGATGATCTCAATGTATGCTCGCTGATGTAGCTCAATGTGTCTTAGAAAGGCTCGCTCAGCCTACGATTAAAAGCATGCCTATTTACACTCATAGTTTGAGTTTGATTTTGAATTCTTCCTCACCCAAAAGTGATCCTACACTTTAGGAACATAATTGATTTGATTCCTTCACCAAAAAATTTGTGGCTTGAGTCTCCTATATCCACAAGATTTCTTATTTTCTTGACTTTTTACATCTATCCAAAGTAACTATGCCCAAAATGACTAGCATAGGTTCACATGTCCTAAAGCATTAGAAATGCATTTAGGCTTGTTAATTGCACCAATATAACTTTGGAATCTTTGGCTTCCTTGGCACTCATGGCTCCCTTAGTGATGGTTTGTAGCTCTTGGCTATGTGCCAACCCCTTTTAATTTATGAGTGGCAATAAGGAGTTTTACAGTCACCAAGGAGGGAGAATTGGAACCCATAACCTCACTCTCACAAGGGAAGTGTTTTACCACTACACTATCTCTCTGTGTTATCTTTCTACTTCTCTTTTCTTATATTTAACACAACTTGCATCTCTTTCTTACTTTTTCCATTTGCAAGAACCACCCTTCCTTTTACATTTTCACATATGTAGCAAGAGGGATTTTGTTATCTACATATCCATGGACCTTATGAACACCATAGAGGATTTTGGTGAGTCACCTCTACCCGAGGTATCACTTAAGCAACAACTAGAGCTCTTGTGGCATCAACTTTGAGGTGCTTAGAACGAGATCAGAAAACATGATGAAGTACTTCCTAAGATGCAATCTCATGAAGATAACCTTCCAAGGTTGGTAAAAGCTATTGGCTTTGCCCAATCTGATGACAAACATTCCAAGATTGGTGTTACAAATCACCAATTTTTATGGCTTGATGGTCGTAAGGATGGCCCTTTAGTTCTTTCATGGTTATCACAATTTGATTATTTCTATTCTCATGAATCATATGGTGAAAGTGATAAAATAAACTTTTCTACTAAATATTTAGTAAAAAAAAGCTTAGATATAATGAAATGATCTTTGTCATAGTGTAGATCATCCAAACACATGGAAGGCTTTTCAAGAAAATCGTAAGGAGTATTTTCTACCCCTATTGTTCCACCTACATGTTTGACGATTGTGGGCTACATTTACATGGATGGAAGGTGATACGTTTACAACCTATAAGGACTGGTTCTACTGTGAAGAGATGGATAGGTATGTGCTTGAAGATGAAGAGGTGTTGCAAAATCCTTGATCTACACCAGCCACATGAACTCCACGAGTATATGGTGGGCCCTTTTAGATTGCCAATGGATGTATTAGAAACCCTATGTACCTTGGAAGATCACTCTCAAAAAGATAGATCAAAACACATAAGTTGGAGTTAGCTTAGAGGTGAAAAACTTGCTATTTTGGTTCATACACCTGTCCACTGTTTTGCATAATTCTCTGAGCACAGAAGCAATTAGCTTAATTCCTCTTGGAGAAGTCTATTTAACTTAAAGAGCTAACTTTCAAGAGTAATCTCATCCAAAATAATAAACCACACACTGAGAATAAGTTTGAACAAGTGATGACATCATCCCGATTCTCACGGGCTGCTACAGTTTGAGACCAGTGAGCAGAAAAATAACTATAACTCAAAATGTAGGAATCCAATGATTATGAAAATTTGTATGGTTATACTAGACAGTATGTTAAATCCAACAAGCTTAAATCATTGAATTTGGATAAGTAACCACTGAGAAACACCTGTGACAAGATGAGTCAAAAAGTCGGGTACCTAACAGAGAAGTGAAGATGAACAGACACTATTGACTTCAACTGAACATAACTGAAGATTGAAACATCCAAATGACATGAAAATTTGTGAGCATATAGTAGATTTATAGAGCTAACTTTAACAAGTTAAATCACTGAAAATGATGCACCAAGCTGAGAGAAACCATCTCTGCAATCTGACTGAGAAAACTGAGAGTAATGGCAGTGAGTAGTACACTTCACAAGAACATGGACATATGAACTCAATAATCATGAAAATGAAAGTATATTGCTTGTACAATACAATGAACTTACTGATACATATGTGTGCCTTGTAATCAAACCTTGATATGGCATAAAGCTCAGCTCTTGGAGGTCTTCACATAGGTCTCTCTAACCACGACTAAAACTGCCATCTATTTATAGTTGAGTTTGGGAGGCTAACTTCCCTCAATCACTCTCCAATCAATCAATGATTGATTTGATTCTCTACCTATCACAAATCACGAATTCGCGGCTCCTCTTTCCCTTTTTGATCATGTGGACTCAACCACTTAAGATTCTTTCACTTTTACATTGAGTAAAGTCTTCAAAAGTTACAAGAGGTAGTTCACAAGTGAACTTTACATAGTCTTCATTTTAAGGCTTCTTTTATGACTTTGTGGGATTCAAGCCAATACTTAGGCTTGTCATAGACTTGCTCCAACAGCTCCCCCTCAAGCCAAGTATGCTTGAGGTCTTCAATATTCCAAGATTACCTGCAAACCAATCATAGCCTTGAATTTGCAAAGCTTTGTACCATCCAATGCTTTGGTTAGAATATCTGCACATTGTTGATGAGTGGACGCATATGATATTTGAATCTCTTTGCTTAGAACCTTCTCTAGTACATAATGATAATGAACTTCAATATGTTTAGTCCTTGCATGAAAAATAGGATTAACAGCCAAATGAATAGAACTCATATTGTCACCAAAAATAGTTGGAGTTCCAAACTCCAATCCAAGATCTTTGAATAATGTATTCATCCACATAACTTACTGAGTAGCTATGGCAAGACCTCTATATTCAGCTTCAGTAGAAGAGAGAGCAACTGTGGGTTGCTGCTTGGATGACCATGAAAAATAAGCTTTGAACCTGCAAAGGTAAGATAATCGGAAGTGCTCCTTCTATCTTCCTTCGAGCCAGCCCAATCTACAGCAGAAAATAGCTTCAAACCTAAATCAGATACATAAGGATAATAAAGTCCTTTATTTATGGTTCCTTTGAGATACTTGAGAATCCTTTTGGCAGCATCCATATGCGGTTTCCTTACTGTGTGCATAAATTGACTTAGCACACTCACACTGTAACATATATCTACTCTTGTCAATGTGACATAGTTGAAACTACCCACTAGACTTTGATATGATGTGATGTCCTCTATGAGTTCACCTTCATGTGAGCTCAATTTGTGATTGACCTCCATTGGAGTACCATGATCTTTGTAGACAACTTCCAAACCTAGGAAGTAGGTAAGTGAACCCAAATCACTTATCTTGAACTCTTCTCTCATCTGATCTTTGATCTTCTTCATACCATCTACATCATTTCCTGTCAATATAATATCATCTACATATACACATAGGTAGATGATCTCTGAATTACTCCTTTTAATAAAGAGTGAAGGATCTACCTTGCTTGGTTGAAATCCTTTGTCCTGCAAGAATGAAACAAGCCTAAAATTCCAAGCTCTTGGAGCTTGCTTAAGACCATACAATGCTTTGTTAAGTTTACACACATAATCAGGATAAACTTGATTCTCGAAACCAGGTGGTTGTGCCATATATACCTCTTCTGTTATCCAACATTCAAGAATGCATTCTTTACATCTAGTTGAAGTATCTTCCAGTTCTTGGAAGAGGCAATACTAAGCAAAACCCTAATAGTAGGCATCTTTGCCACAGGAGAGAAGGTCTCCTCATAATCAATTCCCTGAGTTTTTGCAAAGCCTTTTGCTACAAGCCTTGCCTTATACCTATTAATTGAACCATCAGAATTCTTCTTGCGTTTATAGACCCATCTTGAGCCTATTACCTTCATGGATGAAGTCTTGGATGAAGTTTTGCTTTACCTTTAGACTTCCATGCTTTGATCTTTTCCATCTAGATTCTTCATCATCCTCTGAGGCGTCTTGTTCTTCAATCTTTGGTTGTTCTCTACCAAGCTTTGGAAAATCTTCTTCAAGAACATATGGTAAATTGACCTTCCTGCATGAATCTTCATACCGTGAATTGTTTTCATCAAAAACTACATCTCTGCTTACCAAGAATCCTTTGTTGGTAAGGTTGTATAACCTGTAGCCCTTTTGATTGTTGTCATATCCAATAAATACACACCTTTCTGCCTTTGGATCCATCTTGCCTCTAACCTATGAAGGAACATGAGCAAAAGCAATACATCCAAAAATTTTACAATGATCTAAGCTTGGTCTTCTTCCATTCCAAGCCTCATATGGAGTCATCCCATCAAGGGATTTTGAAGGCAACCTCTTAATCAAGTAAGTGGCTGTAGATACAGCTTCAGCCCATAAGTAAATATTAGGTAATTGCTTTTCATTTCACATAGACCTTGCAGCTTCAACAATTGTCCTATTCCTCCTTTCTACCACTCCATTTTGCTCAGGAGTGTACCTTGTAGTTACCTCTCTTTTGATTCCTCTTTCTTGAAGAAAAGAATCAAACTCATGGGAGAAGTATTCTCCCCCTCCATCTCACCTTAGCCTTTTTAGTGATTTACGTGTTTGATTCTCCACAAGAGCCAAATATCTTTTGAAACATGAAAAAACTTCATCTTTGTGTTTCGTAAAGAATAGGATAGTCCATCTGCTGCAATCATCAATAAAGGAGACATAATACCTTGATCCAGATATTGAAGCTTCCTTGCTAGGTCCCCATACATCTGTATGAACCAACTCCAAGAGATCTTCATGCATATAACCTTTCTTCATGAATGGTAACCTGTGAGACTTTCCAAATTGACATGCACTACACTTATAAATCGTATGTTGTTTTGACAAGTTAGGGAGTCCAAGTACACTTTGGTCCCTGCAAAATTCTTTAATGACCTTTCACCAATATGTGCTAACCTTTTGTGCCATACTTCCAATTCTGTGACTACCATAATTAAATAGAGCAATGTTTCTAGTGTCCTGTAATTCAAATGTGAACAACCTACCTGTCTTTTCACCTTTTGCAATTTTTATGAATCCTTGACTTGGATCCTCAACAAATGCTCCTACCTTTGTGAACCTGACTTGGAACCCTTTCTCTACTATCTGCCCAACACTTATCAAATTCTTTGTAATGGTAGGGACATAGAGTACCTTACTGAGTAGGTTGATGTTTCCATCAGGTGCTTTGACATCGCCTATTTTCTCCATAGGATGTTTTGTATCATCTCCTATTTGTACCGCATGCTTATTCCTTGGATCTTCTAAATCTCATAGGAGTGCCACATTTCCTGCCACATGATTTGAACAACCTAAATCTATTAGAAAACATGCTCATCAGATTTACCTTATGGCATAGCCATGTTCATGATCAATAATGAATCCTCTTTGTTTGAGTCTTCTGTGTAGTTATTGTAGTCTCTCCTTCCTTTGTAGCCTCCTTGATAGTTTGAATGATTGTAGTTGTTGTAATTGCCATGATAATTGTTGAACCTTCCTCTTGAGTAGCCATAACTTCCTCTATTGTATCCTTTACCTCTTTGATTCCTAGAATTCCTAAAGCAATTTTCAGTTGTATGATTAGTTAGTCCACAAATAGAACATGGGTTGGAGTCTTGGGATCTCCCCCTGCCTTGTCTACCTCCTCTTCCTCTACCTCTGCCATGTCTTCCTCTACCTGCATAGTTAGCTTGATATGTACCTGCTTCATCATCCACTTTCTTTGCCTTTCCTTTGTTATCTTTGGACTTGCTTTTATCAGTGTATAAAGATGAAGATTGATTACCTTTAGAGCTTTCTCCATTTTTGATAAGCTTTGCCTCTTGAGTAAGTAGTTGTCCAATGAGTGTATTGAAATCAGGTACATGCATGTCCATGTACAAATCCATAGCTGTAATGAATGCTTCCCACTTGTCATCTGCCTTCAAGCCATTGATGACCTGCCTTACAATTTGCTCTTCATCTATTACCTCTTCAATGCTTCTCAACTGATATGCTATGTCCTTGAGCTTTGTGACAAAATCAGTCACATTTTGTTTGGGAGCCTTCTTGAGAGAGGCAACAAAAAATATGAGATAGAGTTGAGGAGATAAGACCTTGCAAGTGCATCCTTTGAGCATCATGTGCTCAATCTCTCTTGCTCTTCTTGTGTTGGTTGACTTTTGTTCCTGAAACTTGGCATAACTTCATCTCCAACCACATAACCATATAAACTTCTACCTTGGAGATAAGCTTCCATTCTTAATGACCAAGCTGAGTAATTACCTCTATCCAATTTGTCAATTGATGAAGGAAATCCATCTGCCATGTTGTCCAACCTTGCTCTGATACCACTGTGAAGAGATGGATAGGTATTTGCTTGAAGATGAAGAGGTGTTGCAAAATCCTTCATCTACACCAGCCAAATGAACTCCAGGAGTATATGGTGGGCCCTTTTAGCTTGCCAATGGATTTATTAGAAACCCTATGTACCTTGGTGTTGGAAGTGAGGTAGGCCCTTAGGCTCATGTCACAAGTCCATGGTTCCATAGTTCCAATAATGTACAACATTAATTCCAGCAATCTTCCATATTGACAAAACATGAACATACCACAACTTAATCTATAGATGATGAGACAAAGATAGAGAAAGAATAGACGTCATGTGTAAGGTGTTACGTAAGCCATCGCTTACTCATAGTATCATATATACCAATGTTCAATGTACAATATGGGAGCAAAATTCTCAACCATTCTATGTGATGAGAAATAGATGAATGAGTGAATGTACAATGTAATAAACATATTCAGATGTATGGGCAGTAATCTGAATATATATGAGATGTGTGACCTTATAGGTTATAGAAGAGTGAATATGAGTGACTGAATGAGGAAGGATCAGTGTGAAACTGATGGTCAACAATCCTACATCTAAACTTAGGCTATGGAAGAGCCTCAGTTAGATACATGTGTGAAAAGATCACATACTTATAAAGTAGCATAGAATGCTAACAAGTTTGCTACCGGAAATCCTCAAACTCATGTGAACACACCTTCTCAAACACCTCATAAAAATATGCATAAAGCATATAAGTACTGATTCTCTGGTACCTATGCCGAATAGGACTCCTTCTGATATGAACGCCACAGCCTCCATAAACTTCAAGTAGTACCTGTGTGCATAAAGAGAATATGTACCTGAATACTTAACATAAGATGTGAATCTTATGTTAAACACCATCCAGTGTCTTTGAAGTAGCCCGACATCTTCTTGTAGAAGACAATCTTCAACCTAATATCTTCATGTAGAAGATAATCTTCAAATACACCATGTAGATGGCCCCATCCAATGTCTTTGAAGTAGCCAGATATCTTCTGTGTAGAAGACAATGTTCAACCTAATATCTTCCTATAGAAGATAATCTTCAAATACATCATGTAGATGGGCGATCCTCACCATCAAGCTGCTAATCATCAAGTCTTCTTGCCATGAACAAGAGATGACCTCCTCTCCATGAGCTAGAGTGTGAGCACACCCTTCATCTTCTCCAAGAAGAATCACCAAGAAGAACTCCATAGCTGCTCCTCAACATGCTTCAAGTTAGCACCATGGCTGCCCCATGTGCTAGAAGAAACACCACCTCTACTGAGGTCCAAGCTCTAGAAAGCTTGTGTTGATCCTAGGTGAAGGATGAATACAAGTGAGCCAAGCACTTGTTTATATAGTATTCTTGTACTTTGAAAAGCAAACAATAAAGCACATAAAAGCTATGCGATCGCCATGCGAAAACGCATCAAGGAACAACCTCCGTCATCCACCGTTTAACGTGATCCATCGTTGAGTTTAATTAAAAGAATTAAATCACATCGCGTTTCGCGCTGCTTGTCACGGGACTTGAACTCGGGTCGCTTCATTGGAAGAACATTGTCTTAACCACGTCGCACTTCTCTTTTGCTTGTACAAGAACAAGTGAGGACAGCTACACATACTGTACTTACTGAAGGCTTTTGGACTAGTGTGGACATTGTCTCCAACAATCCCCCCTGCAATGTCACAATGGTACAAACTGGTCTGTATCTGCAAACTATCACAAGCTTCAAGCTTGTACTCCCGCATTTCAGAAGTTGTTTTTCAAAATTCTTCTTTAAAAAGTCAGCTTCAAAAATGAATTTGACTTTCCTTCAAAAAACTTGAACTTGCTGAATATGAACCATATTACTTGAGAAAATATGCAAACTAGATATCCAATAGTGTACACATCAAGCAATCACTGCTTGTCAACAAATATAGCATGTACTAACTCTGCACCTGCTATCTCTTGTCTTCAAAAACCTGAAAACATACACTAGGATCCACATATTTGCATTTACCTTCCAAAAAAGGTTTCTCAACGTACTTCTGCTGCGTCATGTAAATACACTAAACAAAATCAAGAACTGAATCCTGGAACCTGTGACTATCAACTCACAACTTAGTGTATTATGAACACTGCTGGTTCATCTCTGACTGTACTCAAGTCATGTCAACTCATCTCAATTGAAATCAACTGAAATATGAGTAAAAATCTATGATGTCGTCATGTCTTCATCCTTTAAATCCTTCATACCTCTTTCCTTCAGAACTTGGTATAAACATATATGTGCGCACGTCTTAAATATACCTTTCTGAAATATCAAGCTTCTCTTCAATAGAACTGTGGAACCTTCTCTTGAACAGGAACATCCTAACAGGAACTTTCTCCAAATATTCTTCTTCTTCCTTCTTCTTTCAAAGCTGGAACATAAAGAGAACCTGACAAAGGAAATATAGGAATACCTGAAATAGGAATACCTGTAGGTATGACTCTGCATTCTTTCACATATGGCTGAAAATAAGTCTTTCATGTTTCATCACCCCCCTGGATGACTTAACACTAGTATCCAGTATTCTTCAAATATATCAGACTTTATGAAATCTGGAACGTCTTCCTTCATAAATCTGATGTTCAGTGATCAATACCTGTATCTGAAACAAAAATCTCTGAACCCTTTTTATTAGCATTGATCAGATGCCAATAGCTTTCCATGTCATTCCTCAGCTTTCCAAAATCTAGAATAAGGTTAGCTGATCCTAACATAACAAAACCTTGCTGAAAGCTTTATAGGATTCATAACCTTCTGTAACATAACAAGTATCTTCTATCTCTCTGCAACACAAATTTGATAGAATCTGAATCTTTGACTGACTTCTTCCAATGTTAAGAATCTTCATAAACAAAGGATAGACAACCGACTCATAAATGCTCAAGATCAATGATCTCTTCTGTGTAGAATCTGCTCTTATCAAACCTTCATGTCTGAATGTTTGATTTGCTACCTGAATGTCTCCAAGTGTCCATGCTTCTCAAAAAGTTGTAAAACTTTTCTTCAAACAAATCCTTTAAGGAATCTGACATTCCTACTTGAACCATAAGTGGACAAACTTCTCACCTTGAGAACTCCAAAAGCTGCAAGTTGATACTTCATAACTTTCATATTTTACCCGGGTGAAATGTGACAGTACCTGCTTGACTTTCTTTTGGCTAACTCCACTTCTCAATCAAGTGATAGGATATGATGGAACACCTTTTGGAATACAAACATGTATCCAAAAATCTAGACAATCATAAAAAGTAGATTCTTCAAATGACCTGTACATCAGCAAATCTGAATTTTCTGAAGTTTCTGAAAATATTGAATATGAGGTAACCTTTTCCAAACATAAAACCTCAACGCAAGTCTTCAACATCTGCTACAAAAAACTCTTTTACCTCAAGAGTTAGATAAAGAAGAAATATACTTCTCTGCAACTTGTCATATACCAAGTAGCTCTGTATTGACACTCCAAGAATTCTTTGAGGGAACATATAAGCTGCCTGCTTAAAAGCTTCAACTAAAACATAACTCATACATATATGAGTTAAAACATATATCTGCTGCTTTTCTCTCTCAATGCAATTCTTTGTCAAATCTACTAAATCATGACCAAGTGTAATGCAAAACAAGAAACTGTTTCTTCTTTAAACAGGATGTTCTCGTAGACTTGTCTTTGGATGTAGAGGATAAAATAGGAAAAGTATATGGAAAATATATGAGAAAAGGAAGCCTTACTTTTCTTTTGGAAATGATGGACTTTCTTTTTCTACATCTTTCTTCCACCTGATGATGTCAACATCTTCAAACTTCTCTTCCATACCTTTTGTTCTCTTCATCTTGAAGTAGCAAACACTCTTGACTTCTTCAAATGAACTTTTCTCTTCCTCTAATGTAAGAGTAAGAGATAAAACAAACATAGTATATAAATGGAAGTGAATATAGAATCATGTTTTATCATCTCCTCATATCTCTGAATCAAAATTTTGCTTCAAATGTCTGAAACGACTAAATTCACCAATCGTTTGTCTGAATGATGAATTGCCCTTCTAGAGTTACCTTCTCTAGATACATTTGTACTTTGATATCCAACCAACTTACAACTGAAAATTGGCTGAAAAAACTCATCTCATCTCTGCGCTTGTCTTCTTAGATGAACTTTCTTGCCATGAAAGAGATTTCTCAAAACTCTCTAGAAAAACCTATAGATTCTATTTTGATGTAGCCTTTAACTTTCAAAAGATGAAAGTGTATAAAAGCACTCCTTGAATTTCTTCAAATCTCTTCATAACTGCTCTTCTAAGATATGACCTGCAAATGATAATCTGATAGTAGAAACTGATACCTGTGATTTGATGTTGATCTGATTCCTTCATCTTCTCTAAACCATTGTTCTTCCTTGAATTTGAAGTAGTCTTCGCTTCATCAAGTCTGGGTCTTCAAACAATACTTTTGTAAAGTATTTGCATACCCTTAAAAAATATTCGGCTGCTAACAGATCATCAACTTCATACTCCACACTGATGAATACACATGTAACTGAAATGTCTAATTCTCAAATCTCTACTCATCTAGATTAAGTGTGTATGTCAAATGTCAAATATTAGAAGATGCTTTCAAATCATATGTTGTAAATCTGGAATTCTGGGAACCTGTGAATATGAATGAGCCTTAATGCATTGATGCCAAAGATCTAAAGTTCTGAAACCAAAACCTTAGTGCTCTGATACCAAAACCCTAGAGCTCTGATACCAAATGTTGGAAGTGAGGTAGGCCCTTAGGCTCATGTCACAGGTCCATGGTTCCATAGTTCCAATAATGTACAACATTAATTCCAGCAATCTTCCATATTGACAAAACATGAACATAACACAACTTAATCTACAGATGATGAGACAAAGATAGAGAAAGAATAGACGTCATGTGTAAGGTGTTACGTAAGCCATCGCTTACTCATAGTATCATATATACCAATGTTCAATGTACAATATGGGAGCAAAATTCTCAACCATTCTATGTGATGAGAAATAGATGAATGAGTGAATGTACAATGTAACAAACATATTCAGATGTATGGGCAGTAATCTGAATATATATGAGATGTGTGACCTTATAGGTTATAGAAGAGTGAATATGAGTGACTGAATGAGGAAGGATCAGTGTGAAACTGATGGTCAACAATCCTACATCTAAACTTAGGCTATGGAAGACCCTAAGTTAGATACATGTGTGAAAAGATCACATACTTATAAAGTAGCATAGAATGCTAACAAGTTTGCTGCCGGAAATCCTCAAACTCATGTGAACACACCTTCTCAAACACCTCATAAAAATATGCATAAAGCATATAAGTACTGATTCTCTTGTACCTATGCCGAATAGGACTCCTTCTGATATGAACGCCACAGCCTCCATAAACTTCAAGTAGTACTTGTGTGCATAAAGAGAATATGTACCTGAATACTTAACATAAGATGTGAATCTTATGTTAAACACCATCCAGTGTCTTTGAAGTAGCCCGACATCTTCTTGTAGAAGACAATCTTCAACCTAATATCTTCATGTAGAAGATAATCTTCAAATACACCATGTAGATGGCCCCATCCAATGTCTTTGAAGTAGCCAGATATCTTCTGTGTAGAAGACAATCTTCAACCTAATATCTTCCTATAGAAGATAATCTTCAAATACATCATGTAGATGGGCAATCCTCACCATCAAGCTGCTAATCATCAAGTCTTCTTGCCATGAACAAGAGATGACCTCCTCTCCATGAGCTAGAGTGTGAGCACACCCTTCATCTTCTCCAAGAAGAATCACCAAGAAGAACTCCATAGCTGCTCCTCAACATGCTTCAAGTTAGCACCATGGCTGCCCCATGTGCTAGAAGAAACACCACCTCTACTGAGGTCCAAGCTCTAGAAAGCTTGTGTTGATCCTAGGTGAAGGATGAATACAAGTGAGCCAAGCACTTGTTTATATAGTATTCTTGTACTTTGAAAAGCAAACAATAAAGCACATAAAGCTATGCGATCGCCATGCGAAAACGCATCAAGGAACAACCTCCGTCATCCACCGTTTAATGTGATCCATCGTTGAGTTTAATTAAAAGAATTAAATCACATCGCGTTTCGCGCTGCTTGTCACGGGACTTGAACTCGGGTCTCTTCATTGGAAGAACATTGTCTTAACCACGTCGCACTTCTCTTTTGCTTGTACAAGAACAAGTGAGGACAGCTACACATACTGTACTTACTGAAGGCTTTTGGACTAGTGTGGACATTGTCTCCAACACTTGGAAGATCACTCTCAAAAAGATAGATCAAAACAGATAAGTTGGAGTTAGCTCAGAGGTGAAAAACTTGCTATTTTGGTTCATACACCTGTCCACTGTTTTGCATAATTCTCTGAGCACAACAACAATTAGCTTAATTCGTCTTGGGGAAGTCTAGTTAACTTAAAGAGATAACTTTTAAGAGTAATCTCATCCAAAATATTAAACCACACACTGAGAATGAGTTTTAACAAGTGATGATATCATCCCGATTTTCACGGGCTGCTACAGTTTGAGACCAGTGAGCAGAAAAATAACTATAACTCAAAATGTAGGAATTCAATGATTATGAAACTTTGTATGGTTATACTCGACAGTACTCTGAATTTAACAAGCTTTAATCATTGAATTTGGATAAGTAACCACTGAGAAACACCTCTGACAAGATGAGTGAAAAAGTCGAGTACTTGACAGAGAAGTGAAGATGAACAGACATTATTGACTTCAACTGAACATAACTAAAGATTGAAACATCCAAATGACATGAAAATTTGTGAGCATATAGTAGTCTTATAGAGCTAACTTTAACAAGTTAAATCACTGAAAATGATGCACCAAGCTCAGAGAAACTATCTCTGCAATCTGACTGAGAAAACTGAGAGTAATGGCAGTGAGTAGTACACTTCACAAGAACATGGACATATGAACTCAAATAATCATGAAAATGAAAGTATATTGCTTGTACAATACAATGAGCTTACTGATACATATGTGTGCCTTGTAATCACACCTTGATATGGCATAAAGCTCAGCTCTTGGACGTCTTCACATAGGTCTCTCTAACCATGACTAAAACTGCCATCTATTTATAATTGAGTTTGGGAGGCTAACTTCCCTCAATCACTCTCCAATCAATCAATGATTGATTTGATTCTCTACCTACCACAAATCACGAATTCGTGGCTCCTCTTTCCCTTTTTTATCATGTGGACTCAACCACTTAAGATTCTTTCACTTTTACATTAAGTAAAGTCTTCAAAAGTTACAAGAGGTAGTACACAAGTGAACTTTACATAGTCTTCATTTTAAGGCTTCTTTTATGACTTTGTGGGACTCAAGCCAATACTTAGGCTTGTCATATACTTGCTCCAACATCTACCAATACCTAGTATTTTTCTACATGCGTGAAGATGTTTCTGATGATACCAAGAAGAAGAAGTATGATGATGGTTTAGAAAAGGACATTCAAGTTAAGCCACACTCATGCCAACCTATATCACTTCATGAATCTATTGCCTTTGCTGATGATGCAAGGAAAGAGTACCAATCGATTATCAAAATGATAAGCTTGCACCACCCATGTCAGCAACAATAACCTTTTCACTAGTCTAATTTTTTATTATATGTGATGCATTTAAATATAGAATTTAGTATGTCGGAGCATACTTTAGTTACACTTCCCAAAATAAATTAGAATATTTCGAGCATAGTCTAGACCATAAATGATTGGAAATAAAAAACATTTTGAATAGCTGGTAATATACATTCATTTATTGACCTACTTAGAGACTATGTTAGAACCTCATAAATACTCTTAATAATTTAATGCCTCCACGAACATTTCCATGCATGTTTTTTTACATGGAACATGCTTATTTTTGTTCAGTGATGGAACATGTGACTAGCCATCCATGTTTATTCTATTTTATCAATTGAGGTCACTTGCTTTTTAGAGATTTAGGATCTTTAATTGTGAATAATAGAGTCAATCTAAGCAAGTATATGCTCATAGATAATCCTTTGAGATCATCAACCAGGCCATGGACCAAACATTATGGTTCACTAACATATAACTTCAGCATTAGAAAGAGTGACATAGTTCCATAGCAACACACAGACTTAGCAAGATCTAAAGTGCTTATGCATCTGCTCACCTCTCATTCATTGGACTGTACATTTCTACGTACATATTTGTTAGGGGAAATATCCAATTGCTGTGTTCAAATGAGAGGAAATATGTGCATGCCAACTAGTGAGCAATATTCTTTTTCTCTTCAATGTTTGTTTCCATGAACGTTAAATCTAGCTATATGCATAGTTTGGGACCATGGGGATCTTGAACTGGTCTACACTTTTCAGGAGGAAACGAGAGTGATGTGTAGGGTCTCTATTTATTTCTGAAACATATGTCTCTTATCATCATCATGAGCATGCAATCATCAAGATGTTTCTTTTTGTAGTACAACAGAGATCTCAAGCCCTCTGCTAAATCTTCTTGCTCATAACAAGCTAGTATGATAGAGCATTTAGCATTTCATATTTTTTCTTCTATATTATGCTCATGTCTTCATACTATGCTTCTTGCCTGTGCAGATACCATTGAACTCTATAAATAGGAGACTTAGATCCTAGTGCTTGTTTGATTGGCTTTGTTTATATTCCAAGATGCCTTGCGATTTTAAAGGAGGACTATATGCAAAGGATATTTATAATCCATCCTTTTGAGCATGTATTTGACTAAATTCTTCTTCGCATAAGATATCTAGGTTGAAACTACTTGAGGAAAGTAACTCTTCTACCGTTCTTGTACAAAGTAGCTTCACAAGATTCAAGTTAATGATAACATTAGGTTCTTCTAGATTAAACAAGTTAAATGCTTATCCAAGTGGTTAATTCTCAAGGGTAGGAAGGAAGAGATATTGATTTCAATCCCTATGGGTGTCATAGGGAGAGTATTTTGCATAAAGACTCTCTAAAGCCTTCTAGAAGCATCCACTCAAGTTAACATGCATTAACTTGAGTTATCTGGGGCTTAACTCAAGTGGTGAGTACACCCACCACGATTGGACTCTACTGGAAGGTGTAAAAGCACTCTAGAGGTCCCACATCTAAAAGTAGCTACAGAGTTTACCATTAATCCAAGGAGTCACACATCTAAAAGTAGCTTCAACTACTTAAGAGGTCACCATTAACCCAAGGATCTATATAATGGCAAGTTGGTCGGTTGGATAATTACACATGTAACATAAAACTCCAATTTTTTGATGTAATGCTCCATTTAATGCAACCTGAGATCTCAAGGTTGAGAAGATTATGCAGGCTGTACTTTTCAAATTTCACATTTTTTGGACATCGTTTGATACCTCAAAAGTAGTTTAGGACATAATCTTTTACTAGGCCAGCCATTAGATGCAAAACTGATCAAATCATCTCAAAAACTAAAAAAAGAGTTGAAGAGCTCATTTTTGGAGTTAGCTAGTTTGAGGTGTGAGCATTGTAATAGATCTTTCATAATTGGGTTATGGATAGAAGTGTTTTTTTTCCATTGTCTCTTCCACGTGTGTGTGTGTATGTTTGTGTGTGCATTAATAAGCTTGAGACCATCACCTTCGAGCACATGCAATACTCATTCTTGCCTAGAACAACACCGAATTTCGCATCGTTGTCGGGGAGTGCACTCAATTACAAAGTTGTGATGGTAAGAGTGATGGATGATTGATGGTGGAAGGTAAGTAGTTAGATTTTTTGCAAGTTTTTCCACTAATTTTATGTTCTTTTCCCTCATGTTTACTCTTCCTACCTCCATGCTCCATAGCCACACTTCATCATCTTCGTCAAAATTTCAGATTTTTCTCCATATCCACATTCATTCACCTCATTTCCCACATTCTCTTGTCTGAGTGAAAGAGAGTATAGATTTTGCATGTATTTGAGTTGTTTGCAGGATTCCACACCACCATTGAGCTCAGTAGCCTGTGTAGGTGAGATTTTTGTGCAAATTTTGATCATTTTGTTTGTCGCCTCAACATATCATGATAAGTCATGAAAGTAGATTTTCAATTGGCATCTACAACAGTGGAGAGAGCACCCCAAAGCCTCCTTGGAACACTAGGTGCATTACTAAAATTGCAAGATTTTCACACCATCGGACATGGCTAGACCATCGCTATAGGCCTTGACCATCTTGATAGGCCACATCATCACAATAGGCCAAGACGATCATGACAGGCCACATCATCATGATAGACCTAGTCATCGCTATACACCACATCATCATGATAGGCCATATCATCATGAAAAGCCACATCATCATGATAGGACACATCATTGCGATAGGCCACATCATTGCAAAAGGCCCAAATCATGGCAACAAAGATCCTATGTGAAAATATTAGGGTTTGCAATTTTTTGGCTAAACTTTCATAGTTCTTGAAATAATTTGGGTGTTTGGAGGACTTCTAGAGCAAGCAAACACCCAAATAATTTGGGTGTTTGCAGGGATTCGATGTTCATTTTTGTAATCACTTTTGGGTTGCATTATTTCAAAATTTAGGTTCCAAAATAGACATTAGCTCTGCATATCATTCACAGTCACATTAACTTCCACTTTTCCATTTCCATGCATGTGTTTTTACATGGACCATGCTTATGATTGTTTAGTGATCGAACATCTGGCTAGCCATCCATGTCTATTTTTTTTTTATCAATTGAGGTTAGTTGGTTGTCAACTAGAAGGCATGTTATACTTTATGGAATAATGGAAATGGATTTCTCAAGAAGGAGAGTCCATTGTGGTGCATTGCTATTGAAATACTTCACTCCTTGGGCCAATATCAAGCTTTGGAAAGTTTGAATGAAGTTGCTCCCTTCCAAGAGCCTCGATGAAAAAGTTTGCTTCATTGTCTTCTATTGGATAATAGTTTATTTCCATGACTGCATCCTTGATCAACTCATGTACATAGTGATATCGTGTTTCTATGTGTTTGGTATGTGCACGGAAAACATGATCTCTAGAAATGATCATGCAACTTCGTTTGTCATACTTTAGCTCAGTAGCCTCCTTTCCTTGTATTCCTATGTGCAATAGAATCATTCCAAAGGAGTACTAGAATCCTTCCAAACCATACTACTTTACATGCTACAACACATGCTTTGTACTCAGCTTCAATAGAAGTTAATGCTATATGAGTTGCTTCTTTCATATCCAAGAGAAAAATCCCTGATCCTAAAGAAAAACAATCTGCATAAACTTTTTTTCTTGGTATCAAACTCCTACCCAATTTGAGAGATGGAACTCCATATGCCATACACAATACTCTGCATAGAGGCTACAAAATATGGAAAAAACACATTGCACAAAGGGGCACAAACACATTCCAAATGCATTCTAACTTACAATATGTGGCTGACAGGCTATATGTTTTATTAAAGAACATATACTAAAGTATCCACTAGCGATTTGGCCTTTCACATGGACAGTAACGATAATAATCTCCCACTATAGGCCAATATGGCCAAAGTGACTATGGGAAAAAAATGAAGAATGATTAAAAAAAGGGAATCCATGATTGTACCTATACAAACTATACCTCCCATCTAATTGGCATATTATAGAGTATACAAGTAATTGTGTAAGATCATGAGTCAAGTGATCCCCATCAAGTAACAACAATATCAAAAGCTATCCTTTCGTAGGGCTTCAATCAAAGCATCTATAACATTATCTCTAGTATGAACCTTGTTAAGAATAATGCGCTCAATGGCTATGCATTCTCTAATGGAGTGATACATCACCACAATGTGCTTGGTCTTTGCATGATAGACTAGATTCTTAGCCAAAGCAATGGCACTCTGACAATCACTGAGCAAATGAGGTACATGCTAAGGCAGAACCATATCACAAACAAGATCAGAAAGCCACAATGCTTCCTTACATGCCTCACTTGCTACAACATACTCTGCTTCTATGGTTGAAACACTTGTACATTCTTAAAGATGAGATCTCCAAGAGATAGCACCTCTATCAAAATGAAAAATGTACCTTGATGTAGACTTCCAATTATCTACAGAACTAGCATAATCAAAATTTGTGTAACCAATAATGGATGTTTTCCCTCTACCCAAGCATAAACACTTTTCCCTAGTGCCAGTTAGATATCTCAAAATCATCTAGACTACTTCCCAATGATTCTTGCTAGGATTAAACATATATCTGCTGACAACTCCAATTGCAAATGCAATGTCTAGTATCGTAGCTACCATAGCATACATGAGACTACCAACAATAGACCGATAAGGAATTTTACTCATCAATTCCTTTCCTTCATTTGATTTGGGGCAATCATCCTTGCTCAATTTCACATATACATCAAATTTTCCGATCTCAAAATGGTCTTTGCCCTCCAAATTGTAGCCCCTCTTGGGAACACTGGCACTAGTCCTTAATCCACCAAACGTGCTTAAAATCTGTGATGCCATGATGATAGATGTTGGAACATGAAGCTTACACTATGCTTGAGGTGGATTTGATCTACATCAAAGGCCATCGCATCGAAAGAATATCCTTTGGAGAGTTCTTTTTCATATGCTCATTTATTGTATTTTTTTGAGAGATTTTTTGATGGTTCATTTACCGTTGTAAAAGCCTTGAGCTTTACACATGTAAAGGTAGAAATATATAGAGCCCAAATCCCACGAATTTGTGGTGGTTGAAGTTGCATTCAATCAAGCAATCAATCACCTAAAAGTAGATCAAACTAGATCTTCACTTTTCCTACATTGTAGGAAAGTGAATTGATTCCCTCCAACAACCATTCCCACCTTCATTTGAATTCAAATTCAACTTGTAAAGGTCTTGGAACACTCCTAGAGTCTATATAAAGACTTGGAATTACTTGTACAATACATGGAAGCAATATACATACACTTGTGACCATCATTATCTTGCTCCTTCAATTCTTTGCATCATCTTCTTCGCCAACAGTAATCTTGCAGAGGCTGCTGCTCTCTCTCCAGAGCTCCAAATGGAGTGCAAGATGACTCATTGAAAAAGGTACAAGTGTTTAGTTTATGGCTATAAAGTTTCATAGCATTTGGTTCAATAGATTTGGAGAAATCTGAGTTTTTCTGTCTCAGGGTCAATCTCCACATATTCATGAAAAATAGGAAGTACCACCGGTGAATGTCGCATTCATTCGTATAGCATATTTTGCTTATTCCTTATACTTTTGTGCATTCCATACACTCAGCCCTATGTTTATCACTCCCATAAAAGGATTTTTTCTAATTGTAATCACGCTGGTCGCTATGGGCATTTTAAGTTCATTGTCTCTTCCATAGATAGTAAGTATTTTTGAGCTAGTCGACCCGCGAACCTATCTGTTTTGTATCGACTCATTCTCCTTGATGCTCCAAAGTACATAGTGCATTTCATTGCACTTATAGCATTCTTATAAGGTCTATTTGAGGCTCCATAAGCTCAAGGGCTAGTCTTGTGCCGGTTGGCTTGACCAAACTTCGTCACCTCGAAACGCACTTTTCTACCTTCTACAAGCTTCTCCAAGTTCTTTCAGTGGTATTAGAGTTAGATCAAGATTGGTGATGGCTTTCCATCAATGATCGAGAAGCTTGATCAACACAACTACACGGCTTGGAAAATCAGAATGGAGGCCTATTTGCAAGGTAGAAATCTTTATGGAATTGTAGCAGGTGATGAAGCTATGCCTTTTCCAAGATCCAAAGGAGGACCTACACAAGAGGAGACAGATAAGCTTACACCAAAGTGCACAAGGGATGCTCAAGCAAGGTCGTACATACTAAAATCTATCTCTGACTTTCTATTACCACATATTAGAGGATGCAAGACATCTCAAGAGACTTGGAATGCCCTCGAGACTCTCTTTTCTGCTAGTACCAAAGAAAGAAAGAATCATCTTTGGAAAGAGTTCAACCAAATGAAGAAGACACCTAAACAAACCATCATAGAGTTTGTTACCAAGGTCAAGGAGGTTGCAGATCAGTTAGCATCCATTGGAGAGCTGATTGAAGAAGAGGTCATCATGAGGCAAATTCTCAATGGCATTTGAAGTGATAAGCAATGGCAATCCTTCACGACGGCTTATGATCTCATCATGGATGTGCAAACTCCAGACTTCAACATATTTCTTGGAAAACTCTTCAATCAAGAAGCCAACAATAGCATTGTTGGGGATTCGGGGACAAGAAGGAGTTTGAGGGTTTGTAGGAGAAAAAAAAGAGATGATGAAAATGGAATAATAGTGAGAACTTCTGCAAAGGGATACTCTTGGAAACCTTGAATATTAACTATCCTTCAACAATTACAATGACTGCGCACAGTCTAATCAATGACTAAATACCACTTTAGAGAGTATCAATTACTGAAGACCAATTATCTCAAGTCTTCTAGCGGCGGCCTCTCGTGCATCAATCCTTCACTTGCTTCCCGCTTCCCTTGTGCACACCTTGCACTAAGCTTCCGCCAAGCTAAGGGATTGGTATCACTGTGCACGCACGCAATAGCCCTTGGAACTCTTGGAATCCAGCCCGCCTTCTCTCTTCTCTGCACACTTCCTCTTGGCACCTCTTGCACCCTTGAATGTCGTCGCACACTGGAGGCTCTTCTTGCTTCCTTTCTTGCTCCTCTGAAGCTCTCTCTTGCTCCCCACTCTCAATGTGCAAGAATAGCCTTTGTCCTTCCTTTTGTTTGAGAGTCCGCCGGTTCGCGCACTCTAACTGCAATACAATCTTGGTGTCCTTTCAATGTCCCAAGATTGTCTTTTTGAACTGGTCCTCAACGATTCGCTACTTTGTCTTGTAGTGACTTTAGAACAAGAGTGACTTTTAAAATAAAATTTTGATTGGGCGGCCTATTTCCACCTTTTCGTACGCGGCCTTCCACCTTCACCTTTCCTTTTAATTCTTTTACTTTTGCACCTTAAGATTTAGATTCAACCTTTGAACCTTCAGAGGAAAAATACTTTGTACCTTTAGTTTCAACTGGTTAGGGCTCTACAGATGCCCACCACCTAAAGATCTCTCCGTCCCGGAGAGATAACAGCGATACCAACTGAGAAATTGCAAAGACACAGAGATGAAAATAACGGAGGCAAGAAAAAAGTAAAGGGTGTGTATCTTATTGAGTTAAGAAGAAAAAATATAATGCACCCTACAAGAATGATAAGAAATCAAAAGAATGAGGAAATTATTGGCAAAGCGATACTGGAATCTAAGAGCAATTATTATGACTGTGGATGAGCAATTTATTTAGACCGAGGAGGGCAAATTATTGTGGAGGTTGATTGAGATTGTCCGCCGAGGTTGATGGAGAAGGGGGCAAAGGAGCAGAAGCTTGTTCGATCGTAAGCTGTAGCGAACTAAGGCATTGTCTAAGGTGATCCCTTTCCCTGCGGATACGTCGGCATGCAGCATTAGCACAAAGACCTAAATTGGAGCGATTCTGAAGATCTTCTAAGGCTTTCATCGCAGAGTCGGCCATATCGCGATAATGATCTCGCTCTTCTTTGAGCAACCGGGCCGTTTCGTTGAGGGAGTGCCATTGAGAGGTGGCCATGCGATTGATGTTTTCTATTGTGGAGATGTACTGTTGATGAACCGAAGCTGCTGCGGAAACCGAATCCAAGGAAATCTGAGAGGCCTGAGCATTGCCGATAGCGACTACACTCGCGTCCTGGAGTAATTGCAAAAATGAAGGGGTTGATGGTAGGTCAAAATGCGGAGTGGAAGTGACCGTTGGAGCGGGAGGGGAAGGTGGAGGGGGAATATTCTGCCGAGGAGGATGAAGGGTTGGAGTGGAAGATGGAGTGGGAAGAGAAAGATTGGGGGAAGGGAGCGGTGGACTGACAGGAAGGTTACTGATAGAGGGGGAGGTGAAATCCGGGTGAATTGGTGGCATACAGGTGGGGTTTTGAGGGTTGAGCTGTGTTTGAATAAGTGGGGTGAAATCGGAAGAGAGGGGAGGTCTAGGTATAATAGGAGGGGTAGGCATGGATGGAGAATTTGTAGATACAGGAGGGAAAGGGGAAGAAGATTGGGTAGTGCAGTAGGGGACGTGAGGTGGGGGAGTCATGAATGGACAGATGGTAGATGCAGGAGGGAGAGGTGAAGAAGATTGAGCCGGGAAGGAGGTTACAACAGGGGGATTAGTTATGAATGGAGAAGTGGTAGAGGCAGGAGGGATAGGTGAAGAGGAATGGGGAGGGATGGAGGTTACATCAGGGGGAGTAGTAATGAATGGAGAGGTGGTAGAGGCAGGAGGGATAGGTGAAGAGGAATGGGGAGGGAGGGAGGTTACATCAGGGGGAGTAGTAATGAATGGAGAGGTGGTAGAGGCAGGAGGGATAGGTGAAGAGGAATGGGGAGGGAGGGAGGTTACATCAGGGGGGTTAGTTATGAATGGAGAGGTGGTAGATGCAGGAGGGATGGGTGAAGAAGATTGGGGAGGGCAGGAAGTTACATCAGGTGGCACGGATGTGGGTGTGGAGGCGGAAGCGGAGTCAATAGAGATTAGAGGGGGGGAGGGAGATGGAGCAATGGAAGGTCCAGGGTGGGTAGGTAAATAAGAAGCATTGTGCGCCGAGTGTGCAGGTATTCGATAGAGCCAAGCTACGAAGGGTGCAGAATAGATGGAAAATGCATGAGATCCTCTAGAGATAGACTCGCGGAGTCGACGGGAGCGCAAATTCAAGGAACTATAAATGAGATGTGCGTAAGGGTAAGGACGGCTATGGAGAAAGCAAAAAAGCGGATCGGCGATACGAATATCTGACCACGGGAGGGAAGAGGTTTGGTTGCGTAGTAAGAAGAAGAAGATGAACGCATTGAGAAGGGTGGTCATGCGGAGCGAAAACCTAGCAGTGCTTTGAAAGTGTGTGGTACAAAAGGCAATAGTGGCTGAGGCGGATAGTCCAGAGTATAGGAAAGGGGGAGCACGAAAATCTATTAGGGGAGACCCAATACTGGCGGCAATGTCTGGGATGAAAAGAGTGCCGGTTCTAAAATGAGGGAAGTGGCGGATAGCTTCATAAACCTGGGTAAAATTGGCGGGGTTATTGAAGAAAACATTAGCCAAGCCCCACAAGCCCGCCTGCTGAAGATCTTCAATGGAAAACATTTGACGAAGGGCAATGGTAGGTATGGATACATGCATTCGGATTTGCAGGTTTATGTCAGGTGGGAGAAACAGGCGCATATAATCCCCTGTTGGTGAAGATGGGTGGGATGAATGAGACACAGATGGGGAAGGAGAAGGAGGATTCGGGAGGGGAGGTGGGGAATAAAGGTAGCTGGAATCAGAGTCTATGGAATAAATGGGAAGATCCAGGGCCATAGTTGCTGTTGGAGTCGCTTGAACAGATTGTTCTGTCGAGGCAGGAGGAGTTGGATTGGGATGGTCAGCGGGAATTGTGGAGGGAGGATCAGAACGAGTATTCGGAGCGGGGTCCGCCATTGATGGAAATGGGGATAGGGGAAGATGGGGGGAGGGGTGGAGGGTGATGGGAGAAAGAGGGTGGCGGACGGGGGTGCGGTGGGGTTGGAGGCGGAGGGTTGGGAGGGGTGGATGGATGTGAAGCGGGGTGGAAGAGAGGGGGGGTTGGGTGTCGGGCGGGGTCGGAGGGGGGTTTGGGTGTAGGATGAGGGGGTGGTTATGCTGCTCGACGGAGAGGGGGGGGAAGGGTTGGGTGTCGGATGAGGTTCGGAGGGGGGTTTGGGTGTAGGATGAGGGGGGGTGGCGCTGCAATGGAGAGGGGGGGAGGGGGTTGTGTTGAGGGGGGGTGGGGTGTGGGGGGTGCGGTGAGGGGGGGGTTGCGGTGCGGTGAGGGGGGTCGAGGAGGGAGCGCTGCTTTGGTGAGGGGGGGGGGGGGGTTGGGGTGTGGTGAGGGGGGTAGCGCGCGGGATGGGGAGGGGGGGGGAGGGGTGTTGAGGGGGGGTATGGTGAGGGGGGGTGCGGTGAGGGGGGTTGCGGGCGGGGTGGGGAGGGGGGGGTTGCGGTGCGGTGAGGGGGGTCGAGGAGGGAGCGCTGCTTTGGTGAGGGGGGGGGGGTTGGGGTGTGGTCAGGGGGGTAGCGGGCGGGATAGGGAGGGGGGGGGGGGAGGGGTGTTGAGGGGGGGTGTGGTGAGGGGGGGTGCGGTGAGGGGGGTTGCGGGCGGGGTGGGGAGGGGGGGGGGGGGAAAGGGTGTTGAGGGGGGGGGTGGTGAGGGGGGTGCGGTGAGGGGGGTTGTGGTGCGGTGAGGGGGAGCGAGGGGGGCGCGCTTCTTTGGTGAGGGGGGGGTGAGGTGTGGTGAGGGGGGCTGCGGGCGGGGTGGGGAGGGGGGGGGGAGGGTGTTGAGGGGGGGTGTGGTGAGGGGGGGTGTGGTGAGGGGGTGCGGTGCGGTGAGGGGGGGTGCGGTGAGGGGGGGCGAGGGGGGGGGGGCGCTTCTTTGGTGAGGGGGGGGTTGAGGTGTGGTGAGGGGGGCTGCGGGCGGGGTGGGGAGGGGGAGGGGGGAGGGTGTTGAGGGGGGGTGTGGTGAGGGGGGGTGCGATGAGGGGGTGCGGTGCGGTGAGGGGGGGTGCGGTGAGGGGGGGTGTGGTGAGGGGGGGTGTGGTGCGGTGGTGCGGTGCGGTGAGGGGGGGTGCGGTGAGGGGGGGCGAGGGGGGGGGGGCGCTTCTTTGGTGAGGGGGGGGGTTGAGGTGTGGTGAGGGGGGCTGCGGGCGGGGTGGGGAGGGGGGGGGGAGGGTGTTGAGGGGGGGTGTGGTGAGGGGGGGTGTGGTGAGGGGGTGCGGTGCGGTGAGGGGGGGTGCGGTGAGGGGGGCGAGGGGGGGGGGGGGCGCTTCTTTGGTGAGGGGGGGGTTGAGGTGTGGTGAGGGGGGCTGCGGGCGGGGTGGGGAGGGGGGGGGGGAGGGTGTTGAGGGGGGGGTGTGGTGAGGGGGGGTGCGATGAGGGGGTGCGGTGAGGGGGGGTGCGGTGAGGGGGGGTGTGGTGAGGGGGGGTGTGGTGAGGGGGTGCGGTGCCGTGAGGGGGGGTGCGGTGAGGGGGGGCGAGGGGGGGGGGCGCTTCTTTGGTGAGGGGGGGGGTTGAGGTGTGGTGAGGGGGGCTACGGGCGGGGTGGGGAGGGGGGGGGGGGGGAGGGTGTTGAGGGGGGGTGTGGTGAGGGGGGGTGTGGTGAGGGGGTGCGGTGCGGTGAGGGGGGGTGCGGTGAGGGGGGGCGAGGGGGGGGGGGCGCTTCTTTGGTGAGGGGGGGGTGGAGGTGTGGTGAGGGGGGCTGCGGACGGGGTGGGGAGGGGGGGGGAAGGGTGTTGAGGGGGGGTGTGGTGAGGGGGGGTGCGATGAGGGGGTGCGGTGCGGTGAGGGGGAGCGAGGGGGGGGCGCTTCTTTGGTGGGGGGGGGGGGGGTTGAGGTGTGGTGAGGGGGGCTGCGGGCGGGGTGGGGAGGGGGGGGGAGGGTGTTGAGGGGGGGTGTGGTGAGGGGGGGTGCGATGAGGGGGTGCGGTGCGGTGAGGGGGAGCGAGGGGGGGGCGCTTCTTTGGTCGGGGGGGGGGGGGGGTTGAGGTGTGGTGAGGGGGGCTGCGGGCGGGGTGGGGAGGGGGGGGGGAGGGTGTTGAGGGGGGGTGTGGTGAGGGGGGGTGTGGTGAGGGGGTGCGGTGCGGTGAGGGGGGGTTGAACGTAGAGGGTGGGAGAGGGGGGATCGTTGGGTGCCGCCAGGGGTTGGTTGTAGAGGGTCGGAGAGGGGGGGTTGGGTGCCGAAGGGTGATGAAGAGGGTGGGGGGTTGAACGTATAGGGTGGGAGAGGGGGGATCGTTGGGTGCCGCCAGGGGGTTGGTTGTCGAGGGTCGGAGAGGGGGGATCGTTGAGGGGGATTGAGGGTGAGGGGGGTGTGAGATGCTCTTCTTCTTTCCTCCCTAGTACAACTTGGTGTGTGCACTGAAAATAAGAACGGAATTCCTGAGGATGTTGAAGCAAGAATGAAAAAAGAGGCCATATTATATAGCTATTTCGAATGAGGGAGCACCTCTCAAGAAGGAGCGGTCTAGCATAAAAAGGTGATCAAAAAGAGAGGCGATGACAATGTTAATCTCATCCATCCGAGAGACAAACAAAGGAAAGGGCAAAACTGAAAGTTACTTAGCAAAACTAAGAGTCATTCAAGTGATGAATTTCTTTTTATGAAGTGATGAATTCTTGATTTTTATTGATGGAAAAGAAAACTTGCGCCCAACATTTTTTGATTTTTATTGAGAAAGAAAAGAAAAATAAAACGTGCGCCCATATTTCTGATTTTCATAAAAAATGACGCCCAACAATCCTGTGAGCTGATTATTACTACTTATTAAAACAATCCAAAACCAACAAGATAAAGGAAATTGCAATGGTTATGATACTTGATAATAAGCCTTGAGTGTGGAAATGTTAACCAAAGGTAGGGTGTTGCC
This sequence comes from Ceratopteris richardii, assembly GCA_020310875.1. Classification (NCBI taxonomy): domain Eukaryota; kingdom Viridiplantae; phylum Streptophyta; class Polypodiopsida; order Polypodiales; family Pteridaceae; genus Ceratopteris; species Ceratopteris richardii. The sequence continues at coordinate 22,391,610 of CM035410.1, forward strand.
ATCGAGTGTTTCCAATTGCACTGCACCCCACTGCATATGCATTGGCATCGACATGTATATGAAAGATTTTTGACCACTCCGGGGTGACCAAGATAGGAGCACACACTAGCCGTGACCTTAATGTCTGATATGCTTTTTCCTCCTCTTCTTCCCATTTGAAAGGTACTTCTTTACCTGTGAGTCTAGTCAGAGGTCTAGCTATCTCTGCATACATTTTTATAAACCTTCTATGATAACCGGTATGCCCCAAAAAACTCTGGATCTCTTTAGGAGTTTTGGGTTTAGGTAACTTTAATATAGAAAGAATTTTGTCAGGATCTGGGGCCATACCTTTAGCGGATACCACATGTCCTAAGAGGGTTCCTTCTGTCACAAGGAAATGACATTTATTTGGTTTGAGCTTTAACTTAGTTTCTCTGCATCTTTGGAAAATATTCTGCAGCTGTCTCAGGTGCTGGTCCAAACAATCTAGATGAGTTTCTTTGTGAGATCCTGAAAATGAAGAGAAATCATCCATGAAGATTCTAAGTGATTCCAGCAATAAGGGGCCAAAAATGAGATTGACCGTTTTGTTAAACGTGGCTGGAGCATTTCTTAGCCCAAATGGCATTTTTACATACACATACGTTCCCCACGGTGTGATAAAAGCAGTCTTTTCACGATCCTCTGGGTGTATTGATATTTGATTATAGCCACTCAAGCCATCCATAAAACTATATAGTGCATGCCCCGCCACTTCTTCAATGACCTGTTCTGCAAAAGGCATAGGGAACCCGTCTGGAATGGTCACCTTGTTGAGAGCTCTAAAGTCCACACAAATCCTGATTTTATTAGTATTCTTCTTTGGTACTATAACCATAGGCGAGAGCCACTCTGAGTGTTCCACAGGAATGATGATTCCTGCATCTTCCATCTTTTGGATTTCCACATAGACAGCTTCGGCATACTTTGGATTGAGTCTATAACTCCTTCCTCTGATGGGTCTGGCTCCCTCAACCAGAGGAATTCTGTGCTCTCCATAAGATGCAGGCACTCCTTCTAAGTCTTTATAATGCCAGGCAAAAACATCTGCATACTGGGTTAAGAATGATTTTACCTTTTCCAGAAGCTTTGGGTGGCTCCACAACCAAGTGGCCACTAGAACTAGTTGATTATTGTTTTGGGTGCATAAATGTACTTCTTGAACCGGGTTTCTTGTTACCAGATTATCTTCTTGTGCATCTGCTTCCTTGTCTTCTTCTACTAGCTTTTCGTGCATTGCTTCATAAGCAGGTGTATTTTGAACTTCGATGTTTTCCTCCTTGTCCTGCATCCATCCTGCAGGGATTTCTTGAATTGGGAAAGAACATTCAACCTCAGAATTTTTTACCTTGCTTTTAGCTTGGGAAACTTCGTTATCTGATGTTGACACATCCTCCTCCAATTTGTATTTGAGGGGTATCTTCCTGCCCCTTCTGTGGTCAGTGATGGGCTCTCCCAATCCATCAACCTGGACCTTTCCTTTGTCTTCATCATAGCCTCCAAATGTACCAGGAGTATCAAGAAAAATTCCAAAACAAGAAGAAGAGTTGCCGGCATGAAGCCAACTTAAAATATCCTCTTCTTCCTCAAAATCTATTTGGGGTTGATCCTCCGCTTCTGTTTCCATACAAATGCTCACTGTTTGCATCATACTAGTATTTCCTTGATTGTCTGGGCCTTCTTCTAAATGAATTTGTGTCAGCTCCTGCCCTTTCTTTTGTACCCACATGGTGTCCTTACCCCAATCATGAATGACACTGGCATGCCTCAGCCAAGGTCTTCCAATTAAGAGGGGAAATCCTCCTTCAACCTGGGGCAATCTTAAAACCACAAAATCCAGGATAAATAGATTACCTTGTACTTCAAGTGGGACTTTTGGGATTACCCCTAAGCGCCTTACTTTGCTCTGATCTGCCAAAGTGACCGTGAAATTTGCAGGTCTTGAAGGGTGGAGTCCAATCCTTTTCATGGTATGTTCAGGCATCAAATTAATGCGAGAACCACCATCTACAATAACACCTTGAAATTCATGGCCCTTGATTGATATTGTAAGCCGAGGGCTTTTATAATCTGTAAGGGGTGCTTCCCCCCTAATTATCCCTTGATGTAAGATAGCAGTCTTAGCCACTAAGCTTGTCGTAGAAGCTTCATCAATTATCTGCAATAATTCTGACCTGAATTTCCCATCCATCTTTATTAAATCAAGAATACTAACCTCCTTTTTCATGGACTTGAGCAGTCTGGAGGCTTCTGATTCCTTAAGAGCTTGGGCTCCATTTGACTTATCCAACTCCTCATGAGCCCTGCTGAATGCCTGTCCAATGGCATCACTGGTACCTGTGCAATTTTCCTTTTTCCTTGTGTCTACAATTGTGGTGGCTAGGTCTTCGGACACACCTTTGTCTCTGTTTAATCCATTAATCAATGATTCTTGACCCACGTCCACTGGAGCCTTCCCCTTGCTTCTTGTCTGCACAGTAAAAGAGTCAATTTCCTCTAACTGCACCACCCTGGTAGATGGTGACAGCACCTTAACTTGATTTGCCATTTCTTCTTCCTGCACAGAAATCATTTGGATATGGGGCCCTGATGAAGAGGCTTGATTCTTAGGACAACAATTTGTATAATGGTCTCTGGCCTCAGGGCAGTTCCTGCAAGGAGGTGCATTCTCTGGTAGGGTGCACCTACTTTGGTAGTGCCCACATTCTCCACACCTGAAGCAAATAATTGGCCTTCTAGGCCCATTTGCAAGGTTAGTTCTTGGTCTAGGGTTATAGTTATTACCTTGGTTTGTTGCTGCTTCCATTACATTTACTGGTGGCAAGAGCCCGCCTTGTGTCCAGTATGTCGTTGTCAGTATTCCCCTTTGTTGGCATACAAAGCAACAAAGGAGTCATGCACAATACGGCAACAAGGCCAGATCATTTTTTCCCATAGATCATGTACAACCCAAGTGATTTTAATCACTACACAAACATTGTAAATCCCGTTTTTGGTAGATTAGACTCCATTTTGTGCAAGCCGAGGAGTCCTCGAGCTTGAGGAGTATTAGAAGTACCATCGTACCAAATTTCATAATTTTTGGACTTCGTTTGAGCCCTCAAATAAGCCCTGGAACCTAATTTTTAACTAGGCCGGACACTAGGTCTGGACAGGGCCAAAAGCTAGTCAAAAACTATAAAAAGAGCTAGAGAGCTCATTTTTGAGGTTAGATTGTAATTGAAACAAACTTGTAAGAGCTTGTGAAAGTAATCTAAAGCACTCCATTGATTCTCTCTCTTTGTCTTGCCGTGTGTGCGCGTGTGTGTGTATGTGTGTGCATGTTTGTGTGCTTCTCACTCACGCACTTGTGCCGCCACTTGCTCGAGGTCTTCATACCATCCTCACGTCTTCCCGGATTGACATTAAAGGAGGTGCTACTCATCACTGAGCTACACCAAATTTTGGCGCCGTTGCCGGGGATCGAGCTTTGAGGACGAGCGTGTGATGGTAAGACGTAGAGTTGACGCGTTGGAGTGGTAGGTATTTTCTTCACTCTCATCGAATTTCTTTTACTTTCTTCACCATCTTCATCACCATCATCATCATTCCCATCTCCCACCTCCATCTCCATCATCGCAAAAATTTCAGTTTTTGACTATATCCCCATCTCCACCTCATTTCCCTCATTTCACTTGTGAGAGAGAGCGAGAGAGCGAATTTGCATGCGCTGTTTTTGCATGTTTCTTGAGCTATTTTGCAGGTTTTTTGCTGTACCATCATCCCCAGCAGTGTGCGCAGGTACGACAGGCTCTGCACAGTTCCCGAGACGACGATCTCTGTCTATCGCGACAGACAGAAAATCTTAACATTTTGTGAATGCATGTTTATCACTGTAACCTACACCTTGAGGGCACTCTAGATCACTAGAAGTTTTTCAAAAATTTGCATTTTTTCAGTCTATCGCGACAGACACCGTCTATCGCGACAGACACTGTCTATCGCGACAGACACCGTCTATCGCGACAGACAGAGACCCACGACAGATAGCGTCTATCGCGACAGACACCGTCTATCGCGACAGACAGAAATCCACGATAGACACCGTCTATCGCGACAGACAGAAATCCACGATAGACACCGTCTATCGCGACAGACAGAATTTCACGACAGATAGCGTCTATCGCGACAGACACCGTCTATCGCGACAGACAGAAATCCACGATAGACACCGTCTATCGCGACAGACACCGTCTATCGCGACAGACACCGTCTATCGCGACAGACAGAAATCCACGATAGACACCGTCTATCGCGACAGACAGAGACCCACGACAGATACCGTCTATCGCGACAGACACCGTCTATCGCGACAGACAGAATTCCGCGACAGATACCGTCTATCGCGACAGACACCGTCTATCGCGATAGACAGACATTTTCGGCAAAAAATTAAGGTGTAAATTTTTGGAAATTTAGGCTAAATTTTGGGCATATTTGCACTCTCAAGTATTCATATACTTACAAAGGCCTTAGAAAATGCATTAAAATCCCTGATAGTATCTGTTTGTCTATTTAACCCCCTAAACCCTGAACGGTCATAACTTTTTCATACGAAATCCATTTTCTGAGCTCTAGGGCTTGTCGGAAAGCTCATGACATATACTACGCGCCCTCAACTGTTTTTTCTAAGAATAACGCGTTGATTTTCAGATAGGGTATTTGGAAGTTGGCACACTGAGGGGTAGGAACACCAAGGGAGCTCTAGAGGAAATTTCTAGCAATACAAAAGGGGGATCAAGGGTCATTAAAAAAGTGTCTGAAATTAATTGTCTGTCAATTGAAAGGTTTACTTGGAGCTAATCTTGGGATTTATGCAGGCCTATTGAGAAGCGACTGAGAGTATCCAAGCAACGGTGTGGCACATGCTTGAGAATCAACTTCTCGAGCACTAAAGAGCAAGGTTCGGCAAGAAAGGTCGGAATATTCTCAACTCCTCTTCGTCAATTCCTAGCTTAGGCTAAGAGCGATTAGAAGTAGGAGTAAGTCAGGGCGACGATAGGCCACTATCAAGTTGAAGACTACCTAAAAACTCAAGTTCAAGCTAAAAACTTAATCTCTGTACTGTCGACAACATAAAGGAAAGAACCTAACGTGGAACGATCAACCTGAAAGTACGGAGAACATTCAAGTATTCCTGACGACGTAATAACAGATAAGACTTTAAACACGAGGAATAACTAAAAAGAATCAAGTGACTGGTACCAATTGATCGGCAACGAGGTTGTACTCTGGAAAAAATTTGGGGCTAATCAGTTAGGCATATGAACCTTAGATCAGGACGACACCTGGCAAGAGAAAGACAAAGCCTTAGGTCTTCAGAGGCTAGTGTCAACCACACTGCAAGGTCTTGGGCCCAGCAGTTGAGTCGCCACTCTCATTACCCTAGCTCTGATACCAGTGAGTCAGAGATGTCTCAAGGCATGGACAGACCTACGGGAAGTTCAGGAGTGCCCTACTTGTACAGGGTAGAAGGCCCTTACAAAACACAGTTGGAGTACCTGAGGACCAACCGATTAGGTGCTAGCATCTATGAGGACGGCCTAGGAAGATCTGTGGTCCAGATTAAAAACCCTGTTCAATCCATTGGACTAGAGCACCCAGCTGTCAAGTTTGAAAATGGTGCATACCTGGACAAAGAAGGAACTATATATGTAGTCACTAGTCACCCTGATAGGACAGATGACTTTGGGAACGTAATCTCAGAAGCGGACTTAGGGGACCTGGAACAAGGGAACATGGGTGCGGAACCTAGAACCCCTCGAGGTAAATCAGTTCTCACTAGGCTTATCACGCCTGAATGGGTCCCTCAAGACAACAAGAGCATAGAGTTGCTCCTTAATCGAGAAACTGATGAAGCCTTTTGGAGGTATAAGTCTAATCAGCCAACAGACATAGGAAATATCATGATCTTTGAGTTTAAGGATCCGGATAGCCCAGGCAGAGTGACCTACTTAGATCATGCTTCAGAACGGATCTTTGTGGTGACAGAAAATGATAGGCATGCTTACACTTGGAAGGGCGAATTCATTTTCCCCCAACCAAGATCAAATGTAGCCTATGGTCACCCTGGAGCTGGAACATCCCAGGCTCATGGTATGCAAAGAGACAGAAGTAAAGATAGACCAGAGGTAAGTTTTGCCAATCCAGTGGGCAGAGAAAGAACGAGAACGAAGACGAATAGGGTAGAACCTGAGATGCATAGAGCCCACAGGAACCAAAGAAATGTAGATGGATTCCCTCTGCCGAGGCCTAGAGAGCACACAAGAACTTTGAGACCCACCCAGCTAGTTAAGTCCATGAAGAATTACTTTGACGGCACAGGAGATCCCTATGATCATGTGGCGGAGTTCAAGCAAGTCTTGAGAGCCGAACAAGTTGAGGATCTATTCACGCAGTACAATGCCTTCGGTCTAACCCTGAGGAATACGGCACTTACATGGTTTCAACCATTGGATGAGCGCCAGTTCAGGAGCATAGGCCAACTCCTAGAAGCATTTATTATTGAGTTCTCCAAGAGTGGCATAAGGCACAACACCTCCTCACTGATTCACAGCTTCAAACAAACCCCTCAAGAGACTGTGAGACTTGCCGGAAGAAGATTTAGACAATATCTTGAAAGGTGCCCTATTTCGGAGCTACCCACATCTGCTAAACAAGTAGCCTTATTCCTTGACGGATTGTTGAGTCCAAAATTGAGATCCTATGTGTATCTGAAAGACCCTAGGACTATAGAAGAGTGTGTACGTATGTGCATTGACATTGAAGATAACCTAGGAGAAGAGCTAGAGCTGTCCAAAATTTACAAAGATTCAGATAGTGCATCTAGTCAATCTTCCACACAAGCCACATCAATTGAGGAACTGGCCGAAAAAGTAGCTCAGAAATTAGGTGTGACTAGCAAACAAATTCCAAGGTTTGCTCCTGTGAAAAGGTGCTATACATGCGGTGGTGACCATATGGCGAACGTCTGTCCCATTATGGCTCAACCCCAAATAAACCCTAGTAGCCAGCACTGCACCATAGAACGGAGATACACCAACCACACCGCACAAGACTGCCCATACAACAAGCAGGCGGTTAGGCAACCCTACCCTCAGCCCTACCAACAAGGCAGATACCAAAACCAGTACCCTCCACAACCATATGGCAGGCCACAACAAAATTTCCAACCTCAATATCAAAACCAACAAAGGCCTCAGCCTGTGCTAGCACAACAAACCCCAGCCCCAGCTAATGTGATTCCGGTAAAGTATGCTGTTACAGAAGAAAACCTGAATAGAGCTATAGTCCCTGTAACATCCTTGATCTCTGAAAATGACCCAAGTGATCATAGCTTTGATTCTACCCATGTGGATAGCCCCCAGGCTTACTACATGCAGTCTCCAGAACATGGTGAGTCCTACTATAGTGAAGAGCCGAACGAACCTAGTTGGGAATCAGATTACACGAACGTCATGTATACAAACCCCAATCCTAGGCCTCAATCTAGGCAAGTCAGACCTCCATTCCCAAGAGGGCCGTGCTACAGATGCCAAGGTGATCACCTCATTCGTGATTGTCCCTTACCTCCGCCTACACAAACTCAGTCCGTGACTATCCAAGGCTTTTGCCAAGACTGCGGAAAAGAGCATCTCTTACGAGATTGCCCTAAGAACCCCAATAGCATGCCAAAAATCACCCCTATCAACGTTGTTGGGTTAGTGGTAGACTCCTCAGGAAGTGTCACTTCCACTGCACCAGTACAGGTAGTCACTCGAGCTCAAGCTTTGCAGCAAAACCAAGGGGTAGGCCAGGAAAAGAGTCCAGATGCTAGCGATACTGAGAGCCAAAATAAAAAGAGAACAAGAGCTTGGAAAGATAGCCGCGAACGTATGAAAAGGCAATGGGCAAAGAAGATGAGTGAACTTGAGGAAAGTCTACAAGAAACCAAGGCTAAAATCATAGAGATCACATCTCAACCGCACTCTCACACGTTACCACCGCTACCATCCCCATCACCCTCCACCCCTCCACCCTCTAAGACAGCCCACGCAACCCACCCACCACCCCAAACAGGATCAGTATTAGCTGATCCCACTCCCGAAGACATAGACATGATGCTTAAGGCATATCAGGCCAGAATCCAAGAAGGGCCAAACGTCACGGATCATGACAAGTGCTATCCTAGAGCTGACCTAGAGATAGAAAGAACAAAACTATGCGCGAAAATGGTCGCATTGGCTCAGACTATGTTTGAAGCCAGTCGCCTTTTCAATTACTCAGGCTCAGCCAAAACGCAATTACACTTGGATGGATTCCTAGAGAAGTTAGAGAGGATAATTGCAAGATCTGACAAGGAAGAAAAAAATCAAGACCAAGAAAAAGCAAGCAAAAACAGGAATCATTCCCAATCAGAAGTGTATGTGGCCAATGCCCCTAAACCGGACAACTTCCCCTCCGTAGAAAGAATAGAGAGGCCAATAGCACAGCCAGAAAAGGAATCTACCCCTCAAAGAAAGGGAAGGGCAAGAGAACGGGTAAGCCAGCCTCTTCAGGAAGCCCGTGGGCCTCCTCAAGAAGCTTATATTCCCCCCCAAAAGGCAGATGAGCCCCCCTCGAAAGCTCAAGTACCTCCACAGGTTGCCTACATTCCTTCTCAGGGAATGTGTGAGCCTGTTCGGAAAAGTAATAGAATAAGTAATCCTCCCCAAGAAGCTTGTGCTCCAGCCATTTATGAGAACGAGGAAAGAGCCAACGATAGAATAAGCCCTCCTTCCCAGGTAGCATATGTACCTAATTCTACAGAGCCAGACACTTCTTCTTCTATGAATCGGTTTGCACCAGACTTCCTACGAGAGATTCAAGAAGACAAATGGGAAAACGAAAGCGAGGTTGCCCCTCCTTTTGAACTTGTGGACGATGCACACGACCAATTCCCACAAGACATCCCATCTATTTACGGGGAACATGAGAGTATTCAATCTCTCGAGAGATTGGACTTTGAGTCTAATTCCATACAAGAGCTACCCCACTTCACAGGCCCATGGGAAGCAAAGTCCACTTGTATGAGAGCGCCCACAGTCATGGTAAGGAACGACGACTCAGTCATACCGAGGAACACGGAGGTAGTAACGAACACCAAGGTGCAACGCGATCTCACTTTGGAAGAGCTGCCTGAGGATAGACCAAACGCGCGGAAACTTGTAGCCAAACAAGTACCAGAAACTGCAAAACCTCGTTCCCGGGTAGGATCCCATAGGACAGTACCGGAAATTCCCTTGGATAAGATAGGAGATATGTGTGAAGGTGAAGAAGGGAACACCTACCTTCCCATCACCTATCAGGACTACACCACGAAGGCAATTTTGGACTCAGGTGCAGGAGTTGCAATTGCCACCACCTCCTTATGGAAGCGTTGGGGCAAGCCAGCACTCAGGCCGACGAGAATGAAATTGCAGATGGCCGATGGCCACATAGAGAGACCCCTAGGATTGCTAGAAGGAATAACTCTCACCACTTGTGGTGTCGAGTTTGAACATAGTTTTGCTATCTGCGACTTCAGTAAAAATCATGCCTATGAGATGATTTTGGGAAGGCCATTTATGCGACAATTGCAAGTGGTACAGGATTGGGGAACCAACTCCTTGTATTTGCAACACTTGGGTGTTACGACCAAAGTCAATCTCAAAGATTATTCTCACAGAGATGTCCCTCCTATCCAATGGAATCCCATCCATAGAGCCAAAGATGATACAGAATCGGTGCATTCCATAGGGTCTGGATCCTCCTGGATGCACGAAGACACTCACTTATGGATGTGCAAGGTAGCAGTAGAAGAAGAGAAGAGAGAGAAAGCCAGAGAGGTAGGTGCGAACGAAACCCATAGACCCATTCAAGACCCAGCCTATGCACCTGTAGTTTTTCCAGACGAGGAATTTGAACCCCATGGTTGGGTAGAAATCTTAGCAACAATGGACGTAGCCATCAATGAAGAACAATGGACACCTCACTGTGATGAGGATGGCTATGACATTTCAGTCTTCTCCATAGAGCCAATCATGGGAGAGGCAGTTCTAGAAGAATGCGAACCTAGCCCTGATGCATTTGAGGATGCAAGTGACTCCGATCTAGAGTCAATCATTATGGATCCACCATTTGCATCAGATGAAGAATACTTCCATGAGGTAGAATTTCAAACCCAGAGGCATGGAGAGGTTACAAATGATGTAAGATTAGCAACGCATGTGACCCCAAAGGAAGAAGGAAAGAAACGAAAGAAGAGAGAAGCCTCACCAGAAGAGGAAGAATCTTTGTTTGAGGTCCCCGAAAATTTTAAGAAGTATGAGATAGATGACAGGAGAGTCATGATAAGAATGCCTAAACGAGAGGCACAATCAGGAGAGGCCTATGATAACAAAGAAACCACAAAGAAAATAGTAGTGGCCATAGAAGAAGGAGAGGAGAGATGCACGTATATAGGCCATGACCTGACAGAAGAAGAAGAGCATGAATTGACTACCTTGCTAAGAGAATACAGAGATGTATTCGCTTGGAGTTACAAGGATTTGAAAGGGGTTGACCCAGACATATGCTCACACACTATTCCCATGACCTCAAATGCTAAACCCTCGAAGCAAAAGCCTTATACATATAACGATAATTATGCTGCTAAGATCAAAGAAGAGATAGATAGACTGGTTGAAGCTGGATTTATCTACGAAATTGAGCACACTGAATGGGTGTCCCCCATCGTAGTGGTGCCCAAGAAGAATGGCAAGCTGCGTGTGTGCATTAACTTGAAAAAGGTTAATGCCGCCACGATTCGAGATAACTATCCGCTTCCCATCACAGAACATCTCTTAGAAAGAGTGGCAGGCAAGGAAGTGTACAGCTTCCTTGATGGATTTTCTGGCTACAATCAAGTAGCCATAGCTCCAGAGGATCAGCATAAGACAGCCTTTGCCACAGAATGGGGCATTTTTGCTTTTAGAGTAATGCCATTTGGGCTTACCAACGCACCAGCTACCTTCCAGAGACTGATGTGCCATGTGTTTAAGGAGTTCCTAAGGAAGAGTTTAGAAGTCTATGTTGATGATCTTTGTGCTCATTCCAACGTTAGACAAACCCATATTCCTGAACTCAGACAAATCTTTGACAAATGTAGAGAATATCAAGTCTGCCTAAACCCAGAAAAGTGCGTTTTTATGGTCAGGCAAGGCAAGATTCTAGGACACATAGTGTCAAAGAATGGCATATCTACCGACGAAGAGAAAGTGAGAGCCATAGCAGAGCTACCTAGGCCAAAGAATGTCAAGGAAGTACAAGCTTTCATGGGGCATTGCGGTTATTATCGACGATTTATACACATGTATGCTATCATTGCAAAGCCCATGTACGGACTTCTGACTAACTTTGAGTGGACGGATGAATGCGAGAATTCCTTCCAGGAGCTTAAACGAAGATTGTGTTCAGCACCAATCTTGACCACACCAGATTGGAATAAGCCATTCCATGTTCATGTTGATGCATCCAATTATGCTATTGGATGTGTGCTTGCACAACCTACTGGTGAAGGTAATATGGATCTTCCAATTGCCTATGCCAGTAGACAATTGAATGCGGCTGAACGGAATTACACCACTACAGAGAGAGAAGGCTTAGGCATGGTTTATGCAGTCAAGAAATTTAGACACTATTTGCTTGCAAATAAGTTTAAATTTTTTACTGATCATCAGGCATTATTATATCTTGTAAACAAGCCATGCAATACAGGAAGATTAGTGAGATGGTTTCTCTTGCTAATGGAATATGACTTTGAGGTTGTGGTAAGGAAAGGGAGGACTCACTTGAGAGCAGATCACCTCTCTAGGCTCACATCGGGAGAAGCCCCACAAGGAGTGTCAGATGACCTTCCTGATGCTTACTTGTTTAATTTGGAAGTTGTACCGCATTGGGCTAAGCCATTGGTACCAGTATTGACATACGGGCCTAATCATCCAGTCGTAAACACACGGAATAGAGAGATCGTAAAAGCCCAAAAGTACCATATCATGGCAGGAAGCATGTACAAGCACACAGATCAAGGGATCTTGGCTTGTTGCGTAGAAGAGGATGAGTACGCTAAATGGTTGCAATTAGCACATGTAGGTGCGTTAGAGCAACACCATTCAAAGCAAAGAACTTTGCAGACTCTAAAGAGATTCGGAGTGCATTGGCCAACTATGGAAGCTGATGTCCAAAAGTTGTGCAAGGAATGCCCAATCTGTTGCACTAAACCACCTGTGGAACATGCCACTCTCTATCAAGTATCCATTGTGCCAGATTGGAGTGATCCTCTAGTATCATTCTTGAGAACAAACACATTCCCTCCAGACATGACTCTAGCTAGGAAAAGGAGTTTAGAACAAGAAGCCCTGGATTATTCACTCATAGGTAATAATCTATACAAGCGCGGTAAGGATGGTTACCTGAGACTGTGTGTCCATGAAAGTGAGTATCTTAAGATCTTAGAAACTGCTCACCAAGGTGTAGCAGGAGGACACTTTGGACCGGATCGGGTGATCAAGGCAATCCTATTTGCTGGCTTTTGGTGGCCTACCCTTCACATGGATGCACATACCTATGTGAAACGGTGTGATGTCTGTCAGAGGACTCAATATCCTATACGCAAAGATGAGATGCCACTGAAACCTATGATGGGTGGACGTGCATTCTCTAAGTGGGGAATAGACTTCGTAGGTCCTATTAATCCCCCAGCTAAGGGTTCTCATGCGGAATACATCATTGTGGCAACAGATTATCTCACCAAGTGGGTTGAGGTAAAAGCTACAACCAAGAACGATGCTCAAACAACTGCCAAATTCTTGTTTGAGAATGTATTCACGAGATATGGGCTACCCATAGAGCTTGTAAGTGATAGAGGCACTCATTTCTTGAACGAAGTGATTGAAAATCTACTCCAAGAATTCTTGGTAATACACAAGAAGTCTGCCCCTTATCACCCTCAAGCTAATGGACAAGCTGAGAGCACTAATAAGATTTTATGCAATGTACTGACGAAATTAGTGAACACTAAACGCTCTGATTGGGACAAACAGCTACACCATGCTGTTTGGGCATACCGAGTTGCCTACAAAACGGTACTCCAAGCCACCCCCTTTCAGATGGTATTTGGCCAAAACGCTGTGTTACCCTTGGACTTCCTGATCCCTACATTGAGAGTAGCACAAGAGCACGAATGGACAGGTCATGAGCTCTTCTCTAGGATCTTTGACCTTGAACGATTAGGGGAAACGAGACTGAGAGCCGCTGCAGGGATATACGCAGCCAAGAAGAGACAGAAGGCTAACTTTGATGCCCACGTGAAGGATAAAGGCTTGAAAGCAGGAGATCTAGTTTTAGTCTATACACTAAAACAACACGCGAGGAAGCTAGAAAAGAGAGGCTACGGACCTATGATCATCAATAGGATCTCCACGAGCGGAGCAGTACAATTGGCCACATTAGAGGGTGATGTTCTCCCAAATTATATTAGCGGTTGCAGAGTCAAGTTGTATCAGGAACCCCTCACGGAGGAAATGCTCAGTCGACTCAACACTGCTAAGAAACGCAAAGAGGAAGAAAAGCGAGTTCGAGAAGAGGCTCAAGCTGAAGCTTTAGAACGCATCAGAAGGATGAAATTACGAAGGCAAGGTAGAGATCAGCCTGGAGCGAATGACTATGCAGACCATGGATTTCCTATGGCCATGTGTGAAGTCGCAGGAACAAGCTCGCATAGGATAATTGATAGACGCCCTTTCGTAACCTTAGATATAGGACACGGAAAGAGTGCAAGGACCGTAAGAGCCTTGATTGACTCAGGTGCAGCCACTAGTGCTGTTAAATTGTCTTACTGCCAAGAATTACAATTGACTGTCAATCCTGTGGAAGCATATCTTATAGGATTGGGAGGAGTGGAAACCCCTTGCATGGGCGAGGTGGAACTTCCCCTCTACATTCACGATGAGGCAATGACCGTTAAAGTACTAGTGTGTCAAGATGAGGATCTCACTGAACCTCTCGTCTTGGGTCAGGATTGGATCTATGACCAAGCAGTCAATCTAAACCTAAGAAGTGGACTTCTCCAGGTTTGGCTCAATCATAGTCGAGTCACAGTAGAATTAGACAATGGAGCACTCAAGGAGCTAGGAAAGGCACAGACTCCTGGTCCTTCCAGGGGTACACATGAAGATGACCATGCTGTTCTTGTTCAAAACCCTGTGTTGCAGAGGAATGATATTTGCAAAAAAGGAGTCAAGGATGCAACGGAACTCCCTTCTTTTCCAAAGGCCAGAAAGAGGCAGCAACTAAAGGCGGATCACAAGCAGAAGAAGCCGAGTACTACCTATGTCCGAGAGCAAAAGTACCTGCACAGCAGAATGTCCCAGAAAATAAACCAGGTGTGGGTGCGGAAAGGCGAACGACCGGGTGCACCACCGTCAACTACACGGGCAAAGCCTCTTATTAGTAACCAACAACACGACGCTAATAAGAAGTCTGTCAGAAATTCTTCTGCTAAAGTAAAATCTATTTGGGTGCCCAAGAAGTCGATGAAGGCAAGCCCACAATCTAGACAAATTTGGGTGCCTAAGGCTTGCTTGAGGGCACAAGTAGTTACACCAAGGCCACAACCTATGCAGCATAACCCATCTACGAGTACAACCAGTATTCCCTCGTGCTCAACACTTAGGAACACACCAAGACCCATGAGCATGCATGTAATCACTTATAAGTGGGTCCCTAAAAGGCCCCACTCCCAAACAGCGACACCGACACAGCTCCCTGGAGTCTCTACGAAACCGAAAGCAAAGCCCATCCACTGCATTTGGCAGTCTAAGATCTGTAATAAACCCCCCGACCCCGATTTGTAAATTCACCCCACTTACTAACGGCATTAGTCTCCTAGGAATACACAAACGTTAACTACACTCACTGTCTTCGTGCACTTACTAACCACTAACTCACCATCTACCTCATGTTAATGTTGTAACGGGGACAACAACGGATTTATTTTGTCCATTACGATGTTAACACATGATTCTATATTCTCACAGAATCAGAAAGCAAGAAGAAAAATGGCAGAAGCGACAGGTTCGGGCTCACAAGTAGGGATACTCACTGCAGGGATTGATGTGGATAGCCTACCTGTGGATGTGCCCCCGACTGAACGACCAGTGGAGATGCAACACCTCCAGCAACTCCCGGTGCCAGATCCCCCTACAGGAATCACGGAAAGAGTTCATGCGAATTCTCATTGGTTCAATGGCATGCCCGGTCCATTAGGTGAGGCCAAGTATATCTGGGAGTCTAAATGCGAGTATGACAGATCATGGGTGCGATTCCAATTTTTCTCCAAGGAGTTCGAGACTTTACAGAACACCGAAGCATTCCTACAAAGCACACAATTCTCTGATGTGGAGTTTTATTCAGAGGCAGAGGAGCAGGGCACATCCTCACGGAGAAGAAGAAAGTCTACAGACGGTAGACATGTCCATTGGAGTGACGCTCAGCAAAGTCAACAACACGGACAGCCGGAAGAAGAAGAAGCGTATGAAGAAGAGACCACTGAAGCCCCAGCATATACAGCAGAACTCCGAAGGCTGTATCAGATTATGGAAAGAGTACGATCGCAGCAATTACTCACTGAACAGAGCAGCAGAGTACTTATGACTCAGTTGTTGGAAGAAGCGGGGGTTGACTCAGAGTACAGGGAAGGTCTCTTATTGATGGCAGAAACATATGGAGTTGTAGAAGCTGTGCGCTCTGCCATTCAGAGGCCTTCAGTTCAATATGACCCACGAAGGTTTCAGACACGGCCTCGCTCAGGTAAAAATATCCAAATTCCCGTTACAGTTGCAGAGGAGCCAACTACTACACCAACCTCCCAAACAGCTAGTCAACAGCACCCCGCCACCCATGAGGAGTCCACCGAACCACTACCACCTACTCCCCCACCATCACCTCCGAGAACAGAGACAGTGGAAATCCCATCGACCACTCAACCCACTGACCCAACCTTCATCTTTCGTACTCCCATCTCTAGTGCCACCCTATTCTCTACCACTGATAACCCGATCTTTGACGCAAACCCCATCACTACACAACCCACTGAAACCCTTCCCAAGCCTGCCCTAGGACAACCATCCCCAATGCCTTCAGCCACAGGCCACCCTGACCCCAGATCCACATTCATGGGCTTCCCTACTACCACGCAACCCCTTCCACCCTTCTCAAAATTACGACCCCAACCCCCGATATCCCTCTCGCCATTTCTACAATCCCTCCAGGACATCTTTGCTAGGGCTTTTCAACCAGGCCCTCAACCATTCCCTGTCTTTTCAGCTCCCCACCCCACTTCACATCTATTCACCACTTCCACACACACACCACCTACCATACCAGTGTATATGGCAGGCCCCACACTAACACCCACTCCTGAAGGTATGGACATTTCACCACCCACGGCACCTCCACCCACGGTTTCACCTCCTCCCATTCCCCCTCCACCAATTTCACCCACACACACAACTTTCGTAGACACATCATTCACTTCCTCCCTTCCCCAATTCCCTTCCCATGCATCTTCCACGGTAAACACCCCCCACTCATCTATAGGTAATGCATTGGACACCATGTTGGCGTGTATATCAAATTTAAGAACAGATTACATTCAGCTCCAGCAACAAAACGCACGCCTGCAAGAGCACTCAGCGACACTACAGCTCCGCCTTGCGGTACTAGAAGAGGAGAACGCTCGCCTCCACACAGAGTTCCAAACCCTCCAAGACGCCCATAATATGTTGGAGGTTCAGCTACAGAACGTAGATCAGGAAGCAGTGCAGGTGGTAGAAGGTCACCTACGGACACAACTGGAACGCAACTCCAAACTTCAGCGGAATATGGCACTACTCAAACGCCACCTTGCGGCTGCTCAGGAAGAGAATAGATGCCTACAAATACAAAATCAAGAGAACCTGGAGGCAGCTATTGAGAGCACACCGGGGGCGCCCATCAGTCCATCCAAGTTTCAAGCAGTGACCCCCGATAATATAAAGATTATATTGGAAGATTATGCCATGTTGCTCGAAGCACATGATAAGCTATCGGAGGAGCTGGGACAGCTAAAGCAGGAACACCAACAAACACCAGCAGCTGCCCCCCCAACCACCCCCTCTGCGGCTTCACTTCCCTCAGACGCAGAGGCCATCAAAGATCTCCAGGAACAGGTAAATGAATTGCAAACACGCCTACTACAATATGAGAGGCCATCTTCCCCTCCGGAGGCTCCCACGGACGAAGAAGTTGTGCAAATTCCTGTGGAACAAACGTTTGATGAAGAATATGATCCGCAACCGTTCCCCGGAGGCCAACAAACAGAAGAAGCGCAGGACACGTTCGAGGCACCACGGCCGCCATGGTTACGACAAGTGGAGGAAATAGGGACCTTGCATGAAGAGCGCACCATAGTGCAAAATCAGGCTATGAGGGTCATAGAGGAGACTGTCTTACAATCAGATTACTTCAAGAACTTGTCATCGAGACGCCTGATTCTCTCATCGGAACTCCAGTACAGGCCATATTATATTATCTTGGCTGATTATAATGCAGAAATACAAAGAGTCACGGGTCAGATTCCCACTTTTGCGACCCAATTTCAACCAGAAGACCTTCCTCCAGAGGTGAGAAAAGGCAAGATTCGTCAACCAACATGGCGGCAGAAACTGTTAGAGACTTACCCAGAAATGCTACGCACATGGAACAACGCGCCGCTGCACCTCCTGTACAACCCATGCTACGGTCCAGTCCCCCGCCGCAGGTCGTGGAAGGCATTTAATATCAAGGTACAGAACAATGCGCAATGCAAGGAATGGCTGAACTACCCGTACATCGCGCCACCACAAGGACCACCATCGGTAGCATATATGATGGGGACCATTCGCCACTGGATGCCGCGCTTGAAGCCCATGCAAGATGTAGCAGCGCAAATGATGCTTAAAATCTTAGATATGATGCAAGTAGTGCTGAAGACCTTTAGAAATGCAGCCGCACCACAGGTACGTCTTCCGGGGTTTAGCAATGGAAATTACGACTTGGTGTATGACATGAGCACCACCCCCAGTATCCGTGTGGCCTACGCTTGGCATGCACGCATCAAGTACCTCCCCGCCTGCTACAAACAGACCTTCGAAGAAATGTTCAGATCAGGTTTCTGGGAGTACCACTCGGAGATTTTCGCACCAAAGCCGACACATCTGCTTCAACTGTTTGCTTGTGAACAAGCAATGTATTCAGAGTACTACACCACCCCGCAACCAGAAACCCCCGGTGCAATAAATTGGGAGGCATTGGAAGCCGATCTAGCAAGAGGCTTAAGGATAGGAGAACATGAACTGGCCACCAATGTCATCCAATATTACATCGACCACCCGCGCGAACAAAGGTCTGTCAGGGGCGACAGACGCTAGGAAGGGGGGAGTGTTGGCATACAAAGCAACAAAGGAGTCATGCACAATACGGCAACAAGGCCAGATCATTTTTTCCCATAGATCATGTACAACCCAAGTGATTTTAATCACTACACAAACATTGTAAATCCCGTTTTTGGTAGATTAGACTCCATTTTGTGCAAGCCGAGGAGTCCTCGAGCTTGAGGAGTATTAGAAGTACCATCGTACCAAATTTCATAATTTTTGGACTTCGTTTGAGCCCTCAAATAAGCCCTGGAACCTAATTTTTAACTAGGCCGGACACTAGGTCTGGACAGGGCCAAAAGCTAGTCAAAAACTATAAAAAGAGCTAGAGAGCTCATTTTTGAGGTTAGATTGTAATTGAAACAAACTTGTAAGAGCTTGTGAAAGTAATCTAAAGCACTCCATTGATTCTCTCTCTTTGTCTTGCCGTGTGTGCGCGTGTGTGTGTATGTGTGTGCATGTTTGTGTGCTTCTCACTCACGCACTTGTGCCGCCACTTGCTCGAGGTCTTCATACCATCCTCACGTCTTCCCGGATTGACATTAAAGGAGGTGCTACTCATCACTGAGCTACACCCTTGATTGGCATTCATGGGCCTCATGCCCAATCTTTCTGCATAATTGACAAGTCACATTTAGCAAAGGACATTCACTTACTATATGTCCTTGCTTACTGCACATGGAGCACCATAGTCCGTTCTTAATGCCGCCTCCTTTTAGTTCTTGCAACTCCTGCCTCAGCTGAGCTAGTTCCTCTGCTTGGGCTTCCTCTTCCTTTTGGAGCTTGAGGGCTTCAATCTCTCTTCTCAGCTGAGCTACAGTAGTCTCCTCCTCTGTATAGGGCTTATTCCTCTTCAAGCCTTCCAATTCCCTTCTTAACTGGCTCACTGGGTCCTCCAGTTCTGTACCATATGATAGTTGGGAAGACGTTGTACCATACTGGTGCCTTATTTGTTCCAAGCGGGTGGCCGTGTTGATGAATTCCTCAACAGAGGCCGTAGGTAGCACCAACTCTTTTATTTTGCATTGGGTGACCACAGATAAAGGTTTGGCTAACCACTTCTTGACAAAGAAGTCGTGTGGTGGATCCGGTAATTTAGCCATTAATGCTTTTGCCCTGGTCACGAATTCGGGGAACTTCTCTCCTGGACCCAACTTCAAGTTTTCCAATTCTTCTATAATGATCTCAGCCGTGTTGCCCTGCTGAAATTGATTCTTAAAGGCCTCTTTCATCAAATCCCAAGAGGTAAAGTGATTTTCGGCAAACTGACTAAACCACTTGTCTGCCAGACCTTCCAATGTGGCGGGGAAGAGTATCAAGAAAGCATCTTCCCTACCCATTAGTCCCCTAGTCTTACATAATGAAAGAAATCGTCGAATGTGCTCATCTGGGTCCTCATGGGCTAATCCTCTGAAGGAGGGGAATTTTATGTTTAACCTGGAGAGCAAGATTTCTAGGTCCACCTGTCCTGCCATGCTTCCTACCGATGCAGTCGATGAAAGTGGACTTGATGATCTTCGGTTCGTCTTTCTTCTTGTCTGCTTGCACTTGATTCTCAAGGTTTGTGACCGGGTCGCGGTCATGAGCTATTCATAGTCCACTTAAAATGAGACCTTGATAGAAGGATGTACCTTTTGGCCCACTGGAGTAATGTTGTCGACACTGGAATGTTGTCCTCCAATGGCAATATATAGTCTCCTATGCTCAAAGCTCCTTGGAGGTCCCACCGTGCGTGCCAAATTTGTTGGGGATTCGGGGACAAGAAGGAGTTTGAGGGTTTGTAGGAGAAAAAAAAGAGATGATGAAAATGGAATAATAGTGAGAACTTCTGCAAAGGGATACTCTTGGAAACCTTGAATATTAACTAGCCTTCAACAATTACAATGACTGCGCACAGTCTAATCAATGACTAAATACCACTTTAGAGAGTATCAATTACTGAAGACCAATTATCTCAAGTCTTCTAGCGGCGGCCTCTCGTGCATCAATCCTTCACTTGCTTCCCGCTTCCCTTGTGCACACCTTGCACTAAGCTTCCGCCAAGCTAAGGGATTGGTATCACTGTGCACGCACGCAATAGCCCTTGGAACTCTTGGAATCCAGCCCGCCTTCTCTCTTCTCTGCACACTTCCTCTTGGCACCTCTTGCACCCTTGAATGTCGTCGCACACTGGAGGCTCTTCTTGCTTCCTTTCTTGCTCCTCTGAAGCTCTCTCTTGCTCCCCACTCTCAATGTGCAAGAATAGCCTTTGTCCTTCCTTTTGTTTGAGAGTCCGCCGGTTCGCGCACTCTAACTGCAATACAATCTTGGTGTCCTTTCAATGTCCCAAGATTGTCTTTTTGAACTGGTCCTCAACGATTCGCTACTTTGTCTTGTAGTGACTTTAGAACAAGAGTGACTTTTAAAATAAAATTTTGATTGGGCGGCCTATTTCCACCTTTTCGTACGCGGCCTTCCACCTTCACCTTTCCTTTTAATTCTTTTACTTTTGCACCTTAAGATTTAGATTCAACCTTTGAACCTTAAGAGGAAAAATACTTTGTACCTTTAGTTTCAACCGGTTAGGGCTCTACAAGCATAAAGGAAGGTAACTCTTATCATGGTAATTCAACTAGTGCTCCATATACAGATAAGAAGGATAAGAAGCAGAAAGGCAAGAAGAAGGAAGAAAATGAAGGAGAGACTTCTCAAGCCAGCTTTGCAAGAAAGAGCAAGTGGAAAGGGAAGAAGAAAGGACCAAAGCAAGACAAAGCCAAAGGTCAGAATGGTCAACCTTGTGCCATATGCGATAAGACCAACCACACCACTCAGAATTGCTGGTTCAATGGGAAGACCCAGAAAGGAAGTGGAAGAGGTGGATATGGTAGCAATAGAGGTGGAAGAGGCAGAGGTGGACACAACTTCAACAATAACAATAGAAACTATAATAGAAGGGACTACAACAATTATTCAGAAGATCAACCACATGAAGACTCATTGCTTCTTATGAATCTAAGCCACAAAGAAGGTAAAGAAGATGATCGTTTGTTCTACATAGATTCAGGATGTTCGAATCATGTTGCAGGCAATATTGCTCTTCTATCTGACTTGGAAAGTCCAAAGCACAGACATGAAGTGCAAAGAGGGGATGACACAAAGCACAATGTGGAGAAGATTGGTAATGTCAAAGCTTCCAATGGCAGGACAAACATTCTAAGTAAGGTTCTCTATGTACCCACCATCACTAAAAAACCTAATAAGTGTAGGCCAAATAGTTGAAAAAGGCTTGCAAGTTAGGTTCACCCAACATGGAGCTTTTGTGGAAGATCCATGTCAAGGCTTCAAGAAGATAGCCCAAGGTGAGAAGCATGGTAGGCTCTTTACTTTTAAATTAAGAGAAACCAGGAACATAGCTCTATTCAACTTTGGGTCTCAAACCCTAAGTGAGCTTGAAGTGCAGCATAAGAGACTTGCTCATGTGAATGAAAGAACCTTGAAGGGTATATGCAGGGATCAAAGTGTTCTAGGACTGCCGAATATATCAAAGCAACACATGATCAACAGGTGTGATGCATGTCAGATTGGAAAGGCACAAAGACAACCATTCAACCACAAAGGCTACATCCACAACAAGTTATTGGACTTAGTACATACAAATGTATAGGGACCAAGTCAAGAACCTTCATTGGCAGGATCAAGGTATTATGTCTCATTTATTGATGACCATAGTAGATGGACTATTCTATACTTTATCAAGAGTAAGAATGAAGTGTTTGATTGCTTCAAGAAGTATCTTGCACATGTGGAGAATCATACAGGTAGATCAATAAAGAAGCTCAGATTTGATGGAGGGGGAGAATACTTCTCCAAAGAGTTTGATGAGTTCTTGCAGGAAAAAGGTATCAAAACGGAAGTGACTACTAGGTACTCTCCTCAACTAAATGGAAATGCAGAGAGGAGAAACAAGACATTGGTTGGATCAGCCCAAACAATGCTTGAAGAGAAGAAGTTGCCACATTATCTATGGGCAGAAGCTATTTCAACTGTTGTGTACCTTGTCAATAGACTACCATCCAAATCACTTCAAGGTATGACTCCTTATGAAGCATGGCATGGAAGGAAACCTAGTCTTGGACATTGCAAGGTTTTTGGTTGTTTAGCTTATGTTCATGTACCATCACAAATAAGAGGTAAGCTAAATGAAAGAGCAACAAAGGCAGTGTTTATTGGATATGATTTAACTCAGATGGGTTACAGGTTCTTCAATCCTTCAACCAAGCAATTCACTACAAGTAGAGATGTTGTGTTTGAAGAACACAGGTCTTGATATGATGAAGACAAACAAAAGGTAACACTACCATATGATCTTGACTCTGCCTCTCATCAATTAGGAAGCAAGCATGATACACAGGTCCAGGATCCAAGAAGTGATACAAACGATGACCAAGATGAAAGAGAAAGGGATTACAAGCTATGGAAGTCAAGAGGCAAAGCAAAGATGCAAGAGGTTGGAGAATGCTCCAAACAAGCACCTAGAAGATCAGCAAGAGAGAAGAAACAACCATCTAGTAGCGAATCCTATTTTCCATGCAAGAACCAAGCACATAGAAGTCCATTACCACTTCATCACGGAGAAGCTCATGGCAAAGGAGATTGACATTTCTTTTGTTCCAATTGAAAAGCAAGTAGCAGATATGATGACGAAGGCACTTGTTGGAATAAAGCTTTGTAGATTCAAAGCTATGGCAGGTATTCAACCTATCAGAGAATGAAGACTCAAGCATACTTTAGCTTGAGGGGGAGCTGTTGGAACATCAAGCTTACACTATGCTTGAGGTGGATTTGATCTACATCAAAGGCTATCGCATCGAAAGAATATCCGTTAGAGAGTTCTTTTTCATATGCTCATTTATTGTATTTTTTTGAGAGATTTTTTGATGGTTCATTTACCGTTGTAAAAGCCTTGAGCTTTACACATGTAAAGGTAGAAATATAGAGCCCAAATCCCACGAATTTGTGGTGGTTGAATTTGCATTCAATCAATCAATCAATCACCTAAAAGTAGATCAAACTATATCTTCACTTTTCCTAGATTATAGGAAAGTGAATTGATTCCCTCCAACAACCATTCCCACATTCATTTGAATTCAAATTCAACTTTTAAAAGTCGTGGAACACTCCTAGAGTCTATATAAAGACTTGGAATTACTTTTACAATACATGGAAGCAATATACATACACTTGTGACCATCATTGTCTTGCTCCTTCAATTCTCTACATCATCTTCTTCGCCAACAGTAATCTTGCAGAGGCTGCTGCTATCTCTCCAGAGCTCCAAATGGTGTGAAAGATGATGCATTGTAAAGGTATAAGGGCCTAGTTTATGCCTTTAAAGTTTCATAGCATTTGGTTTAGTAGATTGGGAGAAATCTGAGTTTTTCTGTCTCGGGGTCAATCTCTACGTATTCCTGAAAAATAGGAAGAACCACCGGTGAATGTCGCATTGATTCCTATAGCATATTTTTCTTGTTCCTTATAATTCTGTGCATTCCATACACTCAAATCTATGTGTATCACTCCCATAAAAGGATTTTTTCTAATTGTAATCACGTTGGTCGCTATGGGCATTTGAAGTTCATTGTCTCTTCCACAGATAGTAAGTTTTTTTGAGCTAGTCGACCCACGAACCTATCTGTTTTGTATCGACTCATTCTCCTTGATGCTCCAAAGTACATAGTGCATTTCTTTGCACTTATAGCATGCTTATAAGGTCTATTTGAGGCTCCATAAGCTCAAAGGCTGATCTTATGCCGGTTGGCTTGACCAAACTTCATCGCCTTGAAACGCACTTTTCTACCTTGTACAAGCTTCTCCAAGTTCTTTCAATAGAGAAGTGACTAGAATGATAATAGAGCCACAATAGTAAAAAGACAAATAAGGCTAAAAAAACAATGACCGAGTGTCAGATTTTGGGAAAATTTCAATAGAGTACCAAAAAAATGGGTTAATGAATAGCAATGACCAACCAAAAGGATTATGTGAGATTATATGTGTTCACATGAATAGGAGTGTCAAGAAGTAAAATGGATCACTATATAGTTGAAAAAACTGAAATCTAGAAAAAAATATGCTAGAGTCTCCTTTACAAAATGAGCAATGAGGAGTGTTAGAAAAACTCACCAAACTGCAAGTATTGAAATGTGAACCTACATGGTGAATCACTAACTCCATTGCATAACCACTTAACCGAGAGAAGCCAACTAAGATTACCAAGCACCTATGAACAACTATCACACATCTCCTATGGTGAGGTTGGGTAAGTCTTCCACTTGGATCATTGAAGAGATCCTATCATTTGGGTGTCTACAAGTTAAAAAAACCTCACCATGACCCTCTTTATCAATGTCAAAGGCTTCATGCAAATATGTAAATGCTATATCAATGGACACATGGAAGTACATAAGTGGTATCCACAAAAGCATATATAGTGTGTATGTGCTCAATATATGTAGCAAAATGGCATTGAAAGGCTGAAATCATAGCTAAAAAACTAGCCAACAACACCTGCAAGTGTTTGTCAACTCTATTTTTTAGTTGTCAACCCAAAATTTTTCCTACATGCATAAAATGACCTAATTATTCTTTCTAAGCATTATCCCCACAATTAAATTCAGAAAGTTCAAAATGAATTATTTCACTAGAAAAGAGGCCTATTACAATTCTTCCCCCCCTTTAAGAACTCTGTCCTCAGAGTTGGAAAGAAGGATAATTTGTTAGAAAGTCATCTAAATTCACCCAACTCGAATCTTCTACTAGGTATGAATGCCATTTCACCAAAATTTCTACTATAGATCTATTTCTAAGAAATCTTTCCTTCCTATCTAATAATATTTCGAGTTGAAGCTCAAAAGAGCCATCATCTTTCAGCTTATAATTGTCCTGCAAAACATGAGCAACATTAGACACATATCGTTTAAGTAAGCTGACATGAAATACAGGATGCACATTTAGATATTTAGGTAATTCCAGCAAATAAGCAAGAGATCCGATCTTTGTCAAAACTTTAAAAGGGTCTGCATATCGAGGAGAAAGTCCATGATCCTTCCCTCACAACAAGTTAGATCGGTGAGGATTAACTTTAAGAAATACCATATCATCAACTTGGAATTCAAGTGGTCTTCTCTTTAAATCATAGAACATCTTTTGTCTTTTCTGAGCTTCTCTTATATATTTCTTAATTTTTCCAAGTTCTTCATCCATGTTATCAAGCATTTCTTTGGATACTTCTACTTTATTTGGAAAACCCAAAAACGGAGGTGGATTCAAGCAATTATAACCATACATAGCTTCAAACGGAGTCATTTTTATAGATGCATGCCATGCACTATTGTATGCAAACTCAACCAAGGGTAAATATTCACTCCAATTATCCTGCTTTTCATTCACATACATACGCAACATATCCTCAACTACCTTGTTAACCGTCTCGGTTTCCCCATCAGTTTGTGGATGGAAAGCTGTACTCATACGAAGTTGAGTTCCAATGGATTCAAATGTCACTTTCCAGAAGTTTGACGTAAATCTACAACCTCTATGAGAAATTATGCTTTTAGGCATTCCATGCAATCGAAATATTTCTTTTTACAAAGATTCTTGCAACATTCAAAGCAGTATGAGTGTTTTTCATAGGAAAGAAGTGTGCCATCTTGGTAAGCCGATCGACTACAACAAATATGGTATCATGCTTACTTCTGGTCATAGGTAGCTTAGTGATAAAGTCCATAGAAATAGACTCCCACTTTTGATTTGGAACATCCAAAGGTTGAAGCATTCCTGGCATCCTCTTAAACTCAGATTTCATCTGTTGGCACTTCAAACATTCATTTACATATTTTCTAATATCGCGATTCATACATGGCCAAGAGTAAGAATACTTTGTTTTAACATATGTCCTTGAATAACCTGGATGTGCAGAAAAAGGTGCATCATGACAATCATGCAGTATTTTAACTTTTAGTGGAGATTCAGAAGATAAGCATAGCCGATTGTTACAATACAGTGTTCCATTCTGCAAATAAAATTTTTCCTCATACGTCAATTGCAATAGAACGAAGATTACGACCACCACATGCTAGAGAGATGACTCTCCTCCCAACCAAATGCCTCTATATATAGCTCTCTCCAGGGGACTGCCTTCTTGGGCAGGTGGATACTAACCAGCCAAGTGTCAGCCATGTAACTACATGTGCGCCAAGTGTCCCAGTTAACTCGAGTTAACTCAAGTGGATGCTTCTAGAAGGATCTAGGTCTCTTTGGGCAAAATACTCTCTCCATGTCTCCCATGGGGATTGAACCCAAGACCTCCTCCTTCACATCCTTGAGACTTAACCACTAAGCTAAGTGGATCACTTGTTCACAAGAGCACAAGACCTCCTAGTAAGTCTAAACTCGAGATCTTTGGTCATACACACGGATGACCAAACGGTGTCCGATTTCAGATCTGTCTGAACCGGCCAGACCCTTGGATCATAGACTTACTTTATTACATTCTTCCCCCCTTGGAAAAGATTTTCGTCCTCGAAAATAGAGCTATATACATACTGTAGGCAACCCCTGAGCCTCATGTTCTAAAACTGGAAGAACATGGTCATGTTCTAGAACTGGAAGAACATGTCTCATCTCTGTGGTGGCATCCCTGCCCAAATGATTCAAAACACTATCCGGGTTTTGCACTTTGATGAACGGGACAAAGTACAAACTAGTAAAGAATAATGAGGGTGGATCTAAACACATCCCTGGCTAATTCACAGTTTCTCGAGGTGCGATCTAGGCACAAACACGTGAACTAGGTGGATTCAAATTACTAGTCCATTTCTGGGCATGACTGGTGCATGGACTTAGTAATTAAGGTGGGATTCTTATCCCTTGCAAGACTTTAAGAATTCTTGATTCACTTGAATTTGTTTTGGGGAACTTGAAGTTTTGGTTGTCTCAAACATCTAACTTGGATGTTTATACAATGGTTTACTTTGATCCAACAGATACTTGATTTTTTCACCCGACTAGAGGACTACTTTGTCCCAATGAGTTGAAAAAATCCTATGTAAACTGTAAGAGAAAGTTTACCATTGGTGGGACCAACCATTACTAACTTCACCAATTCAAATTCAAAATGAAAATTGTCCAACTTAGGACACTTTTCTCAAAGACTTTTAACTGAAAGTTCTTGGGAATTGTCAATCTGATGAGTCTAGAAAGTCATTTATGCTATAACTTGAAGCAAACTCAAATGAATAAGTCCACTTATCATCTTTTGAAGATTGAAAAGGTTCTTATACATAACATCTATCTAGGATGTTAATTTAGTTATTTTATTCTAATCGGCTAACCCTGGTCTTTTGCAAAAGGAATCAGATACCATGTCTGAGCCAATTCCAAAAGATTTGGAAAGCAAAAAAGAAATAACTAAGACTTTGTACAACCAATTCAAACTTTGAACATACGTAAACTTGCTATGAGTCAAAGTCTAGTTGACTCAGGACTTTTAACTTTTCAAAGATCTATTTCAACAGGATATTGAAGCATTGTCTTTATCTTTAAGAGAAATAAACTGGATTCTCAAAAAGATTCAAAGAAAATCAGAAACATCATCTAACCACAAGATACTAGTGTGGTAACTAACATCAGTGTGTCGACCCACTGAGGTTTTGTCGATGAGTTTCGTATTCAAATAATGCTTCACTTGAGATTAAGTTCAAATCCAATTCAGTCTTTCTGACTCCTTACTAGTAATGCAATTCTTATGCATTTCTTTGAGTCAAAAGAGTGAATTTACCAAGTTATACTAGAAACTTGGTGCTTGACTTAATCAATCAAATCTTTGGTTGAAAAGAGCAATTCAAAGTCAAAGTCCAACTTCTTTCAGAATTTTATCAAATATTTCTGATCAATAACACTTAAACTTGAAGTGTTCTAAGAAGATCTTGGAAGTTACTTACTTCATATCTTCAGTTTCCTTAATCTTGAAGTTATCTTGAAGTATCGTAAGATACTATTTTCATCCTTTACGAATTAAACTTTCCTTGAAGTCTTAATTCCCTTAAGGATGAAACCTAACTTCAAAATTCAAACTAGGACTAAAAGATAATTATCATCCCACGGTCCGATGTCCCATACCATCTTTCCTACATCAATCTGAGTATAAAATATGGTGTCCCATACCACCCTATTTTATATTCACATTAATGTGTGAGTGATTCTTATCCTAAAGTCTAAACATCTCTTGATAGAGTACCTTATTTCTTCAATTCTTTACAAGAATTGGAAGTTTCAGGCATTTCCTCTAACTAGATTTTCCTAGGTTTTGATTCCTTCATATGATCACCTCATAATCATGTGCTTTGCCTTGGAAACTTGAAAACCTCTTGACAGAATATCAATTCTTCTTTACTAGGGTTTTCAAATGAAAACCAATCAGAATTCCAAGTACTTGAATTTTCTGGAATTCAAGTTCAATTGGTTATTCTTGACCAATTTTGTAGCGACAAGAGCTTTTGACTTCTTGTCTTTAGATTCCATTCTAGTAATGCTTTTAGGTACCTATCCTGGCCAGGATATTTTTACAGGAATCTCTCTACTGCCTTAGTCTAAGCATCCGCTCATGCTTTCTGGATTTGTACCAAAATCCCTTTAAGGATAGGCAAACACTTACGTTTTACCTTCCACAGACTTAAGTACCGTCTTCACGGTTGCAGACTACAGACTTGGAATTACTTCACTCTGTTCAGACTCGGAACAGCTTACTTTTTCACAATTTTCCATTGACTGAATGGAACTTGAGTGAATAACTCCTAACGGAATTTTTTACAGCCAATACTTGGGCAATCTACAGGGTAGTTCTAATCGCACGTTCTTGAACAATCACGGCCAAACTTGATCAAATCTGGTTGATCCTGGCGACAAAATAAAGACTTTAGTCTTTATCTTTTAAGATCTCTTAAACTTTCTTAAGCTTCTTTGCTTACCTGCAGGATTTTTAGAGATCTTTCCCTCAACTTAAGTCCAAGCATTTTCTAATGCTTTTCAGATTCCAAAGCTAAGAATCTTTTGATATACCATTAGGTTATATCATTTATTTGGACTTAAATACCAAACCTGGTGGTTAGAGATTTGCTGGGAACTACTTGCTAACTAAAGAGTATGAAGAACTTCATTCTTAATACTTGGAAGAATGTTATTCTTCAAAGACTTGAGTTTCCTTCTAGGGAATCAAATATCTTGAGCAAATGATTCATCTTGGAATCTTTTGCAAAAAGAACATTTGAAAGAAATTCTTTCAAATAATAAAAAATTTACTGATTCAATTGTATTTATTTCCTGAGTATCAAACTAGAGACGAAATATCACATTTGCCAGTATGACAGTTTAAGTTGACTTTTTGTTTATGTGATATCGACTTCTATTCTTGAGTTTGATACAAGACTCATTATTATTGGTCAATCTTCAGATGTTACTAGAGTTCTTTAAACATATTTCACTAATCAAATTTAGGTTTTAAAGTCCAAGCATCTATTAATGATTGATCCAATAGTAATGTTACTGTGAACACATAACTTTGAATTTTATAGCTTGTTTAGGAAAAGTTCATGGATTGGTGATCCATTTCTTGGAACTTTCTATTCCTAAATGAAAAATTCACACTTGCTTCAAGTTCTTAGGAACTTATCTTATTTCCTAAAGATTACTTACTTTGATTTCCTCTTGAAGCTTCAATTAGCTTAGATGAAACCAAAAGTTTAACTCTCTAAAAGAGTTCTTCTATGATTGTTTAGCTAGCTAGTTGCATTATTTACCAGATATGCAACTTTAAAACCTAACATCCTTTTATTGACGTCAAGGATTAATTGATGTTAAGGTTTAACCTTTGATTTCCATCACCCCTTGGGATGAAATCAAATGAAAACTTATAAAAGCTTCATAGTTTTTTCTTGGCATCTTGCATCCTTACTAGGGATACTACTTATGAAATAGAACAACTATCTTGCGAACTTTAAAAGTTCATCTAGTGTAAGTTCCATTTAGCTTTATTTGATTTTAGATCACGGCTTGGGATAAAAGATCAAATAAAGGCTTTCATTAAGAAGTGCTCAAGAACTAAGAAAACTCTTCATAGAATTTAGCATCCGACTATTGAACTTTGAGGTTCATCACTCGTCAAGATGAAATCAAAGATCAAATCTTCAAAAGTTCTATGATTTTTTTCAAATTTGGAACATATCAACTATCCTTTGAACTTGAAAGTATTCAATCTTCTTAATAAACGATCATGCATATGTTCATGCATCTATTTGCATGCAAATGCATGTTCCTGTATGCAAATGACCATTCTTGGGTGCAAATGCATGTGAGTACATGCAAGTGTTGGCATTCTCCTTTCATATACTAAACATAAATCAAGCAATTTCTTGAGCTTGATACATATATGTGTGCGTCCAATCAACCATGCACAAACAATCTTTCCTTTACCTTACAAAAGGTTATATACATGTGCACATACTTGAGTGCATGCTATTCCTTTTGGAAGCAAGAAAACAAATGTGCAAGGTGCCTGAAAACATTCTTTTGAAAGGAGAAATGCAACAACAATCATTTCTTTTGTAGTTGCATACCAAACATTTCAATATGTTTGTGCTTTAGCATTTCAATATGTTTATTTTCTCTCTTTTTTTTTTAGCTTTCATTAATTTGCATTATTCTTTCATAAAATGCATCCTACATGAAAGCATGGAGAAAACAAATATTGAAATGAAGACATAACTTGGAAAAT
Source organism: Ceratopteris richardii (assembly GCA_020310875.1). Taxonomy (NCBI): domain Eukaryota; kingdom Viridiplantae; phylum Streptophyta; class Polypodiopsida; order Polypodiales; family Pteridaceae; genus Ceratopteris; species Ceratopteris richardii. The sequence continues at coordinate 22,422,966 of CM035410.1, forward strand.
AATTATCTTCCAATTAGCTACGTCCTTCCCTTGATTCTTTGGAAGAGTCCCAAGACTCATACATCTTGGGGTCCAGGTTGCAACAATTCGGTGCTCCAATTACACTCTTCACTTCTGAAGATACATATTATATGCATCAAACAACATTAATATGCTATTCTCTTTGTGTCGTGTATAGATGACTGATCTTCGAACTCAGAGGTCGAAGGATCGATTCTCGGGTCCCTCTCAGGTAGATCTTTGCTCTTATGCTCGTTGGTAAGAGCTTCTCTACCCCTGTTCATAACTTGCTGCCTATGGGATGCAAAGGTATTGAACGCCTTGGCTACCTCATCGTGCTCCTATAACCAGCATCCAGGTTCGAATCCCGGAATTGGACATTTCTGCAACACTTTCTTTTCTTCTTCTGGATGGGTCAGTCACCGACTATGAAGCAGTAATACTTTTGCCTCGTTCCTGCAATATGAACATATATATCGAAGTGGCGTCATGGATAAAAGTGCGCCCATGGCTAAAGCATGACCTCCAGGCTGCGAGGTCTTGAGATCAAACCCCGCCTGCGTCCACCTGAAACACACTTTTAAAACTTTGTCTGAATATGCTTCATGCGAGAGCTATACTTTGTTTGATAAGAGATAGACGCCGTCAACGAAAGGTCGTGAGGTTGAACCCCAGGCGGCACACCACTGCTACCATCAGATTCTGGACCGATCTAAGGCATCGCCGCCATTCTCAGCCATTCTACCACACTAATCGGATTCTTTCATGTGGACCTCTTCTAGGTGGCAATGAGCGTTCGCTTCAAAAAGTTCAGGCGGTGCCTCGAGGAAGTGCCGCCTTATGTGTGTCAAACGACGTACCATGCGTTGCAATGGAAGCAATGGAACTAAGCAAACGCTGAGAAGGCAGCGCCGCCATCGTCAGGCATCTCAGCCCACTAATCGGATTTGTTCTTGTGCAGCTCTGCAGATGGCACTACTACGATACGTCTCTGGCACAGTGCCTTATCGGATCTGTGGCGCAATGGTAGCGCGTCTCACTCCAGATCAGAAGGTTGCGACAGAAGAGGAGCATTGCCGGGAACCAGTACCTCTTCGTTCTTGATCATTTCTTGCTGCGGATGAAGAAATTAGTGCTCCGCAAGATAGCATCTGCACACACTTGGCGTTGGTCGCGTTATCGCAAAGCCAATCTGCTCGCCTGGTTACATGGTTCACTTTCTGCACGCTGTCGAGAGTTCGATTCCCATTATCGACAACAGACTTCGTATGTTTTTTTGCCACCAAAAATATGCGTGAGCACGAACCACTAAGGAGGAGACGCACATAGTGAGAGAGAAAGAGAAAACAATATGAAGAAGCTGAATTCGCAAGATCTCACGAAAACTTTTGAGGAAGGTGATGATGTCCCCCAAGGTCACCATGAGAACTTGGCTCTGATACCAATGCAATAGAACGAAGATTACGACCACCACATGCTGGAGAGATGACTCTCCTCCCAACCAAATGCCTCTATATATAGCTCTCTCCAGGGGACTGCCTTCTTGGGCAGGTGGATACTAACCAGCCAAGTGTCAGCCATGTAACTACATGTGCGCCAAGTGTCCCAGTTAACTCGAGTTAACTCAAGTGGATGCTTCTAGAAGGATCTAGGTCTCTTTGGGCAAAATACTCTCTCCATGTCTTCCATGGGGATTGAACCCAAGACCTCCTCCTTCACATCCTTGAGACTTAACCACTAAGCTAAGTGGATCACTTGTTCACAAGAGCACAAGACCTCCTAGTAAGTCTAAACTCGAGATCTTTGGTCATACACACGGATGACCAAACGGTGTCCGATTTCAGATCTGTCTGAACCGGCCAGACCCTTGGATCATAGACTTACTTTATTACATCAATCCCGTGTTCGCATTCAAAGCATTCAAAATAGGTGCATAAAAAGGATCCTGTTTTATCTCTTCTTGAATTTGATTGAGAAAATCAGAATTTATTACAGAAACAAGATTACACAAAGGTCTCCGACTCAATGCATCAACAACCTTATTTTCCTTACCAGCAAGATACTTAATTGTCAAAATCATACTTGCTTAATAATTCAATCGAACGCTTTTGCCTGTTGTTAAGCAATGGTTGAGTGAAGATGTATTTTAGACTTTGATGATCTGTTTTCAATTCAAACTTAACCCCTAACAATAGATGTCTCGAATGCTTAAGTGCATGCACAACAGCAAGAATTTCTAAATCATGAGTAGGATAGTTAAGTTCATGCTTTCTTAGTTTTCTAGACTCATATGCGACCACCCTCCCATCCTGTGAAATAACACATCCTATCTGACTACCACTTGCATCACATGCAACCACAAAAGGCTTTCCCATTTCTAGTATTTTCAAAACACAATTCTCAATGACTTTTTGTTTCAATGTTTCAAATGATTTTTGACAGGCATCACTCCAAGCAAATCCTACATTCTTTTTAGTTAATTCGGTGAGGGGAGTAGCTATCTTAGAGAAATCCTTAATATGTGCTCTTTCATATTGTGCCAACCCAAGAAAACTTCTAACATCCCTTACAGTCTTAGGAATCGGCCAACCAACTATTGTTTTTACTTTATCTTCATCTATAAGGATTCCTTCTTTTGATATTACTCTTCCTAGATACACAAGTTTATCCTTAGCAAAGAAACACTTACTCTTTTTCCCATACAATTTGTGTTCTGTAAGAGTTTGCAAAGTCTTCTTGAGTGATCGTTCTTTGTTCACAATTAATTGTCGCAGCATTTTTAACTAACCAATCCATGCCTATGATTACATCACTCTGTTTGATCTCAATTACATGGAAGCTTCCAGAAAAGCATCTAGTAGAAAGAGTAAATTCAAGGTTTTCAACATATCCTTTCGTGTAGTGTAATCGTCCATTGGCCATCTCTACAGGTCTGGTTATTTGCATATTTAGGGCTATCCCTATATTTTGTACCAATTTGAAAGATAGAAAACAATGGGTACTACCTGAATCGATCAAAAATCTGGTTTTATGCGCAGAAATCATACCCGGAATCGTGATTACAGAAACCTTTGGTAAAGAACTAACCACCATGCAACGTAAAGTAGAGTCACTGCACTTACCCCATCATCTGCTTCCTCAATAATTGTACTCTCCTCGATGATGTTTATCGCTTTTGATTGTGCGGGTCAAAAGACTGCCTTGTTCGGGCACTCATATGTCCGATGCCCTTGCTCCCCGCAACGAAAACACAGACCAAGTCTTTTTGCCCTCTCAATAAAATTAGGGTCTTGTTGCCACTCAATTGGTTGACGCCTCCTTTGATTTTCCACCGACCGAGCAGGGTTCTTACCTTGGTCGTTAGGAGATGGATTTGCCTTCTGCAAATTGAACTTCCCCATCTTCTCAAAGTTCTCAGCCATCGCAACAACATCAAGAAAATCAATGCATCCAGATCCCTTAACTTGATAGCGAAGTTCCTCACGAAGCCCTTCAGTAAATGTACTCTTTAGAGCATTACCACTAACCTCTCATGCATATTTATGAAGACGTAGGAACTTCTCTTTGTACTCATCAACTAATAAGCTATGCTTGTCACTTTCGTGTTGTCGAAAATTGTAGAACTCCATCTTCTTCTCCATATGGTAGTGTGGAGAACAATAGCATTTTTCAGCTTGTTCTCTAAATTCCTTCCATAGAACAGGACCAGAACACGTTCGAGTCTGCATATATGACTTCCACCATAGCTTCGCGATCCCACGCAGATGAAGGATCCGAACTTTTGCCTTGGACTCTTCACTAAATTGTTGAAGGTCAAAGAAATCCTCTAGTTCTTCAATCCATGCCTCAAGATCTTCGCCACTCTTCTTCTCGCCATCAAAATGATATAACTTTGCCTTCTTGAAGACTTGGTTAAGGGCAAACTCACCTGGTTCCATATCTTCAGAATTGTGTTTTTGTTTTTCGCGAGGTACACTAGATGTTCATGCACCTTCATCTATTTCATCGTTCACCTCCATAAACAAATTTGTTGCTCCTTCTGGTTGCTTTCCCCATCGTTCTTTGCACAATTCACCAAGAAGCTACTGAATAAGCTCCTCTTGTTCACGAACCTTTTGTGTTAAGCCTTCCATCGTTCCCGCGGATTGATTCTGCTCTGATACCACTTGTAGCGTTTCCTCAATCACAATCAATCCCCAATCACAATCTTTCGATTACTCAGAAATAACAGTGGAGAGAAAAACGCAGAGATTGCACAAGGTAAAAGAAAATCTGATGCGGAAGAGTAGAACAAATATGATGCAAAGAAGGAAGAATTCTGATATTATAGATGTGAATCAATGGTTACAGTAGCTTTGGACAATAGCTTCTTGATGAAGCCTCTACCTCCCGACCACCCCCAAGCTATCACAATCGCATTCTCACTCGCACTCTCAATCACACTCTCACTCTCACTCTCACTCTCAATCACACTCTCAATCACAAGGTAATTCTCGGATTTCTGTGTGTCCTCTGTGTTGATGCGCAGGCCTTCTTATCTTTTTCCGTTTGATCGCAGCCGTGCTCCCCAAAGAAGTGTGCGATCCACCAAATTTAGCAAAAGTCGAGTTTCTCCAAAAGTTACGTAAAAAGCCATGCGATCGTAGTGTACTTCCTTTCTTTAGCATACCTATCAAAAATAGCAGAAAAACACCAAGAAGACATATCCGAAAACATACATAATTAGACATGGTGACACGTGAGCATGAGAATCATGGATTCGAATAGAATTAGACAAGCCCTCATTTTTTTTTATTTTTTTTTAAGTGTTGGAAAAAACGGCACTTTTCAAAGCCCTGTAACTCAAAAACAATGAAGAATTAGGTTAAGCTTGTGAGAGAGACTTTTATTCAATTTTTCGATCTGCACAATAGTGTTAGAGACGTCCGAGGTCCAAATCCACCTCCAAATTCCACTTTTGAGCCCTGCAGGGTTTAAAATTCTAGAGAGAGAGTAAAATCAAGGCATTTTCTTACAATGAACTAAACGTAGGACCCTGAACGAGGTACTTAGAACATGATTCACAAAAATCTTACACAGACACTTTTATTCTCTTCTACTTGCTCTACCTTTCCCTCATACAGAGTTTTCCTTAATTCTTTCATCTTCACCTTCAAAATCCCATTGGAAAACATGATGCAATTAAGGTCTAGAGAGAGAATATGAAACTTGTCAACCCAAAATTTTTCCTACATGCATAAAATGACCTAATTATCCTTTCTAAGCATTATCCCCACAATGAAATTCAGAAAGTTCAAAATGAATTATTTCACTAGAAAAGAGGCCTATTACAATTCTTCCCCCCTTTAAGAACTCTGTCCTCAGAGTTGGAAAGAAGGATAATTTGTTAGAAAGTCATCTAAATTCACCCAACTCGAATCTTCTACTAGGTATGAATGCCATTTCACCAAAATTTCTACTATAGATCTATTTCTAAGAAATCTTTCCTTCCTATCTAATAATATTTCCGGTTGAAGCTCAAAAGAGCCATCATCTTTCAGCTTATAATTGTCCTGCAAAACATGAGCAACATTAGACACATATCTTTTAAGTAAGCTGACATGAAATACAGGATGCACATTTAGATATTTAGGTAATTCGAGCAAATAAGCAAGAGATCCGATCTTTTTCAAAGCTTTAAAAGGGCCTGCATATCGAGGAGAAAGTCTATGATTCTTCCCTAGGAACAAGTTAGATCGGTGAGGATTAACTTTATGAAATACCATATCATCAACTTGGAATTCAAGTGGTGTTCTCTTTAAATCATAGAACTTCTTTTGTCTTTTCTGAGCTTCTCTTATATGTTTCTTAATTTTTCCAAGTTCTTCATCCATGTTATCAAGCATTTCTTTGGATACTTCTACTTTATTTGGAAAACCCAAAAACGAAGGTGGAGTCAAACAATTATAACCATAAATAGCTTCAAACGGAGTCATTTTTATAGATGCATGCCATGCACTATTGTATGCAAACTCAACAAAGGGTAAATATTCACTCCAATTATCCTGCTTTTCATTCACATACATACGCAACATATCCTCAACTACCCTGTTAACCCTCTCGGTTTCCCCATCAGTTTGTGGATGGAAAGCTGTACTCATACGAAGTTGAGTTCCAATGGATTCAAATGTCGCTTTCCAGAAGTTTGACGTAAATCTAGAATCTCTATCAGAAATTATGCTTTTAGGCATTCCATGCAATCGAAATATTTCTTTTACAAAGATTCTTGCAACATTCAAAGCAGTATCAGTCTTTTTCATAGGAAAGAAGTGTGCTATCTTTGTAAGCCGATCGACTACAACAAATATGGTATCATGCTTACTTCTGGTCATAGGTACCTTAGTGATAAAGTCCATAGAAATAGACTCCCACTTCTAATTTGGAACATCCAAAGGTTGAAGCATTCCTAGCATCCTCTTAAACTCAGATTTCACCTGTTGGCACTTCAAACATTCATTTACATATTTTCTAATATCCCGCTTCATACACGGCCAAAAGTGAGAATACTTTATTTTAACATATGTCCTTGAATAACCTGGATGTGCAGAAAAAGGTGCATCATGACAATCATGCAGTATTTTAACTTTTAGTGGAGATTCAGAAGATAAGCATAGCCGATTGTTACAATACAGTGTTCCCTTCTGCAAATGAAATTTTTCCTCATACGTCGATTCCCTGTTCGCATTCGAAGCATTCAAAATAGGTGCATAAAAAGGATCCTATTTTATCTCTTCTTGAATTTGATTGAGAAAATCAGAATTTATTACAGAAACAAGATTACACAAAGGTCTCCGACTCAATGCATCAGCAACCTTATTTTCCTTACCAGCAAGATACTTAATGTCAAAATCATACTCGCTTAATAATTCAATCCAACGCTTCTGCCTGTTGTTAAGCAATGGTTGAGTGAAGATGTATTTTAGACTTTGATGATCTGTCTTCAATTCAAACTTAACCCCTAACAATAGATGTCTCCAATGCTTAAGTGCATGCACAACAGCAAGCATTTCTAAATCATGAGTAGGATTGTTAAGTTCATGCTTTCTTAGTTTTCTGGACTCATATGCGACCACCCTGCCATCCTGTGAAATAACACATCCTATCTGACTACCACTTGCATCACATGCAACCACAAAAGGCTTTCCCATTTCTAGTATTTTCAAAACACAATTCTCAACGACTTTTTGTTTCAATGTTTCAAATGATTTTTGACAGGCATCAATCCATGCAAATCCTACTCTCTTTTTAGTTAATTTGGTGAGGGGAGTAGCTATCTTAGTGAAATCCTTAATATGTGCTCTTTCATATTGTGCCAACCCAATAAAACTTCTAACATCCCTTACAGTCTTAGGAATCGGCCAATCAACTATTGTTTCTACTTTATCTTCATCTATAAGGATTCCTTCTTTTGATATTACTCTTCCTAGATACACAAGTTTATCCTTAGCAAAGAAACACTTACTCTTTTTCCCATACAATTTGTGTTCTCTAAGAGTTTGGAAAGTCTTCTTGAAATGTACCGCATGCTCCGAATCATCTTTAGAGTACACAAATATATCATCAAGGAAGACTAAGATGAATTCATCTAGGTAATCGTGAAAAATATTATTCATCAAGCACATAAATGTGGCAGGAGCGTTTGTTAAACCAAGAGGTAGAACCGTAAACTCATAGTGACCATATCGTGTTCGAAAAGCCGTCTTAGGAATATCCTCTGTTTTGATCGTAATTTGGTGATATCCAGATCTTAAGTCAATCTTTGTGAATACGGTCGCTCCACTTAATTGACCTAATAAGTCATCTATGTGAGGGAGTGGATACTTATTCTTAATTGTTCTTTTATTCAACCCCCTATAGTCAATGCATAATCTGTAAGAGCCGTCTTTCTTCTTCTGGAATAAAACAGGCGCACCCCAAGGTGAGACACTCGGTTTTATTAAGCCTTTCTTCAAAAGATAATCTAATTGAATCTTAAGCTCCTTTAGTTCATCAATGTTAAATCTATAGGGTGCTCTAGAATATGGTTCACTCCCTGGATATAGGTCAATGGCGTGGTCAATCTGCCTAGGTGGGGGTATACCAGGCAAGTCTTCTGGAAATACATCGGCATATTCTTTCAAGAGATTTCCTACGTAATTTGGAATATCTTCGTCATTACCTTCCTGATACAGATTGTTCACATACACTACAAATGTTTTGCAGCCATCACGTATACCTCTAACTATCTGCATAGCGGAAATCAGAGTAGGCTTAGGATTAAAGACATCACCAAGAATATGAATAGATTCATCATTTAGCTTCACAGTGATCGTTCTTTGTTCACAATTAATTGTCGCAACATTTTTAACTAACCAATCCATGCCTATGATTACATCACTCTGTTTCATCTCAATTACATGGAAGCTTCCAGAAAAGCGTCTATTAAAAAGAGTAAATTCAAGGTTTTCAACATATCCTTTCGTGTAGTGTAATCGCCCATTGGCCATCTCTACAGGTCTGGTTATCTGCATATTTAGGGCTATCCCTAGATTTTGTACCAATTTGAAAGATAGAAAACAATGGGTACTACCTGAATCGATCAAAAATCTGGTTTTATGTGCAGAAATCATACCCGGAATCGTGATTACAGAAACCTTTGGGAAAGAACTAACCACCATGCAACGTAAAATAGATTCAGTGCACTTACCCCATCATCTGCTTCCTCAATAATTGTACCCTCCTCGATGATGTTTATCGCTTTTGATTGTGCAGGTCAAAAGATTGCCTTGTTCGGCACTCATATGTCCGATGCCCTTGCTCCCCGCAACGAAAACACAGACCAAGTCTTTTTTCCCTCTCAATAAAATTAGGGTCTTGTTGCCACTCAATTGGTTGACGCCTCCTTTGATTTTCCACCGGCCGAGTAGGATTGTTACCTTGGTCGTTAGAAGATGGAGTTTTCTTTGAATTCTTCATGTTCATTGCAACAGGTCTTTGTGGCCTATGTCCCGTTGCAATGAATCTGCTTCTATTTGCCTTCTGCAAATTGAACTTCTCCATCTTCTCAAAGTTCTCAACCATCACAACAACATCAAGAAAATCAATGCATCCAGATCCCTAAACTTGATAGCGAAGTTCCTCACTAAGCCCTTCAATAAATTTACTCTTTAGAGCATTACCACTAACCTCTAATGCATATTTATGAAGACGTAGGAACTTCTCTTTGTACTCATAAACAGATAAGCTATGCTTGTGACTTTCGTGTTGTCGGAAATTGTAGAACTCCATCTTCTTCTCTATATGGTAGTGTGGAGAACAATAGCGTTTTTCAGCTTGTTCTCTAAATTCCTTCCATAGAACAGGACCATGCCTCAAGATCTTCGCCACTCTTCTTCTCTCCATCAAAATCATTTAACTTTGCCTTCTTGAAGACTTGGTTAAGGGCAAACTCACCTGGTTCCATATCTTCAGAATTGCGTTTTTGTTTTTCGCGAGGTACACTAGATGTTCCTGCACCTTCATCTATTTCATTGTTCAGCTCCACAAACAAATTTGTTGCTCCTTCTGGTTGCTTTCCCCCTCGTTCTTTGCGCAATTCACCAAGAAGCTTCTGAATAAGCTCCTCTTGTTCACGAACCTTTTGCGTTAGACCTTCCATCGTTCCCGCGGATTGATTTTGCTCTGATACCACTTGTAGCGTTTCCTCAATCACAATCTATCCCCAATCACAATCTTTCGATTACTCAGAAATAACAGTGGAGAGAAGAATCCAGAGATTGCACAAGGTAAAAGAAAATCTGATGCGGAAGAGTAGAACAAATATGACGCAGAGAAGGAAGAATTCTGATATTATAGATGTGAATCAATGGTTACAGTAGCTTTGGACAATAGCTTCTTGACAAAGCCTCTACCTCCCGACCACCCCCGAGCTATCACAATCGCATTCTCACTCGCACTCTCAATCACACTCTCACTCTCACTCTCACTCTCACTCTAAATCACACTCTCAATCAAAAGGTAATTCTCATATTTCTGTGTGTCCTCTGTGTTGATGCGCAGGCATTCTTATCTTTTTCTGTTTGATCGCAGCCGTGCTCCCCAAAGAAGTGTGCGATCCACCAAATTTAGAAAAATTCGAGTTTCTCCAAAACTTTCGCAAAAAGCCATGCGATCGTAGTGTACTTCCTTTCTTTAGCATACCTGTCAAAAATAGCACAAAAACACCAAGAAGACATATCCAAAAACATACATAATTAGACATGGTGACACGTGTGCATGAGAATCACGGATTCGAATAGAATTAGACAAGCCCTTGTTTTTTTTTTAAGTGTTGGAAAAAGCGGCACTTTTCAAAGCCCTGTAACTCAAAAACAATAAGGAATTAGGTTAAGCTTGTGAGAGAGACTTTTATTCAATTTTTCTCTGCACAATAGTGTTAGAGACGTCCGAGGTCCAAATCCACCTCCAAATGCCACTTTTGAGCCCTACAAGGTTTAAAATTCTAGAGAGAGAGTAAAATCAAGGCATTTTCTTACAATAACCTAAACGTAGGACCCTGAACGAGGTACTTAGAACATGATTCACAAAAATCTCACACAGGCACTTTTATTCTCTTCTACTTGCTCTACCTTTCCCTCATACAGAGTTTTCCTTAATTCTTTCATATTCACCTTCAAAATCCCACTAGAAAACATGATGCAATTAAGGTCTAGAGAGAGAATATGAAACTTGTCAACCCAAAATTTTTCCTACATGCATAAAATGACCTAATTATTCGTTCTAAGCATTATCCCCACAATGAAATTCAGAAAGTTCAAAATGAATTATTTCACTAGAAAAGAGGCCTATTACAATTACACTCCCGTTGGGATAGTTGCTCGCATTGGTGCTAGGAGTTAGGCAGCAATTTCAACAACAGGTCAGTCCTGAATCTCCCCATACTCCGAGGACTGCAACAATACAACTGGAAACTGATTCTACGGTGGATCATTCAGTCCCATTAATCACTGTCTGGTATAAAAATAAAAAGATTACTCAAGTGCTAATCCATGGTGGTTTGGGTGTGAATATAGCTACTGCAGCCCTCTGCAAGAAATTGGGGTGGACCCAAATTGAGCCCATCCAGTTTTTTGTAACAATGGCAGATCAATCCCGAGTCCATCTAGTGGGATTAGTACGGAATATCCCAATTACTCTGTAGGGTACCATGTTCAAAATGACTTTTGTAGTCTTAGAACTACCAAAATCCAGCCTCGACTACAATCTACTTTTTGGTCAGCCATGGTTGAAACAAGCCAAAGTTATAGAGGATTGGTCAGCGCAGGAATTGACTTTCAAAGATCATCACCGTAAATATGTTGTTAAACTAGATGCCATCCAACCCTACGAGCTTCATGCCAGACCATATGTAGCGGAGCCGGTCCACATGTTGGATGGCTTATCTGACGATGAGGAAGAGGAATTTTTGAAGAACAATAAAGATCTAATCTCCTTAGGTACTGTAGATCTTCAATCAGTAGCGGACACATGGAGTCTAGTAGCGTGTACAGTTGTTCTAGTGACCGGAGAGGCGGATGCAGATGATAGTGTTGCTATGGATGGAGCCACCCTACATCAACTTTTACAGTCAGCAGACGATTTGGTGAAACCTCGACAATTTTATGTTCTGAAAGACTAGTTAGTAACATATAATTTGGGTGATGAGGCTAACCCGCGACCTGTTAAGATTAAGGCAGGATTGTCTGAGGCATTCCAAGAAGATTTGATCTGCCTCTTGCATGAGTTTTCCGATGTTTTTGCTTGGGACTATCGCGATATGAAAGGTCTTGATCCACAGATCTATCAACATCGGGTAGTGCTCAAGCCTGAGGCGAAGCCAATTAAACAATCCAGTTACCAAATGAACCCCAATTATGCACCACAGGTCAAAGCAGAACTCGATCAGTTATTGAAGGTGGGATTCATTGTACCAATTGAGCATGCTGAATGAATATCTCTGATCGTGATTGTTCCGAAGAAAAATAAACAGCTGCGTATCTGTGTGGATTACCGGAAACTGAATGCGGCCACGGTACCTGATCCATTTCCTCTCCCCTTTCTCGACACAATGCTAGACAGAGTGGCAGGGCATGAGATGTACTCTTTTTTGGACGGATACAGTGGTTATAACTAGGTGCGAATGGCAGAACAGGACATCCCGAAAACAGCTTTCATCACAAATTGGGGTGTTTATGCTTGTACGGTAATGTGGTTTGGGTTAAGGAATGCTCCAAGCACATTTCAATGTTGTATGCAAGAAATCTTTTCACCCTACCTGACTTCTTTTATGCAAGTATATCTGGATGACTTTTCCTTATTTGGGAAAATTGCGATGCACCTTTATCATTTACGGTGCTGCTTTCAAAAATGCTGCGAATACCGGTTATGCTTGAATCCGGCAAAATCTGTTTTTGCGGTCTCTTGTGGTAAACTCCTCGGACATATTATATTTGCACAAGGAATCCAAGTTGATTCGGATAAAGTCGCAGCCGTGTTGGAGGATCCACTCCCCACCACACCAAAAGAAGTTATGCGCTTCTTGGGTCAAATCCGGTGGCATGGCAAAGATTTGCGGTGGTTAGCTCATTTAGCAACACCACTTAATCGGCTAATGATTAGTACTCGAGGACAGTTCAAATGGACTCCAGAATGCCAAATTGCATTTGATCGTTTAAAGGGATTATTAACGCAGGCTCCAATTTTGCAACCCCTTATTGGGAACGCCCGTTCCAAGTCTTTGTAGATGCATCAAACATAGCCATTGGAAGCGTCTTAATGCAACAAACTGACAAGTGGTTTCGGCCTATCTATTGTGCAAGTCGCCGATTAGCTCCTGCTGAAAGAAACTATTCAGTGATCGAAAGAGAATGTCTTGGGTTTGTGTACTTTGTGAAGAAATTCCGGCATTATTTGTTGGGCCGCAAATTCACCTTTCATGTGGATCACGCCGCACTTGTGTATTTAGTCCGGCAACAACATTTAGGTGGTCACTTGGCTGGATGGATTTTATTATTACAGGAATTCGACTATAAAGTTATTCATCAACCCGGTACCGCACATGCCTTGGCAGATTTCCTATCTCATTTGGATTCCGGTGAAGCTCTTGTGGGGGTTGATGATACTACATCAGCAATTTACGCTACTGAGCCGGCTCGGGATGAATCTACAGAACCTCCTGTGCCGTCTACCTACCATGATACATTACTAACTTTCCTAACTGACGGGTGTCTTCCACCTCATACTCCTCCTGCTCTGCGGCAGAAATTTGCAGTTTATAGTCGTAGATTCCGGTTGATTGTAGGTCAACTGTACTACCTGGATCATACTCGTGTCTTACTTCATTGTATCCCACCACATGAAGCAGACTCGGTTATTGCTATGGCACATTCAATACCCTCTGGTGGACATTTTGCAGCCGATCTTACTCACTGAAAAATTCTACAAAGTGGGCTTTGGTGGCCTACCATGTACAAAGATGTGACTCAGTTTGTGCAGTAGTGTGACACTTGTCAACTGTCTGGATAGCCATTAGAGCGCCACTTCTTTCCTCTACAGCCAGTATTACCTTTGGAACCCTTTCACAAGTGGGGTCTTGATTTTATTGGGCCAATAACACCACCAACGACCCTTAGCAACAATCGATATATACTGACCTGTACAGATTACGCTACTAGGTGGGCAGAAGCTTGGGCCTTACGGTCAGCAAGAGTTGTTACGGTGGCAAAATGCCTGATGAAGGACGTTTTTCCGCATTATGGATTACCTTTGGAACTTGTGACAGACCAAGGCACACATTTTGCCAACAATTTACTACGAGTACTAATGCACACTTTTCAAATTCTGCATAAATTCAGTTCACCGTACTATCCACGTGCCAATGGATTGGCTGAAAGCACCAATAAGACTCTGTTGACTATGCTTCGAAAATTGATCGTGGAATCTCCAGAACGTTGGGATCAGTTACTTCCCACAGTTTTATGGGCATATCGGGCGACATACAAAGTGGCAACCGGAATGACCCCTTTTAAGTTGGCTTATGGGTTGGAAGCAATCGCGCCGATGGAGATTGTAGTGCCAAGTCTAACCTTGGCTCTCACTTAGAAATTGTTGCCCGAAGACTCTTTGCCATTTTGGTTGGAAGCAGTCAGAGCCTAGGATGAACACCGTTGGGAAAGTTTGTTGGTTCTTCAAGAAGTTCAGTTGCGGCAAGCCCGTACCCATGATCGTTTCCTCAAGACTCCAGTTTTTACGGTGGGCCAAGTTGTGCTATTTTATAATGCTAAAGCAAATCGTTCTGCTGGGAAGTTTAAATTACGGTGGTTCGATCCTTACCGGATTAGTGAGCAAGTGGAACCAACTACTTTTTGGTTGACTACCTTGACCAGTGTTCCTCTTCCCAAAGTAATCAATGGTTCCAAGCTACACCCATATTACCAATCGTCTGATCACCGTTGACGTGTCCCTCGTTTTTCTGCGTGTCATTTATTTCTATTTAGTTCCACATTTCGGTTGAATATAGACTATAACCCTCCTCGTTTTGATATTTAAATATGATTAATCACTGCCCTGTGTTACTGATTCTGCTCATGCATGCACGCCGTAATTATGGAGTTTATCATTTCAATACTACGCGATGATTAGGGTTTTCAATCGCCTCACGTTGTCGTGTGTCTACTTAATCTTAATTCTTTCACTGTTAATCGCTATTATGTCTCTGTGTTTCTGTGTTCTGTGTTTTCTGTGTTCTCTATGTTCTTGTACTTTCGCGTGTGCGTCATGGAAGCACTAACCAACGTTGCTACCTTCCCTGAAGGACTCACCCCGGACGTAAGTGAGTTTCTGCGTATCCGAGGCCTTTTGAACTTTGCTGAATTGCCTTGGCATTCAATGGAGGGTCACCCATTTTATGCACAGATTATTGCCGCTATCGCTGCCACACCTGCTATGGAGTAGAGTTGGCCTATCCTTTGCTTATCGACATGCGTAGTGATCACTCTGGCCTCGTTTGCTGAAGCGTTCTGACTTCCTTGGGAAGGCTTGGAGAATGGTCCTCTCCTTCCTATCGCTACCATGACCGCATTATTTCCACGACACTCATCTAATGAGTACGCCATTCTGTGTCGCCCTGATCCTGAACGTACCGCATTACAATTCTTAGCTGCGATCTTGAATTTGCAGAAACGTACCTACGGGATTTGGCATCCCTTTTATTCGATGATTGATATGGCTTCTCGTGAGCCTGTCAATTTCGCCTCTTTTTATTTCCGACAGATTCACCATGAATGTGTTACGGTTATTAAACATATTAATAAGGGTGATCTTCCACCATCACGTCTTCCCCATATGCTCACGTTTCTCTTTCCAGCCATTCAAGCCGCGCAACCTCCGCCCAATGCTCCCTTCTTATTGTGTGAAGAATCCACTCGGATGCTCGAAGATGAAGAGGATGAGGATGAAGATCTTTTCCAACTTCTTCCTCGGAAACCCACCTGTATAAGTCCGTTTGAGAGCCAGGTGCAAGGATCTACGCCGCACATGAAGAAGAAGTCTTCCACGACACCGCCACTTCTATCCATATTGATTCTTTCGCCCAGTCTTCTCCAATCCAGCAACAGGAACAAGGTGTTTCCACCACTGAGTCTGAAGAAATTTCTTCTAAGGAGGATTCTGAGGAGCAAACCCATGATGATGTGCAAGCCATTGTTACTGAGATTTTCAATGAAGTGATTGCTTTGGATGATGCTCTCATTGACAGAACTGAAACGACAACGCAGCTACCCACCGGAATCGTGTTGGTGCCCAACATGACTACTATTGCGCCAATTGCCCCAGTCCAACCTATTGTTCCCGACGAACCCCCTTCTCCATCTTCTTCTCCCGCCTATTCTCCACTGTCTTCCCCTCATCTATTATTAGCCTCTTCATCCCAACCACTTCCTCCTCTTCCTCTTCGAGTTCCAATGTTTCATGAACTTGAATCAATGGGTCGCATGTTGATCCAATTCTCACAAGAGCTACCAATGCAATTGAAGATGGCAACAAATAGTATCCGTCAAGACTTACAACACAAAGTGGATGTCCTAGAGGCCGACATTGCACCATTGCAAGAA
>CM035410.1:22441631-22644131 GCA_020310875.1 Ceratopteris richardii
AGAGAGAGAGAGGAAAGGGCAATGATCACCTGGAAAGGAATGTGAGAGGCATGCGTGGGTTGTTTCGGGATATTTAGCTTGCGACATATAGATGGAATCTCAACCAATACTCACAAGGGCACAAATATTATATATGCATATATGATGAGAAATTAGCAAGGTGATATGGTGGATATTTTTTTAGGAACTTGTACGATCTATCGAAAGATTTTCATACCATCTGTACTATTCTAGGATTCTCATCTAGGGCTTGACTTGTACTCCTGTCTCGATGACTTCCATAGGACGACGATGGGGAGACTTAGGGAGTGTTCAACCATAGGTTATCTGTACATAGCGGGTAATAGAAGAAATAAAGAGATATGCATTCTAGGTATTCTACATCTCCTATTCGATTTCATTTTAGTTTGGTATGGTTTATTATGGTATTTTCCTTTTTTTGGTTTTCTTGCAATGACTAAGTGGATATGTAAAGATTAAATGAAAGCACATTGTAGGTCAAGGCATGAAAAGGTATAAAAATGTTATTTTTGGATTGAACCCTGCTGATGGAAGTGAATGTGATGCATGAATGAGTGTGTGGAAGGCATGATGAAAAGAGAACTTGATATATGTGCTTGCTAGTAAAGCTTTTCGTGAATATATGATTTGTATGCATTCATTGGTGATGTTTCTATTATTGAGATCTAATCTCTTGGACAAGTGCAGATGAGTTGAGTAATGGCAGCTTCGATGGGAAGGCATGCAAAACAAATATATTACTGATATGTGTGTTGATGTCCAAGCTATATTTGCAGGACCGATCACTCGTCAGGGATGACTTTGCAGATCACTGAAGGGGAACAAGCTAGCTAGAACAAAACGATGCTACAACTTTTGTCGTATTTATGTTTGATTTCAAGGGTTTTTCAAAGAAAAGGGATGTAGTGACATGGAACATTTGGATTGTGGCATACAATGAGCAAGGACATTATGGAGATGCAAATCATGCACTATGTTTTTTTTTTATGGCATACTAAGGTTTGATGTTGCAAAATGTAGTGCCTCAACAACAAGCATGCATTAAAAATGGACATATGGATGGATCCAATACCCTTTTCACAAAAACAAATTGGAATTGGAAACGATCACACTTAATAAGCACAATTACAACATGTTGAGATGTTGGGTATTTAGAGCAAAGCATGCAATTCACTTCGAGATCTTTAAATATGGTATGCAGCCAAGGTCAAATATAGCCAATGCCCTAATTCTTCTCTATTTGAAGTGTGGGGAAATGTATTTGGTATGCCCTATAATTGACAAGTGGATTTTCCAGAATACAATCGCATGGAATGCTATCATCTCAGTATGCCTTTCCATAGCTTGGCATGTAGCTATTGGAATGTCAAGCTTACACTATGCTTGAGGTGGATTTCATCTACATGAAAAGGTATAGCTTGGATTACATCGAAAGAATATCCGTTGGAGAGTTCTTTTACTTATGCTCATTTATTGTATTCCTTTTCATTGATCTTTTACCATTGTAAAAGCCTAAGCTTTACACATGTAAAAGGATAAAGAGACAGCTAAAATTCCATGAATTTGTGGTGGTTGAGTTGCATATAACCAATCAATCAATCACCTAAAATTAGATCAAACTAGATTTTCACTTTTCCTAGATTATAGGAAAGTGAATTGACTCCCTCCAACAACCATTCCCACCTTTGCTTGAATTCAAAATCCACTTGTAGAACTCGTGGAGCACTTCTATAGTTTATATAAAGACTTCAAATCACTTGTACATTATATGGAAGAATATACATACATTTGTGACCATGATTGTCTTGCTCCTTCATTTTTCTACATCATCTTCCTCGATGGTGTATAATTTATTTCTATAAATTTGAAAAGCATTTGATTTAGTAGATTGGGAGAAATGTCAGTTTTGCTGTCTCAAGGTAAACCTCTATGTATTCCTGAAAAATAAGAGGTACCACTGTTGAGTGTCAGGCTCATTCCAATAGCATATTTTTCTTATTCCTTATAATCTTGTGCATTACATACAATCAACCATATGCGTATCACTCCCATAAAAGGAGGTTTTCTAATTGTAATCACATTGGTCTCTATGAGCATTTGAAGTTCATTGTCTCATCCAAAGATAGTAAGTTTTTTGAGCTAGTCGATGTGCAAACCTATCTCTTTTATATGGACTCTTTCTCCTTGATGATCCAAATTAAATAATGCATTTTATTGCACTTATCACATGATTATAAGGTCTATTTGAGTCTCCATAAGCTCAAGATCTGATCTTGTGCCGGTTGGCTAGACCAAACTTCATCGTTTTGCAACTTACTTTTCTACCTCCTACAAGCTTCCCCAAGCTCTTTCAATGGTATCACAGCTGTCACGAGGAAGGAGATAAGGAAGAGAGCTCACACACACTCTCTCACTCTCAAGGAGAAGCACACACACAGATTGAGGCAAGGAAGAATGATCTTCTTCTTCTTCTTCTATTACATAAAAGGAATGTACAAGAATGACCTAAAAACAAGAATACAACCAGTGCAATATATAAAGACCAATACATAAGGAAAAACCTAATGTGCGCGAATGAGTGAGCTGGCAAGAAACAAATGTGCCATCACTCTCGGTAGATGAATCTAATAAAGCTCAATGAAGTATCCCTAACATATACCGGCGTGACCACTATACATGTCAGAGAAACGAAAAACTGGTACGTGTCATCCTTGATCATCACATGTTGAGCTTGATATCTCAACGCTCCCCCTCAAGCTCAATGCCATATCCTGTAATCCAAGCATCTTCCGAAACTTCTTCAACTTCTCAGCTCCAAGTGCTTTGGTGAAAATATTAGCAACCTGCTCATCTGTTCTCACATAAACAAGATCAATATCACCTACTAATACCTTCTCTCTGATGAAGTGATAATGTACCTCAATATGCTTTGTTCTAGCATGGAAAACAGGGTACCGTGCTAACTGTATGCTGCTAAGATTATCACAATAGATAGTGATAGGCTTTTGCACTTCCATACCTAAATCTGCAAGTAACATCTCCAGCCATGATGCCTCACATGCTGCCATTGCAGCACCTCTATACTCAGCCTCTGTGCTCGACAAAGCAACAATGGGTTGCTTCTTACTGCTCCATGTAATAGTTGCACCTCCAAGTGAGAAAAGAAAGCCACTAGTAGATCTTCTATCTGGAGTACTACCAGCCCAATCTGCATCGGTGTATCCATGAACCTGCAAATCTACACCATCTTCATAAAACAATGCATAATCCAAATTAGCACTCACATAACATAGAGTGCGCCTCAGAGCATCCAAATGTGGCTTCCTAGGAACCTACATAAACTGACTTTCAAGTCCAACAATGTAGCTTAAATCAGGCCTTGTAATTGTAAGATATATAAGACTTCCCACAATTTTCCTGTACATAGTAGCATTTTCCAATGCTTCACTTGATGTAGTATCCAATTTCAAATTCTGATCTAAAGGCATAGAAATTGGCTTACAATCAGCCATACCATACTTTTGCAGCATATTCAAGGCATATTGCCTTTGTGACATCCATATACCTGTTTCTGTATGTATAAACTCAATGCCCAAGAAATAGCGCAGCACACCAAGATCTTTCATGTCAAATTCCTGCATAAGAAGTTTCTTTACCTCTTTGATGCTTTCTTCATTATCACCACCTACAATCATATCATCAACATAAATAGCCACAATACTGATGCCATCATCAGCCTTCCTTGCATATAGTGAATGATCTGCATCACACATAGAAAACCCAATGCTGGTTAAGTAATCAGCAATCCTTGCATGCCATGCACGCGGTGCCTGCTTCAGCCCATACAAAGCCTTTTGCAACCTGCAAACATATTCTGGATGCTTTGAATCTTCATATCCTTGTGGCTGGTCCATATATACTTCTTCCTGTAACTCACCATGTAGGAAAGCATTCTTCACATCCATCTGATGCAAAGTCCATCCTTTTGCTGTAGCTAATGCAACAAGTGTCCTAACAGTAGACATTTTAGCTACAGGGTTGAATGTTTCCTCATAATCAATGCCATATGTCTGTGCATATCCTTTAGCTACCAATCGTGCTTTATACCTGCTTATGCTACCATCATCATTATGCTTTACCTTGTAAACCCATTTACAACCTATGGGTTTCTTTCCTTGCGGCAATGGAACCAGCTTCCATGTATCATTTCCATAGAGTGCAGCCATCTCCTCATCCATAGTTTTTTCCCAATCTACATTACCAATTGCATCTTCAAAACAAGAAGGTTCAGCATCTTGTATTACCTTTGTCATGTAGGCACAATGGCGAGCCATGTAACTATCATATGTCAATCGTTGCACTGAATTACGCATCCTCCCAAATCTTCTTGGTCCTGGGTCACTTCTTCTTGTATCATCTGCATGTGCCCTTCTTACTCCTGGAGTCTTCACAGAGGGCAATCCAAGTTCCTCATCAAGACTCTTTTCTGAATCGCTTGAATCTCCATCAACGTCTTCAAAACCTGCACCTGTTTTACTACCAACGTAAAGCTTTTCTTTACCTTTCTTGGATGTATTTGATGAATTTGCTGGACTGAAATTTCCACGCAAACTTCCACTCAATGGATTTGAGTTGGAACTATTGCTTGGTGATGCATCCGGTCCACTCAAAACCTGAGATTCTGCACTTGATTTTTCAGCATTTTCTTTGTCATTTGGTTCAAGACTCAGTCCTTCTTTGGCATCTGCATAGAAGCTTGACATTTCATCAAATACCACATCTCTGCTCACCTTTACCTATCGTGTGAGTGGGTTATAACATTTATATCCCTTTTGCTCAAGGGAGTATCCAATGAAGACACACTTTTCTACTTTTGGATCAAGCTTCGTTCTCAATTCATCTGGGACATGTACATATGCAATATAGCCAAAAACTTTCAGATGTGATGAGTTTGGCTTTTTACCTGTAAACTTCTCTTCAGGTGTAATTTGATGTACAGCAGCAGTCGAAGTTCTGTTCATGATGTATACAGCAGTATGCACAGCTTCTGCCCAATAACAATGAGGCATATTCTTCTCAGCCATTAAGGCTCTTGCTATTTCTGCAATATGTCTGTTTTTGCGTTCAGCAACACCATTCTGTTGTGGTGTGTACCTGCATGAAAACTGACGCCGAATTCCATGATTTTTTAGAAAACTGCTGAACTCATTTGACATGTATTCACCTCCTCCATCAAATCTTAATGTTTGAATGTACTTCCCTGTCTGCGTTTCCACCATAACTTTAAAATTCCGGAAGTGAGTAAACACCTCGCTCTTCTCTTTCATGAAATATACCCATACTTTGCGTGTACGGTCATCAATGAAAGTAACATAAAACTTGCAACCGCCCATAGATGTGGTCTTTGCTGGACCCCAAACATCTGTATGTACTACTTCTAGTACATTCTCACTAACATGCTTGTCATGTGGAAATGATGCTCTTGATTGTTTACCAAATTGACATGTTGCACATACCTTTTGCATTTCTGCAACTTTGAAATTTGGTAGTCCATGGACAATCTCCTTTGACTGCATTAGTTTCAGCCTTTGCAAGTTTGCATGTCCAATCCGTTTGTGCCATATCTCTATATCTACAATAACTCCTGCACCTTTTGCAAACATGGCTGCATTCATTTCAGGAATCTTCACATTTAAGGTGAACATCCTACCCACTTTGTTTCCTTTGGCAACCAATCGCCCATCCTGTTTGTACTCTTCTACATATAATCCATCAGCATTGTACCTGACTTGTAATCCATGGTCAACCATTTGTCCAACAGAAACCAGATTCTTCATTATATTTGGAACATGCAGCACATCAGCAAGATGTTTTACCTTTCCGTCCACCATAGACAATGCTATGTTTCCTGTATGCTCAATAGGATGCAATGTGTCATTACCTGTTTCAACATATCCAAGAAACCATTCTGCATGACTGGTCATGTGATTTGAAGCACCTGAATCAACATACCAGACATTATCATTCGATTTTGAAACACCAGTAGACATCGTATTCATCATGTGATGTTGAACCATAAATAGCTTCTCAGAATCATCTGCACTTGTGGATGCATAGTTGTTTTGCTGCCTTCTGTTATTTTGATTCTTTAACCTGCAATCACGTTCAAAGTGTCTAGGTTTACCACAATTCCAGCATCCTTTACTATCATTACTTGAATCATTTCTTTGGAAATTTCTGCGACCTCTTTGGCTCCCCCTGCCTCGAAACTGTCCTCTTCCTCCTGCATGATTCTGTTGTTGACCTTGGTCTTGGTTACTGTTTCCTCTTCCACTTCCAAAACCTCTACCTCTGCCTCTTCCTCTACCAGAGTAGAATACCCGCTCAGAACTGGGCTTTCCTTGGGAGTTTGAATCCTCACCAAGATTCTTTTCTTCAATGATTAGCATAGAGACCAAATCAGCAAAATTCAAAATATTTTCCCTGGTCTGTATAGAAGTTCTGAACTGCTTATATGTAGCTGCTTAACCACGAAGGCACACTTCCACCTTATCATCATCATCTACATTCATGCCAATAGATGCAAGTGACTCACATATGCTTTTGATTTTTAGAGTGTAGTCACTTACCGACATGCTCTTTTTCTCCAATGTATGCAGCTCGTTCTTGAGTTGCAATTTCCGTGCCTTTGTATTGGTCTCGTACAAAGTGACCAAACTGTTCCAAGCCTCTTTTGGAGTCTTGGCATCCTATATGTGTCCAATCATGCTATCCTGAATGCTAACAGATAGCCAATACATTACCTTTCGTGCTCCTTGATTCCATTCCTCATATGCTCTTAACTGTTCTGTAGTCTGATTCCTTTCTGGTAACTACGAAGCATTTTCATTCTCTCCTTCGATGTACTTCCAGTAGCCTTTTCCCATCAGGAAATTCGTCATTCTGAATCTCCAAGCATGGAAGTTGTTCTTGTCCAGCTTATCGCTCATAAGCTGACTCATTCCATCTGCGTTTGCCATTTCTCCAACAATTCACAACACCACAACACACTACAAGCAGCACTTCTGCTTGAACACTGTCGCACTATGATGTGACAGTTCGATCTTAGAAAAACACAGTTTTCGTGTATCAACAGTACACGAAATTGCTTGGAATTCTGGATCTGGAATATATGAGTGTCGCCCACAACGCAAGTTACAGTTTCTGAAACTGACCTGGTTTTTCTGTGGGCCCCACCTTGTAGGCTCGAAACGGAGGTCGGGATTTTCGTAGCAAACGGAGGCCATTTGTGAAATCACGTTTTCTCCATGCCTTTCCAGGTAGTCTTCACCGTCGCCTTCTCCACGAGCTCTCTACAGCCACGCTGGCTCTGATACCATGTCACGAGGAAGGAGATAAGGAAGAGAGCTCACACACACACTCTCACTCTCAAGGAGAAGCACACACACACATTGAGGCAAGGAAGAATGATCTTCTTCTTCTTCTTCTATTACATAAAAGGAATGTACAAGAATGACCTAAAAACAAGAATACAACCAGTGCAATATATAAAGACCAGTACATAAGGAAAAACCTAATGTCCGCGAATGACAAGAAACAAATGTGCCATCACTCTTGGTAGATAAATCTGATAAAGCTCAATGAAGTATCCCTGACATATACCGGCGTGACCACTATACATGTCAGAGAAACGAAAAACTGGTACGTGTCATCCTTGATCATCACATGTTGAGCTTGATATCTCAACAACAACTAGATCAAGATGGGTGATGGCTTTCCCTCAATGATCGAGAATCTTGATGGACATAAATGTGTGTCTTGGAAAATTAGAATGGAGTCCTATTTGCAAGGTAGAAATCTTTATGGAATTGTAGTAGGTGATGAAGCTATGCCTATTCCAAGATCCAAAGGAGGACCTACACAAGAGGAGACAGATAAGCTCACACTTTGGTGTGTAAGGGATGCTCAAGAAAAGTTGTACATACTAAACTCTATCTCGTACTTTCTATTACCATGTATTAGAGGATGTTTGTTACCAAGGTCAAGGAGGTTGCGGATCAGTTAGCATCCATTGGAGAGCTGATTGAAGAAGAGGTCATCATGAGGAAAATTCTCAATAGCATTCGAAGTGATAAGCATTGGCAATCCTTCACCACAACTTATGATCTCATCATGGATGTGCGAACTCCAGACTTCCACATCTTTCTTGGACAACCCTTCAACCAAGAGGCCAACAATAGTGTAAAGGAAGGTAACTCCTATCATGGTAATTCAACTAGTGCTCTATATGCAGAGAAGAAGGACAAGAATCTGAAACGCACGAAGAAGGAAGAAGAGGAGACTTCCCAATCCAACTTTGCAAGCAAAAGCAAGTGGAAAGGGAAGAAAAAAGGACCAAAGCATGATAAAACCAAAGGTAAGAATGTTCAACCTTGTGCCATTTGTTATAAGACCAACGACACCACTCAAGATTGTTGGTTCAATGGGAAGACCTAGAACACAACTTGAAGAATAAAAATAGAGGCTATAATGGAAGGGACCTCAACAATTATTCAGAAGATAAATCACATGAAGACTCATTGCTTCTTATGAATCTAAGCCATAAAGAAAGTAAAGAAGATGATCATTTGTTCTACATAGATTCAAGATGTTTGAATCATGTTGCAGGCAACATCGCTCTTCTATCTAATTTGGAAAGTCCAAAGCATAGACATAAAGTACAAACAAGGGATGACCCAAAGCACAATGTGGAGAAGATTGGTAATGTCAAAGCTTCCAATGGTAGGGTGAACTTATCACTAACTAAAAGCCTAATAAGTGTTGGCCAAATAGTTCAAAAAGGCTTGCAAGTTAGCTTCACCCAACATGGAGCTTTTGTGGAAGATCCATGTCAAGGCTTCAAGAAGATAGCCAGAGGTGAGAAGCATGGTAGGCTCTTTACTTTTGAAGAAGGAGAAACCAGGAAAATAGCTCTATTCACTTTTGGGTCTCAAACCCTAAGTGAGCTTGAAGTGTGGCATAAGAGACTTGCTCATGTGAATGAAAGAATGTTGAAGGATATATGCAAGGATGAAAGTGTTCTAGGACTACCAAACATATCGAAGCAACACATGATCAACATAGTGATGCATGTGAGATTGGGAAAGCACAAAGGCAAACATTCAACCACAAAGGCTACATCCAAAACAACGTATTGGACTTAGTACATATAGATGTATGGGGACCAAGTCAAGAATCTTCATTGATAGGATCAATGTATTATGTCTCATTAAATAATGACCATAGTAGATGGACTGCTCTATGTTGGAAGAGATGGATGGATACTTCAAGGAAGTGAGGTGGTACTGCTAAAACCTGGTTAGTACCTACCCGAAATCACTTTAGAGTTTGATACTAGGCCCTCTTACCTTGCAAATGACACCAAGAAAGTACATATGTACTTTGGAGTTGATCCTTGAAACAATTGAATCAAAACGGACTACTTTATGAATAGCTAGTGTCACAAAACTTGCTATTTTAATCCACATACCTGTTGGTTCTTTTGCTTAGTGCTCACAGTACAGTAACAATTGATTAAATTCCTTTTGAGTGAATTCAACTAGCTTAGATAGCTAATGATTGCAAGTGTAATAATCTAAAAAAATGAACTATACACTAAGAAAGAAGTTTAGCAATCCAAAGCTTACCCTCGATTTTTTAGGGACTAACCAGTAGATTCCCTGTAAGCACTTTGACGATGATTTCTCCCAGATGGCTGAACCAAATGCTTTGAGATTTTGAAAGCACAAAGTGGAATTCAAGCTAGTTCCAACATGCTATAGACCATGCAAAATGGTTGAGAAATCATTGAAATATGACTAGAGACAATTCATTGTTCTGAGTAGTCATGGCAGAGAAGTAGAGAGAGATGATCCGTGTACGAGATCATTGGCATTGTAATGATGCTCAATGATAGTGGTTTAAGTGAAGTATGATGTAAATCACTTAGCTTCTACAAATGGTCAAGCAATAAGCATAGAAAGAGGCACCATGGCCGCAAGATTTTACAATGTCTCTTTATAAGATTTTTTCCTCCAAGTTTGAATTTGAATTCAAACTTGGCTTCACCTAAAAGTGATTCCTCCAATTTAGGAGTTATTTCATCAAATGATATTCGTAGCTATTGTTCTTCCTAACTCCATGAAATTTTGTCTTTTACAACATTCTCTCAAGGTAGAAACCTTTTACAATGGTAAATGATCAAATGTTACAATCTAAGGTTCTCATCCTTCATCAATTGCTTCCTCATATTGCTTTCCATACTAAGCCAAATTGTTAAGGCTTGTATATTTGCACCAACAGCTCCCCCTCAAGCCAAACATTTTGGCTTGCATTGCTTCATCTATCTTCTTGTATATCTTGCAATCCAATCATGGTTTTAAACCTGCAAATCTTAGTACCATCAAGTGCTTTGGTTAACAAGTCAGCACATTTCATATTTGTAGATACGTATGCTAATTGAATCTCCTTGCTCAAGAGTTTCTCTCTAACATAGTGATAGTGCACTTCTATGTGCTTGGTTCTTGCATGATAAATGGGATTGGGTGCAAGATGCAAAGAACTAGTGTTATCACCAAAGATCATAGGTGAATGAGTGTGAAGTCCCAAATCTTAGTAGAGCAATCTAATCCAAATAGCTTCTTGTGTAGCACTTGCTAATCCCCTATATTTAGCCTCTGTTGCAGATATAGCAAAAATAGGTTGCTTCTTTGAAGACCATGGAATAGTTTTCTCACCTGCAAAAGATAAATACCTATAAGTACTCCTTCTGTCATCCTTACATCCTGCCCAATCTGCATTTGAGTACAACTTTATATCTAAATCTCATGTGTACAGGAAGTAAAGTCCTTGGTTTTGAGTACCTTTTGTTGACGACATGATTGCTCCTACGTCATCTACATTTGTATCCGCATGAGTGCATCTCCATTTTGTATCCAGGAGGCACTCCATTTCTAGTCTATTTCCATTTTATATTGTATTTCCTTTGTATTTGGGTACCTTACCATGTGCTTCTACTAGTTGTATTCATTCTCCTTTCAGGAGACTTATCCCACATATGATGTACTTTTGAGAGCCCCTCCCAAATCTATATAAGGAGGGCCTCTCCTCTCATTTCTACTTGGTTAGAAGCTAGAGGAGCCTCCTCCATGCTCTTGGCAAGCTCATTTCTAATCCACATGAGTTTATCCATTTCATGGTCTACTCATTTTGTGTCTCACACATTCTTTGTTTTGTGAGAGTACTTTACTTTTCATTTTGCTTCCACGTGTGTACTCTCTACATGGTATCAGAGCACTAGGTGGAGGTCTTGGTGGTGCGTTTGGTGGTTCTTTGGTGGTGGTGCTTTACTTTGGTGGTGTGCTTTCTCCTTATTGAGAGAAGCTTTTTGCCATCAATTTTTTGGGACTCATTTTGCCCATTTTCCCACCCTCCCATTCTTTTCTTAATCAATTTGTTCACATTTTACCCACATTTGCCCACCCTCACACCCGCATTATGATTGCATTAGTGGTTCTTTCACGACTATAATCTATGTGTGGAGACTATATACTGTGTGGTCATGTAACATGGCAGTTTGTTGAGCTAGTTGCATGCATCTCAGATTTTGAAAGTGCCTATAAAAACTTTTTCAAGTATCTCCATTTGAATTAATTTTTGTAATATTTCTATCCATTCCGATCATTTCTGCACACCATATTGCTTTTGCACACCATATCATTTTTGCACACCATATGATTAGCAAATTCCTCCATCTCCTGGTTGGACTTCTCTAACGTGAGATGACAGAATGAATGGCTGATTACGAAATTTGAGAATGAGAGGTGGTGGTGTAATGGGACCAGGAGAACATTTGTCCGAAAGGATTTGAGCTTCCTCTTGCCTTACAACAGGCACACGTCGCCCACCGGGGAACGGAGGAAACTTCCATCTCGAGATGCATTTTTGAAGTACTCACCCCATAAGCTAGCTTGTTTGGGGACGAAAGAGCGTTTGTCATCACTGCTAAAGAACAATAAGAGTTTGTATGTGCTTCAGGGTGTCCACTGTTGATACCTTTGCGAAGGGTGCACGTTAGCAGAGTGTTGTAGCCTGTACCACTACCATTTCTATGTTGCTAGAGAGAGAGAGAGAGAGAGAGAGAGAGCAGAGCTCCACCTGTTTGAGACTTCTTCTGAGAACTCCTATTCGGGAGTGATTTTGACGATGTTCAGATTGCCAGGATCTTGAGATCCAGTCATCTAAGAGAGAGACATACTCTCTACTCTATAGCGCTCCCCTCTCTCATGCCACGGGAGAGTATCAATATCCGGTAGCATCGGCTGTAAGCTACCAAGACTGACATCAGTCAGATAAATCCATGGCCCAATTCGAGGGCATCCCTCAGCAGCACCAGAAATAAAAGCGTGCAATTTTTTAATAATGTGCATTAGAAGATAGGCACGAACACGGTAGGATCAGGTGCAATTTAGGTTCGCTAAATATAGAATTGACATGATTCTCTCACATGCTTTGGTCTACATTCACTATATTATGCATCACGATTGTCTGTTGATGCTACGCGCCATCTCAGCAGGAGGCATAACATGCCAATCAACCCCTACGTTTTGAGCTTGACGCATTGAGGCGGTGATGCATTCACAGCACTGCAATCCAATCTTGGAGTGGGCTCTACAAACTTGGCCTATCTAAAAGCATTTGTATTTGATGCTATTTGTGTTCTAGCGTACACTATTGATGACGGAAGCTGCACCATATCGTTTTTTTTCTTTATAGAATCCATGTGATGTTTCACAGAACCCATGAGACTCTCTGGCGCCAGCAAAAGGTTGGGAATATATTTGCATACGATTTGCGATTGCATTGCCATCATCATTGTTGTCGACATACATTATGATTTATGATTGCATCTTCTGCATTTCTTTGGCCATGACTTGCTTGCACTTATTCATGATTGATGTATTATGCCATGCTATTTAATTTGGCTTTTTTTTTTGGCATACCATATGATGTCATAGGGCTCGCGAGTCACCACAGGCTCAAAACCACTCTAAAGCCATAAAAACTTATCAATTCTCACAATGTCAAATTTATGACCCTTCGTCCAATTTTGATGGACCCTTTGTAAGTCATATTTATGACTCATTAGGATACCTTTGTAATCATAGACCTGAGCACAGATCATATTTTTTTCCTCCAGAACACAACTTGGACACTTTGGCACTAAGTGCCCCATCTTTGTACATCAAGAATATAGGAAGAAGAATCTCTTGTGTGTGCAGGTGTGGGTTGGAGGCTAATCTAAGCCCACCCAAAAAACTCTCTCCAAGTATCTAAGCCTACTCTAAGGCTCCATTGGTGTACAACGGGCTAATCTAAGCCCTCTCCTCTCGTGTCGACTTATCTTGGTGTTGTATAAGTGCAGGGCTACTCTAAGCCCCCCCGTCCCCAAGAATTTTAAGTGTGGTGTCCAGTTGTTCATTTGAAGCTTTGCAATTATTTTGAAGCGCTATTTTTGGCAAGTATCTTTGATAGTGTTTCTAAACACTTTATCCTCAAAACTTTGTAATGACCAAAAGTGAAGGTAGCTCATTATCTATGGCTAACTTCTTACCCTCTTTCACTCCTATTTTTATGCCTAAGGATGAACGCCTCAATGGACAAAATTACAATGTATGGAAAGATGTCATGCGCGCATATCTCTACATGAATCTCTTGCATGAGGTAATAGACAGGTCAGACCCCGAACCCAATAGGGATACCAACTTAGACAATTGGCATGTGTGGAATTTCAAGGACAAAAGAGCTTTAGGCCAGTTGTTACTTGCCTATGAAGAACTGACGAAAGGACATATCAGGGCCTGTAAGACATCCAAGGACACTTGGGATACATTAGCCGCTTTGTATGAAGACAAAAGCCCTTTGAAAATTTATGCATTAGAGGTCGAGTTTCATAATTTGACCATTCGGCCACACGACACAATTACCAAGTTCATAGCTCAATTTGAGGACTACCAGCGTAAATTAGTACTATGTGGTAGGCAGATCTCTAGTGAAGACATGGCCATTAGGGTTCTTAACAAGTTACCTAAGTCGTACGAGACATTTGTCACAACTTTGTATAATCGCGGCCAAGTCTTAACTTGGGAAGAGGTTCATCGACTATTGCTCCTTGACGACTCACGAAACTTGGATCAAGGAAGTTGAGAATGAAGCTTCGACTAAAGTTAAAACCATTAGATCAGATGGAGGTGGTGAGTTTATCAATCATGACTTTGATAACTTTCTCAACCAGAAAGGGATCAAAAGACAAGTCACTCAGCCGCATACTCCATGCTAGAATGGAGTAGTTAAAAGAAAGATATGTAGTGTGATGGAAATGGCAAGAACTATGCTTCATCACAAGGATCTACCCTACAAGTTCTGGGCAGAAGTCGTGCATACTGCCATTCACATTCTTAATCGAGGATTTACAAGTGCATTACACAACAAAACACCCTTTGAAGCATACTATGGAAGAAAACTAAACGTGAATTACTTTGAGTCTTTGGTAGTGAAGCTTTTGTCCATGTACCAAAAGAAGATAGAAACAAGTTACAATCAAAGTCCAAGAAACACATATTCATAGGATACAATGACGAATCAAAGGCATACCATCTATATGATATGGAAAACCACTCCGTCACCATTTTGAAGGATGTGATCTTCAATGAAGCTTCCTCATACTCAAGAAAAGATTCAAGTATAAGTCTTAGTCCACCTATCTACACTCTACAAGGGGACTCAGTATTTCCAAACTCCAACTCAGAAGCAAGTACTTCAAGTCATCCGAGAAGATCTCAAAGACTTATTGACAAGAGATAGCGAGAACAAAGTCATTATGTCAATTACAACTTAATGCATCAGATTCAACAAATCTCATAACCATCTAGTTACAAAGAAGCTCAAGGACAACCTGAGTGGGAAGAAGCTATGCAAGTAGAAATGGATGCAATTGAGAAGAACAAAACTTGGACTCTTGTACCTAAGCCCACAAATCATCAAGTCATAGGAGTTAAGTGGCTCTATAAAGTTAAGTACAAGTCAGATGGCACATTAGACAAGTACAAAGCAAGGTTGGTAGCTAAGGGATACAAGCAATAACATGGCATTGACTATGAAGAAACCTTTGCTCCTACTGCAAGATTCACAACCATAAGAATCATCTTAGCACTAAGTGCTCACTTTAAGTGGCCCATTTACCAGCTGGATGTCAAAAGTGCATTCCTCAATGGAGATCTTCAAGAAGAAGTATATGTTGAGCAACCTGAAGGCTTCAAGATCAAAGGAAAGGAAGATCAAGTGTACAAACTTCACAAAGCACTTTATGGACTCAAGCAAGCTCCCAGGTCCTGGTATGAAAAGATTCACAAGTTCTTTGAAGACAAGGGATTTCATAGAAGCATTGCTGATGCTAATCTCTATATCTATCAAAAAGAGTCCTTAGTAGCCATCATCATTCTCTATGTAGATGACTTGATCTTGACAGGCTCTGACGAATAATGCATCCAGTTCATCATCACACAGCTTCATCTTGAGTACTCTATGACAGATCTTGGATTACTTCACTACTTCTTGGGTATGGAAGTTTGGAAAACAAAAAAAGGTATATTCCTATCACAGAAGAAGTATTGCTCTGATCTACTTTCTAGATATAACATGGACCAGTGTCGCTCAATTTCTACACCACTTGATCCAAACATCAAGCTTACATTGGAGGACTCATCATCACTTGGGATGTGCATACCTATCGATAGCTTGTTGGCTCATTACTCTATCTTGCCAACACTAGACCAGATATTGCTTATGCAATTGGTATACTCAGTCAATTTGCACATCAACCTCATCAGACTCATTGGGATGCTGCTCAGAGACTGCTTCGATACCTTGCCCTCACCCGACATCATGGTCTTTGGTATAGAGGGAGCATCCAACTCACCGGATATTCAGATTCTGATTGGACTGGTGATTCTGATTCTCAACCATCTACTTTTGGATATATATTCTTGCTTGGCGCAGGACCTATATCTTGGGCAAGTAAGAAGCAGCCTACCATTGCTCTATCATCTATAGAGGTCGAGTACTGAGCATCTAGCTTTGTAGCATATGAGGCCATCTAGCTTCGATGTTTATTATCTGACATTGGTGTTTTGGAGGATACTCCGACATGTATTCGCACGGACAGCCACTCAGCCTTGGCCATCGCCAAGAATCCAGTGTTCCATGCACGGACGAAGCACATCGAGATCTAGTACCACTTCATCCGTGATAAGCTCATATCTTAGGAGCTTACTCTGGAGCAGTGTACCTCGCAGGAGAACCTGGCAGACATGTTCGCGAAGGCTCTACCTCCGGTTCCGCTTCAGCACTTGGTGGACCTCTACAACATTCAGCCGCTCTGAAATGGAGCTGTAGAGGGGGTGTTGATGACATGATTGCTCCTACTTCATCTACATTTGTATCCGCATGAGTGCATCTCCATTTTGTATCCAGGAGGCACTCCATTTCTAGTCTATTTCCATTTTATATTGTATTTCCTTTGTATTTGGGTACCTTGCCATGTGCTTCTTGTTGATATATTTAGGTAGTGATGTGTGTGAACACACTAGGACCGCCGGGGCACTTTTTTCCCTCTTTAGGAGGTTTTTTTCCCCCCGCTTGTATATATGCCTATTGCCCTAATGGGCTACTTATCTTTGTACATTCTCTAATATACATTCACTATTGTGTGTTTGTGCTCCAAGCTTCTTCTTCTTCCTTATGTTGTTCGCGTGCTTCCGTAGACATCTATCTCCAACAATTGGTATCAGAGCAGGTCGTCGCTTCATCTAGGGCGCCGTCGACACTCCTCCGTTTGCAGTCTCAGAATTGCACGAATTTTGGTGAGCATACTCAGCGTGTTTCGGAGATCAAAACTGCTTCGCTCTGTGGTGCCCAAATCGTGATCTGAGCTCGTTTTGCCCTCCGAACGCACTATCGCAGCACTTGTGTAGGCTATTTCGTCTTTTTGTGCCAAAGGTATATACCAATTTCTGTTCACTAGATTAAGCGTCTCGGAGTGTGCTAGAGGTCTAGCAGAACTTGTCAGGGTAGTTCTGTTCAACTTTTTGATATATAGTCAATTTTCTGCATCAAGGTATTTTAGTCACCGGCCATGGCTGAAAGCAGTGATGTATTCCGTATGTTGGCTGTTGAGGATAAGTTGGATGGTACCAACTACCCATTATGGGCTTATATGATGCGACATGTATTGGTTGCAAAAGGACTGTGGAACATTGTGTAGGGTGTTGAAAGACGTCCTGTTACACCTGCAACTACAAGTACTGCAAATATAGGTGCTGGAGCTGATGAAGATGGTGTCGAAGATGATATTCCGCAGATTCCTGTTCGTGCTGTTGTTTCTGTTGCACCTACTGTAGAGCAAATTCGTTGGGATGGCAGAGATGCCCAGGCACATGCATTGATAGCCTTGTCTGTCAAACATGCCATTATTCCTCATATTCGCTCTTGCAGAACAACTAAGGATGCTTGGGATGCACTAACCACATTGTACCAAGCTAGGAATGAGGCTCGTGTTCCTTACCTCCGAAAACAGTTGGAGAGTCAGCACATGAATGAAGGTGATTCTATGGACAGTTTCCTAACAAAGATCAAAGATTTGAAGGAACAGTTGATTTCTGTTGATGAGGTTATACCAGATAGATCACTTGTGTAGACCGTTCTGAATAGTCTTCTTGAGTCATATCAGAGTTTTGCTTCTACTCTTCGGTTGATGATGAAAGGCAATCCGAATGCCTTATCATTTGAGGAGTTATTCTCTGTTCTATTGTAGGAAGATCAATCCAGGCAGAACAGGTCCATTATGCGTGTTGCAGATCAAGCTTTCCTGGCTAGTCAGAAGGGCAAAGGAAAATGGAGCTCTTCTACTAGTAAGCAAAAATCTGCAAATGCTGCACATTCGAAGAACCAGGATAAAGATGAGAAGAAATCAGAAAAGCAAAAATTGTTTTGCAAGTACTGTAAAGGGAATGATCATATCGTAAAGAACTGTCCAAAACTTGCTGCAAAAGAGGCAAAGAAGAAAGAGGCTGGAATGGTTGTTGCAGAGGCCTCTACACCAAAAATAGAGTCTGCAAATCTTGTGTAGGAAGAAGAATGGGCGTTTACTACTGTTTGAAGTTTTGACCCATCTTCTCATGAGCAGTGCATGTCCGCAGTGGGCTCAGATTTTTGGTACTTTGACAGTGGGGCGACCAAACATATTACCTTGCAGCGCAGTTTCTTCTCTTCACTCGAGCTTGCCCCTACAGGGAATACTGTCACATGTGCCAATAACTCCTCTTATCCTGTTATGGGAGTTGGTAAGATCATTCTGACTACTGCTGATGGTAGTTCTTTCACCTTGTCAGATGCTTTATTTGTGCCAGGGATCAAGAAGAATCTGTTATCAGTTTCTGCATTAGCCAAGATTGTCTTGGTTGTGAAATTTATTGATGGCAGATGTATAGTTCATGATCTATCAAATCGCGATATTATTATTGCTTCTGGCATTTTATGTCGTGGGCTATATAAGCTCATAGGCTATGAAAGATCTGTGAATGATTCGGCATGTGCAGTTCATGATTCTCAGGCTATCTCAGATGCAAAGCTTTGGCATTCACGCTTTGATCATCTGAATTTTGCTAGTTTGCTACGCCTGTAGAAATCTGATATGGTGTCTTCTTTGCCCAAGCTTGAGGCACCTGACAAACATGTATGTAAAGGCTGTATTTTGGGCAAAATGAAGCGTTCCTCCTTTCCAAAAGATGGATCAGTTCGGGCTACGCAAAAATTGCAGCTTGTACATAGTGATGTCTGTGGTCCTATGCAGACACCTTCTTTTGGAAACTATCTTTACTTCGTGACTTTCATTGATGATTTTTCCAGGCATGCATGGGTATATCCATTGAAGGAAAAGTCCAAAGTGTTATTGTGCTTCAAACAGTTTTTGGTTTTGGCTGAAAATCTGTCAGCATGTAAAATGGGCACCCTTCGTTCTGATTGAGGGGGGGAATATATGTCTTCTGATTTTAATGCATTTCTGGCTGAATGTGGGATAAAACACCAGTGTACAGTGCCGTATACACCTCAACAAAATGGAGTTGCTGAACAGAAGAACAGGTCACTCATGGAGATGGCGAGGTGTATGGTCAAGAGTCAGGCTTTACCACATAGTTTCTGGCTTGAGGCTGTCATGTGTGCAGCATATGTACTTAACAGGTGTCCCACTAAAGCGCTACCGTCTATCACTCCATATGAGGCTTGGCATGATCGCAAGCCATCTGTTGCTCATCTGTAGGTTTTTGGTTGTTTGGCATATGCACTAGTGCATGAACAACATCGCAGAAAATTGGATGATAAGGCAGTAAAATGTATTTTTGTTGGGTACAGTTCTGAAAGTAAATGCTATCATCTATATCATCCATAGACTAAACGCATTCTGGTTAGCCATGATGTTGTCTTTGTGGAAGATGCTATTCAACCATTGCTTTCATGTACTAAGGAGACATCTGTTAGCTCTAAAGACATGTATGATACTTTGATGCCTCTTTTTACAGGTGGATAGTCTAGTGCTGGTCCTAATGAGGCAACTTCTCAGCCTTTGCAGGTTTCATATGATGATGCAGATCATTCCATTTCTGATGCAGATTTACATGATGCACTTGTTGATGAGAGAGCTGATATTGAGCAGGCTTTGCATGACAGCAAATTAGATGCACCTTTTTCATATCGTACTTGTTCAGGCTCTCATAGTGCCTCCTTTGCATCATATTGCTATGCTATGGTTGCGTCTAGCCTCTGTGATGAGAATGAGCCTGTTTCTTTTGATGAAGCACAGAATTCAAAAAATTGGATGGCTGCTATGCAATCTGAATATGATGCTATAATGAAGAATGGTACATGGTCTTTATGTGACTTGCCTCCTGGCAAGAAGGCCATTGGCACTAAGTGGGTATACAAGTTGAAGCGTAAACGTGATGGTACAGTTGACAAGTATAAGGCTAGGCTTGTTGCAAAGGGTTATGCGCAGGAAAGAGGCATTGATTTTGATGAGACCTTTGCACCTACATGCCGTATGACTACTGTTCGGAGCATTTGTGCACTTGTAGCCCATCATGGTTGGAATGTACATCAGTTGGAGATTAAAACATCATTTCTGAATGGTGACTTGCATGAAGAAGTGTATGTTTTTCAGCCCCGTGGCTTTGTGCAGAAAGGGCATGAAAACCAGGTGTGCAGGTTAAAGAAGGCGTTATATGGTTTAAAGCAAGCACCACGTGCTTGGTATAAGAAGATACATGCCTATCTGATTGCACAAGGTTTTGAGAATAGTCCAACTGAAAGCACCTTATATGTTAAGCATGCTAATGATGTGCTTCTGATCATTGTTGTCTATGTTGATGACATGCTGCTCACTGGTCCTATTGAGAAGCATATTGCTCATTTTAAGGCTGATTTGCATGCCCCATTTGAGATGTCTGATTTGGGGCATTTGCATCACTATTTGGGCATTCAGTTTATGCAAGTTGATGGTGGAATGGCTTTGTGTCAAACGAAATATATTGACACATTATTGCAGCATTTTGGCCTTGAAGACTGTAAGCCTATTGCCACTGCTATGGAGACAGGTTTATGATTGAGTCTTCATGATGTTGGAGATGCATTTGATGCTGTTCTCTATCAGCAGGCTATTGGATGCTTGATTTACTTATGCATTACTCGGCCAGATATTCAGTTTGTTGTCTCACAGATGAGTAGGTTTTATGCATTGCCCAGGAGTCACGCATTGGAAGGCGGTTAAGCACATCTTTCGCTACTTGTGGTACTCGACTACTTGGGTTGTTTTATCCCAAGGGGGGATCACTACCACCAGATTTGCATGCTTTTTCTGACTCAGATTGGGCTGGTTGCTATGACACTCGTGTGTCCACCAGTGGTTTTTGCTTCATGCTTGGTAGCTCATGTATATCTTGGTTGAGCAAGAAGCAGCCTACTGTGGCCACTTCCAGTTGTGAGGCTGAGTATAGGGCAACTTTCACAGCGACTGTTGAGTGTGTGTGGCTCAGATGCCTTATGGTTGATTTGGGTGTTGGCGAGTCTTCTGCCACCACCATCTTCAATGACAGTCAGAACGCATTGGCAATTGCGAGGAACCCTGTGTTCCATGCTCGCACTAAGCACATTGAGGTGCATTATCACTATGTCAGGGAGAGGTTCTCTGCTGGGGAGATCAACTTGGCATATGTGCCCACGCAGGAGAACATTGCAGACCTTTTCACGAAGGCTCTGCCTAGGGAGAAGTTTGAAGCTTTCCGCAAAGCTTTGGGCTTACTTCCTTTTGTGGAGTGATTTCCACATAGCTTGGCACTTCCTTATACATGAGTGCTAGCTCCTTGTTCACCGCATCACTCCCAGGGGGGATATGTTGATATATTTAGGTAGTGATGTGTGTGAACACACTAGGACCGCCGGGGCACTTTTTTCCCTCTTTAGGAGGTTTTTTTCCGCTGCCTTGTATATACGCCTATTGCCCTAATGGCCTACTTATCTTTGTACATTCTCTAATATACATTCACTATTGTGTGTTTGTGCTCCAAGCTTCTTCTTCTTCCTTGTGCTGTTCATGTGCTTCCGTAGACATCTATCTCCAACACTTCTACCAGTTGTATTCATTCTCCTTTCAGGAGACTTATCCCACATATGATGTACTTTTGAGAGCCCCTCCCAAATCTATATAGGGAGGGCCTGTCCTCTCATTTTTACTTGGTTAGAAGCTTGAGGAGCCTAGTCCATGCTCTTGGCAAGCTCATTTCTAATCCACATGAGTTTAGCCATTTCATGGTCTACTCATTTGTGTCTCACACATTCTTTGTTTTGTGAGAGTACTTTACTTTTCATTTTGCTTCCATGTGTGTACTCTCTACACCTTTGAGATACTTCAAGATTCTTTTAGCAGCTTCCAAGTGTGGTGCTCTAGGTTATGCATGAATTGGCTCAGAACACTTACTCCATAACATATGTCAATCCTTGTTAAGGTTGCATAGTTTAGACTCCCAACTATGCTTTGATAACCCCCAATGTCTTCAAGCAAATCACCTTCATGAGCACTCAATATATGATTTACCTCCAAGGGGTGCTAGCTACCTTTTCATTCTCCAAGTGGAACTTCTTCAACATGTTCTGCACATATTTCCTTTGAGTGATGTAATTTCAAGAGTAACTGTATACTAACAGAAGTCTAAGAAAATATTTCTAAAACCCTAGGTCAGTGATTTTGAACTCCTACATCATCTAGTTTTTGATCTGTTTGATGCCATTGGCATCATTACCTATAAGAATGATTTCATCAACATACATACATAAATATATCGTTTTTAAATTACTCCTCTTGACAAACAAAGAAGAATCTGCCTTGCTCATCATGAATCCTTGGTCTTGAAGATAAGTTGTTAACCTATGGTTCCATGCTCTAGGTGCCTGCTTCAAACCATAAAGAGCTTTATTCAATTGGCATACATGATTTACTTTGTTTGGCTCTTCATAGACAAGAGGTTGAGCCATATAAACCTCCTTTAAAATCCACCCGTTGAGGAAAGCATTTTTAACATCTCATTGATACATATTCCAATTCCTCAATGCAGCTACACTTACCAATACTCTGATGGTTGGCATCTTAGCCACACGTGAGAAAGTTTCTTCATAATCTACTCCTTGAGTTTGAGAAAAACCCTTAGCCACAAGCCTAGCTTTATACCTCTTTATGGATCTATCTGAGTTCCTTTTGATTTTGTAAATCCACCTAGAACCAATTTCCTTCATTGGCTTTCTTGGGTACTAACTCCCAAGTATCATTATCTTGGAGTGCTTCTATTTCTTCATCCATAGCCTCCTTCCATTCTACTTTGGAAGTATCATACCCATATCTAATTGTCTTTTTACTCTCTCTTTGTGATCTCCTTATGGCGTAGTTGGATGACTTAGGTATGTCTTCCAACCTCTTCATCTTGGCCTTGCCTTTTGATTTCCATGCTTTGAACTCCTCCAAGTTGAGGATATCCTCATCATCTAATTTGATGTCTTCAATTGTGCTTGGCTCCTCCTTGGTGAGGCTTGGAAATTCTTCTTCCAAGTCATGGCATTTTGACCTTCCTGCATTCACTATCAAACCAATGATCATTCTCTTCAAAAACATCTCTACTAACCATAAATCCTTTCTTGGATGGATTATAAAACCTGTATCCTTTTCTATTTATATCATACCCTATGAAGATGCATTTCTCTACCTTAGGGTCTAACTTACCTATGGTTTGAGATGGAACATGCATATAAGCAACACAACCAAATACTTTGCAATGTTCAAGTCATGGTCTCCTACCATGCCATGCCTCATAGGGGACCATCCCATCAAGGGACTTAGAGGGTAACCTATTAATAAGATAAGTGGCAGTATAAACACTCTCTGCCCACAAGTAATTAGGCTACCTTTTTTCATTAAGCATTGATCTACATGCCTCCACAATCAATCTGTTCCTCCTCTCTGCTATTTCATTTTGCTCATGACTATACCTAATAGTGATCTCTGTTTTGATACCTCTATCTTGCAAAAATGCATCAAATTCATTGGAGAAGTAATCACCTCCTCCATCTCACCTTATCCTCTTTAGACTCTTTTGTGTTTGGTTTTCCACAAGTGCAAGATATTTTTTGAAATAGTTGAACATTTCATCCTTATGTTTCAGGAATACAAGATAGTCCACGTACTGAAATCATTTTGAAATGACACATAATACCTTCAGCCTGAAATTGAAGGGTCCTTGCTTGGTCCCCACACATCGGTGTGGCAAAGTTCCAAATA
Organism: Ceratopteris richardii; assembly: GCA_020310875.1. Lineage (NCBI taxonomy): Eukaryota > Viridiplantae > Streptophyta > Polypodiopsida > Polypodiales > Pteridaceae > Ceratopteris > Ceratopteris richardii. Next base: position 22,465,624 of record CM035410.1, read on the forward strand.
ATCCTCATGCATATAGCTTTTTCTTGTAAAGGATAGATGTGTGATTTACCAAATTAACATGCACCACATTTATAGATCATGTGTTGCTTGGATACATTAGGTATCCCAAGCACACATTGATCTCTACATATCTGCTTCAATGTTCTCTCACCAATGTGCCCTAATCTTTTGTGCCATATCTCTAATTCAGATAGAGTTTGATCCTTATAATTGTAAAGTGCAATGTTTCTAGTGTCCTCAAGCTCAAATGTAAAAAATCTACCTCTTTTCTCTCCCTTGGCAATTCTTATGAATCCATGTTGGGGATCCTCCATAAAAGCTCCAAATTTATTGAACCTAACCTACAAACCCTTTTCCACTATCTATCCAACTCATCAAATTCTTTGTGATAGTAGGTATAACAAACTTTGCTCAACACATTCCTATTCCCATCAGTGTGGGATTTGAACTCAAGACCTACCAGTTAGGAGTATGATGGGCTAACCACTTCCCCCAAAAGCCATGGTGTGGTTCAACCATCTCTTACGGTGTGGTTCAACCATCTCCTGTCGGTTATATCTTGAGTCTAACACTCTCTTCCCCTTCTAGAGATCATTGTCCTCAATGATCAATCCTTGCTCTTCCCTTGGATTGATGTCCTCACCCTTGGATAGTCTCTTGAACCATCTTGTCCTCAACCTTGGTCTCTTGAGCCTTGCCTTTCCACTTCTTGGTCACTTTGCCTACAAACTTGCCTTACTCTCAACCTTGGTGTCTTGAGCCTTGCCTTTCTGCTTCTTGGCCACTTGCCTACGGACTGGCCTTGCTCTCAACCTTGGTATCTTGAACCGTGCCTTTCTGCTTCTTGGCAACTAACCTATGGACATGCCTTGCTCTCAACCTCGATCTCTTGAACATGGTTCTCACCCATGTTAGGTATCTTAGACCCCCAATCTAGTGTATCCATTGGAATGTTCATTTCGAGAGCTTTCTAACGGTATATTAAACGTCGAAATCCGACCTACGGATTAAGAGATACACTCAAATCTTTGTTAAGCTTACCTTCGAAATCGACGCGCGCAGCTTTTATCCGCCTTGCCCAAGTCTACTTCCTTAGCTTTGATACCAATTGTGGGACTTGAACTCAAGAGCTACCACTTAGGAGTATGATGGGCTAACCACTTGCCCCAAAATCCATGGTTGAGGATTACTTCCTAATCCTCCCTCTTAGGGTGTGGTTCAACCATCTCCTGTCGGTTATATCTTGAGTCTAACACTAAAAATGTGAGAAGTGGAGAATGACATGCCTGGGTATCACCTCCCAGCCTATTTATAGCCCTTACCTAGTCACCATCTAGAGTTCTCTCTAAGGTCCCGATACTCATCTAGCCATCATGAGTAGGTCCTCGTATGAACTCTCTAGCTTTTGGCCTTGGCTATCCCCCGAGCAAGGAACTTCTCGTTCCTCCAAGCATGTACATCTCTAGAATATAACACTCTCTTGCCCTTCTAAAGATCATTGTCCTCAATGATATAGAAGGAGCTATAAACCTGGGAATCCGAATCTATTATTCCAAATAATAAAAGTAGATTGTGGTAGGTGTCTGAAATACTAGATGCTCAAAAGGTAGACAACTAGTCTCTGTACTTTATATCTAGCATTTCAACCAACAAATAGTAGTCCTTGCCTTGGGCATACTGTAGGAATCTCTCTGAGGCCCAATGAGTCCATATGTGCGCAGCATAAGTACTTGGAATATCCTCCGATTCCCTATGCCTAGACCTTGACCACTAACTTGTGATGGCTTGTCACCTGTAGAGACCTCAACAGCTTGCCCTTGTCTCCCTGAAATACCCATTGATAGCTTTTCATATGATATATTGATGAAAAATAACTTACTCCACTAGAGTAATGAAAAAAATACTATGCTCATTCAAAACAATGTGACTATGTCCAGACTCTCTATGGAAGAAAAATACTAAAGATAAATGGAAATCTTTTCCAAATAGTGCTTAATCCCTAAGCTCAAGTAAATCTACTTGATTTACTATCTCTAAGCTCGAGTAAATCTCCTTGTATTACCTACTGTAATGAAAATGAAACTCAAGAAAGTCTCATCATGATCCAAACTATGAATCCAAAATGACAATCTATCAATGATCTAGACTATGGACCAGGATATCATTATGTCAATGGACCAAGATATCATATGTCAATGATCCAACTATGGACCAAGATATCAATATGTCAATGACCCAAACTATGGACCAAGATATCAATATGTCAATGATCCAACTATGGACCAAGATATCAATATGTCAATGATCCAAACTATGGACCAAGATATCAATATGTCAATCATCCAAACTATGGACCAAGATATCAATCTTTCACATCCAAACTATGGACTAAGGTCTCAATCAATCACATCCAAACGATGGATCCAAATCTCGATGTATTATATATATATATATATATATATATATATATATATATATATATATATATATATATATATATATATATATATATATATATATATATATATATATATATATATATATATATATATAATCCAAACTATGCCCATAAAAAGTAAGTTTCAATACACTATGTGGACCTTAGTCCATCATGCCAAATGAAGACGTACTAAGAAGGTGTAGCAACAAGTGGAACTACCACCGCCTTCTCAATAATAACATGCAAGATGTTCCAAGTGAATGAAACTTGCTTTATCCATGATCACCATCCGATCATCACTATGATCAAATCACAAATAATTCCTAACTAGGAATGAGGTGTCTCAAGTAAACTATTGTAATAATCTGGCACTCCCAGATATAATGAGGACCATAATATGAGTCCACCAAATACACTGAAAAATGGTAAGTAGATATGTGCACACTCATAGCCCCCTAGGCTAAGCATCTAGCTCACCTCATACACACTATGTGTGAACCATGGCCTATTCTCAGGCATATCAAATAAAGTAGTACGTACTCTATAAATTTCTTCTCAATGCAATTGCTTATTCATTATTCTTATGTGCAAACCTTGCCTTTCCGCTTCTAGGCTACTTGCTTGCGGACTTGCCTTGTTTGTGATCACATACAGAGTGAGTGTCTCAACTGCCCCTCTATTGTCTAATAACAAGATGATACCAGAAGATCATATAAATGAACTCAAAATCATATAAAAAATACAATCTCAGAGACTTCTCTCCCATACTATCTGTCCTACACCTAGGTAGAATACAAAGTTTGATGTCCCATACCACCAACTTTATACTCCACATAGATGCGTGCATGAGACGAAAGTTGAACACTTCTCTCAAAAATGATAAGAATATCTTGGTGAGTACTCACAAGCATAAATAATGTAATGAAATCAAGAAGTGTTTCCTTCCCTCGATGGAAAGAACAGAGTCATTCCTATGACTCTATCACTCATAACTATCTGTAATAAATCAACTCAACTAGAGTTGTGAAGGATGCGGCTTGCATCAGATATCAACTCATGCAAATTGAATCAAATATTAACTTACAATAAATTAGAATTTATATGACTTGTATGAATCCACCTATACGAAATGAGAACAAGTAGCAAAGTTCTCCTATTCCATGCTCTCATGGCACTATATATATTCTTGAAAATTTCGATAGAGTCTCCTCTGTCCTACTGAGAATGGTCACGAAAAACCAATGCTCAATAAAAAAAGATCTAGGGCACAGCTAGCCCATGGTGATCACACCATCTCAAAAACGTATCATAAAAAACCTCTGATTGAAGTCTTTTTCTTTCAACAATGCCTCCTGCATAAACAATTTCCAACAGAAGCTAATTAAATCTTAGTTTAAACTAACTTTTACTCATCCAAAATCTATGACCTTTTCCAGACTTTTGTAACTTTTCTCAAGATTTTATTAGGCACAAAAATCACTTGATTTGGATATTTGTTCAGAGTTTTATGACCATTTTACTAGAAGGGTCAAACACTTGACAACCAACTTTGAGAATGTACAGGGTCATCTTCTTGAAGTCCTTAGACTCATAAAAAAAATTCCAAATTTCATTTTCTTTGTGCCCAAATCTAGATCAATTTATCTAGTTTAGTCTCACAGAATATCAATTCAAAATGAGATCAAATACCCATTCAAAAGTATAATTCTATATCTGCTACACCTGCGCTTAGGTGAGCCAGGAAACAATGTTGCTGCACTTTTATAATATCTTCTAACTATGAAGATAAATTCCAAAATCCTTGAATTTTGGGTATATCATAGGGTCTATACTAGAGTAGCTTTTCCAACAAAGAAGTTTGAAATTGGAGTTTCCAATATGAAAATATCATATACTCATTAGACACATGTACCATTCTTTGGAGAATCCTCGCTAGAGATTGGTCTCAGATGAATAGATCATTTGACTCATTAAATGATGTCCAATTCTTCCAAATTTTAACAGCATATAGCTACCACTATCTACGGTTATTGGTATAAGTTTCATAGTATTTGGAAATTCGGAAGTTTCACAATGACCAAAATACTAAGCCTCTATACCTGCAAAAGTTTAAAAATTTGTAGAGGCTAGCTTTTACTCTTTTCTTTATATCTCCTAAATGGAGAAACATTTCATCTTGAAATTTTATACACACCATTGGAAGGTGTTTAGCTAATGGTAGAAATAAAATGGAGAACCAAGCAGAGGCTAACTTTTACTCTTTTCTTTATATCTCCTAAATGGAGAAACATTTCATATTGAAATTTTATACACACTATTGGAAGGTGTTTGGCTAACAGAACCAAGCACCTCTAGGTGACATGGTCTCTGTTCATTTCCTAAATTTCAAAGGTTGCACTTTGATGTGTAGAGATTTTTTGACCTATCAAATGATCTCTAAAAATAACGAAACTTGGTATGCACAAAGTGCATCTATCAAGCTTTCATTTCCAAAAAAAATCATTCCATTTGGATCTACCAAGTAAGATGAATGCCATTTTGTAACAGGCGTATGTCACTTGTTTCAGGCCTCTACCTCTACTAGCAGCACTTTTAGTGCAGAGGTCATTTGACCTATCTAAAAGTCTCCAAATTACTTTAAAATTGGTCAGCTTATAGAAAAGCCTAGGAGCTACTTGCCCTCTAAATTTAAATAAATTCGGGCATTCCCTCAAAGAGTAGCATCCAAATCTCTATGAGGCTGCTACCTCACTAACTATTTGCTCAATCATTTTTTTATCTAAAAATGATGAGAGATGTTAATCATTATGATTAAACAAACTTATTCATTATCTTGGATGGATTATGACATGGATATGTATCCATGCATATAATGATCGTCTAGATCAATGCAAATCAATTAACCATCCAAATCGTCTCGTTGAAAAAATCAACTCTTTACATAGTATCCACCTTTTAGTGAAAGTGAATATCTATGGACGTCATTCTATTCATTGTGCTTCTTGCACATTTATTAACCTCAAAAAAAAAAACATTCACATACAAGCATCTAATACTTGTATGGAGGATCATAACCATAGCACTCTTGTGCAGACTCGAGATAAACATCTATATCAAGTACAGACTCGCATGAAAAACAATTTATGTGCTCATGCGTTACTAATCGAAAACACATTTTAGTTGTTGTTGATCTATATATCTTTTGTTTTACTTTCTAAAGGAACAATTAGCCTATGCATGGTACTTCGATCACATACCTCATGCTCACCCTAACTCATCGTGGTGATATATAAAAGTGATCTTCTAGAGACAGAGCATGCATCATGCACTTCAACTTTCTAGCAATCATATCGTCTATGTATGCATGTATCCACTCATGCATCTTATTATCTACCTCAAATTTTTATACTTTTAGATATGCAGACATAAGAATTCCTCTCTCACACAACACAACATCACTCTAGTTCTCACATGGCATATAATGCCATGTGGATACAAAATTTTCAACAGCATTTTGCCAAGAAAATGAAGCCTGAAAAAAAAATAATAGTCTTGTTGGGGGATTCTTTGACAAGAAGGAGTTTGAGGGTTTGTAGGAGAAAATGAAAAGACCAAAAGAGAAAATACACCTTGGAAGTTTCTGCCGTTTGATTACAATAAGAAAAGGACAATGTTTGAAATACAAGATACACCAATACCTCTGTGCACCATCCCACAGAGTGCCCAATTACAAGATATCCAAGATTCCAATGTCCTCTTGCTGCCGACCTCCTCTGCAACAGACCTCCACCTGCTTCAAGCTTCTCCTTGTGCACACCTTGCACCAAGCTTCCACAAAGGGGGGAGGAGTGAATACCTGCTGTCGGCAAGCGTACACTACCAAAGGACCTTGAGATACTTGGGGGACTCTAGCTTAGCACACCTCTGCACCAAAATCCTTGGTCACTCTCTATGCACCTTGCACTTCCACTTCTGTGCGACGTACTCTGGTGACTCTTTCACTTCCCTCTCTTCCTCCACTTAGCCTATGCCCTCTTGCTTACTCTAACCTTGGTCCAAGAATGGCTCTTCCTTGATTTGAGTGTGCCGATCACGTACGCTCCTAACTGCAAGTGAATCTTGGTGCTCACTTTGATGTCCCAAGATGGCTCTCACAAGTGGCAGCCAACTACTCACTGTTTTGTCCTGTAGTGACTTTAGTCTAAAACCAAAAATTTTAATGGGGGGCCATACTTTCACCTGTGCGTACACTTTGCCGCTTCACATGCCTTCACATTTCCTTTTAATTCTTCACTTTTGCACATAAGGGGGGTTCACCTGAACCTTCCAAAACACTTTAAAACACACTTTGAACCTTAGGGAAATTAGAGAAAGTACCTCTGCAACCTGCAACCTATTTTCTCCAATTTACCCTTTGTGGATAATTCATTGTGCACTACCTGTGCACTTTGACACCTGCACTTTGACTTTGCACCTATTGACTTTGACCTTTGACCTTGTAGACTTTGACCAGTTGACTTTGACCGTTGACTTTGACTGCAGTTGACTTTGACCAACATGACTTTTATGGGCTCAACAAGTCTTTACAATGATAGGCATCTGCGTACTGATTGGAAAACCACTCTTTTTGCTCCATAAACCTACAAATAAGAAACTTTTCCACAATGGGTTGTTGGGCACTACACGCCCTCATTACAATGTCTTTTTCTGCCTTCAATACCTGCTAAAGATTCTAAAACACGAAAACAAGATTGCATGCTTTTATGAATCAACATAAGTTAGTGTCACTTCATATGCATAGATAAATTCCTGTAAAAACTAACTTTCATGCACATTCCCATGTTATTTTCATAACATTGAAAGAAAATACACTGCAAAATTATAAACTTTGATGCAAGAGGTATTCAAATGAATATATTTGAGAGAAAACCTATGATAAAAGGTATGAAAATTACTCCATTCCTATAAAAATGGTTCGAAATATTATTAGAAACTCCTAATTATCATAATTGGACACTCAAATCACTCAAAAAGAGTTTCTTGCCAGTCAACAGCCATCTAAAAGCTTGTGCAGAGATGGCTTCCAATGGTCAAAATATGGATTATAACAGTGACAACAAAGGTCTTGAAGTGTAGAATCTATATTAAGTTGAATTTCTTGATTTGGATATTCTATGAGGAAGTTATGGCCCAAACAATGGAGCTAGGTGAGTGGGCAGCATACCTCTTTGAAATGATATGCAGAGAATTAAATGCTCTCTACAAGAGGTTTCTAAATATTCAATGATAGATTCCAGCCACTCATTGGAAAGCGCTTGAAGTCTACTTCCTATCACAAGTGAAATCATCCCATTTGGATATTGTATGAGAGAGTTATGGCCATTTTTGTGAAGGTAGGTATGCTAATCTTGCTTTTTCTCGTACTTCCTATCTTCCTTCTTTTTTTCTTTCTATTCTTTTCCTTCTCTCTCTAATCTTCATTTTCATCTTCTCTCTTCCTCTTTGTTCATCCGTTTTCTTTACTCATTCATATTGTTTTATCTCTTTATCTCTACCTCTCTTTTTTCACCTCTTTCTCTATCTTTCTCTCTCGCCATCTCTTTCTACTTCCTCTCTATTTCTTTCCCTCTTCTTATCTCTCTTTTTCTACTTCCTTCTCTCTTTATGTACTCTTCTCTTTCTCCTCTTTTTGTCTTTCTCTTTCTCCTTCTTCCATCTCCGGTCATTGGTACAACCGTACAAGCTGTCGGACTCCAGTTATCTGCTACTGCTCGTAAATCGACAGTACTGAATGGAATAAGGTCCTTATTGGCCTTGAGGAAAGCCTCTTCCTCATCAACAGATAACCCATCCAACATATGGACTGGCTCTACTACATATGGCTATGCATGTAAATCACAAGGTTGCATAGCATCCAGTGCAACTACATATTTCCGGTGATTGTCTTTGAAAATTAGCTCTTGAGCTGACCAATCCTGTACAACTCTGGCTTGCTTTAACCATGGTCGACCGAAGAGTAAGTTGTAGTCGAGGCTGGATTCTGGTAAGTCTAGGACTACAAAAGTCATTTAATATGTGGTGCCCTGCAAGGTAATAGGAATATTACATACGAGTCCCACCGGATGGACTCGGGATTGGTCTGCCATTCGCACAAAAAATTGTACGGGTCAATTTGGGTCCAACCCAATTTCTTGCAGAGTGCGGCTGTTGCAATATTCACACCAGACCCGCCATCTATTAAAACTTGGGTAATCTTCTGGTTTTTATACCAGAGGGTAATCGATGGGACTGAATGATCCACCGTAGAATCCATCTCGGGTTATACGATCGCAGTCGTCGGAGTATATGAAGATCCAGGACTAACCTGCTATTGGAATTGCTGTCTTACTCTTGGAACTAAAGCGACCAACTGTCCCAAAGGCAGTGTGATTGAAGCCTTAGATAGGACGCCCCATACCTAATCTGTTTGGGCTGTGGTTATCACCGATTCTGGTGGTGATTCTAATGTTGTTGGGGCAGAATTCTATTCATTCAATCTTGCCTGTGGCAGAGGGACCTTTGTTACCAGAATGAGATCGAGAAACACAGTCGGCTCCTTAGCTATCCATGGACTAGCCTTTGCAAACATCCGTTGCTGCTCACGAATTCCAGGCTCAAAAACTTCAGCTGCTAGTTGCAACTGTTTACCTGATCTTGTCTGAACTACGGCTACTTGTGACTCAATTGGGGAAATATAAACCATGTTAGTCATCGGATTTTGTCGTTACTTCTTCCTTTTGTCATACTCTGCTACTTGCAAAATCTACGGATATGACCAACCTCGCCACAGAAATGACACCGAGGGGGTGGGAGGGAAGTACCTTCCGCTGATGTACCTGCTTGCCATCGGTTAGGATTGAAATTATTGTTACGCTGACCTCGATAGGTCCTGTATCCTTGCTCTTGGTTGTTTCACAACTGTGGCGGCACATAATGGGTTGCTGGCTGACTTGGTTCCTGTATTATAGCGTTTACGGCCGCTCTACCCTGCACCTTTGCATTATATGCACACGTTTTGGTTGAATGTCCTGTTGTGTTACAAATGGCACAATACATCTGGTTGAGGGCACATGTAGAACTGGTGTGACTTGGATTTTTACACTTAGTACCATAAACCTGTTTGGATGGATCATCAGCTACGTTCTTACTTGCTTTCAGCCATTCCAGGTCCTCCGTAAAACCTTCAACCTTATTCTCCAACTGTAAGGCCATCGCAATTACAGCATCCAATGTCATTCTGCCCACACAGCGAATGATCATGATTTGTCTTAACTGTGGATTCAGTCCATTAATGAACCATTGTGTTATGACATCATCTGGCAGGTTGGCATGTGCCGGAGGTAGTTGTCGCAAATGAGTTCTGAACAATGTTGCATACTCCTGAACACTCTAGTGTGGTTTCTATCGATTGTTGTGCAAATAGTCAAAGATTTCTGCAGGGCTCTTCTTCAAACAAAACCTCTGTAAGAACACGTCTCTCACATCATCATAGGTACCAAAATGATTAATATCATATTCAGTCAATCACCTTGCTGCTTCATTAACCAATGTGACATGAAATACAATGGCCTTGTACACCGGATCCGGTGGATGATTCAGCACTGCATAACTGATCTCAAATGTGCGAACATGTGCGTCGGGATCATCTCCCAGAAATCCACCGATATTTGTATATGTCACTCCGATTGGAATCGGTCGAAGTGGAATGATTGGTTGTGGCTACTACTATTGCTGCTGTTGAAACTACGGTTGCGGCTGTGGGGGTGTTTGCTGCTGTGACTCTGAACCACTCATGGTGTTATTGTGGGTAGTATTGTTGTTATCTGGATGTTGAGGGGGTGTCTCTTGTCCTTCAGAATCTGTATTATCAGCCTGGTCACTTTCCGGTTCAAAATTGTTGTTGAATCTCTTACTTATCTCCAAATCAAATAGCCTGTCCTCAGCTTTGGTATCGAAATTAGGTAGGCTTGCCCCAAAAAGTGGTGAACGTAATAAGGGTCCACTACGCAGCACCGCACTATCACCAAAAAATTTCAAATTGCCCCGAAATGGTACCGAACTTCTCGAACTTTCACCTAACCAGGTTACCCTTTCAGCGGAAACGGTCTCACTTGGTCACACAACTTTATCATCGGAAATGGTCGAATTTTGACCAGATGGTGTTGGACTAACTCCGCACTGCATCTCTATACAATCATACGTCACTGTATCTTCTCCAAAAGGCACCAAACTCACACCGGAATTCACCGAAATCTCATCATGTGTCACCGAACTAGCACCGGAATCGCTACTGAGTGGCTCAGATCCTTCTACAACTGGACTTAACTGGCCGGCACTTCTACCACCCGAGGGTGTTCCTAATAAATTTGGAACTGCCCAAGGATGTTGATCTCTCCTATACTTCGGATAGGACTCACCAGAACGAGTAACTGACATATATCACTTCTTCAACTAACGGGTACTATTCTCCACTGCTTGCCTTGCATACTGCTCTTCCCTTACCGATTATTCCATCTTCCCACAGACGGCGCCAGTTTTAAAAATGACTTCCGTCAAGTCACTTTTAATCTCTTTTCGGGTTCTTGGGAATGTTCAGGGGTCTGACAGTGTAGAGGCCCTCTATTTTATTTTCCCAATCTAACTATTCAACTAAACAGTAACTATACGTCAAGGCAATAACTTCCGCTATATAGTTACGATGTTCCGGTTACAGTTATCCTTACACAGTAGTTTATTACGCGAATTCACAATCACACAGTCGCATTGACTTTTAATGTTAAGACAACGTTACTGATTTAATAAGGAATTACTGCAATTCAACAAGAACAGAATAACAGTACTCTAGATATCTGCAAACTGCAACATGGTGTCTCTGCACGGTCGCCTAGACAAACAGTCTGGCAAACCCGCCTCTCTCACCGAGAGTCACCGTAATGCCCTTTCATTAATGGATAAAAGGTTACAACTAATCGCTACGCCTTTTTAGTGCGTGCGATATATGAAAAATAAGACTACATTATTCCCATTGGGCGGCCTAACAGCTACATTACCTGCTACATGGTTTGAACAACCTGAGTTAATATAGAAGAGGTGCTCATCATTCATACCTTCTTTTGAAGTCATGTTCATAATGAGAAGAGAATCCTCTTGATCCTTTGTATAATTGTTGCAGTCTTTTCTTGATTTGTATCCTCCTTGATAATTGTTGTTGTAATTGTTGTTGTAGCCATGGTTGTATCCTTGATTATGGTTGAATCTTCATCCTTATTGTGAGTAACCACCTCTTTGAAATCCTCTTCCTCTTTGGTTCTTGAAGTTCCTATAGCACTCATTCGTTGTGTGATTAGACAATCCACATATATTGCATGGGGAAGAGTTGAAAGGTCTCACCCTACCTTGCTTACCTCCTCTACCACTTCCTCTTGAATTCCTACCTCTCCCTGCATAGTTAGCTTGAGAAGTAGTACCTTCATCTTCAACTTTCTTGCTCTTTCCTTTATCCTTATACTTTCCTTTATTTGTATAGAGGGCAGAAGAATTATTACCTCTTGATGGTTCACCATTTTTGTTGAGCTTGGCTTCATGGGTAAAAAGTTGTCCCATGATAGTGGTAAGATCACGGATTGCATGTCCATATAAAGATCCATAGCAGTTGTGAAAGCTTCCCATTTATCATCTGCCTTGATGCCATTGATTATCTGTCTCACTATTTACTCCTCTTCAATCTCCTCTCCTATGCTTGCCAATTGATTAGCTACATCTTTTACTTTGTTCACATACTCTGAATCATTCTGCTTAGGTTGCTTCCTTTGAGTAGTAAAATCAATCCACAATTGATTTCTCCTAGCTCTTGTATTGGAAGAAAAGTATGAAGATAGAGTATCCCAAGTCTCTTGGGAAGTTTTGCGATTTCTAATGTGGGGAAGAAGGAAGTCACAAATATAGTTAAGTAGATATGACCTCGCTAAGGCATCTTTGGCACACCATGAGTTGAGTCTTTCTACCTCCTCTATTGAAGGTTAACCTTTGCTTCTGAATATGGGCATCTCCTCATCTCCTGATATGTATCCATAGAGAATCCTTCCTTGTAGATAGGTCTTCATCCTCAAGGTCCATGATGGATAATTATTCCTATCCAATCTACCAATGAAAGAATGGAAACCATCTCCCATTTTACCTCAACTTGCTCTAATACCAATGTTGGAAGAGATGGATGGATACTTCAAGGAAGTGAGGTGGTACTACTAAAACTTGCTTTGTACCTGCCCTAACTCACTTCAGACTTTGATAGTAGGCCCTTTTGGCTTTCAAATGATACGACAAAAGTACCTATGTACTTTGGAGTTGATTCTTGAAACAATTCAATCAAAACAAACTACTTTATGAATAGCTAGTGTCACAAAACTTGTTATTTTAGTCCACACACCTGCTGGTTCTTTTGCTCAATGGTCACAGTATAGTAACAATTGATTAAATTCCCTTTCGAGGAAATCAATTAGCTTAGATAGATAATTATTGTAATTGTAATTATCTAAAATGATGAACTATACACTAAGAAATAAGTTTAGCAATCCAAATCCTCAATATCAGCTCTCTAATCAACAAGCACATCATGTAAATCTACATTAGAAATGGAATGATCTGCATCATCACATGAAACTTGTAAAGGCTGAAAATTTGCCTCATTCAAACCACGACTAGACTATCCACGTGTAAAAAGAGGTAGCAAAGTATCATACATGTCTTTGGAGCTAACAGATGTCTCCTTAGTACATGAAAGTAATGGCTGAATAGCGATCTTACCCCCGATTTTTTAGGGACTAACCAGTAGATGACCGGTGAGCACTTCGATGATGATTTCTCCCAGATGACTGAACCCAATGCCGATATGGCCAAGAAAGTTCACTGTTTTGAGTAGTCATGGAAAAGAAGTAGACAGAGATGATCCATGAACTATATGTATTATAAAACATGATTGTACAAGATCATTGGAATTGTAATGATGCTCAATCATGGTGGTCTAAATGAGCTATGATATAAATCACTTAGCCTCTACAAATGATCAAGCAATAAGCTCAGAAAGAGGCACCATGGACGTGAGATTTTACAATGTCTCTTTATAAGAAGTTTTCCTCCAAGTTGAATTTGAATTCAAACTTGGCTCCACTTAAAGGTGATTCCTCCAATTTAGGTGTTATTTCATCAAATGAGATTCGTAGCTATTGTTCTTCCTAACTCCACAAGATTTTGGCTTTTACAACATTCTCTCAAGGTAGAAACCTTTTACAATGGTAAATGATCAAATGTTACAATCTAAGGTTCTCATGCTTCATCAAGTGCTTCCTCATATTGCTTTCCATACTAAGCCAAATTGTGAAGGCTTGTATATTTGCACCAACACTCTATACTTTATCAAGAGTAAGAATGAAGTGTTTGATTGCTTCAAAAAGTAACTATCACGTGGAAAATCATACAGGTAGATCACTCAAGAAGCTCACATCTGATGGAGGGGGAGAATACTTCTCCAAAGATTTTGATGAATTCTTTCAGGAAAAAGGTATCAACATGGAAGTGATTACGAGGTACTCTCCTCAACTGAATGGAATTGTAGAAGGAAGAAACAAGACATTGGTTGGATCAGCCCAAACAATGCTTGAACAAAAGAAGTTTCCACATTATCTATGGGCATGCGCTATTTCAACTACTCTGTACCTTGTCAATAGACTACCATCCAAATCACTTCAAGGTATGACTCCTTATGAAGCATGGCATGGATGAAAACCTAGTCTTGGACATTACAAGGTGTTTGCTTATTTAGTTTATGTTCATGTACCATCACAAATAAGATCTAAGCTAGATGAAAGGGCAACAAAGGTAGTGTTTATTGGGTATGACTCAACTCAGATGGGTTACAAGTTCTCTAATCCTTCAACCAAGTAATTCACTACAAGTATAGATGTTGTGTTTGAAGAACATAGGTCTTGGTATGATGAAGACAAAAAAAAGTAAACTCGACCACATTATCTTGATTCTGATTCTCATCAATCAGGAAGCAAGCATGATACGTAGGTCTAGGATCCAAGAAGTTATATAGATGATGACCAACATGAAAAGGAAAAGTATTACAAGCTATGGAAGCAGAGGCAAAGCAAAGATGCAAGAGTTTGGAGAATGCTCCAAGCAAGCATCTAGAATATCAACAAGAGAGAAGAAAAAACCAGATTCAAAGGTATGGATATGATTCCAGATCTTTTACAAATCATTCAATCTACTTGGCAAAGGACTCAATTTCATAGGAACCCTGAATCTATGAAGAGGCAAAGGGAAACCCTAATTGGGAAAAGGCCATGAAAGAAGAAATAGATGCATTGAAGGATATGGACACTTGGGTTTTGGTTCCAATGTCACTGAATCAAAAGGTAATTGGTTGTAGATGGGTATATAAAGTTAAAAAAACTTAGATGGATCAATTTGCAGGTAGAATGCAAGATTATTTGTCAAAAGGACGCCCACAAACTCATGGTATGGACTATGAGGAAACATTCTCTCCAGTTGCAAAGATGACTACAATAAAAACATTGATAAGTGTAACTGCTGCAATGAATTGAACACTCCTCCAACTTGATGTGAAAAATGCATTCTTAAATGGATGGATAAGTGAAGAGGTATACATGTCACAACCACCAGGTTTTGAAAACCCTAATCATCCATCTTATGTTTGCAGACTTAAGAAAGCATTGTATGGATTGAAACAAGCTCCTAGAGCTTCGAATTATAGGTTGGTTACATACCTTCAAGATCAAGGGTTCAGACCTAGAAACTTAGATCCTTCTCTATTCATTAAAAGGGATTTTCAATGAGGTTATCTATCTATGTGTATATGTAGATTATATTATCTTGACAAGTGATGATTTGAATGGCATTCAAAGGATCAAGAGACACATGCAAAAGGATGTCAAAATCAGTGACTTAGGTGAGCTCACATATTTCCTAGGTATGCAAGTGATATGCACAGATGAAGGAATCTATTTGACTCAGAGAAGATACATTCAAGATCTACTTCTTAAGTTCAAAATGCAAAACACTAAACCTGCAAGTACACCTTTGGAGATGAATCATAAACTTAGTGTTTATGAAGGTGAGAAAATTGAAGGCATGTAAGAATATCAAAGCTTGGTAGTAGCTTGATATATGTTACTCATACAAGGGCAAACATATCATATAGTGTGGGAGTGCTAAGCCAGTTCATGAACTCTCCAAGAAGACCACACATGGATGTAGCTAAGAGAGTTCTTAAGTATCTCAAAGGTACAATCAATGAAGGTATATTTTATCCTTACTCTTTAGATTTGGATATCAAAATCTATTGAGATGCAGATTTGGCAGGAGCTAAGGATGATAGAAGGACCTCTAGTTACTTAGCATTTTCCGGTTCAAAGCTAGTGTCATGGAGTTCCAAGAAGAAATCTACAGTTGCGTTATCCTGGACTGAAGCAGAGTATAGAGGTTTGACCGTAGCAACACAAGAGGCAATATGGTTATACAAATTTGGCAC
This sequence comes from Ceratopteris richardii, assembly GCA_020310875.1. Lineage (NCBI taxonomy): Eukaryota > Viridiplantae > Streptophyta > Polypodiopsida > Polypodiales > Pteridaceae > Ceratopteris > Ceratopteris richardii. The sequence goes on from CM035410.1 coordinate 22,481,658, forward strand.
CTTTAAGTTCCATATTTGGAGATAATGTAAATTCCATGCATCTAGTAGCAAATCCTCTTTTCCATGGGAGAACCAAACACATAAGGGTTCATTACCACTTCATTAGAGAGAAGCTCATGGCAAAGGAGATTGACATTTCTTTTGTTCCAACTAAAAAGCAAGTAGTAGATATGATGATGAAGGCACTTGATGGAATAAATCTTTGTAGATTCAAAGCTATGGCAGGTATTCAACCTCTTAGAGACAAAAGACTCAAGCATACTTTAGGTTGACGGGGGACTTGTTGGAGCTGATGGAGAGTGTTAGTCTCCAAAAGAAAACGTTATCCTTTATATTAGAGCACCTCTATATCAAGAAAAACTCAAAACCTTAACAAAGTTTGAAAGAACAATGCCAAATTATCAAATTTTGAGCTAACTATGAAGAAACTAATTATTCAGAAACGTCTGTTGCACTTAATTCACTCATTGACCAATCAAATGTGTAAAGGCTTCAATAAAAGTTTATACAAGGTGTCTCTTAAAGTTTGTGAACCTTTTCCAAGTCAAATCTCTCCAAAACATTCAATAAATCTTAAGATTTACTCCAAACAATGTACCTATGTCTAAAATTGTTATTCTGTATAGTGGACTTTGACAGATGCAACTTCTAATGCATGGTTCTCCAAAATTATATGACATTTATTCAAATGCTTTTAGCCACAAGTAGCTTACATTTCAACTTAAAGAATGAGTGCCTACTTGCTCAAAACCTTACATTGTGGAGGGAGATTTGATCAAAACATTGACCACTGTGATTGCACCTGTTCTTCTCTTCACTTCTTCACATTTACACATGTAAATGTTCCTACTTAAAATTCTCTCAGCCTAGTTACAATTAAACTCTCAAAGCTTGTACAGAGGTCACTCATCTGTAGAATTAGACTTGTACAAAAGCATTCATCAAGAATATAAACACAGAAGGAGCACTACACAAAAGATCGAGCTGCAACTTTCTTATATTGAGAGAAATCTTACATCTGAATGATACTTCATGTTCTTCTCTCTTTCTAAAGTCTGTAATGACTTCTACAACTTGTCACTAATCATCCCTCATACTCTTAGTACATCTATATCAAGTATATATATATGTTTACATCCCAAGTCATCAAAGATACAAAGTTTTTGTGAACTAATTACAAGATTAGTAAACATGTATATACAAGTCTTCATCTTCTCACCATGCATTAAACTTCAAGCCTCATATGTTGATTGTTGCTTCATTCTTTGAATTCAAATCTTTTTCCAAATCATCAATTGATGATTTTCTTGCACCAACAGCTCCCCCTCAATCATCAATTGTGATTTTCTCCATCTTCTTTATACCTTCCATATCTTTGAACCTCTGCAACTTAGGTCCATCCAAACTTTTGGTTAACATGTCTGCAATCTGATCGTTTGTTTAAGTATGTATGCGTTCAATTTCTTTATCAATCACCTTCTCTCTCAAGATATGATATTGAATCTCAATATGTTTAGTCCTAGCATGAAACACAGGGTTAGTAGCTAGATACAATGAACTCATATTATCTCCATGAATAGTGGGTGTACTCTGAATGATGTCAAATGTCTTCATGAGAGTCTTCAACCATATAACCTCCTTTGCAGCTTTAACCATACCTTATGCTCTGCTTCCGTGGATGACAAAGCAACTGTATGTTGCTTCTTAGATCACCAACAGATTAACTTATCTCCCACATAACATAGATACCCATAGGTTGCCCTCCCATCATCAAGATTACTTGCCCAATGTGTATCTCTATATATCTTGATGTTGATATCTGATGTGAATCCATAATACAAACCTTCTTTGAGTGTACCCTTAATGTATCTGAGCACCCTTTGTCCTGCAATCCAATTTTCTTTCCTAGGACAATACATGAATTGAGACAACACTCCAACTGCATATGATAAATCAGTCCTAGTTAATGTAGCATAGATTAAACTACCAACCAGACTTTGATATAGCTTCATGTCCTTGAATTCTTCTCCTCCATATCTACTCAGTTTGTGATTCACCTCCATTGGAGTAGGTGGGACCTTGCAATCTTCCATTTTAAACTTGATTATCAAGTTCTTCAAATACCTTTCTTGAGTCACATATACTCCATGTTGAGTATATGAAATCTACATGCCCAAGAAATATGACAAGTCTCCCATGCCACTAATCTTGAACTCTTTCTCCATTTGCTTCTTAAGACTTTGTATCCCCTTCTCATATGTACCTGTAAGAATTATGTCATCAACATATATGCACATGTAAATGAACCCATCATCACTTGCTTTAACAAGCAAGCTACTATCTTCCTTTAAGTTAGAGACTTGGAAACCAAGCTCTTTTAAGAACTTCACAAGTCTATAGTTCCATGCCCTTGGGGCCTGCTTCAAACCATACAAAGCTCTCTTGAGCTTACATACATACTCTCGATACCTTTTATCCTTGAAACCTTCTAGTTGCTCCATGAAAACATCATCTGAGATGTAACCATTTAGAAAAGCATTCTTCACATCTAATTGACATAGCTTCCAACCATTACATGCAGCAATAGCTATGAGAGTCCTTATAGTTTTCATCTTTGCCACAGGACTATAAGTCTCATCATAATCTATACCGTATGTCTGAGCATAGCCTTTCACAACAATTCTAGCTTTATATCTAGACAGAGTTCCATCTGCATACCTCTTTGTCTTGTAGACCTATTTGATACAATGATCTTCTCACTATTTGATTTAGGAACCAAATCCCACGTCTCGTTCTCCATCAATGCATCATACTCCTCCTGCATAGCTTTCTCCCAATTTTCCTTACCTTTTGCCTCTTCATATGTAGAAGGGTCTTTCTCTGCTTTCATCATATAAGCATAATCTTTTGTGGTAAAAGCTGAAGTATCATAGCTATACCTTGTAGCTTGCCATTTGTGCCTTGATGATCTTCTGAGTTCTCCACTTCTTGAAGTTTGCGGTTCATCAGATTCTGCATTTCTTCAACTTCAACTATTGCTTCATTGTTCTCTTCTTCATCAAATATTTGAACCTTTGATTTTCCTTTCTTCTAGTTCAATGTTTCTTCATCACCTGCATACGAGTACCTTGCTCATCAAATGTAACATCCTTTGACACAAAGAATTGATTTCTGGATGGACTCCACAACCTATAAACCATCTGCTTATCATCATAACCAATGAACACATACGTTTCAGCTTTAGGTTCCAATTTATGCATCAAATAAGATGGCACATATGCATAAGACAAACATCCAAACACTTTGCAATGATCCAAGGTAGGTCTCTTACCCCACTAGGCTTCATATGGTATGATACCCTACAAAGCTCTACATGTTAGCCTATTAACCAAGTATGTGGTTGTATTTATAGCTTCAACCCATAAATAATTAGGGCAATTTTTCTCCTTCATCATTGACCTTGCAAAATCAACAAGATTTCTATTCCTCCTTTTTGTTACACCATTTTGTTGACAAGAGTATGTGCAAGTAACTTCCCTTTTTATACCTGCATTCTATAAGTAATCATTGAAATCATTAGAAAAATACTCTCCCCCTCCATCTGACCTTAATCTCTTCAATTTTTGTCCTCAAAATCTTTTTGCATGCACATGATAATGTTTAAATGTATTAAACACCTCTGATTTATCTTTGATCACATATATGGTGATCCACCTGGTAGCATCATCAACATAAATCACATAATATCTTGAACCATTAATGCTAAAATCCTTTGATGTTCCCCACACATCTGTATGTACCAACTCAAGCTTCTTTGAACCATGCTTAATATATGATTGCTTATGAGCCTTACCTAATTGAAATGCTTCACATCTATATGTCATATGTTGACCTGCAACATTAGGCAACTCAAGCACTGAACCATTGTTAGTCATATCCTTAATACCTCTTTCATTGAAATGTCCAAGCCTTTTATGCCAAAGATCTAACTCAGAGATCTTACGTCCTCTATAAGTGAAGAAGGCATGTCCAACATTGCCTTGAAGTTTCAATGTGTATAGCCTTCCTTCTTTCTTTCCGGAAACAATTTGTTTATACACATTGCTAGGGTCTTCCACAAAAACTCCATTATTAGTGAACCTTACTTCGTATCCTTTCTCTACAATTTTCCCTACACTTATCAGATTATTTGGGATTCTAGGAACATACAAAACCTTACTCAGAAGAGTGCTTCCATCCTTGGCCTTTATTGATCCAATGGACTTCACATTGTGCTTTGTATTATCATCTATTTGAACTACATGATTGCTCACCTTATTCTCCAAATCAGTCATCAAAGCTATGTTTCCACTAAGGTGATTGCTACACATTGAGTCAATGTAGAAGACTCTTTGATCTTCACTTTGTCTTTCACAAGTTGCATTCATAATTAAGGTTGAATCCTCTTTCTTATCTGAAGCATAATTGTAGTAGGTATTATCGTAGGATTGACTTTGAAAGCCTCTACCTACATTTCTTCCAAAATAAACTCTACTACCTCTACCTCTGAAATTACCTCTCTGATTTCTATTACCTCTTCCTCTTGAATTTTGATTGTATCCTCCACCATTTTGATTACTATGCCAACATTCATGAGCTAAATGATTAGTCTTACCACAAATCCACCAAGCTTTGACACCATCTTTATTAGAGTATAGAGAATCTTTCACAGCAAGTGTTGAGTGTGTGTGGCTCAGACGCGTTATGGCTGATTTGGGTGTTGGTCAGTCTTCTGCCACCACCATCTTCATTGACAGTTAGAGCGCATTGGCAGTTGCGAGGAATCCTACGTTCCATGCTCGCACTAAGCACATTGAGTAGCATTATCACTATGTGAGGGAGAGGTTCTCTGCTGGGGAGATCAGCTTGGCATATGTGCCCACATAGGAGAACATTGCACATCTTTTCACCAATTCTCTACCTAGGGAGAAGTTTGAAGCTTTCCGTAAAGCTTTGGGCTTACTTCCTTTTGTGGAGTGATTTCTACATAGCTTGGCACTTCCTTATACATGAGTGCCAGCTCCTTGTTCACCGCATCACTCCTAGGGGGATTTGTTGATATATTTAGGTAGTGATGTGTGTGAACATACTAGGACTGCCGGGGCACTTTTTTCCCTCTTTAGGAGGTTTTTTTCCCCCGGGTTGTATATACGCCTGTTGCCCTAATGGGCTACACATCTTTGTACATTCTCTAATAATACATTCAGTATTGTGTGTTGTGCTCCAAGCTTCTTCTCCTTCCTTGTGTTGTTCGCGTGCTTCCGAAGACTTCTATCTCCAACAACTTCTTGATGTATTCATTATAGATTTGTTTCCGACACAACGGAGAGCACTTCAATAGATTATCAAGGTCTAAGGTGACTTTCATTTCAGCCAATCTATGGACGAGATCAATTTCTCCTTCACTTGGTTTTTTCTTTTGTCACTCGATGGTTTTCAACCTTTCGGAAAATGGGGGAATGCCATGTAAAAATTTCCTTGTAACTGGTGGTAATATTTCTACTTGATCCCTTTCTTCTAATTCCCTCTGTTCAAAAAAACCTCTTTCCTATTACGCTTCCACTTCCAATTCACTATGCTCAGTTACCTTTTCCTTAGCGATAGTTGTACTATGGCCGTTGAAGACTTATGTGTTGTTGTATAGTGGGGCCTCTCAATCCTACAATGAGCCTTCTATTGAGGGTATCATCATTTGGAGAATTCATAGCTATTTTCCTAACTAGTTTTTCCATGCATTGTTTGTAGTGATCTATGTGTTCGTTCACCCCTTGTTGCAAATACTTCATCTGTTGTGCAAGTCGATCTTGAAATCCTTGCCTTCAAAATTTCGCCAAAAAGGCATCCTTTAACATCTGATATGCTCCCCTATCCTGAGGTGTCAAATTTCAATACCAATTGGCTACCTCATCTATAAGTGTTGGAGAAAAAACTTGTAACTTTTACCCTTGTTCTGCAAATTCAATATTTGCATAGCAATTCACTTCAAAAATTTGTATGAATTTGTCAAGATCCTCATCCCAAAGACCCGAGAGCCTAGGAAAGTCTCCCAAATGGACAGGGATTCTGTGTGCCATCTCAAATGACGAGGTTATTTTGATATCGCTTCATTACCAAAAAGTTAGAGGTCTTGGTTTGAGAACTCCTTCAAACCTCTTGACCTGGGATGTTATCCTTCTACTATAATGTGCCTTTCTTGTTGAATTCTTTCGACCAGTTGAGGTTTTCTCTTGCTGCACTTGATTGAGATTTTCTCGAGCTTTTGCTCGCCGCACAACTCGTTGCTCTCTCTGTGTTGTAGACCCTTCTAAGGATGGACTCAGCTCGCTTAGGTACTACTAACCACTAGATCGGGTGTAGTGAGCCAACTAGTGGTGCTAGGTCAACCTATGGCAACCTATTATAGAGATATATGAAGTGAGCCCCTAACAGGACCGCCATATGACTAAAGTTTTAAGCCTAAGAAAACAATGCTTTTGTGCAACTATATGTGCCCAATTCCTCATACCTCATCAAGTTTTTCTTATGATAAGTCCACAAATATGCAAACATATCTTCACTTTTTGGATCCCCCATGTTTATAGTAAATAATAGGTCGTTATAGAGTTCTATGTTTCAATCTTGTTCAAACCTACTCGGGTTGGTAAGTTGTTCTAAGTCCCTCAATCTGGCTTTCTTTCACTCGTTTGCCCAGCTATACAAGCTCATGGTCCTACTTGAATGCTAATAAATGCTCACAAATTTAACGTTGCACTACCTCCAAATTGGATTTTGCGCACACTCTCACTTCTTGCATGTACATGCACATGCACAAAATCCCTTATATTTTGTTTGGGTTTTTTTGGGCTCTCCGTCGCTCACTCTCTTCTCGTCGCTCACACTCGGTACCAGACTTATTGACATTCCAACCCCCTTCACGTTCGTGCACTTTTTTTTTTCACTTACACTCATTCAAGCGCATATGTACACACACTTTCTCTTACACGCACACCTACAAGCCCACCCGGAAGCTCACCACCTCTCTTCCTAGTCTTGTATACAGCCAAGTGTCGCACTTGTTCTTTTCACCAACGTTTAGGCCACACCACTACTGGCTTTCTTTGAGCGAGGCTTTTTATTCTTTCTATTGATGAAGAAATACAGCAGCAGAGAGAGAGATGAAGAAGTAAGCCAGCCGAGATATTGCCCATTAATGAAGAAGTTGCGTAATCTCTTTCTTGAAGTTAGTTGTAGTCCCTTCCCATTCATATCCACTCCTTATTGGCATCAAAGTTGTCGCTCCCATAGGGTTGCGCATTAGCTTCATTTGTTGAGTTGATGTTAACGTTGTGTATAAGCAGAAATTGCTCCCCTCTCTTCTCCTAGGTGCATGCTAGGCGACTTTGAGTTAGCCACAACCCTCTCTTCCTCAGTGCATACATATCTTCCTCCATCTACCCCTATTCACTATTATTCTCCTTGAGCATATCCCTCTGCAAAAGTGCCCCAGACTTGCACCCCTTGGATATCATTTTTTCCTTTTAGCTCTCTAGTTGTTTCCTACTCAGTGCCAAACTTCAGACTTCCAAAGCAAATTCTCTGATCAAACTCCCTTATCTTCAGCTTGCTCTGTTGCACATTGAGCAATTCCCATAAAGCTTGATGTCCCTCTTCATACAGAGGGCGAAGCTCAGGTTCTTCATGCACACTAACCCGAACTCACGAATCAGAAACAGCTTTCCTGAATATGTATCTCCTTGGACTTGAAACTGTCAACTCTCCTACTGTGAGTGCTTCGCGAAATTCCTTTTCCTCTTCTTGCAATGCGATGAAGAGAGAATTAAAAATTTTCTATGCGAGCAGCAACATCTGAAAAAGCTGAATGTCAGAAGAAATACGAATCTGCTTGGGACCTCAATGGATATGCCCACTCCTTTGACCACATCTTTCTCTCTCCCTTTTTGGTAGCCCCCCTATTCCCCGAACAGAGGGAGAGCTAAAACCAAAAGTCCTCTATGTGTTCTCCTCCTATGCAATGCGACCCTCCTCCCCCCCCAATGCAATGATGCCTCTACAGTTATTATTGTTCTGACTACACCACGACAATAATCCTCCTGTCCTAAAGAAAACTGCCTTGAAATGTCTTTCAGAACATCATTGTAATCCTCCTAAATGGAAAAAAAAAACTAACAAAGGTGGTTGGGGTGTACTCCTGCCAAAAGATCTCCTTCTGCCCCACTTGTGCTAAAAGATCTACTATACAACCCAAACGCTTTACTTGTACTTTGTTGCCTCTCCACCGTAAAATGGGAAAATGAGAACTTCTCTTCCATCATGCATGTAATGCCAAGCTATGGAAACGCATCCTGAGATGATAGCACTCCATGCGATTGTATCTTGGCAAATCCATTTGTCAATTACAGGGCATCTCGAATACATTTCCCCACACTTCGAATATCGAAGAATGAGGGCATTGGCTATAATTAACCTTGGCTGCATACCACATTTAAGGATCTCGAAGTGAATTTCATGCATTGCTCCAAATACCCAACAAGTGAACATGTTGTAATTGTGCTTATTTGGTCTCACAATTTCCAATTCCAACTTTTTTTTTTGAAAAGGCTATTGGATCCATCCACATGTCCGTTTTTAGTGTGTCCTTACTATTGAAGCACTCCATGTTGCAACATCAAACCTAGATAGTTCATTAAAAAAAAAAACATAGCACATGATTTGCATCTCCCTATTCTCCTTGTTCATTCTGGGTGAGGATCCAAATGTTCCATATCACAACATCCATTTTCTTTGAAAATTCCTAAAATCAAACATAAATTCGACAAAATAGAAGCATGTTAACACTTAAAAACATCATTTTGTTATGCTAACATACTCCCCTTCACTGATCTACGAAGTCATCCCCAACGAGGGATCCGATGTGCAAATATAGCTTGAACATCAACACACATACCATTAATATACTTCTTTTGCATACCTTCCCATCAAAGCTATCTTTCCTCAATTCATCTGCACTTGTTCAAGCGATTAGATCTCAATAATAGAAACATCACCAATGAATGTATACAAATCATCTATTCACAAAACAATTTACTAGCAAGCACATACATCAAGTTCTCTTTTCATCATGCCTTCCACATACTCATTCATGCATCACTTTCAGTACAATAAGCATGGTTCAAACAAAAAACAAGACATTCATATCTTTTCATGCCTTGACTTGCAGTGTGCTTTCTTTTAATCCTTACAAATCCACTTAGTCATTGCAAGAAAACAAGAAAAGGGAAAATACCAAAATGAACCATACTAAACTAAAATGAAATCGAACATGAAATGCACAATACGGAAAATGCATATCCCTTTATATCTTCTAGTATCCATTTTTTTTGATTTATCAAGAAATTGAACTAGCCATGTTTTTTCTTAGAAAATCTAATAGCTGAAATTTTACGGACTCCAGTCAATGGGTCCAAGTTGTGGCCTTACTATATGTGATGTTGTAGCTATCTCTGTATATAGTGTTTATTTCTTTCCATTTAATAAGTGGTAATCAATCATTCACTTAATAAATGCATCATTGCTTTCATGTATGATGGGTGATGTCTTCAAGGCGGCAACTCAAGAAAACCTTAGGATCAAATCACAACCATGGGTCATTCATGAAGTATTCAAGCTTCAAATTGTTGAATTGCACACATGCAGAATCTAGCATAGATGCTCAAACTCTACAACAAGTTTTACTATCTTATTTAAGCATATTGTTTCATTAGCTCACTTTTTACCTGCAACTTTCATTGTGCAATTTATCCTTCTTATTCTATGTTTGCATGTTCCATCCAATATGATGGGAACTGTGTTAACTAATATGATGAAGTTGATAGATATGAGCCCATCAGTGATTCCTGATCACTTCATGCAATGCCATATTGATTGGTTCCAACAATGAGGATTGTTGTAGTACACATAGATCCCTTGGAGCCTCATCCCTAATCATCCTATAAAAAATTCTTTTATTCAATAGTGTAACAACCAACTGGAAGTTGTCGAAGATCTGTGTGCATTTGTTGAATTCAAGATTGGCAAAGCTACACATATAGTGATTGAACCATCCTACATTGTTGTGTAGCTAAAGGTTAGTCCATTTGGCATTACAACACCATTAGAGATGGGGTTGTTGGAGGAAATGGAGCAACTATTTAACAAGGCCTGCTCTGATGAATACAAATATTGTAGACTCTCAGATACTAATCCATGGAAGTTTGTGTTGCATTTGGCAAAGTTGGTGGTGCTTATTTGGTTGCAGGCACTATACTATTTGATGAAGGATGTTGCTCCTACTAACAAAGAGGTAAATCAAGTTGGGATTATTTTTAGGAAAATTAAGAAGGAAGTACATCGGCTATGTTGACCTACCAAGAAGACACAACAATGGGATACAAAGCTTGGGGTTTTGCTATCGTTGCTAATTCCTGTAGCCCCTTTGTCTACATTGTGATGGTTCATCGTTGTTGTTGAAGTAGACTTTCTTTAAGCAGGTAAGCGATAGGGTAAATGATCAACTTTGTACTTAACAAATCCTTTGAATGCGGAGAAGCCAGCTCGATTCAATATTATGTAGGAAGCACTTCAACAGGCTAAAGAGGAATGACAATAAAGAATGGAGGATAAATAGAGGAGGAGCTTTGGGAGAAACAAAAGCATGTGGCTACTGTAGCTATTGAAGCAGAATGTCGACAAAAGGCTCCTCAAGAAGAAGTTGCTTGAAGAAAATGACAATAGTAGCAATAAGAACAGTAGCAGCAACAACAACAAAAACAACCAGAGATGGGTGATCAAGGTCAACCACAACAACCTACTCAGATATCGTAGCAAAAACCAACAAGATGACTACTTGCAAACTCACAGCAAAGACTAGAGGGTCCCACTTTTCGAGACTCTCAACCATCTACATTAAGATGGAGAAAAGTAGATCAACTCTCACTGACCAAGCAGTCCCATTCAATAAAATTTCCCTCTTTCAATCGTAAATGCCTTGATTCATGGATGAATTTGGCTAGCCAAATTCAATTGCCAACAATTGGTTGTTCACCAATCATATATGCTTGGTAAAGGATTATCAAATTCAGGCAAGCACTATTGCAAATGTTGCTTAGCTATTGACAATGTGCTCCCTATAGATGAAAGATCAACGTATGCGTAATTTTGTTCAAACTCAATTGGATCATATGCATGCAGACTTGTTGATATTGAAACAAGAAAATGTTGAATTGCAAGATGAGCTGATCTCCCTGAAGAGGAAGTTCAATTATTAAAAAATAAGATCAATGATTTAGAGATTCACATAGAGGAGATCACTGAAGATCATCAAGAGGACAAAGAACAACTTCAACTAGTTCAAGATGAACTTATACGAGTTCAAGCAGATAAGGATGATTTGTAGAATCAAGCTACTCCTCTCCTCATAGAAAATAATTTTTTTTTATTAGGTTGTCTCTTTAATAGAGAATTTACAAGTTGCCTTGGCAAATATCAAAGGTATTAAGGACTTGGAAGGTTAAATACATGAAGCTACACAGAATGTTGTAGAGCAGACTCAAATGTTATAAGATAAAGAAATTCAAGTTACTGAGTTGACAAAATTTTGAGATGCATTATAGTGGAACCTGCATGTCCATGTAGAGTTCCATGGCTACAATGAAAGATTCCCATTTTTCATCTACCTTTATTCCATTGATCACTTGCCTTACTATCTACTCTTCATTAATGATCTCCCCAATGCTTCCAAGTTGATCTGCTATGTCCTTCATTTTGGTTACAAATTATTCACACTTTGCTTGGGCATCTTCTTGAGTGTGATGAACTCCATCCATAGTTGATTCTTTCTTGACTTGGTACTTGATGAGAAGAATACTTCAAGAGCATTCCAAGTCTCTTCTGGAGTCTTCCAAATCCTGATGTGTGGAAGTAAAAAGTTAGAGATTGAGTTAAGAATGTATGACCTCACTAGAGCATCCTTTGAGCACCATGTGGTTAACCTCTCTTGTTCTTCTTGATTTGGTTGTCCTTTGCTTCTGAGGATTGGAATCATCTCATCTCTAGATATGTAACCATAGAGGTTTCTTCCTTGAAGATAAGCTTCCATTCTAAGTGAGCATGCTGAGTAGCTACCTCGATCTAGTTTGTCTATGGATGAATGAAATTCATCTCCCATGTTGATTTGTTATTGCTTTGATACCAGTGTGAGAAGATGGATTGGTAGGTTCCAAAGATGAGTTGATATTGCACAAAACCTACTCTACACCTACCAAGCTAAGTTGAGGGATGGTTAATAGGCTCCTTTAGCTTCCAATTGATGCATTGTAATCACCAATTGCTTTGCAACATCATTCCAAAAAGTTCATTGAAACATATAATTTGCATGTGCTAGAAATGTGAAGAAACCTTTTATGTTGGAAATAGAAGTGCTCAGTAATTTGCGTTGAGCTCACAACCCCGTATGAATTGACTAGAGAGCTTTTGCACACATCTAATTTAAGTTTGTCTCTAATGTAAGCAAGTTATTTCATCAATTTAGCCACACCATACACTCAGAAATGAATGTAAAAATTTAGGGGGTCATCTGGACATTTCAAGATCTAGAAGGTGTGTAGACACAGTCACCTTCTAAGATCCATATCTTGATATCCATTGAACCAAATGTGATGAAAATTGATATCAAATAGTAGAGAATTATGCTAACTAACCCAAGTTAAAGTATTGAAAACAAATAAGCACACACAAAGAAATCAATTTTTCAAGATCACTCTAATGATGAAGATGCAACAGAGATTAGTAGAAAAAGATATACTTGAAGAAATGTATCAAAATTTATAAGCTAATGGACCTATTATACAAGGTAAGTATAGTGCACTACTCATACATGAAATGAGCACAATGTGCGCTCACTCATGTAGCTCAAAGTCTCTCAAAATGGCTTACATAGCCCGCGACTACAAGCATGTCTATTTGCACTCATAATTTGAGTTTGAATTTGAATTTTCCCTCACCTAAAAGTGATCCTATACTTTAGGGATGATTTTAAGTGATTCTTCCTACCACATGAGTCATGGATTCAGATCCCTAACTTCTTGACATTCCATATTCTTTTTCTTTCACATTTATCGAAGGTGAATACAATCAAATTGATAAGTAAGTGTTCATATGTGGCTCTTTTTTGTAAAGAGCTAGATGAATGTATAGTCCGAAGGCTGTAGCAATGCATTGAGGCTTGCTAATTGCACCAACATTGAATTGTGATGTCAAGGAGGAGGTATATGCATCTCAACGACCAAGATTTGAGGTTTCCCATTCAGAGAACAAGGTATGTGAGGTGAAGAAGACATTCTATGGATTAAAACAAGCCCCTACAACATGCTATCAATGGATGGATAAGATTCTTTTGGATATACACTTCAAAAGATGTGCTTATAATGCTATCTTCTATGTTATAAAGAGTGGAGGCAAGACAATTCTGATTATACTCTATGTAGATAACATTGTGATTACAAGAAATGATGACTCTTCAACAACCAAAATTTTCTTGAGTTCAAAATTTGACATGAGATAATTAGGATTAATGCATTATTGCTTAGGCCTTGAAGTGTGGTAGGAACTATGGAAGATTTTTATCTCTCAAGAGAAGTGTGGAAGATAAATTTTAAGGGCATTGGATATGGAGGATGGCAAGGAGATTTCTACACATGCAGGTCAATTAAAAATTATCTATTGAAGGTGTGTCAACTCGAGTGGACATTCGAGATAATCGAAATTAGTTATCATCTACTTGTAAAATAGTAGATAAGATATCTTCTATGTTGTTGGACTCGTAAGCAGGTTCTGTAATAAACCTTTCCAAACTCATTGGAAGGAAAATATGTGGATGCTGAAGTATGTGAAACGAAACATTTATTATGGTATTCTCTATGAGGAAGGATCATCTTTGGTTGGATAGTTTGACTCCAATTTGGTAGTCGATATTGATACTACAAAATCCCTTTCTAGACATTCCTATTCTTTACGGTCTAGGATTTTCTCTTGAATCACAAAGGAGCAACTAGCTATAGCATTATCTTCTACTGAAGATGAGTATAGTGCAGCATGTGTTTCAACATGTGAAGTGGTATGGTTGAGAAGGATCTTATGGCACATAAGAATACAAGGATAAGAGGCTATAGAGCTAAAATGTGACAACCAAAGACGCATGGTCATTGCTAAAAATCTTATTTTCCATGCATATACCAAGAACAGAAATTTAGTATCATTATGTGTGTGAGCTGATCGAGGATTGGTTCATGGATATAAGTTATTCTTCAAGAGACAAAAATGGAGAAAACTTCTTCACCAAGACTCGTGAGAGACGTCAACTTCGTCACTACTTTTCAAAGCTTGGTACTATTGGACCAAGGAAGTAGTTCATCAAAGGGTGGACATTTGGGGGGGGGGGGGGGGAGTTAGATATACTAAATACTCCACCCTCAAGAGACCACAAATGAGCCATGGTGCTCTACATTGTAAGTCGCCTATTTATGAGGATAAGCCATTGTGAGAGCTCGACCGATTTTGGAACCCTAAGTTCCAAGTTATATGAGGTTTGTGTGTGACCATTAATGGTAATAGATGATTTTTGTGCACCTAGCCATGAGCTTAGGTAGGGCATAAACTTTGAGGCCCTTGGGTTGCCATTCTAGTGAAATTAAAGGCCTTGTGTTTGTGTGTAGTTTCCCCATTAAACCTTAATGGGAGAGGTTCAAAGGGGTAGTTGCCCCCTTCGTAGTAGTGCTTCATCAACAATAGATGATGGATTCAAGTTAATAAATATTTGTTTAATCAACAAGCATGTGGTTAGTATTTTGGAGTCACCAATAAGAATCTTCATCAACAACAGATCATGGATTCAAGTTACTAAATATTTGTTTGATCAACAAGCATGTGGTTAGTATTTTCGAGTCACCAATAAGAAACCAAAAGCACGTGTTTGCTTGGCAGGAAGGGACACTTATAAACCACCAAACCATGAGGGAACCACTATTCTTGAAACCATTTTCAGAGGGAGTCCAAAGGTGGTTTCAGAGCAAATAGCTGCCATATGAGGCAAGCTTTTTTGAGCTCCTCTTGTTTGGCAAGAATGCTCTCTCAAGGTAGGGACTAGATGATCGATGGCTTAATCCCTAATACGAAGAGAAGCACCATTGCCTTATCCAAAAGATTTGGGCCCAGATTGTTGATCACGAGTGAGGGAACTGGTTTTGCCATTAACCACAAAGAGGGAGACCAAAACGGGTGCAGGCCCATGGTGCAAACACTTTTGAGTTTCTTTTCTTTGTACCCTCTACTCTTTTCTTTTCCCTCATACCATTTTTCTAAAATTAGAAGATTTCTTGAACCTCGGAAAACTCAATAGATAGAATTTTTGTACCCTTTGATTAAGGCCAGAAGTCAGATGAGGGAGCACTCCTTGAAAGAACTGAGTTATTGCTTTCAATGAAAAAAACTACATTGAACACTTTGAATTCGAGTCCAAATTGCTTAGGCAATGAACTCCTCGATGTGCTAAGGTTTAATTTTCTCTTTAAGCAAGAGGTGGAAAACTTGAGTATTGGGGGGAGAAAGTCCCATCTATCATAGAAGAAAAAATCTATCATAGATAAACCTTGCTCCTCGCCAAGTGCAACACCAACTCATCATCTAATGCAGCACGAACTCATTTATATTACTAAGAGATTCCTCCCCTCAAACAAGGATCAAATCGTGTATGGCTGAGAAGAGCTGCGATGACCCACTTGCTTTGAACCAATACAACCCAAAGATAGTCAACAATGGATATGTATCGTGATGGAGAGGGGTACTATCAATCGCCATTTATCACGATGGACAAAACCCACCTATTGTGATGGATAGGAAATGTATCAATCATGAGAGAGAGAAATCCTCGAGAACCCTAATGCAATAGAGAGATCTTATCAATCGCATGGCAAACGCGTGCGAGTCTCCCCTGTGCCCTTGATTGATATGACTATGAAAAAGCTGCAACTGTCGTCTATGTGTTATTGTTTTGCCATAACCACTGCCAACTCCAAGAGGAAGCTCATTCTAAGAAATCATGAGTGTATTTTCTCTAATTGTTATCATAATGAGAGAATTTGGATCTCAGCACTTAGTTCTCAATTATGGCAAAAGTCTTTACAAATGGGTCACAGTGACCTACATACATGTGCCCTAAGTTTGGTCTTTTCACATAAGAGACTTGCACTTTCTTTATAAATCTCTAATTTCTTACTCTTGTACAAGGATACTGTTACAATCTACAAGGAATATTCATCTATAGGACTTTTCTAGTGCATTGACAAGGGTTATCACTACTTTATGATGGAATTTAAGAAAAGAAAAGTGGCTACTTCTTGAAAAAATTGTGGGCATGCTCTTCTTCTCTCTACTGCTTAGTTTCTCTCATCTTCGGAACTCTACAACTTCCTCCTACACCCACAAATATTATGACTATAGGTGATGGAACTGGTGTTAAAGATGATGATCTTCATCTCCCTCATCCTACTAAACTTCCTTTTGCACCTACTATAGTGAAGATTCATTGGGATTCAAAAAATGCACAAACACATGCATTGATAGGTTCCTCTATCAAAAATACTATTATTGTAACATTAACTCATACAAAATAGCCAAAGATGCTTAGGATACTCCTACCACACTATCTTAGGCAAGAAAGAAGGATTCTATTTTTAAAATTCTAAAACACTTGGAGAGTGAGCATATGAATAAAGGAGATTCAATGGCCACTATTTTGACAAAGTCAAGGATTTGAAAGAGTAATTGGTTGTTGTAGATGAAATCTTACCAGATAGTTCACTCATGTAGACTATTCTTCACTCATGTAGACTATTCTCAATTGTATTTCAAATTCTTATCAAAGTTTTGCTTTTAGTCTTTGTTAAATGATGAGACGTAATACAATTCCTTAACTTTTTAGGATTTAGTCATTGTTTTAGGATAAATATGTGTTGCAAGTAAAGGTTTCTAAGCTAGCCAAAAGGGCAAAGATAAATTGAGCTCATCTACTATAATTTGAAATTTTCTAATGCTACATAATCAAAGAAGCAAGATAAACATGATAATAAAATAAAAAACAAAAAAGAAATCAAGTACTATAAGGAAAATGATCATGTCATTAAGAGTCTTCCTAAACAAGTTGCAAGAGAGGCAAAAATGAAAGATTTTAGAATGATTGTTCTGGAAAACTCTACTCTCAAAACATAGTCTACTAATCCTGTCCAAAATGAAGAATGAACATTTACTACTCATTGCAATCATCACCCATCTTCTCATGAACACCTTACATTAACTACTCATGGCAATTATCACCCACCTTCTTATGAACACCTTATCCTTATCGTATCTAACACCCCCCCTCAATGTCGACCCTATGGTGAACTACCTCCTTGTTACCATTAGTGTCCTTGTGAAATGCCTAATGGTCACCAGACACTTTTTTATATGTTCTTTAATCAAACATAAAGTGGCTTGGTCACCCACAGATTGTATGTCCACCACATTTGGAAAATCTTAGGAATCTCTTTGTGCATTATGTTTTTTGCATATTCTGCAACCTCTATACAGAGTACTCTGTGTGGCATCTTGAGCTCAATTTTCTATTTTGTGGGTATCATCATGGAGCTCCCAAGAAGGAGATTCCACTACGGTGCATCTCCATCGAAATAATTTACTAATATGAGAGAATTTTTAGGCAAAAGCTTGGCTCCTTTTGTGCAAGTGAAGCAAGCACCTACCCACCCAAGGCTTTCTCCAAGGCTTATAACTAAGGCAGCAACCAAGGCATAGAACTTGGCATACCTGGTCATCCGAGTCACCAAATTCACCCTTGGCACCGTTGTTTGTGTGCAAAGGAGGACCTCAATGATCAAGGAAGACAACAGTTCGGAGTACTTCTCGGGAGATCACCCATCCCGATTTGTTCCCTCCGATGCTCGTTGAACTGACAATCTCTTATCACTAAGCTACACTATTTTGGTGCTTGAGAAAGGGAAAATACTAAGGTTCACATTACCTTGAACATGTTTTGGCTGTCAAAGCTTCATTATTTGCTTTCAAAGCCTATTTAAAAGCACTTTTGGGGTGATTTTTGGAGTCATTTTGGAGTACTTCCATGCATAGGTCTCATTACATAGGTTCAAGAACATCACAAAGAGTTCTCTTTTGTAATTCTCTGACAACAAATATTCATCTTTGGGGCTATGTTTTCAGCAACACTATTAAATTTACAGGTTTCTTGAAACATTTTTAGTTGTGGTGGGAGCAACCACTACAAATTTATGTAGGTCTCTCTAGACCTTAATTGCATCATGTTTTCCAGTGGGATTTTGAAGGTGAAGATGAAAGAATTAAGGAAAACTCTGTATGAGGGAAAGGTAGAGCAACTAGAAGAGAATAAAAGTGCCTGTGTGAGATTTTTGTGAATCATGTTCTAAGTACCTTGTTCAGGGTCCTACGTTTAGTTCATTGTAAGAAAATGCCTTGATTTTACTCTCTCTAGAATTTTAAACCCTGCAGGGCTCAAAAGTGGCATTTGGAGGTGGATTTGGACCTCGGACGTCTCTAACACTATTGTGCAGATCGAAAAATTGAATAAAAGTCTCTCTCACAAGCTTAACCTAATTCCTCATTGTTTTTGAGTTACAAGGCTTTGAAAAGTGCCGTTTTTTCCAACACTTTAAAAAAAAAAACGAGGGCTTGTCTAATTCTATTCGAATCCGTGATTCTCATGCTCACGTGTCACCATGTCTAAATATGTATGTTTTCGGATATGTCTTCTTCGTGTTTTTCTGCTATTTTTAACAGGTATTCTAAAGAAAGGAAGTACACTACGATCGCATGGCTTTTTGCGAAAGTTTTGGAGAAACTAGACTTTTTCTAAATTTGGTGGATCGCACACTTCTTTGGGGAGCACGGCTGCGATCAAACGGAAAAAGATAAGAAGGCCTGCGCATCAACACGGAGGACACACAGAAATCTGAGAATTACCTTGTGATTGAGAGTGTGATTGAGAGTGAGAGTGAGAGTGAGAGTGTGATTGAGAGTGCAAGTGAGAATGCGATTGTGATAGCTCGGGGGTGGTCGGAGGTAGAGGCTTCATCAAGAAGCTATTGTCCAAAGCTACTCTAACCATTGATTCACATCTATAATATCAGAATTCTTCCTTCTCTGCGTCATGTTCGTTCTACTCTTCCGCATCAGATTTTCTTTTACCTTGTTTAATCTCTGCGTTCTTCTCTCCACTGTTATTTCTGAGTAATCGAAAGATTGTGATTGGGGATAGATTGTGATTGAGGAAACGCTACAAGTGGTATCAGAGCAGAGTCAATCCACGGGAACGTTGGAAGGTCTAACACAAAAGGTTCATGAACAAGAGGAGCTTATTCAGTAGCTTCTTGGTGAATTGCGCAAAGAACGAGGGGGAAAGCAACCAGAAGGAGCAACAAATTTGTTTGTGGAGCTGAACGATGAAATAGATGAAGGTGCAGGAACATCTAGTGTACCTCCCGAAAAACAAAAACGCAATTCTGAAGATATGGAACCAGGTGAGTTTGCCCTTAACCAAGTCTTCAAGAAGGCAAAGATAAATGATTTTGATGGCGAGAAGAAGAGTGGCGAAGATCTTGAGGCATGGATTGAAGAACTAGAGGATTTCTTTGACCTTCGACAATTTAGTGAAGAGTCCAAGGCAAAAGTTCGGATCCTGCATCTGCGTGGTATCGCGAAACTATGGTGGAAGTCATATATGCAGACTCGAACACGTTCTGGTCCTGTTCTATGGAAGGAATTTAGAGAACAATCTGAAAAACGCTATTGTTCTCCACACTACCATATGGAGAAGAAGATAGAGTTCTACAATTTTTGACAGCACGAAAGTGACAAGCATAGCTTATCTGTTGATGAGTACAAAGAGAAGTTCCTACGTCTTCATAAATATGCATTAGAGGTTAGTGGTAATGCTCTAAAGAGTAAATTTATTGAAGGGCTTCGTGAGGAACTTCGCTATCAAGTTAAGGGATCTGGATGCATTGATTTTCTTGATCCTGTTGCGATGGCTGAGAACTTTGAGAAGATGGAGAAGTTCAATTTGCAGAAGGCAAATAGAAGCAGATTCAATGCAACAGGACATAGGCCACAAAGACCTGTTGCAATGAACATGAACAATTCAAAGAAAACTCCATCTTCTAAGGACCAAGGTAAGAACCCTGCTCGGCCGGTGGAAAATCAAAGGAAGCATCAACCAATAGAGTGGCAACAAGACCCTAATTTTATTGAGAGGGCGAAAAGACTTGGTCTGTAATTTCGTTGCGGGGAGCAAGGGCATCGGACATATGAGTGCCCGAACAAGGCAGTCTTTCAACCTGCACAATCAAAAGCGATAAACATCATCGAGGAGGGTACAATTATTGAGAAGCAGATGATGGGGTAAGTGCACTGACTCTACTTTACGTTGCATGGTGGTTAGTTCTTTCCCAAAGGTTTCTGTAATCACGATTCCGGGTATGATTTCTGCACATAAAACCAGATTCTTGATCGATTCAGGTAGTACCCATTGTTTTCTATCTTTCAAATTGGTACGGAATCTAGGGATAGCCCTAAATATGCAGATAACCAGACCTGTAGAGATGGCCAATGGACGATTACACTACACGAAAGGATATGTTGAAAACCTTGAATTTACTCTTTCTAATAGACGCTTTTCTGGAAGCTTCCGTGTAATTGAGATGAAACAGAGTGATGTAATCATAGGAATGGATTGGTTAGTTAAAAATGCTGCAAAATTTAATTGTGAACAAAGAACGATCACTGTGAAGCTAAGTGATGAATCTATTCATATTCTAGGTGATGCCTTTAATCCTAAGCCTACTCTTATTTCTGCTATGCAGATAGTTAGAGGTATACGTGATGGCTGCAAAGCATTTGTAGTGTATGTGAACAATCTGCATCAGGAAGGTAATGACGAAGATATTCCAGATTACATACAAAATCTCTTGAAAGAATATGCCGATGTATTTCCAGAAGACTTGCCTGGTATACCCCCACCTAGGCAGATTGACCACGCCATTGACCTATATCCAAGGAGTGAACCATATTCTAGAGCACCCTATAGATTTAACGTTGATGAACTAAAGGAGCTTAAGATTCAATTAGATGATCTTTTGAAGAAAGGCTTAATAAAACCGAGTGTCTCACCTTGGGGTGCGCGTGTTTTATTTGAGAAGAAGAAAGATGGCTCTTACAGATTATGCATTGACTATAGGGGGTTGAATAAAAGAACAATTAAGAATAAGTATCCACTCCCTCACATAGATGACTTATAAGGTCAATTAAGTGGAGCGACCGTATTCACAAAGATTGACTTAAGATCTGGATATCACCAAATTAGGATCAAAACAGAGGATATTCCTAAGACGGCTTTTCGAACACGATATGGTCACTATGAGTTTACGGTTCTACCTTTTGGTTTAACAAACGCTCCTGCCACATTTATGTGCTTGATGAATAATATTTCTCACGATTACCTAGATGAATTCATCTTAGTCTTCCTTGATGACATATTTGTGTACTCTAAAGATGATTCGGAGCATGCGGTACATCTCAAGAAGACTTTGCAAACTCTTATAGAACACAAATTGTATGGGAAAAAGAGTAAGTGTTTCTTTGCTAAGGATAAACTTGTGTATCTAGGAAGAGTAATATCAAAAGAAGGAATCTTTATAGATGAAGATAAAGTAAAAACAATAGTTGATTGGCCGATTCCTAAGACTCTAAGGGATGTTAGAAGTTTTCTTGGGTTGGCACAATATGAAAGAGCACATATTAAGGATTTGTCTAAGATAGCTACTCCCCTCACCGAATTAACTAAAAAGAATGTAGGATTTGCGTGGAGTGATGCCTGTCAAAAATCATTTGAAACATTGAAACAAAAAGTCGTTGAGAATTGTGTTTTGAAAATACCAGAAATCGGAAAGCCTTTTGTGGTTGCATGTGATGCAAGTGGTAGTCAGATAGGATGTGTTATTTCACAGGATGGGAGGGTGGTCGCATATGAGTCTAGAAAACTAAGAAAGCATGAACTTAACTATCCTACTTATGATTTAGAAATGCTTGCTGTTGTGCATGCACTTAAGCATTGGAGACATCTATTGTTAGGGGTTAAGTTTGAATTGAAAACAGATCATCAAAGTCTAAAATACATCTTCACTCAACCATTGCTTAACAACAGGCAGAAGCGTTGGATTGAATTATTAAGCGAGTATGATTTTGACATTAAGTATCTTGCTGGTAAGGAAAATAAGGTTGCTGATGCATTGAGTCGGAGACCTTTGTGTAATCTTGTTTCTGTAATAAATTCTGATTTTCTCAATCAAATTCAAGAAGAGATAAAACAGGATCCTTTTTATGCACCTATTTTGAATGCTTTGAATGCGAATAGGGGATCGACGTATGAGGAAAAATTTCATTTGCAGAATGGAACACTGTATTGTAACAATCGGCTATGCTTATCTTCTGAATCTCCACTAAAAGTTAAAATACTGCGTGATTGTCATGATGCACCTTTTTCTGCACATCCAGGTTATTCAAGGACATATGTTAAAACAAAGTATTCTTACTTTTGGTCGTGTATGATGCCGGATATTAGAAAATATGTAAATGAATGTTTGAAGTGCCAATAGGTGAAATCTGAGTTTAAGAGGATGCCAGGAATGCTTCAACCTTTGGATGTTCCAAATCAGAAGTGGGAGTCTATTTCTATGGACTTTATCACTAAGCTACCTATGACCAGAAGTAAGCATGACACCATATTTGTTGTAGTCGATCGGCTTACCAAGATGGCACACTTCTTTCCTATGAAAAAGACTGATACTGCTTTGAATGTTGCAAGAATCTTTGTAAAAGAAATATTTCGATTGCATGGAATGCCTAAAAGCATAATTTCTAATAGAGATTCTAGATTTACGTCAAACTTCTAGAAAGCGACATTTGAATCCATTGGAACTCAACTTCGTATGAGTAGAGCTTTCCATCCACAAACTGATGGGGAAACCGAGAGGGTTAACAGGGTAGTTGAGGATATATTGCGTGTATGTGAATGAAAAGCAGGATAATTGGAGTGAATATTTACCCTTGGTTGAGTTTGCATACAATAGTGCATGGCATGCATCTATAAAAATGACTCCGTTTGAAGCTATGTATGGTTATAATTGTTTGACTCCACCTTCGTTTTTGGGTTTCCAAAATAAAATAAAAGTATCCAAAGAAATGCTTGATAAGATGGATGAAGAACTTGGAAAAATTAAGAAACATATAAGAGAAGCTCAGAAAAGACAAAAGAAGTTCTATGATTTAAAGAGAGGACCACTTGAATTCCAAGTTGATGATATGGTATTTCTTAAAGTCAATCCTCACCGATCTAACTTGTTGCTAGGGAAGGATCATAGACTTTCTCCTCGATATGCAGGCCCTTTTAAAGTTTTGAAAAAGATCGGATCTCTTGCTTATTTGCTGGAATTACCTAAATATCTAAATGGGCATCCTGTATTTCATGTCAGCTTACTTAAAAGATATGTGTCTAATGTTGCTCATGTTTTGCAGGACAATTATAAGCTGAAAGACGATGGCTCTTTTTAGCTTCAACCGGAACTAATATTAGATAGGAAGGAAATTGATCTATAGTAGAAATTTTGGTGAAATGGCATTCATACCCAGTAGAAGATTCGAGTTGGGTGGATTTAGATGACTTTCTAACACATTATCCTTCTTTCCAACTCTAAGGACAGAGTTCTTAAAGGGGGGAAGAATTGTAATAGGCCTCTTTTCTAGTGAAATAATTCATTTTGAACTTTCTAAATTTCATTGTGGGGATAATGCTTAGAACGAATAATTAGGTCATTTTATGCATGTAGGAAAAATTTTGGGTTGACAAGTTTCATATTCTCTCTCTAGACCTTAATTGCATGATGTTTTCCAATGGGATTTTGAAGGTGAAGATGAAAGAATTAAGGAAAACTCTGTACGAGGGAAAGGTAGAGCAAGTAGAAGAGAATAAAAGTGCCCGTGTGAGATTTTTGTGAATCATGTTCTAAGTACCTCGTTCAGGGTCCTACATTTAGTTCATTCTAAGCAAATGCCTTGATTTTACTCTCTCTCTAGAATTTTAAACCTTGCAGGACTCAAAAGTGGCATTTGGAGGTGGATTTGGACCTCGGACGTCTCTAACACTATTGTGCATATCGAAAAATTGAATAAAAGTATCTCTCACAAGCTTAACCTAATTCCTCATTGTTTTTGAGTTACAGGGCTTTGAAAAGTGCCGTTTTCTCCAACACTTAAAAAAAACAAACGAGGGCTTGTCTAATTCTATTCGAATCCATGATTCTCATGCTCACGTGTCACCATGTCTAATTATGTATGTTTTCGGATATGTCTTCTCGGTGTTTTTCTGCTATTTTTGACAGGTATGCTAAAGAAAGGAAGTACACTACGATCGCATGGCTTTTTGCAAAAGTTTTGGAGAAACTAGACTTTTTCTAAATTTGGTGGATCGCACACTTCTTTGGGGTGCATTGCTGCGATCAAACGGAAAAAGATAAGAAGTCTTGCGCATCAACACGGAGGACACACAGAAATCTGAGAATTACCTTGTGATTGAGTGTGTGATTGAGAGTGAGAGTGAGAGTGAGAGTGTGATTGAGAGTGCGAGTGAGAATGCGATTGTGATAGCTCGGGGGTGGTCGGGAGGTAGAGGCTTCGTCAAGAAGCTATTGTCCAAAGCTACTGTAACCATTGATTCACATCTATAATATCAGAATTCTTCCTTCTCTCCGTCATATTTGTTCTACTCTTCCACATCAGATTTTCTTTTACCTTGTGCAATCCCTACGTTCTTCTCTCCACTGTTATTTCTGAGTAATCGAAAGATTGTAATTAGGGATAGATTGTGATTGAGGAAACGCTACAAGTGGTATCAGAGCAGAATCAACCTGCGGGAACGATGGAAGGTCTAACACAAAAGGTTCGTGAACAAGAGGAGCTTATTCAGAAGCTTCTTGGTGAATTGCGCAAAGAACGAGGGGGAAAGCAACCAGAAGGAGCAACAAATTTCTTTGTGGAGTTGAACGATGAAATAGATGAAGGTGTAGGAACATCTAGTGTACCTCACGAAAAACAAAAACGCAATTCTGAAGATATGGAACCAGGTGAGTTTGCCCTTAACCAAGTCTTCAAGAAGGCAAATTTAAATTATTTTGATGGCGAGAAGAAGAGTGGCGAAGATCTTGAGGCATGGATTGAAGAACTAGAGGATTTCTTTGACCTTCGACAATTTAGTGAAGAGTCCAAGGCAAAAGTTGGGATCCTGCATCTGCGTGGGATCGCGAAGCTATGGTGGAAGTCATATATGCAGACTCAAACGCGTTCTGGTCCTGTTCTATGGAAGGAATTTAGAGAACAAGCTGAAAAATGCTATTGTTCTCCACACTACCATATGGAGAAGAAGATGGATTTCTACAATTTTCGACATCTCGAAAGTGACAAGCATAGCTTATCTGTTGATGAGTACAAAGAGAAGTTCCTACGTCTTCATAAATATGCATTAGAGGTTAGTGGTAATGCTCTAAAGAGTAAATTTATTGAAGGGCTTCGTGAGAAACTTCGCTATCAAGTTAAGGGATCTAGATGCATTGATTTTCTTGATGTTGTTGCGATGGCTGAGAACTTTGAGAAGATGGAGAAGTTCAATTTGCAGAAGGCAAGTAGAAGAAGATTCATTGCAACGGGACATAGGCCACAAAGACCTGTTGCAATGAACATGAACAATTCAAAGAAAACTCAATCTTCTAACGACCAAGGTAAGAACCCTTCTCGGCCGGTGGAATATCAAAGGAGGCGTCAACCAATGGAGTGGCAACAAGACCCTAATCTTATTGAGAGGGCAAAAAGACTTGGTCTGTGTTTTTGTTGCGGGGAGCAAGGGCATCGAACATATGAGTGCCCCAACAAGGCAGTCTTTCGACCCGCACAATCAAAAGCGATAAACATCATCGAGGAGTATACAATTGTTGAGGAAGCAGATGATGGGGTAAGTGCACTGACTCTACTTTACGTTGCATGGTGGTTAGTTCTTCTCCAAAGGTTTCTGTAATCACGATTCCGGGTATGATTTCTGTGCATAAAACCAGATTTTTGATCGATTTAGGTAGTACCCATTGTTTTCTATCTTTCATATTGGTACAAAATATAGGGATAGCCCTAAATATGTAGATAACTAGACCTGTAGAGATGGACAATGGACAATTACACTACACGAAAGGATATGTTGAAAACCTTGAATTTACTCTTTCTAATAGATGCTTTTCTAGAAGCTTCCATGTAATTGAGATGAAACAGAGTGATGTAATCATAGGCATGGATTGGTTAGTTAAAAATGCTGCGATAATTAATTGTGAACATAGAACGATCACTCTGAAGCTAAATGATGAATCTATTCATATTCTAGGTGATGTTTTTAATCCTAAGCCTACTCTTATTTCTGTTATGCAGATAGTTAGAGGTATAGGTGATGGCTGCAAAACATTTGTAGTGTATGTGAACAATCTACATCAGGAAGGTAATGACGAAGATATTCTAGATTACGTAGGAAATCTCTTGAAAGAATATGCCGATGTATTTCTAGAAGACTTGCCTGGCATACCCCCACCTAGGCAGATTGACCACGCCATTGACCTATATCCAAGGAGTGAACCATATTCTAGAGCACCCTATAGATTTAACATTGATGAACTAAAGGAGCTTAAGATTCAATTAGATGATCTTTTGAAGAAAGGCTTAATAAAACCGAGTGTCTCACCTTGGGGTGCGCCTATTTTATTTCAGAAGAAGAAAGACGGCTCTTACAGATTATGCATTGACTATAGAGGGTTGAATAAAAGAACAATTAAGAATAAGTATCCACTTCCTAACATAGATGACCTATTAGGTCAATTAAGTGGAACGACCGTATTCACAAAGATTGACTTAAGATCTGGATATCACCAAATTAGGATCAAAACAGAGGATATTCCTAAGACGGCATTTCGAACACGATATGGTCACTATGAGTTTACGGTTCTACCTTTTGGTTTAACAAACGCTCCTGCCATATTTATGTGCTTGATGAATAATATTTTTCACAATTACCTAGATGAATTCATCTTAGTCTTCCTTGATGATATATTTGTGTACTCTAAAGATGATTCGGAGCATGCGGTACATCTCAAGAAGACTTTGCAAACTCTTAGAGAACACCAATTGTATGGGAAAAAGAGTAAGTGTTTCTTTGCTAAGGATAAACTTGTGTATCTAGGAAGAGTAATATCAAAAGAAGGAATCCTTATGGATGAAGATAAAGTAAAAACAATAGTTGATTGGCCGATTCCTAAGACTGTAAGGGATGTTAGAAGTTTTCTTGGGTTGGCACAATATGAAAGAGCACATATTACGGATTTCTCTAAGATAGCTACTCCCCTCACGGACCCTGTCAAAAATCATTTGAAACATTAAAACAAAAAGTCATTGAGAATAGTGTTTTGAAAATACCAGAAATGGGAAAGCCTTTTGTGGTTGCATGTGATGCAAGTGGTAGTCAGATAGGATGTGTTATCTCACAGGATGGCAGGGTTGTTGCATATGAGTCCAAAAAACTAAGAAATCATGAACTTAACTATCCTACTCATGATTTAGAAATGCTTGTTGTTGTGCATGCACTTAAGCATTGGAGACATCTATTGTTAGGGGTTAAGTTTGAATTGAAAACAGATCATCAAAGTCTAAAATACATCTTCACTCAACCATTGCTTAACAACAGGCAGAAGTGTTGGATTGAATTATTAAGCGAGTATGATTTTGACATTAAGTATCTTGCTGGTAAGGAAAATAAGGTTGCTGATGCATTGAGTCGGAGACCTTTTTGTAATCTTGTTTCTGTAATAAATTCTGATTTTCTCAATCAAATTCAAGAAGAGATAATTTTATGCACCTATTTTGAATCCTTTGAATGCGAACAGGGGATGGACGTATGAGGAAAAATTTCATTTGCAGAATAGAGCACTCTATTGTAACAATCGGCTATGCTTATCTTCTGAATCTCTACTAAAAGTTAAAATACTGCATGATTGTCATGATGCACCTTTTTTTGCACATCCAGGTTATTCAAGGACATATGTTAAAACAAAGTATTTTTACTTTTGGCCGTGTATGAAGCGGGATATTAGAAAATATGTAAATGAATGTTTGAAGTGCCAACAGGTGAAATCTGAGTTTAAGAGGATGCCAGGAAGGCTTCAACCTTTGGATGTTCCAAATCAGAAGTGGGAGTTTTTTTCTATGGACTTTATCACTACACTACCTATGACCACAAGTAAGCATGATACCATATTTGTTGTAGTTGATCGGCTTACCAAGATGGCACACTTCCTTCCTATGAAAAAGATTCATACTGCTTTGAATGTTGCAAGAATCTTTGTAAAAGAAATATTTCGATTGCATGGAATGCCTAAAAGCATAATTTCTGATAGAGATTCTAGATTTACGTCAAACTTCTGGAAAGCGACATTTGAATCCATTGGAACTCAAATTCGGATGAGTACAACTTTCCATCCACAAACTGATGGGGAAACTGAGAGGGTTAACAGGGTAGTTGAGGATATGTTGCGTATGTATGTGAATGAAAAGCAGGATCATTGGAGTGAATATTTACCATTGGTTGAGTTTGCATACAATAGTGCATGGCATGCATCTATAAAAATGACTCCGTTTGAAGCTATGTATGGTTATAATTGTTTGACTCCACCTTCGTTTTTGGGTTTTCCAAATAAAGACAAAAGAAGTTCTATGATTTAAAGACAAGACCACTTGAATTCCAAGTTGATGATATGGTATTTCTTAAAGTCAATCCTCACCGATCTAACTTGTTGCTAGTGAAGCATCATAGACTTTCTCCTCGATATGCAGGCCCTTTTAAAGTTTTGAAAAAGATCGGATCTCTTCCTTATTTGCTAGAATTACCTAAATATCTAAATGTGCATGTTGTATTTCATGTCAGCTTACTTAAAAGAGATGTGTCTAATGTTGCTCTTGTTTTGTAGGACAATTATAAGCTGAAAGACGATGGCTCTTTTGAGCTTCAACCGGAAATAATATTAGATAGGAAGGAAAGATTTCTTAGAAATAGATCTATAGTAGACATTTTAGTGAAATGACATTCATACCCAGTAGAAGATTCGAGTTGGGTGAATTTAGATGACTTTCTAACACATTATCCTTCTTTCCAACTCTGAGGACAGAGTTCTTAAAAGGGGGGAAGAATTGTAATAGGCCTCTTTTCTAGTGAAATAATTCATTTTGAACTTTCTGAATTTCATTGTGGGGATAATGCTTAGAACGAATAATTAGGTCATTTTATGCATGTAGGAAAAATTTTGGGTTGACAAGTTTCATATTCTCTCTCTAGACCTTAATTGCATCATGTTTTCGAGTGGGATTTTCAAGGTGAAGATGAAAGAATTAAGGAAAACTCTGTGTGAGGGAAAGGTAGAGCAAGTAGAAGAGAATAAAAAAGCCTGTGCGAGATTTTTGTGAATCATGTTCTAAGTACCTCGTTCAGGGTCCTACGTTTAGTTCATTGTAAGAAAATGCCTTGATTTTACTCTCTCCCTAGAATTTTGAACCTTGCAGGGCTCAAAAGTGGCATTTGGAGGTGGATTTGGACCTCGATCGCATGGCTTTTTGCGAAAGTTTTGGAGAAACTCGACTTTTTCTAAATTTGGTGGATCGCACACTTCTTTTGGGAGCACGGCTGCAATCAAACGGGAAAAGATAAGAAGGCCTGCGCATCAACAAGGATACACAGAAATCTGAGAATTACCTTGTGATTGAGAGTGAGAGTGAGAGTGAGAGTGTGATTGAGAGTGCGAGTGAGAATGCGGTTGTGATAGCTCGGGGGTGGTCGGGAGGTAGAGGCTTCGTCAAGAAGCTATTGTCCAAAGCTAATGTAACCATTGATTCACATCTATAATATCAGAATTCTTCCTTCTCTAAGTCATATTTGTTCTACTCTTCCGCATCAGATTTTCTTTTACCTTGTGCAATCTCTGCGTTCTTCTCTCCACTCTTATTTCTGAGTAATCGAAAGATTGTGATTGGGGATAGATTGTGATTGAGGAAACACTACAAGTGGTATCAAAGCAGAATCAATCCGCAGGAACGATGGAAGGTCTAACACAAAAGGTTCGTGAACAAGAGCAGCTTATTCATAAGCTTCTTGTTGAATTGCGCAAAGAACGAGGGGGAAAGCAACCAGAAGGAGCAACAAATTTGTTTGTGGAGCTGAACGATTAAATAGATGAAGGTGCAGGAACATCAAGTGTACCTCGCGAAAAACAAAAACGCAATTATGAAGATATGGAATCAGGTGAGTTTGCCCTTAACCAAGTCTTCAAGAAGGCAAAGTTAAATGATTTTGATGGCGAGAAGAAGAGTGGCGAAGATCTTGAGGCATGGATTGAAGAACTAGAGGATTTCTTTGACCTTCGATTATTTAGTGAAGAGTCCAAGGCAAAAGTTGGGATCCCGCATCTGCGTGGGATCGCGAAGCTATGGTGGAAGTCATATATGCAGACTCGAACGTGTTTTGGTCCTGTTCTATGGAAGGAATTTAGAGAACAAGCTGAAAAACGCTATTGTTCTCCACACTACCATATGGAGAAGAAGATGGAGTTCTAGAATTTTCGACAACACGAAAGTGACAAGCATAGCTTATCTATTGATGAGTACAAAGAGAAGTTCCTACGTCTTCATAAATATGCATTAGAGGTTAGTGGTAACGCTCTAAAGAGTAAATTTATTGAAGGGCTTCGTGAGGAACTTCGCTATCAAGTTAAGGGATCTCGATGCATTGATTTTCTTGATGCTGTTGCGATGGCTGAGAACTTTGAGAAGATGGAGAAGTTCAATTTGCAGAAGGCAAATTGAAGTAGATTCATTGCAACGAGACATAGGATGGCTCTTTTGAGCTTCAACCGGAAATAATATTAGATAGGAAGGAAAAATTTCTTAGGAATAGATCTATAGTAGAAATTTTGGTGAAATGGCATTCATACCCAGTAGAAGATTCAAGTTGGGTGAATTTAGATGACTTTCTAACACATTATCCTTCTTTCCAACTCTGAGGATAGAGTTCTTAAAGTGGGGAAGAATTGTAATAGGCCTCTTTTCTAGTGAAATAATTTATTTTGAACTTTCGAACACATTATCCTTCTCTTTCCAAATAAAGTAGAAGTATCCAAAGAAATGCTTGATAAGATGGATGAAGAACTTGGAAAAATTAAGAAACATATAAGAGAAGCTCACAAAAGACAAAAGAAGTTCTATGATTTAAAGAGAAGACCACTTGAATTCCAAGTTGATGATATGGTATTTCTTAAAGTTAATCCTCACCGATCTGACTTGTTGCTAGCGAAGGATCATAGACTTTCTCCTCGATATGCAGGCCCTTTTAAAATTTTGAAAAAGATCAGATCTCTTGCTTATTACCTGGAATTACCTAAATATCTAAATGTGCATCATGTATTTCATGTTAGCTTACTTAAAAGATATGTGTCTAATGTTGCTCATGTTTTGCAGGACAATTATAAGCTGAAAGATGATGGCTCTTTTGAGCTTCAACCGGAAATAATATTAGATAGGAAGGAAAGATTTCTTAGAAATAGATCTATAGTAGAAATTTTGGTGAAATGGCATTCATACCCAATAGAAGATTCGAGTTGGGTGAATTTAGATGACTTTCTAACACATTATCCTTCTTTCCAACTCTGAGGACAGAGTTCTTAAAGGGGGGAAGAATTGTAATAGGCCTCTTTTCTAGTGAAATAATTCATTTTGAACTTTCTACATTTCATTGTGGGGATAATGCTTAGAACAAATAATTAGGTCATTTTATGCATGTAGGAAAAATTTTGGGTTGACAAGTTTCATATTCTCTCTCTAGACCTTAATTGCATTATGTTTTCCAGTGGGATTTTGAAGGTGAAGATGAAAGAATTAAGGAAAACTTTGTATGAGGGAAAGGTAGAGCAAGTAGAAGAGAATAAAAGTGTTTGTGTGAGATTTTTATGATTCATGTTCTAAGTACCTCGTTCAGGGTCCTACGTTTAGTTCATTGTAAGAAAATGCCTTGATTTTACTCTCTCTCTAGAATTTTAAACCTTGCAGGGCTCAAAAGTGGCATTTGGAGGTGGATTTGGACCTCGGACATCTCTAACACTATTGTGTAGTACGAAAAATTGAATAAAAGTGTCTCTCAAAAGCTTAACCTAATTCCTCATTGTTTTTGAGTTACAGGGCTTTGAAAAGTGCCGCTTTTTCCAACACTTAAAAAAAATTGAGGGCTTATCTAATTCTATTCGAATCCGTGATTCTCATGCTCACGTGTCACCATGTCTAATTATGTATGTTTTCGGATATGTCTCCTTGGTGTTTTTCTGCTAGTTTTGACAGGTATGCTAAAGAAAGGAACTACACTACGATTGCATGGCTTTTTGCGAAAGTTTTGGAGAAACTCGACTTTTTCTAAATTTGGTGGATCGCACACTTCTTTGGGGAGCACGGCTGCGATCAAACGGAAAAAGATAAGAAGGCCTGCGCATCAACACGGAGGACACACAGAAATCTGAGAATTACCGTGTGATTCAGAGTGTGATTGAGAGTGAGAGTGTGATTGAGAGTGCGAGTGAGAATGCAATTGTGATAGCTCGGGGGTGGTCGGGAGGTAGAGGCTTCGTCAAGAAGCTATTGTCCAAAGCTACTGTAACCATTGATTCACATCTATAATATCAGAATTCTTCCTTCTCTGCGTCATATTTGTTCTACTCTTCCACATTAGATTTTCTTTTACCTTGTGCAATCCCTACGTTCTTCTCTCCACTGTTATTTTTGAGTAATCGAAAGATTGTAATTAGGGATAGATTGTGATTGAGGAAACGCTACAAGTGGTATCAGAGCAGAATCAACCTGCGGAAACCATGGAAGGTCTAACACAAAAGGTTCGTGAACAAGAGGAGCTTATTCAGAAGCTTCTTGGTGAATTGCGCAAAGAACGAGGGGGAAAGCAACCAGAAGGAGCAACAAATTTGTTTGTGGAGCTGAACGATGAAATAGATGAAAGTGCAGGAACATCTAGTGTACCTCACGAAAAACAAAAACGCAATTCTGAAGATATGGAACCAGGTGAGTTTGCCCTTAACCAAGTCTTCAAGAAGGCAAAGTTAAATGATTTTGATGGCGAGAAGAAGAGTGGTGAAGATCTTGAGGCATGGATTGAAGAACTAGAGGATTTCTTGGACCTTCGACAATTTAGTGAAGAGTCCAAGGCAAAAGTTGGGATCATGCATCTGCGTGGGATCGTGAAGCTATGGTGGAAGTCATATATGTAGACTCGAACATGTTCTGGTCCTGTTCTATGGAAGGAATTTAGAGAACAAGCTGAAAAACGCTATTGTTCTCCACACTACCACAGAACATGGAGTTCTACAATTTTCGACAACACGAAACTGACAAGCATAGCTTATCAATTGATGAGTACAAAGAGCAGCTCCTACGTCTTCATAAATATGCATTAGAGGTTAGTGGTAATGCTCTAAAGAGTAAATTTATTGAAGGGCTTCGTGACGAACTTCGCTATCAAGTTAAGGGATTTTGATGCATTGATTTTCTTGATGCTGTTGCGAAGGCTGAGAACTTTGAGAAGATGGAGAAGTTAAATTTGCAGAAGGCAAATAGAAGCAGATTCATTGCAACAGGACATAGGCCACAAAGACCTATTGCAATGAACATGAACAATTCAAAGAAAACTCCATCTTCTAACGAACAAGGTAAGAACCCTGCTCGGTCGGTGGAAAATCAAAGGATGCGTCAACCAATTGAGTGGCAACAAGACCCTAATTTTATTGAGAGGGCAAAAATACTTGGTCTGTGTTTTCGTTGTAGGGAGCAAGGGCATCGGACATATGAGTGGCCGAACAAGGCAGTCTTTCGACCCGCACAATCCAAAGCAATAAACATCATCGAGGAGGGTACAATTATTGAGGAAGCAGATGATCGGGTAAGTGCACTGACTCAACTTTACATTGCATGGTGGCTAGTTCTTTCCCAAAGGTTTCTGTAATCACGATTCCGGGTATGATTTCTGCGCATAAAACCAGATTTTTGATCGATTCACGTAGTACCCATTGTTTTCTATCTTTCAAATTGGTACAGAATCTAGGGATAGCCCTGAATATGCAGATAACCAGACCTCTAGAGATGGCCAATGAATGATAACACTACACGAAAGGATATATTGAAAACCTTGAATTTACTCTTTCTAATAGACGCTTTTCTGGAAGCTTCCGTGTAATTGAGATGAAACAGAGTGATGTAATCATAGGCATGGATTGGTTAGTTAAAAATGATGCGACAATTAATTGTGAACAAAGAACGATCACTGTGAAGCTAAATGATGAATCTATTAATATTCTAGGTGATGTTTTTAATCCTAAGCCTACTCCTATTTCTGCTATGTATATAGTTAGAGGTATACGTGATGGCTGCAAAACATTTGTAGTGTATGTGAACAATCTGCATCAGGAAGGTAATGACGAAGATATTCCAGATTACGTAGGAAATCTCTTGAAAGAATATGCCGATGTATTTCCAGAAGATTTGCCTGGTATACCCCCACCTAGGCAGATTGACCACGCCATTGACCTATATCCAGGGAGTGAACCATATTCTAGAGCACCCTATAGATTCAACATTGATGAACTAACAAAGCTTAAGATTCAATTAGATGATCTTTTGAAGAAAGGCTTAATAAAACCGAGTGTCTCACCTTGGGGTGCGCCTGTTTTATTTCAGAAGAAGAAAGACGGCTCTTACAGATTATGCATTGATTATAGGGGTTGAATAAAAGAACAATTAAGAATAAGTATCCACTCCCTCACATAGATGACTTATTAGGTCAATTAAGTGGAGCGACCGTATTCACAAAGATTGACTTAAGATCTCGATATCACCAAATTAGGATCAAAACAGAGGATATTCCTAAGACGGCTTTTCGAACACGATATGGTCACTATGAGTTTAGGGTTCTATCTTTTGCTTTAACAAACGCACCTGCCACATTTAAACTAAGAAAGCATGAACTTAACTATCCTACTCATGATTTAGAAATGCTTGCTGTTGTGCATGCATTTAAGCATTGGAGACATTTATTGTTAGGGGTTAAGTTTGAATTGAAAACAGATCATCAAAGTCTAAAATACAACTTCACTCAACCATTGCTTAACAACACACAGAAGCGTTGGATTGAATTATTAAGCGAGTATGATTTTGACATTAAGTATCTTGCTGGTAAGGAAAATAAGGTTGTTGATGCATTGAGTCGGAGACCTTTGTGTAATCTTGTTTCTGTAATTAATTCTGATTTTCTCAATCAAATTCAAGAAGAGATAAAACAGGATCGTTTTTATGCACCTATTTTGAATGCTTTGAATGCGAACAGGGAATCGACGTATGAGGAAATATTTCATTTGCAGAATAGAGCACTGTATTGTAACAATCGGCTATGCTATCTTCTGAATCTCCACTAAAAGTTAAAATACTGCATGATTGTCATGATGCACCTTTTTCTGCACATCCAGGTTATTCAAGGACATATGTTAAAACAAAGTATTCTTACTTTTGGCCGTGTATGAAGCGGGATATTAGAAAATATGTAAATGAATGTTTGAAGTGCCAACAGGTGAAATCTGAGTTTAAGAGGATGCCAAGAATGCTTCAACCTTTGGATGTTCCAAATCAGAAGTGGGAGTCTATTTCTATGGACTTTATCACTAACCTATGACCACAAGTAAGCATGATACCATATTTGTTGTAGTCGATCGGCTTACCAAGATGGCACACTTCTTTCGTATGAAAAAGACTGATACTGCTTTGAATGTTGCAAGAATCTTTGTAAAAGAAATATTTCGATTGCATGGAATGCCTAAAAGCATAATTTCTGATAGAGATTCTAGATTTACGTCAAACTTCAGGAAAGCGACATTTGAATCCATTGGAACTCAACTTCGGATGAGTACAGCTTTCCATCCACAAACTGATGGGGAAACCGAGAGGGTTAACAGGGTAGTTGAGGATATGTTGTGTATGTATGTGAATGAAAAGCTGGATAATTGGAGTGAATATTTACCCTTGGTTGAGTTTGCATACAATAGTGCATGGCATGCATCTATAAAAATGACTCCGTTTGAAGCTATGTATGGTTATAATTGTTTGACTCCACCTTCGTTTTTGGGTTTTCCAAATAAATTAGAAGTATGTTTCATAGGAAAGAAGTGTGCCATCTTGGTAAGCCGATCGACTACAACAAATATGGTATCATGCTTACTTCTGGTCATAGGTAGCTTAGTGATAAAGTCCATAGAAATAGACTCCCACTTCTGATTTGGAACATCCAAAGGTTGAAGCATTCCTGGCATCCTCTTAAACTCATATTTCACCTGTTGGCACTTCAAAGATTCATTTACATATTTTCTAATATCCCACTTCATACACGGCGAAAAGTAAGAATACTTTGTTTTAACATATGTCCTTGAATAACCTGGATGTGCAGAAAAAGGTGCATCATGACAATCATGCAGTATTTTAACTTTTAGTGGAGATTCAGAAGATAAGCATAGCCGATTGTTACAATACAGTGTTCCATTCTGCAAATGAAATTTTTCCTCATACGTCAATCCCCTGTTCGTATTCAAAGCATTCAAAATAGGTGCATAAAAAGGATCCTGTTTTATCTGTTCTTGAATTTGATTGAGAAAATCAGAATTTATTACAGAAACAAGATTACACAAAGGTCTCCGACTCAATGCATCAGCAACCTTATTTTCCTTACCAGCAAGATACTTAATGTCAAAATCATACTCGCTTAATAATTCAATCCAACGCTTCTGCCTATTGTTAAGCAATGGTTGAGTGAAGATGTATTTTAGACTTTGATGATCTGTTTTCAATTCAAACTTAACCCCTAACAATAGATGTCTCCAATGCTTAAGTGCATGCACAACAGCAAGCATTTCTAAATCATGAGTAGGATAGTTAAGTTCATGCTTTCTTAGTTTTCTGGACTCATATGCGACCACCCTGCCATCCTGTGAAATAACACATACTATTTGACTACCACTTGCATCACATGCAACCAAAAAAGGCTTTCCCATTTTTGCTATTTTCGAAACACAATTCTCAACGACTTTTTGTTTCAATGTTTCAAATGATTTTTGACAGGCATCACTCCATGCAAATCCTACATTCTTTTTAGTTAATTCGGTGAGGGGAGTAGCTATCTTAGAGAAATCCTTAATATGTGCTCTTTCATATTGTGCCAACCCAAGAAAACTTCTAACATCCCTTACATTCTTAGGAATCGGCCAATTAACTATTGTTTTTACTTTATCTTCATCTATAAGGATCCCTTCTTTTGATATTACTCTTCCTAGATACACAAGTTTATCCTTAGCAAAGAAACACTTACTCTTTTTCCCATACAATTTGTGTTCTCTAAGAGTTTGCAAAGTCTTCTTGAGATGTACCGCATGCTCCGAATCATCTTTAGAGTACACAAATATATCATCAAGGAAGACTAAGATGAATTCATCTAGGTAATCGTGAAAAATATTATTCATCAAGCATATAAATGTGGCATGAGTGTTTGTTAAACCAAAAGGTAGAACCGTAAACTCATAGTGACCATATCGTGTTCGAAAAGCCGTCTTAGGAATATCCTCTGTTTTGATCCTAATTTGGTGATATCCAGATCTTAAGTCAATCTTTGTGAATACGGTCGCTCCACTTAATTGACCTAATAAGTCATCTATGTGAGGGAGTGGATACTTATTCTTAATTGTTCTTTTATTCAACCCCCTATAGTCAATGCAAAATCTGTAAGAGCCGTCTTTCTTCTTTTGAAATAAAACAGGCGCACCCCAAGGTGAGACACTCGATTTTATTAAGCCTTTCTTCAAAAGATCATCTAATTGAATCTTAAGCTCCTTTAGTTCATCAATGTTAAATCTATAGGGTGCTCTAGAATATGGTTCACTCCCTGGATATAGGTCAATGGCGTGGTCAATCTGCCTAGGTGAGGGTATACCAGGATGTTCCAAATCAGAAGTGGGAGTCTATTTCTATGGACTTTATCGTTAAGCTACCTATGACCACAAGTAAGCATGATACCATATTTGTTGTAGTCGATCGGCTTACCAAGATGGCACACTTCTTTCCTATGAAAAAGACTGATACTGCTTTGAATGTTGCAAGAATCTTTGTAAAAGAAATATTTCGATTGCATGGAATGCCTAAAAGCATAATTTCTGATAGAGATTCTACATTTACGTCAAACTTCTGGAAAGCGACATTTGAATCCATTGGAACTCAACTTCGTATGAGTACAACTTTCCATCCACAAACTGATGGGGAAACCGAGAGGGTTAACAACGTAGTTGAGGATATGTTGCGTATGTATGTGAATGAAAAGCAGGATAATTGGAGTGAATATTTACCCTTGGTTGAGTTTGCATACAATAGTGCATGGCATGCATCTATAAAAATGACTCCGTTTGAAGCTATGTATGCTTATAATTGTTTGACTCCACCTTCGTTTTTGGGTTTTCCAAAAAAAGTAGAAGTATCCAAAGAAATGCTTGATAAGATGGATGAAGAACTTGGAAAAATTAAGAAACATATAAGAGAAGCTCAAAAAAGACAAAAGAAGTTCTATGATTTAAAGAGAAGACCACTTGAATTCCAAGTTGGTGATATGGTATTTCTTAAAGTCAATCCTCACCGATCTAACTTGTTGCTAGGGAAGGATCATAGACTTTCTCCTCATTATGCAAGCCCTTTTAAAGTTTTGAAAAAGATCGGATCTCTTGCTTATTTGCTAGAATTACCTAAATATCTAAATGTGCATCGTGTATTTCATGTCAGCTTACTTAAAAGATATGTGTCTAATGTTGCTCATGTTTTGCAGGACAATTATAAGCTAAAAGAGGATGGCTCTTTTGAGCTTCAACCAGAAATAATATTAGATAGGAAGGAAAGATTTCTTAGAAATAGATCTATAGTAGAAATTTTGGTGAAATGGCATTCATACCCAGTAGAAGATTCGAGTTGGGTGAATTTAGATGACTTTCTAACACATTATCCTTCTTTCCAACTCTGAGGATAGAGTTCTTAAAGGGGGGAAGAATTGTAATAGGCCTCTTTTCTAGTGAAATAATTCATTTTGAACTTTCTAAATTTCATTGTGGGGATAATGTTTAGAACAAATAATTAGGTCATTTTATGCATGTAGGAAAAAATTTGGGTTGACAAGTTTCATATTCTCTCTCTAGACCTTAATTGCATCATGTTTTCCAGTGGGATTTTGAAGGTGAAGATGAAAGAATTAAGGAAAACTCTGTATGAGGGAAAGGTAGAGCAAGTAGAAGAGAATAAAAGTGTCTGTGTGAGATTTTTTTTGAATCATGTTCTAAGTACCTCGTTCAGGGTCCTATGTTTAGTTCATTGTAAGAAAATGCCTTGATTTTACTCTCTCTCTCTAGAATTTTAAACCTTGCAGGGCTCAAAAGTGGCATTTGGAAGTGGATTTGGACCTCGGACGTCTCTAACACTATTGTGCAAATCGAAAATATGAATAAAAGTGTCTCTCACAAGCTTAACCTAATTCCTCATTGTTTTTGAGTTACAGGGCTTTGAAAAGTGCCGTTTTTTTCAAGACTGAAAAAAAAATTAAAAAAAAACAAACGAGGACTTGTCTAATTCTATTCGAATCCGTGATTCTCATGCTCACATGTCAGCATGTCTAATTATGTATGTTTTCGGATATGTCTTCTTGGTGTTTTTCTGCTATTGTTGATAGGTATGCTAAAGAAAGGATTGAGAGTGTGATTGAGAGTGAGAGTGAGAGTGAGAGTGTGATTGAGAGTGCGAGTGAGACTGCGATTGTGATAGCTCAGGTGTGGTCGGGAGGAAGAGGCTTCGTCAAGAAGCTATTGTCCAAAGCTACTGTAACCATTGATTCACATCTATAATATCAGAATTCTTCCTTCTCTGCGTCATATTTGTTTTACTCTTCCGCATCAGATTTTCTTTTACCTTGTGCAATCTCTGCATTCTTCTCTCCACTGTTATTTCTGAGTAATCGAAAGATTGTGATTGGGGATAGATTGTGATTGAGGAAACGCTACAAGTGGTATCAGAGCAGAATCAATCCACGGGAACGATGGAAGGTCTAACACAAAAGGTTCGTGAACAAGAGGAGCTTATTCAGAAGCTTCTTGGTGAATTCCACAAAGAACGAGGGGGAAAGCAACTAGAAGGAGCAACAAATTTGTTTGTGGAGCTGAACGATGAAATAGATGAAGGTGCACGAACATCTAGTGTACCTCGCGAAAAACAAAAACGCAATTCTGAAGATATGGAACCAGGTGAGTTTGCCCTTAACCAAGTCTTCAAGAACGCAAAGTTAAATGATTTTGATGGCGAGAAGAAGAGTGGCGAAGATCTTGAGGCATGGATTGAAGAACTAGAAGATTTCTTTGACCTTCGACAATTTAGTTAAGAGTCCAAGGCAAAAGTTGGGATCCTGCATCTGTGTGGGATCGCGAAGCTATGGCGGAAGTCATATATGCAGACTCGAATGCGTTCTGGTCCTATTCTATGGAAGGAATTTAGAGAAAAGGCTAAAAAATGCTATTGTTCTCCACACTACCATATGGAGAAGAAGATGGAGTTCTACAATTTTCGACAACACGAAAGTGACAAGCATAGCTTATCTGTTAATGAGTACAAAGAGAAGTTCCTACGTCTTCATAAATATGCATTAGAGGTTAGTGGTAATGCTCTAAAGAGTAAATTTATTGAAGGGCTTCGTGAGGAACTTCGCTATCAAGTTAAGGGATCTGGATGCATTGATTTTCTTGATGCTGTTGCGATGGCTGAGAACTTTGAGAAGATGGAGAACTTCAATTTGCAGAAGGCAAATAGAAGCAAATTCATTGCAACGGAACATAGGCCACAAAGACCTATTGCAATGAACATGAACAATTCAAAGAAAACTCCATCTTCTAACGACCAAGGTAAGAACCCTGCTCGGCCGGTGGAAAATCAATGGAGGCGTCAACCAATGGAGTGGCAACAAGACCCTAATTTTATTGAGAGGGCAAAAAGACTTGGTGTGTGTTTTCGTTGCGGGGAGCAACGGCATCGGACATATGAGTGCCCCAACAAGGCAGTCTTTCGACCCGCACAATCAAAAGCGATAAACATCATCGAGGAGGGTACAATTATTGAGGAAGCAGATGATGGGGTAAGTGCACTGACTCTACTTTACGTTGCATGGTGGTTAGTTCTTTCCCAAAGGTTTCTGTAATCACGATTCCGGGTATGATTTTTGAGCATAAAACCAGATTTTTGATCGATTCAGGTAGAACCCATTGTTTTCTATCTTTCAAATTGGTACAGAATCTAGGGATAGCCCTAAATATGCAGATAACCAGACCTGTAGAGATGGCCAATGGACGATTACACTACACGAAAGGATATGTTGAAAACCTTGAATTTACTCTTTCTAATAGATGCTTTTCTGGAAGCTTCCATGTAATTGAGATGAAACAGAGTGATGTAATCATAGGCATGGATTGGTTAGTTAAAAATGTTGCGACAATTAATTGCGAACAAAGAACGATCACTGTGAAGCTAAATGATGAATCTATTCATATTCTAGGTGATGTCTTTAATCCTAAGCCTACTCTTATTTCTGTTATGCAGATAGTTAGAGGTATACGTGATGGCTGCAAAACATTTGTAGTGTATGTGAACAGTCTACATCAAGAAGGTAATGATGAAGATATTCTAGATTACGTAGGAAATCTCTTGAAAGAATATGCCGATGTATTTCCAGAAGACTTGCCTGGTATACCCCCACCTAGGCAGATTGACCACGCCATTGACCTATATCCAGGGAGTGAACCATAGTCTAGAGCACCTTATAGATTTAACATTGATGAACTAAAGGAGCTTAAGATTTAATTAGATGATCTTTTGAAGAAAGGCTTAATAAAACCGAGTTTCTCACCTTGGGGTGCGCCTGTTTTATTTCAGAAGAAGAAAGACGGCTCTTACAGATTATGCATTGTCTTTAGGGGGTTGAATAAAAGAACAATTAAGAATAAGTATCCACTCCCTAACATAGATGACCTATTAGGTCAATTAAGTGGAACGACCGTATTCACAAAGATTGACTTAAGATCTGGATATCACCAAATTAGGATCAAAACAGAGGATATTCCTAAGAAAGCTTTTCGAACACGATATGGTCACTATGAGTTTACGGTTCTACCTTTTGGTTTAACAAACGCTCCTGCCATATTTATGTGCTTGATGAATAATATTTTTCACGGATACCTAGATGAGTTCATCTTAGTCTTCCTTGATGATATATTTGTGTACTCTAAAGATGATTCGGAGCATGCGGTACATCTCAAGAAGACTTTGCAAACTCTTAGAGAACACAAATTGTATGGGAAAAAGAGTAAGTGTTTCTTTGCTAAGGATAAACTTGTGTATCTAGGAAGAGTAATATCAAAAGAAGGAATCCTTATAGATGAAGATAAAGTAAAAACAATAGTTGATTGGCCGATTCCTAAGACTGTAAGGGATGTTAGAAGTTCTATCAGAAATTATGCTTTTAGGCATTCCATGCAATCGAAATATTTCTTTTACAAAGATTCTTGCAACATTCAAAGCAGTATCAGTCTTTTTCATAGGAAAGAAGTGTGCCATCTTGGTAAGACGATCGACTACAACAAATATGGTATCATGCTTACTTCTGGTCATAGATAACTTAGTGATAAAGTCCATAGAAATAGACTGCCACTTCTGATTTGGAACATCCAAAGGTTGAAGCATTCTTGGCATCCTCTTAAACTCAGATTTCACCTGTTGGCACTTCTAACATTCATTTACATATTTTCTAATATCCTACTTGATACACGGCCAAAAGTAAGAATACTTTGTTTTAACATATGTCCTTGAATAACCTGGATGTGCAGAAAAAGGTGCATCATGACAATCATGCAGTCTTTTAACTTTTAGTGGAAATTCAGAAGATAAGCATAGCCGATTGTTACAATACAGTGTTCCATTCTGCAAATGAAATTTTTCCTCATACGTCGATCCCCTGTTCGCATTCAAAGCATTCAAAATAGGTGCATAAAAAGGATCCTGTTTTATCTCTTCTTGAATTTGATTGAGAAAATCAGAATTTATTATAGAAACAAGATTACACAAAGGTCTCCGGCTCAATGCAGCAACCTTATTTTCCTTACCAGCAAGATACTTAATGTCAAAATCATACTCGCTTAATAATTCAATCCAACGCTTCTGCCTGTTGTTAAGCAATGGTTGAGTGAAGATGTATTTTAGACTTTGATGATCTGTTTTCAATTCAAATTTAACCCCTAACAATAGATGTCTCCAATGCTTAAGTGCATGCATAAAAGCAAGCATTTCGAAATCATGAGTAGGATAGTTAAGTTCATGCTTTCTTAGTTTTCTCGACTCATATGCAACCACCCTGCCATCGTGTGAAATAACACATCCTATCTGACTACCACTTGCATCACATGCAACCACAAAAGGCTTTCCCATTTTTGGTATTTTCAAAACACAATTCTCAACGACTTTTTTGTTTCAATGTTTCAAATGATTTTTGACAGGCATCACTCCATGCAAATCCTACATTCTTTTTATTAAATTCGGTGAGGGGAGTATCTATCTTAGAGAAATCCTTAATATGTGCTCTTTCATATTGTACCAACCCAAGAAACCTTCTAACATCCCTTAGAGTCTTAGGAATCGGCCAATCAACTATTGTTTTTACTTTATCTTTATCTATAAGGATTCCTTCTTTTGATATTACTCTTCCTAGATACAAAAGTTTA
Organism: Ceratopteris richardii; assembly: GCA_020310875.1. Classification (NCBI taxonomy): domain Eukaryota; kingdom Viridiplantae; phylum Streptophyta; class Polypodiopsida; order Polypodiales; family Pteridaceae; genus Ceratopteris; species Ceratopteris richardii. The sequence continues at coordinate 22,525,862 of CM035410.1, forward strand.
TCCTTAGCAAAGAAACACTTACTCTTTTTCCCATACAATTTGTGTTCTCTAAGAGTTTGCAAAGTCTTCTTGAGATGTACCGCATGCTCCAAATCATCTTTAGAGTACACAAATATATCATCAAGGAAGACTAAGATGAATTCATCTAGGTAATCGTGAAAAATATTATTCATCAAGCACATAAATGTGGCAGGAGCATTTGTTAAACCAAAAGCTAGAACCGTAAACTCATAGTGACCATATCGTGTTCGAAAAGCCGTCTTAGGAATATCCTCTGTTTTGATCCTAATTTGGTGATATCCAGATCTTAAGTCAATCTTTGTGAATACGGTCGCTCCACTTAATTAACCTAATAAGTCATCTATGTGAGGGAGTGGATACTTATTCTTAATTGTTCTTTTATTCAACCCCCTATAGTCAATGCATAATCTGTAAGAGCCGTCTTTCTTCTTCTGAAATAAAATAGGCGCACCCCAAGGTGAGACACTCGGTTTATTAAGTCTTTCTTCAAAAGATCATCTAATTGAATCTTAAGCTCCTTTAGTTCATCAATGTTAAGTCTATAGGGTGCTCTAGAATATGGTTCACTCCCTAGATATAGGTCAATGGCGTGGTGAGTCTGCCTAGGTGGGGGTATACCAGGCAAGTCTTCTGGAAATGCATTGGCATATTCTTTCAAGAGATTTCCTACGTAATCTGGAATATCTTCGTCATTACCTTCCTGATGCAGATTGTTCACATACACTACAAATGTTTTGCAGCCATCACGTATACCTCTAACTATCTGCATAGCAGAAATAAGAGTAGGCTTAGGATTAAAGACATCACCTAGAATATGAATAGATTCATCATTTAGCTTCATTGTGATCGTCCTTTGTTCACAATTAATTGTCGCAGCATTTTTAACTAACCAATCCATGCCTATGATTACATCACTCTGTTGCATCTCAATTACATGGAAGCTTCCAGAAAGGCGTCTATTAGAAAGAGTAAATTCAAGGTTTTCAACATATCCTTTCGTGCAGTGTAATCGTCCATTGGCCATCTCTACAGGTCTGGTTATCTGCATATTTAGGGCTATCCCTAGATTCTGTACCAATTTGAAAGATAGAAAACAATGGGTACTACCTGAATCGATCAAAAATCTGGTTTTATGCGCAGAAATCATACCCGGAATCGTGATTACAAAAACCTTAGAGAAAGAACTAACCACCATGCAACGTAAAGTAGAGTCAGTGCACTTACCCCATCATCTGCTTCCTCAATAATTGTACCCTCCTCGATGATGTTTATCACTTTTGATTGTGCGGGTCGAAAGACTGCCTTGTTCGGGCAGTCATATGTCCGATGCCCTTGCTCCCCGCAACGAAAACACAGACCAAGTCTTTTTGCCCTCTCAATAAAATTAGGGTCTTGTTACCACTCAATTGGTTGACGCCTCCTTTGATTTTCCACTGATCGAGCAGGGTTCTTACCTTGGTCGTTAGAAGATGGAGTTTTCTTTGAATTGTTCATGTTCATTGCAATAGGTCTTTGTGGCCTATGTCCCGTTGCAATGAATCTGCTTCTATTTGCCTTCTGCAAATTGAACTTCTCCATCTTCTCAAAGTTCTCAGCCATCGCAACAGCATCAAGAAAATCAATGCATCCAAATCCCTTAACTTGATAGCGAAGTTCCTCACGAAGCCCTTCAATAAATTTACTCTTTAGAGCATTACCACTAACCTCTAATGCATATTTATGAAGACGTTGGAACTTCTCTTTGTACTCATCAACAGATAAGCTATGCTTGTCACTTTCGTGTTGTAGAAAATTGTAGAACTCCATCTTCTTCTCCATATGGTAGTGTGGAGAACAATAGCGTTTTTCAGCTTGTTCTCTAAATTCCTTCCATAGAACAGGACCAAAACGCGTTCGAGTGTGCATATATGACTTTCACCATAGCTTCCCAATCCCACGCAGATGTAGGATCCCAACTTTTTCCTTGGACTCTTCACTAAATTATCGAAGGTCAAAGAAATCCTCTAGTCTTCAATCCATGCCTCAAGATCTTCGCCACTCTTCTTCTCGCTGTCAAAATCATTTAACTTTGCCTTCTTGAAGACTTGGTTAAGGGCAAACTCACCTGGTTCCATATCTTCAGAATTGCGTTTTTGTTTTTCGCGAGGTACACTAGATGTTCCTGCACCTTCATCTATTTCATCGTTCAGCTCCACAAACAAATTTGTTGCTCCTTCTGGTTGCTTTCCCCCTCGTTCTTTGCGCAATTCACCAAGAAGCTTATGAATAAGCTCCTCTTGTTCACGATCCTTTTGTGTTAGACCTTCCATCGTTCCCGCGGATTGATTCTGCTCTAATACCACTTGTAGCGTTTCCTCAATCACAATCTATCCCCAATCACAATCTTTCGATTACTCAGAAATAACAGTGGAGAGAAGAACGCAGAGATTGCACAAGGTAAAACAAAATCTGATGTGCAAGAGTAGAACAAATATGACGCAGAGAAGGAAGAATTCTGATATTATAGATGTGAATCAATGGTTACAGTAGCTTTGGACAATATCTTCTTGACGAAGCCTCTACCTCCCGACCACCCCCGAGCTATCACACTCGCATTCTCACTCGCACTCTCAATCACACTCTCACTCTCACTCTCACTCTCAATCACACTCTCAATCACAAGGTAATTCTCAGATTTCTGTGTGTCCTCCGTGTTGATGCGCAGGCCTTCTTATCTTTTTCCGTTTGATCGCAGCCGTGCTCCCCAAAGAAGTGTGCGATCCACCAAATTTAGAAAAAGTCGAGTTTCTCCAAAACTTTTGCAAAAAGCCATGCGATCGTAGTGTACTTCCTTTCTTTAGCATACTTGTCAAAAATAGCAGAAAAACACCAAGAAGACATATCCGAAAACATACATAATTAGACATGGTGACTCGTGAGCATGAGAATCACGGATTCGAATAGAATTAGACAAGCCCTCCCTTTTTTTTTTAATTTTTTTTAAAGTGTTAGAAAAAGCAGCACCTTTCAAAGCCCTGTAACTCAAAAACAATGAGGAATTAGGTTAAGCTTGTGAGAGATACTTTTATTCAATTTTTTGATCTGCACAATAGTGTTAGAGACGTCCGAGGTCCAAATCCACCTCCAAATGCCACTTTTGAGCCCTGCAAGGTTTAAAATTCTAGAGAGAGAGTAAAATCAAGGCATTTTCTTACAATGAACTAATCGTAGGACCCTGAACGAGGTACTTAGAACATGATTCACAAAAATCTCACACAGGCTCTTTTATTCTCTTCTACTTGCTCTACCTTTCCCTCACACAGAGTTTTCCTTAATTCTTTCATCTTCACCTTCAAAATCCCACTGGAAAACATGTTGCAATTAAGGTCTAGAGAGAGAATATGAAACTTGTCAACCCAAAATTTTTCCTACATGCATAAAATGACCTAATTATTCGTTCTAAGCATTATCCCCACAATGAAATTCAGAAAGTTCAAAATGAATTATTTCACTAGAAAAGAGGCCTATTACAATTCTTCCCCCCTTTAAGAACTCTATCCTCAGAGTTGGAAAGAAGGATAATGTGTTAGAAAGTCATCTAAATTCACCCAACTCAAATCTTCTACTGGGTATGAATGCCATTTCACCAAAATTTCTACTATATATCTATTTCTAAGAAATCTTTCCTTCCTATCTAATATTATTTCTGGTTGAAGCTCAAAAGAGCCATCGTCTTTCAGCTTATAATTGTCCTGCAAAACATGAGCAACATTAGACACATATCTTTTAAGAAAGCTGACATGAAATACAGGATGCACATTTAGATATTTAGGTAATTCCAGCAAATAAGCAAGAGATCCGATCTTTTTCAAAACTTTAAAAGGGCCTGCATATCGAGGAGAAAGTCTATGATCCTTCCCTAGCAACAAGCTAGATCGGTGAGGATTAACCTTAAGAAATACCATATCATCAACTTGGAATTCAAGTGGTCTTCTCTTTAAATCATAGAACTTCTTTTGTCTTTTCTGAGCTTCTCTTATATGTTTCTTAATTTCTCCAAGTTCTTCATCCATCTTATCAACCATTTCTTTGGATACTTCTACTTTATTTGGAAAACCCAAAAATGAAGGTGGACTCAAACAATTATAACCATACATAGCTTCAAACGGAGTCATTTTTATAGATGCATGCCATGCACTATTGTATGCAAACTCAACCAAGGGTAAATATTCACTCCAATTATCCTGCTTTTCATTCACATACATACGCAACATATCCTCAACTACCCTGTTAACCCTCTCAGTTTCCCCATCAGTTTGTGGATGGAAAGCTGTACTCATACGAAACTGAGTTCCAATGGATTCAAATGTCGCTTTCCAAAAGTTTGACGTCAATCTAGAATCTCTATCAGAAATTATGCTTTTAGGCATTCCATGCAATCGAAATGTTTCTTTTACAAAGATTCTTGCAACATTCAAAGCAGTATCACTTGGAAAAATTAAGAAACATATAAGAGAAGCTCAGAAAAGACAAAAGAAGTTCTATGATTTAAAGAGAAGACCACTTGAATTCCAAGTTGATGATATGGTATTTCTTAAAGTTAATCCTCACTGATCTAACTTGTTGCTAGGGAAGGATCATAGACTTTCTCCTCGATATGCAGGCCCTTTTAAAGTTTTGAAAAAGATCGGATCTCTTGCTTATTTGCTGGAATTACCTAAATATCTAAATGGGCATCCTGTATTTCATGTCAGCTTACTTAAAAGATATGTGTCTAATGTTGCTCATGTTTTGCAGGACAATTATAAGCTAAAAGACGATGGCTCTTTTAAGCTTCAACCGGAAATAATATTAGATAGGAAGGAAAGATTTCTTAGAAATAGATCTATAGTCAAAATTTTGGTGAAATGGCATTCATACCCAGTAGAAGATTCGAGTTGGGTGAATTTAGATGACTTTCTAACACATTATCCTTCTTTCCAACTCTGAGGACAGAGTTCTTAAAGGGTGGAAGAATTGTAATAGGCCTCTTTTCTAGTGAAATAATTCATTTTGAACTTTCTGAATTTCATTGTGGGGATAATGCTTAGAACGAATAATTAGGTCATTTTAAGCATGTAGGAAAAATTTTGCGTTGACAAGTTTCATATTCTCTCTCTAGACCTTAATTGCATCATGTTTTCCAGTGGGATTTTGAAGGTGAAGATGAAGGAATTAAGGAAAACTCTGTATGAGGGAAAGGTAGAGCAAGTAGAAGAGAATAAAAGTGCCTCTGTGAGATTTTTGTGAATCATGTTCTAAGTACCTCGTTCAGGGTCCTACGTTTAGTTCATTGTAAGAAAATGCCTTGATTTTACTCTCTCTCTAGAATTTTAAATCTTGCACGGCTCAAAAGTGGCATTTGGAGGTAGATTTGGACCTTAGACGTCTCTAACACTATTGTGCAGATCGAAAAATTGAATAAAAGTATCTCTCATAAGCTTAACCTAATTCCTCATTGTTTTTGAGTTACAGGGCTTTGAAAAGTGCTGCTTTTTCTAACACTTAAAAAAAAAATTAAAGAAAAAAAACGAGGGCTTGTCTAATTCTATTCGAATCCGTGATTCTCATGCTCACGTGTCACCATGTCTAATTATGTATGTTTTCGGATATGTCTTCTTGGTGTTTTTCTGCTATTTTTGACAGGTATGCTAAAGAAAGGAAGTACACTACGATCGCATGGCTTTTTGCGAAAGTTTTGGAGAAACTCGACTTTTTCTAAATTTGGTGGATCGCACACTTCTTTGGGGAGCACGGCTGTGATCAAACGGAAAAAGATAAGAAGGCCTGCGCATCAACACGGAGGATACACAAAAATCTGAGAATTACCTTGTGATTGAGAGTGTGATTGAGAGTGAGAGTGAGAGTGAGAGTGTGATTGAGAGTGCGAGTGAGGATGCGATTGTGATAGCTCGGGGGTGGTCGGGAGGTAGAGGCTTCGTCAAGAAGCTATTGTCCAAAGCTAATGTAACCATTGATTCACATCTATAATATCATAATTCTTCCTTCTCTACGTCATATTTGTTCTACTCATCCGCATTTGATTTTCTTTTACCTTGTGCAATCTCTGCGTTCTTCTCTCCACTGTTACTTCTGAGTAATCGAAAGATTGTGATTGGGGATAGATTGTGATTGAGGAAACGCTACAAGTGGTATCAGAGCAGAATCAATCCGCGGGAACGATGGAAGGTCTAACACAAAAGGTTCCTGAACAAGAGGAGCTTCTTGGTGAATGGCGCAAAGAACGAGGGGGAAAGCAACCAGAAGGAGCAACAAATTTGTTTGTGGAGCTGAACGATGAAATAGATGAAGGTGCAGGAACATCTAGTGTACCTCGCGAAAAACAAAAACGCAATTCTGAAGATATGGAACCAGGTGAGTTTGCCCTTAACCAAGTCTTCAAGAAGGCAAAGTTAAATGATTTTGATGGCGAGAAGAAGAGTGGCAAAGATCTTGAGGCATGGATTGAAGAACTAGATGATTTCTTTGACCTTCGACAATTTAGTGAAGAGTCCAAGGCAAAAGTTGGGATCCTACATCTACGTGGGATCGCGAAGCTATGATGGATGTCATATATGCAGACTCGAACGTGTTCTTGTCCTGTTCTATGGAAGGAATTTAGAGAACAAGCTGAAAAAAGCTATTGTTCTCCACACTACCATATGGAGAAGAAGATGGAGTTTTACAATTTTCGACAACACGAAAGTGACAAGCATAGCTTATCTGTTCATGAGTACAGAGAGAAGTTCCTACGTCTTCATAAATATGCATAAGAGGTTAGTGGTAATGCTCTAAAGAGTAAATTTATTGAAGGGCTTCGTGAGGAACTTCGCTATCAAGTTAAGGGATCTGGATGCATTGATTTTCTTGATGTTGTTGCGATGGCTGAGAACTTTGAGAAGATGGAGAAGTTCAATTTGCAGAAGGCAAATAGAAGCAGATTCATTGCAACGGGACATAGGCCGCAAAGACCTGTTGCAATCAACATGAACAATTCAAAGAAAACTCCATCTTCTAATGACCAAGGTAAGAACCCTGCTCGGCGGGTGGAAAATCAAAGGAGGCGTCAACCAATTGAGTGGCAACAAGACCCTAATTTCATTGAGAGGGCAAAAAGACTTGGTCTGTGTTTTCGTTGTGGGGAGCAAGGGCATCGGACATATGAGTGCCCGAACAAGTTAGTCTTTCGACCTGCACAATCAAAAGCGATAAACATCATCGAGGAGGGTACAATTATTGAGGAAGCAGATGATGGGGTAAGTGCACTGACTCTACTTTACGTTGCATGGTTGTTAGTTCTTTCCCAAAGGTTTCTCTAATCACGATTCCGGGTATGATTTTTGCGCATAAAACCACATTTTTGATCGATTCAGACAGTACCCATTGTTTTCTATCTTTCAAATTGGTACAGAATCTAGGGATAGCCCTAGATATGCAGATAACCAGACCTGTAGAGATGGCCAATGGACAATTACACTACATGAAAGGATATCTTGAAAACCTTGAATTTACTCTTTACGTCAAACTTCTGGAAAGCGCCATTTGAATCCATTGGAACTCAACTTCGTATGAGTACAGCTTTCCATCCACAAACTGATGGGGAAACCGAGAGGGTTAACAGGGTAGTTAAGGATATGCTGCGTATGTATGTGAATGAAAAGCAGGATAATTGGAGTGAATATTTACCCTTGGTTGAGTTTGCATACAATAGTGCATGGCATGCATCTATAAAAATGACTCCGTTTGAAGCTATATATGGTTATAATTGTTTGACTCCACCTTCATTTTTGGGTTTTCCAAATAAAGTAGAAGTATCCAATGAAATGCTTGATAAGATGGATGAAGAACTTGGAAAAATTAAGAAACATATAAGCGAAGCTCAGAAAAGACAAAAGAAGTTCTATGATTTAAAGAGAAGACCACTTGAATTCCAAGTTGATGATATGGTATTTCTTAAAGTTAATCCTCACCAATCTAACTTGTTGCTAGGGAAGGATCATAGACTTTCTCCTTGATATGCAGGCCCTTTTAAAGTTTTGAAAAATATTGGATCTCTTGCTTATTTGTTGGAATTACCTAAATATTTAAATGTGCATCATGTATTTCATGTCAGCTTACTTAAAAGATATGTGTCTAATGTTGCGCATGTTTTGCAGGACAATTATAAGCTGAAAGACGATGGCTCTTTTGAGCTTCAACCGAAAATGTTAGATAGGAAGGAAAGATTTCTTAGAAATAGATCTAAGTAGAAATTTTGGTGAAATGGCATTCATACCCAGTAGAAGATTCGAGTTGGGTGATTTTAGATGACTTTCTAACACATTATCCTTCTTTCCAACTCTGAGGACAGAGTTCTTAAAGGGGGGAAGAATTGTAATAGGCCTCTTTTCTAGTGAAATAATTCATTTTGAACTTTCTGAATTTCATTGTGGGGATAATGCTTAGAACGAATAATTAGGTCATTTTATGCATGTAGGAAAAATTTTGGGTTGACAAGTTTTATATTCTCTCTCTAGACCTTAATTGCATCATGTTTTCCAGTGGGATTTTGAAGGTGAAGATGAAAGAATTAAGGAAAACTCTGTATGAGGGAAAGGTAGAGCAAGTAGAAGAGAATAAAAGTGCCTGTGTGAGTTTTTTGTGAATCATGTTCTAAGTACCTCGTTCAGGGTCCTACGTTTAGTTCATTGTAAGAAAATGCCTTGATTTTACTCTCTCTAGAATTTTAAACCTTGCAGGGCTCAAAAGTGGCATTTGGAGGTGGATTTGGACCTCAGACGTCTCTAACACTATTGTGCAGATTGAGAAATTGAATAGAAGTGTCTCTCACAAGCTTAACCTAATTCTTCATTGTTTTTGAGTTACATGGCTTTGAAAAGTGCCGTTTTTTCCAACACTTAAAAAAAAATTAAAAAAAACGAGGGCTTGTCTAATTCTATTCGAATCCGTGATTCTCATGCTCACATGTCACCATGTCTAATTATGTATGTTTTTGGATATGTCTTCTTGGTGTTTTTCTACTTTCTTTGACAGGTATGCTAAAGAAAGGAAGTACACTACGATCGCATGGCTGTTTGTGAAAGTTTTGGAGAAACTCGACTTTTTCTAAATTTGGTGGATCGCACACTTCTTTGGGGAGCACGGCTGCGATCAAACGGAAAAAGATAAGAAGGCCTGCACATCAACACGGAGGACACACAGAAATCTGAGAATTATCTTCTGATTGAGAGTGTGATTGAGAGTGAGAGTGAGAGTGAGAGTGTGATTGAGTGTGCGAGTGAGAATGCGATTGTGATAGCTCGGGGGTGGTCGGGAGGTAGAGGCTTCGTCAAGAAGCTATTGTCCAAAGCTACTGTAACCATTGATTCACATCTATAATATCAGAATTCCTTCTTCTCTGCGTCATATTTGTTCTACTCTTCCGCATCAGATTTTCTTTTACCTTGTGCAATCTCTACGTTCTTCTCTCCACTGTTATTTCTGAGTAATCGAAAGATTGTGATTGGGGATAGATTGTGATTGAGGAAACACTACAAGTGGTATCAGAGCAGAATCAATCTACGGGAACGATGGAAGGTCTAACACAAAAGGTTCGTGAACAAGAGGAGCTTATTCTGAAGCTTCTTGGTGAATTGCGCAAAGAACGCGGGGGAAAGCAACCAGAAGGAGCAACAAATTTGTTTGTGGAGCTGAACGATGAAATAGATGAAGGTGTAGGAACATCTAGTGTACCTCACGGAAAACAAGAGCGCAATTCTCAAGATATGGAACAAGCTGAGTTTGCCCTTAACCAAGTGTTCAAGAAGGCAAAGTTGAATGATTTTGATGGCGAGAAGAAGAGTGGCGAAGATCTTGAGGCATGGATTGAAGAACTAGAGGATTTCTTTGACCTTTGATAATTTAGTGAAGAGTCCAAGGCAAAAGTTGGGATTCTGCATCTGCGTGGGATCGTGAAGCTATAGTGGAAGTCATATATGCAGACTCGAACGAGTTCTGGTCCTGTTCTATGGAAGGAATTTAGAGAACAAGCTGATAAACGCTATTGTTCTCCACACTACCATATGGAGAAGAAGATGGAGTTCTACAATTTTCGACAACACGAAAGTGACAAGCATAGCTTATCTGTTGATGAGTACAAAGAGAAGTTCCTATGTCTTCATAAATATGCATTAGAGGTTAGTGGTAATGCTCTAAAGAGTAAATTAATTGAAGGGCTTCGTGAGGAACTTCGCTATCAAGTTAAGGGATCTGGATGCATTGATTTTCTTGATGTTGTTGCGATGGTTAAGAACTTTGAGAAGATGGAGAAGTTCAATTTGCAGAAGGAAAATAGAAGCACATTCATTGCAACGGGACATAGGCCACAAAGACCTATTGCAATGAACATGAACAATTCAAAGAAGACTCCATCTTCTAATGACCAAGGTAAGAACCCTACTCGGCCGGTGGATAATCAAAGGAGGCGTCAACCAATTGAGTGGCAACAACAACAATTGGGGAGCAAGGGCATCGGACATATGAGTGCCCGAACAAGGCAGTCTTTCGACCCGCACAATCAAAAGCGATAAAAATCATCGAGGAGGGTAGAATTATTGAGGAAGTAGATGATGGGGTAAGTGCACTGACTCTACTTTACGTTGCATGGTGGTTAGTTCTTTCCCAAAGGTTTCTGTAATCACGATTTTGGGTATGATTTCTGTGCATAAAACCAGATTTTTGATCGATTCAGGTAGTACCCATTGTTTTCTATCTTTCAAATTGGTACAGAATCTAGGGATAGCCCTAAATATGCCGATAACCAGACCTGTAGAGATGGCCAATGGACGATTACACTACACGGAAGGATATGTTGAAAACCTTGAATTTACTCTTTCTAATAGACGCTTTTCTGGAAGCTTCCATGTAATTGAGATGAAACAGAGTGATGTAATCATAGGCATGGATTGGTTAGTTAAAAATGCTGTGACAATTAATTGTGAACAAAGAACGATCACTGTGAAGCTAAATGATGAATCTATTCATATTCTAGGTGATGTCTTTAGTCCTAAGCCTACTCTTATTTCTGCTATGCAGATAGTTAGAGGTATACGTGATGGCTGCAAAACATTTGTAGTGTCCTATATCCAGGGAGTGAACCATATTCTAGAGAACCCTATAGATTTAACATTGATGAACTAAAGGAGCTTAAGATTCTATTAGATGATCTTTTGAAGAAAGGCTTAATAGAACCGAGTGTCTCACCTTGGGGTGCGCTTGCTTTTTTTTAGAAGAAGAAAGACGGCTCTTACAGATTATGCATTGACTATAGGGGGTTGAATAAAGGAACAATTAAGAATAAGTATCCACTCCCTCACATAGATGACTTATTAGGTAAATTAAGTGGAGCGACCGTATTCACAAAGATTGACTTAAGATCTGGATATCACCAAATTAGGATCAAAACAGAGGATATTCCTAAGACAGCTTTTCGAACACGATATGGTCACTATGAGTTTATGGTTGTACCTTTTGGTTTAACAAACGCTCATGCCACATTTATGTGCTTGATGAATAATATTTTTCACGATTACCTAGATGAATTCATCTTAGTCTTCCTTGATGATATATTTGTGTACTCTAAAGATGATTCAGAGCATGCGGTACATCTCAAGAAGACTTTGCTAAGGATAAACTTGTGTATCTAGGAAGAGTAATATCAAAAGAAGGAATCCTTATAGATGAAGATAAAGTAAAAACAATAGTTGATTGGCCGATTCCTAAGACTGTAAGGGATGTTAGAAGTTTTCTTGGGTTGGCACAATATGAAAGAGCACATATTAAGGATTTCTCTAAGATAGCTACTCCCCTCACCGAATTAACTAAAAAGAATGTAGGATTTGCGTGGAGTGATGTCTGTCAAAAATCATTTGAACAATTGAAACAAAAAGTCGTTGAGAATTGTGTTTTGAAAATACCAGAAATGGGAAAGCCTTTTGTGGTTGCATGTGATGCAAGTGGTAGTCAGATAGGATGTCTTATTTCACAGGATGGTAGGGTGGTCGCATATGAGTCCAAAAAACTAAGAAAGCATGAACTTAACTATCCTACTCATGATTTAGAAATGCTTGCTGTTGTGCATGCACTTAAGCATTGGAGACATCTATTGTTAGGGGTTAAGTTTGAATTGAAAACAGATCATCAAAGTCTAAAATACATCTTCACTCAACCATTGCTTAACAACGGGCAGCAGCGTTGGATTGAATTATTAAGCGAGTATGATTTTGACATTAAGTATCTTGCTGGTAAGGAAAATAAGGTTGCTGATGCATTGAGTAGGAGACCTTTGTGTTGTCTTGTTTCTGTAATAAATTCTGATTTTCTCAATCAAATTCAAGAAGAGATAAAACAGGATCCTCTTTATGCACCTATTTTGAATGCTTTGAATGCAAACAGGGGATCGACGTATGAGAAAAAGTTCTGCAGAGTGGAACACTGTATTGTAACAATCGGCTATGCTTATCTTCTGAATCTCCACTAAAAGTTAAAATACTACATGATTGTCATGATGCATCTTTTTCTGCACATCCAGGTTATTCAAGGACATATGTTAAAACAAATTATTCTTACTTTTGGCCGTGTACGAAGCGGGATATTAGAAAATATGTAAATGAATGTTTGAAGTGCCAACAGATGAAATCTGAGTTTAAGAGGATGCCAGGAATGCTTCAACCTTTGGATGTTCCAAATCAGAAGTGGGAGTCTATTTCTATGGACTTTATCACTAAGCTACCTATGACCAGAAGTAAGCATGATACCATATTTGTTGTAGTCGATCGGCTTACCAAGATGGCACACTTCTTTCCTATGAAAAAGACTGATACTGCTTTGAATGTTGCAAGAATCTTTGTAAAAGAAATATTTCGATTGCATGGAATGCCTAAAAGCATAATTTGTGATAGAGATTCTAGATTTACGTCAAATTTCTGGAAAGCGACATTTGAATCCATTGGAACTCAACTTCGTATGAGTACAGCTTTCCATCCCCAAACTAATGGGGAAACCGAGAGGGTTAACAGGGTAGTTGAGGATATGTTGCGTATGTATGTGAATGAAAAGCATTATAATTGGAGTGAATATTTACCCTTGGTTGAGTTTGCATACAATAGTGCATGCCATGCGTCTATAAAAATGACTTTGTTTGAAGCTATGTATGGTTATAATTGTTTGACTCCACCTTCGTTTTTGGGTTTTCCAAATAAAGTAGAAGTATCCAAAGAAATGCTTGATAAGATGGATGGAGAACTTGGAAAAATTAAGAAACATATAAGAGAAGCTCAGAAAAGACAAAAGAAGTTCTATGATTTAAAGAGAAGACCACTTGAATTCCAAGTTGATGATATGGTATTTCTTAAAGTTAATCCTCACCGATCTAACTTGTTGCTAGGGAAGGATCATAGACTTTCTCCTCGATATGCAGGCCCTTTTAAAGTTTTGAAAAAGATCGGATCTCTTGCTTATTTGCTGGACTTACCTAAATATCTAAATGTGCATCCTGTATTTCATGTCAGCTTACTTAAAAGATATGTGTCTAATGTTGCTCATGTTTTGCAGGACAATTATAAGCTGAAAGACGATGGCTCTTTTGAGCTTCAACCAGAAATAATATTAGATAGGAAGGAAAGATTTCTTAGAAATAGATATATAGTAGAAATTTTGGTGAAATGGCATTCATACCCAGTAGAAGATTCGAGTTGGGTGAATTTAGATGACTTTCTAACACATTATCCTTCTTTCCAACTCTGAGGACAGAGTTCTTAAAGGGGGGAAGAATTGTTATAGGCCTCTTTTCAAGTGAAATAATTCATTTTGAACTTTCTGAATTTCATTGTGGGGATACTGCTTAGAACGAATAATTAGGTCATTTTATGCATGTAGGAAAAATTCTGGGTTGACAAGTTTCATATTCTCTCTCTAGGCCTTAATTGCTTGTCTAATTCTATTCGAATCCGTGATTCTAATGCTCACGTGTCACCATGTCTAATTATGTATGTTTTCGGATATGTCTTCTTGGTGTTTTTCTGCTATTTTTGACAGGTATGCTAAAGAAAGGAAGTACACTACGATCGCATGGCTTTTTGCGAAAGATTTGGAGAAACTCGACTTTTTCTAAATTTGGTGGATCGCACACTTCTTTGGGGAGCACGGCTGCGATCAAACGGAAAAAGATAAGAAGGCCTGCACATCAACATGGAGGACACACAGAAATATGAGAATTACCTTGTGATTGAGAGTGTGATTGAGAGTGAGCATTACCTTGTGATTGAGAGTGTGAATTACCTTGCGCATCAACACGGAAGGTCTAACACAAAAGGTTCATGAACAAGAGGAGCTTATTCAGAAGCTTCTTGGTGAATTGCGCAAAGAATGAGGGGGAAAGCAACTAGAAGGAGCAACAAATTTGTTTGTGGAGTTGAACGATGAAATAGATGAAGGTGCAGGAACATCTAGTGTACCTCGCAAAAAACAAAAACACAATTATGAAGATATGGAACCAGGTGAGTTTGCCCTTAACCAAATCTTCAAGAAGGCAAAGTTAAATGATTTTGATGGGGAGAAGAAGAGTGGCGAAGATCTTGAGGCATGGATTGAAGAACTAGAGGATTTCTTTGACCTTCAACAATTCAATGCAGAGTCCAAGGCAAACGTTGGGATCCCGCATCTGCGTGAGATCGTGAAGCTATGGTGGAAGTCATATATGCAGACTCGAACGCGTTCTGGTCCTGTTCTATGGAATGAATTTAGAGAACAAGCTGAAAAACGCTATTGTTCTCCACACTACCATATGGAGAAGAAGATGGAGTTCTACAATTCTCGACAACACGAAAGTGACAAGCATAGCTTATCTATTGATGAGTACAAAGAGAAGTTCCTACGTCTTCATAAATATGCATTAGAGGTTAGTGGTTCTAAAGAGTAAATTTATTGAAGGGCTTCGTGAGGAACTTCGCTATCAAGTTAAGGGATCTAGATGCATTGATTTTCTTGATGCTGTTGCGATGGCTGAGAACTTTGAGAAGATGGAGAAGTTCAATTTGCAGAAGGCAAATAGAAGCAGATTCATTGCAACGGGACATAGGCCAGAAAGACCTGCTGCAATGAACATGAACAATTCAAAGAAGACTCCATCTTCTAACGACCAAGGTAAGAACCCTGCTCGGCGGGTGGAAAATCAAAGGAGGCGTCAACCAATTGAGTGGCAACAAGACCCTAATTTTATTGAGAGGGAAAAAAGACTTGGTTTGTGTTTTTGTTGCGGGGAGCAAGGGCATCGGACATATGAGTGCCCAAACAAGGCAGTCTCTCGACCCGCACAATCAAAAGCGATAAACATCATCGAGGAGGGTACAATTATTGAGGAAGCAGATGATGGGGTAAGTGCACTGACTCTACTTTACGTTGCATGGTGGTTAGTTCTTTCCTAAAGGTTTCTGTAATCACGATTCCGGGTATGATTTCTGCTCATAAAACCAGATTTTTTATCGATTCAGGTAGTACCCATTGTTTTCTATCTTTCAAATTGGTACAGAATCTAGGGATAGCCCTAAATATGCAGATAGCCAGACTTGTAGAGATGGCCAATGGACGATTACACTACACGAAAGGATATGTTGAAAACCTTGAATTTACTCTTTCTAATAGACGCTTTTCTAGAAGCTTCCATGTAATTGATATGAAACAGAGTGATGAAATCATAGGCATGGATTGGTTAGTTAAAAATGCTCCGACAATTAATTGTGAACAAAGAACGATCACTGTGAAGCTAAATGATGAATCTATTCATATTCTAGGTGATGTCTTTAATCCTAAGCCTACTCTTATTTCTACTATGCGGATAGTTAGAGGTATACGTGATGGCTGCAAAACATTTGTAGTGTATGTGAACAATCTGCATCAAGAAGGTAATGACGAAGATATTCCAGATTACGTAGGAAATCTCTTGAAAGAATATGCCGATGTATTTCCAGAAGACTTGCCTAATATACCCCCACCTAGGCAGATTGACCACGCCATTGACCTATATCCAGGGAGTGAACCATATTCTAGAGCACCCTATAGATTTAACATTGATGAACTAAAGGAGCTTAATATTCAATTAGATGATCTTTTGAAGAAAGGCTTAATAAAACCGAGTGTCTCACCTTGGGGTGCGCCTGTTTTATTTCAGAAGAAGAAAGACGGCTCTTACAGATTATGCATTGACTATAGGGGGTTGAATAAAAGAACAATTAAGAATAAGTATCCACTCTCTCACATAGATTACTTATTAGGTCAATTAAGTGGAGCGACCGTATTCACAAAGATTGACTTAAGATCTAGATATCACCAAATTAGGATCAAAACAGAGGATATTCCTAAGACGGCTTTTCGAACACGATATGGTCACTATGAGTTTACGGTTCTACATTTTGGTTTAACAAACGCTCCTGCCACATTTATGTGCTTGATGAATAATATTTTTCACGATTACCTAGATGAATTCATCTTAGGCTTCCTTCATGATATATTTGTGTACTCTAAAGATGATTCGGAGCATGCGGTACATCTCAAGAAGACTTTGCAAACTCTTAGAGAACACAAATTGTATGGGAAAAAGAGTAAGTGTTTCTTTGCTAAGGATAAACTTGTGTATCTAGGAAGAGTAATATCAAAAGAAGGAATCCTTATAGATGAAGATAAAGTAAAAATAATAGTTGATTGGACGATTCCTAAGACTGTAAGGGATGTTAGAAGTTTTCTTGGGTTGGCACAATATGAAAGAGCACATATTAAGGATTTCTCTAAGATAGCTACTCCCCTCACCGAGTTAACTAAAAAGAATGTAGGATTTGCGTGGAGTGATGCCTGTCAAAAATCATTTGAAACATTGAAACAAAAAGTCATTGAGAATTGTGTTTTGAAAATACCAGAAATTGGAAAGCCTTTTGTGGTTGCATGTGATGCAAGTGGTAGTCAGATAGGATGTGTTATTTCACAGGTTGGCAGGGTGGTCGCATATGAGTCCAGAAAACTAAGAAAGCATGAACTTAACTATCCTACTCATGATTTAGAAATGCTTGCTGTTGTGCATGCACTTAAGCATTGGAGAAACCTATTGTTAGGGGTTAAGTTTGAATTGAAAACAGATCATCAAAGTCTAAAATACATCTTCACTCAACCATTGCTTAACAACAGGCAGAAGCGTTGGATTGAATTATTAAGCGAGTATGATTTTGACATTAAGTATCTTGCTGGTAAGGAAAATAAGGTTGCTGATGCATTGAGTCGGAGACCTTTGTGTAATCTTGTTTCTGTAATAAATTCTGATCTTCTCAATCAAATTCAAGAAGAGATACAACAGGATCCTTTTTATGCACCTATTTTGAATGCTTTGAATGCGAACAGGGGATCGACGTATGAGGAAAAATTTCATTTGCAGAATGGAACACTGTATTGTAACAATCAACTATGCTTATCTTCTGAATCTCCACTAAAAGTTAAAATACTGCATGATTGTCATGATGCACCTTTTTCTGCACATCCACGTTATTCAAGGACATGTTAAAACAAAGTATTCTTACTTTTGGCCGTGTATGAAGCGGGATATTAGAAAATATGTAAATGAATGTTTGAAGT
Organism: Ceratopteris richardii; assembly: GCA_020310875.1. NCBI lineage: Eukaryota > Viridiplantae > Streptophyta > Polypodiopsida > Polypodiales > Pteridaceae > Ceratopteris > Ceratopteris richardii. Next base: position 22,543,553 of record CM035410.1, read on the forward strand.
GCCAACAGGTGAAATCTGAGTTTAAGAGGATGCCAGGAATGCTTCAACCTTTGGATGTTCCAAATCAGAAGTGGGAGTCTATTTCTATGGACTTTATCACTAAGCTACCTATGACCAGAAGTAAGCATGATACCATATTTGTTGTAGTCGATCGGCTTACCAAGATGGCACACTTCTTTCCTATGAAAAAGACTGATACTGCTTTGAATGTTGCAAGAATCTTTGTAAAAGAAATATTTCGATTGCATGGAATGCCTAAAAGCATAATTTCTGATAGAGATTCTAGATTTACGTCAAACTTCTGGAAAGCGACATTTGAATCCATTGGAACTCAACTTCGTATGTGTACAGCTTTCCATCTACAAACTGATGGGGAAACCGAGAGGGTTAACAGGGTAGTTGAGGATATGTTGCGTATGTATGTGAATGAAAAGCAGGATAATTGGAGTGAATATTTACCCTTGGTTGAGTTCGCATACAATAGTGCATGGCATGCATCTATAAAAATGACTCCGTTTGAAGCTATGTATGGTTATAATTGTTTGACTCCACCTTCGTTTTTGGGTTTTCCAAATAAAGTAGAAGTATCCAAAGAAATTCTTGATAAGATGGATGAAGAACTTGGAAAAATTAAGAAACATATAAGAGAAGCTCAGAAAAGACAAAAGAAGTTATATGATTTAAAGAGAAGACCACTTGAATTCCAAGTTGATGATATGGTATTTCTTAAAGTTAATCCTCACCGATCTAACTTGTTGCTAGGGAACGATCATAGACTTTCTCCTCGATATGCAGGCCCTTTTAAAGTTTTGAAATATATCGGATCTCTTGCTTATTTGCTGGAATTACCTAAATATCTAAATGTGCATCCTGTATTTCATGTCAGCTTACTTAAAGGATATGTGTCTAATGTTGCTCATGTTTTGCAGGACAATTATAAGCTGAAAGATGATGGCTCTTTTGAGCTTCAACCGGAAATAATATTAGATAGGAAGGAAAGATTTCTTAGAAATAGATCTATAGTAGAATTTTTGGTGAAATGGCACTCATACCCAGTAGAAGATTCGAGTTGGGTGAATTTACATGACTTTCTAACACATTATCCTTCTTTCCAACTCTGAGGACAGAGTTCTTAAAGGGGGGAAGAATTGTAATAGGACTCTTTTCTAGTGAAATAATTCATTTTGAACTTTCTGAATTTCATTGTGGGGATAATGCTTAGAACGAATAATTAGGTCATTTTATGCATGTAGGAAAAATTTTCGGTTGACAAGTTTCATATTCTCTCTCTAGACCTTAATTGCATCATGTTTTCCAGTGGGATTTTGAAGGTGAAGATGAAAGAATTAATGAAAACTCTGTATGAGGGAAAGGTAGACCAAGTAGAAGAGAATAAAAGTGCCTGTGTGAGATTTTTGTGAATCATGTTCTAAGTACCTCATTCAGGGTCCTATGTTTAGTTCATTGTAAGAAAATGCCTCGATTTTACTCTCTCTAGAATTTAAACCTTGCAGGGCTCAAAAGTGGCATTTAGAGGTGGATTTGGACCTCGGACGTCTCTAACACTATTGTGTAGATCAAAAAATTGAATAAAAGTGTCTCTCACAAGCTTAACCTAATTCCTCATTGTTTTTGAGTTACAGGGCTTTGAGAAGTGTCATTTTTTCCAACACTTCAAAAAAAAAAAAAAAAAAAAAAAAAAGGGAGGGCTTGTCTAATTCTATTTGAATCCGTGATTTTCATGCTCACATGTCACCATGTCTAATTATGTATGTTTTCGGATATGTCTTCTTGGTGTTTTTCTGCTATTTTTGATAGGTATGCTAAAGAAAGGAAGTACACTACGATCGCATGGCTTTTTGCGAAAGTTTTAGAGAAACTCGACTTTTTCTAAATTTGGTGGATCGCACACTTCTTTGGGGAGCACGGCTGCGATCAAATGGAAAAAGATAAGAAGGCCTGCGCATCAACACGGAGGACACACAGAAATCTGAGAATTACCTTGTGATTGAGAGTGTGATTGAGAGTGAGAGTGAGAGTGAGAGTGTGATTGAGAGTGCGAGTGAGAATGCGATTGTGATAGCTCGGGGGTGGTCGGGAGGTAAAGGCTTCGTCAAGAAGCTATTGTCCAAAGCTACTGTAACCATTGATTCACATCTATAATATCAGAATTCTTCCTTCTCTGCATCATATTTGTTCTACTCTTCTGCATCAGATTTTCTTTTACCTTGTGCATTCTCTGCGTTCTTCTCTCCACTGTTATTTTTGAGTAATCGAAAGATTGTGATTGGGGATAGATTGTGATTGAGGAAACGCTACAGTAATTGAGGCCTTAGATAGAATCTCCCATACCTGATCTGTTTGAATCATACTCCTCACTGATTCGGAGGATGATTCTGCTATTACTGGGTTAGGATTTTGTTCATTCGCTCTCGCCTTTGGCAGGGGAACCTGTGTCACGGGAATTGGATCGGGGAACACAATTGGCTCTTTAGTGGTCCATTGACTAGCCTTTATATACATTCGCTGTTGCTCACGGATACCAGGTTCGAACACCTCAGCTGTTGGTTGCAACTGCTTACCCGATCTTGTCGGGACCATTGCTGCTTGTGATTCCACGGGTGAGATATAGACCATGTTGGTCATCGGGTTCTGATGCTCCTTCTTCCTTTTGTCGTATTCTGTTGCATCCTTACAAAATCTCCGGATGTGGTCAATCTCACCGTAAAAATGACATCCAGGTGGTGGTAGAGAAGTACTCTCCGCTGATGTACCCGCCTGCCATCAATTTGAATTAAAATTGGTATTCCGTTGTCCTCGGTAATTTCTATATCCTTATGACTGATTGTTTCGCATCTATGGTGGCACGTAATGGGTTGCGGGTTGCCCAGGTTCCTGGATGATGGCATTTATAGCTGCTTATCCCTACACCTTGGCATTATACGCACAATTTTCTGTTGAGTGTCTAGTTGTGTTGCAGATGGTGCAATACATCTGATTAAGGGCACATGTAGCACTGGTGTGCCCTGGATTTTTGCACCTGGTACAATACATCTGTTTAGCCAGATCATCTATAACGTTCTTACTAGCTTTCAGCCACTGCAAGTCTTCGGTGAATCCTCCAACTTTATGCTCTAGTTGAAGGGCCATCGCAATAACAGCATCTAGTGTCATAGCCCCCACACAGCAGATGATCATGATTTGTCTTAGCTGTGGGGTGAGACCGTTAATGAACCACTGGGTTATAACATCATCCGGTAGATTAGCATGTGCTGGAGGCAATTGTCTTAAATGAGTTCTAAACAATGTGGCATATTCCTGAACAGTCTGGTGCGGCTTCTATCGGTTGTTCTACAAATAGTCGAAGATTTCGGCGGGATTCTTCTTCAATCGGAACCTCAGTAAAAACGCATCCCTTACTGCATCATAGTTAATGAAATGGTTGATATCATACTCTGTTAACCACCTCGCTGCTTCATTGACTAATGTTGCCTGAAATACGATGGCCTTGTACACCGGATCGGGTGGATGGTTCAGCACTGCATAGCTTATCTCAAAGGTTCACACATATGCATCAGGGTCATCACCTAGAAATCCACTGAACTTTGTGTAAGTCACCCGTATTGGAACGGGTCGAAGTGGTGGTGGCTGTTGCTGCTACTGTTGTTGTTGTTGTTGTTGTTGCTCTTGTTGACCACTCATTGTGCTATTAATGGTACCACTGCTGTCTCTTGAGTTTTGAGGGGGTGTCTCTTGTCCTTCGGAATCTGTATGATCCGACTGCTCACCTTCCGGCTCAAAAATAGCGTTCAGTCTCTTACGTATCTCCAAATCAAATAGCCTATCCTCAGCTTTGGTATCAAAGGTAGGCAAATTTTCTCCGAACAGCAGTGTACGCAATAAAGATCCACTAGGGAGTATCGCACTGTCACTGGAAAACTGTAAATTCCCACCAACTGGTACCGAACTTTCATCGGAACTTGTCAAACTTTCACTGAAACAGGGTATACTTCCTCTGGTAACGATCTCTTTGTGTAACATAACTCTATCCTCGGAAAGGTTCAAATTCTGACCAAATGGTATCGCATCAATTACGCACTGCGTCCCTGTACACTCAGAAGTTATTGCACCTTCTTCAGAACGCACCGGAATTACACCGGAATCTACCAAAATCTCATCATTTATCACCGAACTAGTATCGGAATCTCGACTAACTGGCTGCGATTCTTCGGCAATTGGATTTAAATGGCCTGCACTTCTACCACCTGGGGGTGTTCCTAACAAATTTGGTACTGTCCAGGGATGCTGATCCCTCCAATACTTCGGATAATACTCGCCGGATCAAGTAACCGGAATATCTCACCTCTGCACCACTTGCCTTACGTACTGCTCCACCTTACTGATTATTCTCAATCCATTTCTGTCTTCCCACATACGGCGTCAGTGTTAAAAGTGCGTTTTCGTCACAGACACTTTTAAGCTCTTTTCGGGTTCTTGGGGATGGTAGGGGTCTGATAAATCAGAGGCCCTGTATCTTATTTTCCCATTCAACTCATCAAGTAAGCAGTACATTAATGTTTAGTATCGAATTCTCTATACATGTTTACTGTTCATACTCGTGTTAAGTTTTTCACAGTATGTAATGGAGGAATTACTAATTAACGTCGCACAGACTTATTATCGGTAACATACCATTACTGCATTAATCACCAATTAATGTAACTTAACAAGGTAGGAGTAACACTACTCAGAATTAAGGAATGCTGCACTACGGCGTCTTCAGAGGCCGCAAATTGCCCGGACAGATAGTCTGTCGATCCCGCTCCTCGCTACTGGAGAGCCACCGAAGTGTCTTTTCATTAATTGATAGAAAGATACAACACTTCGCTACGACCTTTTGGTACGTGCGGTATAGGAAAAATATGAATTACATAATGCCAATCCGGCGACCTTACAGTAGGTAGAGGTTATTAACAAGATTTTAGATCAAATCCTTACAAAGATGGTATCCACTCATACGATGGATTGGGATGAATGGCTTCATGTAGTCTTGTGGGCCTATCAGATGTCGTATTGCATGACCACCACATGCACAAAAGTTTCATTGGTGTATGGGGAGGAGGCAATTTTTCCTATAAAAAAGGAAGTCCCCATATTACAAATCAAAATTGAATCAAGACTTGGAGGGGAAGAATCCCTAAAGAAGAGACTTATCCAACTAATGAAACTAGAAGATAAAAGACTATTAGCAAAACTAAGTTTGGAAGCAATCCAAAAGTGGAAGATGCATGAGCAAGACCATAAATGTAGGACGTGTTGTAGATAAAGGCAATATGGTATTGATATATGATAGTAAGTACTATAAATTTCCAAGTAAGTTGTAAACTAGATGGGTAGGTCCCTTCAAAGTAGCTGAGGTGAATCCAAATGGCTCTTTGCAAACTCAAGATGTTAATGGAGAAAGTATCCCGGTAATAGTGAACACGCTTCATGTAAAGCCATATTATGACTAGTAGGAGGTGACAATGGAAATAAGATAATTAGTATGACTGATGAAGTAAAAGAAGGAAGAAAAAAAAGGGATATAAATGGAAGGTCAAGAGCAAAAAAAGAAAAGATTTTTCTTTTATTATCTATGGCTAGAAGTCTCATCAACAAGGAGAAGGACTTCTATTACCATCTAGCATAGAAGAATCCCGAGGGACATTTGAGCTCAAAGAGGGAGAAGCAACCATTTATATGTACCTAGGATCATCAAGAATTTGGTGATTATAGGAGAGATAAGTTTAGGATAGATTACACGTAAGGTTTACAAGATATGGAGCCTATGTGTGAGATCCATACCAATGATTTAGGAAGATTTCCAAAGGTGAAAATTAGGTAGTCTATTCACCTTGAAGCTTCAAGACATAAAGAACATAGCATTGTTCAATTATTGCACAGAAACTCTATATATTAGAGGAGCACTAGATTCTGCTCTATGACTACACTAGACAAGATTTTGGATATATATTTTTGGTTACAAGAACATCCACATAGGGAAAATAATACAAGAATATGTGATTGATACAAGATGTCCCATAACCCAGGACTAATAGGTATGTATAAACTGACCAGAGATGATACACGAGATCCCACAACCTTGGATCATAAGTATGAAACAAGATATCAGGATTACAAGGATTCCCTTCAGGGAGATAAACTAGATATAGGAAATATTTCAATAAGATCTCATACTATGACATTACAAGAGGAAAAGACAAGATGTCCAAGAACTAGACTAGACAAGACTAGAACATAGATCAGGATAAGAAATGGAATTGGAACTTGGAAAGTACTTACTTAGAGGTCGTGCCTCCTTGAGCTCCCAAGACTGGCATTGGCAGGAATGAGTATGTATGTGGCTGTAACATAATCCTAGTAGGAGATGGTTGAACTACACCTTAAGAGAGAGGATTAGGAAGTAATCCTCAACCATGGCTTTTGGGGCAAGTGGTTAGCCCATCACATTTCCTAACCAAGAGGTTGTGAGTTCAATTCCTTACATTGGTATCAGAGCCTAGGAAGTAGGCTTGGGCAAGGTGGAATGACCCAATGGCCTCTAAAAAAGGCGCTTGGGCATCCTCTATGTGAAAGTGTAGGAATTGTGGAAGGCGCGCGTCGGTTTCAAGGATGGACCTTACAATGATTGGGGTGTATCTCTCAATCCGTAGGTCGGATTGAGGCATATAATATACCATTGGAAAGATCTCGGAACGAACCTTCCAATGAGCTAGCTTGGAAGTGTGAATTCCTTGGAAAACCTTGGGTGCCACTTGATTAAGTGTTCAAGATACCAAGCATGGGTGAGAACAAGGTTCAAGACTAAGGTTGAGAACAAGGGCTCGAGACACCAAGGTTGCGAACAAGAAGGTTCAAGACACCAAGGTTGAGAGCAAGGGTTCAAGAGACTAAGGTTGCGAACAAGGTTCAAGAAACTATGCGAGGTTGAGGGACATCAATTCAAGGGCACATAGGGAGTTCAAGGGACTGATCACCGAGGCTAGAGGGATACAAGAGTAGATCATTGAGGACAATGATCGACCAAGGGGGGAAGAATGTAACATAATCCTAGTAGGAGATGGTTGAACTACACCCTAAGAGAGAGGATTAGGAAGTAATCCTCAACCATGGCTTTTGGGGCAAGTGGTTAGCCCATCATATTTCCTAACCAAGAGGTTGTGAGTTCAATTCCTTACAGTGGCCAAGCCTCCTTATATCGGAGTTTGAGGGAAGTTTCCAAGGGTAGTTATAAAGTCGGCTATGAGGTGATGATGTCATCAATGATGGCAAAAATTTGAATAGGACCTCTAGATGTTAGAATCTAGCAAGTAGACAATGGATCTTAGCGTTATGGCATGTTCCGAAAGCAATGAAAGCATTGGTTTTTCAAAATTCTATACCAATTGTGAGGCATAGAAGTCACATGGAATCTAAGGTTCAAGATGGTTTCCTTTGTCCATGAGATTACCTCCCCATTAAGCGATGAGGTCCATGAGAAGCAGTCATGTTCTCTAGTCTCGGCTTCATCATATTTTTTCTTATGGAATTCTTAAATTTTGTTGGTGCTCTCTGAAGTTTTTCTACAGGTTCCTAATTGTGATCGCTAATGTCATACCCTTTCCAATGAACAAGGTACTCCAATCTCCCATCGGATATTCTCGAATCTTGAACATGCTCAACTTTGAATTCTTCATGATCATCAATAATGCCAGTAGGAGTCACCATGTCCAAGTAAGTACTTTTGAAGTTCCAATTACAGTTCTTGTCTTGATCTATGTTCTATTTTTTTGTAGTCTAGTTCTTGGAAATCATGTTTTGTCCTCTTGTAATCTCGTAGTACGAGATCTTGTTGAGCTATTTCCTATATCTAGTTCATCTCCTTGAAGGGAATCCTGGTAATCCTAATATCTTGTTTCATACTTACGATGTCGGGTTTTTGGATCTCGTGCATCATCTCTAGTTGAGTTAATCATACCTATCAGTCCTAGGTTGTGGGACGTCTTGTATCAATCACATATTCTTGTATTATTTTCCCTACATGGATGTTTTTGTAATCAGAAGTATATTTCTGAAATCTTGTCCAGTGTAGTCAGAGAGAACAATCTAGTGCTCCCTTGACATTTTGGCAAGATTGAGTATGTATGTGGCCAAGGCCTCCTTATATAGGAGCTTGAGGGCATTTCATAAGGGTAGTTATAAAGTCAGTTACAAGTTGATGATGTCATCAATGATGTCCCCAATCCGAATATGACCTCCAAATGTTAGAATTTGGCAAGTAGACATTTGATCTTAGGGTTTTGGCATGTTCTGGATGCAATGGAAGCATTGGGTTCTCAAAATGTTGAACCAATCATGAGATATGGAAGTCACATGGAATCCAAGGTTCAAGATGGTAAATTAGAAGGTCCACAAGGGAAAGAAGAAGTCAAAAGTTTGGATATGATACCTCATTCATCACTAATAATTCTATATACATGGCTCATGACATGAACTCTGAAGAACCCTCATCATGTGAGAAAGCAAAAAAGAAGGCATAGTGGAAACATGCGATGCAGGAATAGATTAATGTTAGAGATATATCCAAGATGGATTACATATGAATGTGTGTTGGAACAAGAGCATCAGTTGCTAAGGTTCCTATCCCGAGGGTTATCCTAAGGTTCCATCTTAGAAAGTAGAGTGAGTGTGCATGATGGTCATGTGTCACACTAGAGAGTAGCACACATTTCATTTTCAATTCTTTTTGTGAGAAGAGTCTCAAATTTGGTATCAGAGAACATTTGATCTTGAGCATATGGAACTCCAAGAGAGAGAATGAAATAGTATTTGTGACTCTTTTGTTAATTTCAAGGAGCAAGACAAGGCTACATGGCTGATTTTTGGATCTTCATTCTCCACAAAGTTGGGGAGCTGACAAGCTATAGTGCCTTTCACCTTCAACAAAACATAATATGTGTTAAATTCCCCTCCAAGGAGGACAACCACATATTCAACACCTCCTAGAGAAAGCTTACATGTTCCCATGAATGCGCATACTGGCTACCATAATTGCGTAAGGCATGCCCAAGTGTGGAGCAGACAAAATGAGCATCATCTAGCTCTTCTTCTCCTCTTGTATATGGAGAATAAGAGCTAAGACATGTCTATTTATACATGATTTTGGTATCACCTCATGTGTATGTGGGATAGAAGGTAAACACATGCATTAAGCTCAGTTGTATCTACATGTGTCGAAGCTATATCCTCCCAACTTAGGAGCTAAATCTCTTCATACCCTTCAATAGATGGTGAAAAAGTCATACGTAGGTGCACTCTTTTGAACATAACTCATTCATTTCTAATCCAAATTGATATCACTTGATATAGACAATAACATATAAGATCTTTCTAATAAGCATATGGAAGCCATAATTGCGGTATAAGAAACCACATGTATAGATCAATTAATTCTCTACATACCTCTTCAAAGAGAGATGCTACACATCCACCTATGACCATTTTTTGGCCTTAAATTCTTCATGGAAGGTCCAAATCAAGAAATTAAAATTTTGTATAGATTCTAAACTTCAAAGCCTTTCTTTTAAATTGTTACATGCCATATTTTGACCTTTGCAAGTCATCTTTGCATAAGCTTTTACATGGCTATTGATTGGCAAGAAACTATTTTTAAGTGACACAAGTGTTTGATTATGATGATTAAGAGTACTTAATCACATTTAGTATCATTTAAGTTAGGAATGAATGTATTCTTATAACATTGCATCAAATTGTTTCTCTTAATTACATTCATTTGATATTTTTTGTGCATCATAATTTATCAATTTGCATTGTTTTCTATTCCAATCGTATGAAAATAACATTGGGATGTGCATCAAGTTATTTTTTATATGACTTCATCTCTGCACATGAAGCTATATTAATTTATACTGATTTATAAAAGCATTCACAAATACTTATTGTGTGCCTAAAGATATTTTTGCAAGTATTGGAGTGAGAAAAGAAATTGTTATGAGGGCATGTAGTGCCCAACAACACGTGTTGTAGAAGCTTTTTGTTAGCAGGTTTCTCGAGCCAAGAAAGTGGTTTGCCCACCACTAGGATTATGCCTTTCAATGTATTATGGCTAGTATTTATTTTCGCCTTCATTTTACTTGGGAAATGCTGCCAAACTTTTTTTGGCCACATGGTGTTATATGCCATGAGAAAACTAGTGATATATTGAGTTGTAACAGAGAGGATATCTCATGTGTGCAACATAATTTAAAGTGTAATTTAAGAAGAGATGAAGATGCATGAATGTTAACATGAATACATAGATGGTATGATTTCTAGAAATGTGAAGTGTATGATGCATTTTTTTGTTTTTATAAGACCATTTTATTTATCATCTCTCTCTCTCTCTCTCACACACACACACACACACACACACACACACATATATATATATATATATATATATATATATATATATATATATATATATATATATATATAATGAAGTGAAATTAATTAAAACAAATATTTGTAGAGTGACGAGCAAAGGGCCCTAGGGATCCCTTACCATAGGCGTGTCTAATTCCTTACAAGATTTCTTTGGGTGAGAAAACATTTCATAGAACAAAAACATATGTACAATAGCCATGCTCAAACTTATGGAGGTAGGAATGATTACACAGCATAGAAGAATTCAATAATGGAGAAACAATTATCCACGATGTAAGACATTACATGAATGAGTTTCCGTTAAGACTTCAAACCCATGTACATCGAGGTTCAACATCTAATATTTCATAACCTCTAATACTTTTAAGACACGGAGACACCTTGAGATTACGGGTTAGAAGAAAGGCATTTAGATTTTGTACCTCGAGGAACAATCTACATGCGACCTAATAAAAGGAAATCTGAACTACGAAAACTCCTTCGGTTCATAAAAGATGAAGAAACCGAACATTAAAATATATATAACTCAAGTTGATGAAGGCACAAAATATAAGAGGTATCTAGTCAAATTCTTTTGGATTCTGCAACTTGTTCCGCGTACAACTCCAAACAAAAGAAAAAAGAAATAGAAGATACAAAATAGTAGATGTATAAAATTATGTAGCATAAAGAATAACCACTAGATGTATAACCAGTAGATGTATAATATCTGTATAATAGTTTAACTCAAGTTGATGGATGTATAATAGTGTAACTCAAGTTGATAGATGTATAAAAGAATTAGAAGATGGAATATATTTGACCAAATTGTTATTTCATTAATTTTAGAGCTATATCAAATATAGTAGCTCTTTAAAAATTGGCTATATTCTCTCACCGAAATAAACTATAATGTACATGAGTCAAGGAAGAAACAATGAATTAATGTGGAATAATATCTTATTATGGGTATAGAAACTATAATAATTCCCATTTAAAGTACTACAAATTGCACAATTTGAGTCATCGGATCAAGTGATCCCATCAGAGGATAACAATGCTTAGTGCCACTCAATGGTAGAACCATTCTCAAGTTCTCCATAGACTTTTCCTTTTCTTGTGTGTGACACAAAAAGAATTGCAAGTAGAGTGATGCAAGACCTTAGAGTGGTATAAAAGAAGTTCTTGGGTCTGAGACATGCCCTAATGACATTCCACAAGGCAGAAGAGCAACCTATCACTTCTCGAAGTAACGCTTGCTTTTTGTTGCTTTGGTTCTGAAACTCAAAACCTAGGCAAGGATGTGCCGGATTGACTAACTCTAAGGGCTCGATAAAAAGAGGTGACCAATGTCTTCCATACCATAGATGAGATGCTTACACTAATTAGGGGCTATGTAAAATTTATTAGATTTGACAATGGTCTCGAGAATTTTCCACATAAGAACGGAATATACACATATATATATATATATATATATATATATATATATATATATATATATATATATATATATACACACACACAATAGTAAACTGAGTATCATGAATCGGACTTGTAAACTGAGTCAGAATTTACTCTACGCATGAAAGAATATGAACCTGAATTTTTGCAGTTCTTAGATTCTATCTACACAAGAACTTTCTACGTTTTCTATGTTTGTTTTCTATGCTAAAATATTAAATGTGTAATGTTCTGTACAAATCTTGAGGCGTGAATACTCCATATCTGAATCGGACCCAGCCTGAAAATATTAGTGTCATCATCGGGCCAAAATGCATAAAAGATGACTCTCGTTTCAAAAGAAATCGTTCTTCTACACGCTTGTAAGCTGAAGTACTTGTAGATGAAAAGCTGCAGAATACAGACACGCAGAGAGAGAGAGAGGATGAAGACGACGAAAGGAGAGAGAGGGAGAGTGACGCACGTAGAAAGAGGTTATCATCATTTTAAAGACAATAAAGTTAAGAACTCTAATAGATTGCTCACTCAATCATTAGCAACAAACTGATAATCATACAGCTGTAATGCAGGCTTATGGAAAACATATTCTGGACCAGTGCCTAAATTTGAAGCCCCATAGGGAGTCAAGAGGGGTTCTAAGCGTCGAATGACACTCTAGATTTTGATTCAAGCTTCATCAGGAAGCTCCATAATTTTGGAGAAGCTTCAAATGACACCCTAATGTTGAACCTAGGCGTCAATTATACCCCCCTTTCAAGTATAGAGGTTATCCAATTATACCCCCCTTTCAAGTATAGAGGTTATCTCATTATGATCATCAGTTATCCAATGCCAAGTGGCATGGCAATTGGCTGGATTTGTTTGAGACATTTGGTAGCTGACTCGATTTTGAACTTTGGGACTTGGATGACAGTTGGCAGTGCCAAGTGTGCACTACATTTTTTAAGTTCTAAATTTTGATTTATATATTTTTTTAGATTTTTAGATTTCGTATCGGATATAGTATACTCTTTGTACGAGAGTTTAATGCCCACTTAATTCTGCATGTGCACCTTTTTCTACTACCAACGTCTATTGCCATGAATGATATACGCGACCATGAGTTGATTCGAATGGCCTACTCAGATTTGCATTCGACTTCTATAGTCTACAGACTACACTATGGACTCACGAGTCACGGCCGTTAACAAGGTCGACGCACAGGTTGAATGGCAGATATGCAGGGTTATTCCTGTCGTTCTCGTGGAACTCGTACACATACATCTGTTGGATGCCAGCGTCTGCTCAGAAAGAAAGTGCTTTTAAGTAAGCCAAAGTTCAGAATACATCATTTTCGTAGGTGTTGTACCAATTTACCTGGTGTCGATGCGCAACTAAAACGAGGCGAAACCTCATACTCTTGCTCACATTGAAGGTAGGGTGGTAAGGGGAATATGACATGTTCTTGCATCGCGCGACTAAAGAGAGGAACTCCCGATGACCTCCGTCTACCGGGTAGAAGGATCGATGAAGCCGATTTGTGAGAGGCCGGCTGTGTAAGCAGAAAGTTTGAGAACTCCGCTCCGTTGCGCATGTTACATGTTGATGATATAGAGAGCGAGGAAGCCATGATGCAAACGGAAAGGCGTAGTTTGTGTCAAGAGATCAAGAAAGCACAAGCGCCTGGATTTATATGGCTCTGTTGTTTGGGAAAGCTTCACGTCTGAGTTATCTCTATGTGTCACTAGTATGGATCTGCCATTCCCATTGCTGTGAGCTTCAACTTCATTGTTGCGGGTTCTTGAAAAGCATCAATCAGAAAATAGCTAAGAGATTTGACAACCTTCTTGGGTACACAACTATGAGACGGTAAGATCCATATTTCTTTCATCTCTAAATTCATCGTTCGAGTTGGATACGCATAAGGGATGGACTCTTAAGATTTAGCTCCTCGTTTCTACTTAGAATTTGATGTCGGATGAACCCTTAAGGCACGACAAATGTGAGATAGTTGAGAATCGAGATCCTCCATCAGCAATGAAGTAAAAGCGAAGTTACTACACTCACACATCATCATATGCAGAGAGAGAGAGAGGGGTACAATTAGGATAGGATGTAGTCTATGTGCCGTCTACCTAACACTAGTCGATGATGATGAAGATGTCTATGAATGTAAAGTGATGTAGACTCCAAAGAGTGTTACTTCATCTCCTAACGGCACTTTGGAAACATGTATGTAACTACATTCTCTCTGTTATACATGCAGCTAATGTTGTAAAGGAAATTAAAAAATGTGCGTACGTAAAGGAAGATGTTATAGAGGTAGCAACATATATGATATTTCAGCACAGTCCTTGTAAATGCAGCTTGAGGTAATGGGTTTTAGAAACCATCTTCGAAAGGTAAAATCCTTTCGATTTTGTTTTATGCGATTTGTTGTAAAGGGTATTCTTGGTGATTTCAATAGAGTCCTTGTAAATGCAGGTTGAAGTAATCCGTTTTAAAAGCCATCTTTGAACTGTAAAATCCTTATAATTTTGTTTTATGCGATTCTTATTGGGCTCCATTTGCATTGTTTACTTGATAAGAGGAGTGAGTGCATGTACGTACTATGCAAGGTGGTTCTTGAAGGAACCAATGTGATTTTTTGTTCTGTTTAAGTTTTGGAAATGAATAGAATTGTTTATGACTAAAGAGATCAATAATACGTATAAGCTAATTTAGTTATAGATTTTCCAAGAAATGCAAACAGTTGAAGTTGACAAAGCACTTATGCATTCCTACTTTCAAGCACAAATATTTCATGGGCTTGCCATTACGTACCGACTCTTGCACTATGAAGTACAGAAGCACTTCTTTGTGGAGCAAAATGGATCTGAGATATACTACTTTAGAGGGTTAGATGCCCATGTGCCGTCTATCTAGCACTGCCATGCCTACGAACTTCTCACTCATTCCGTCTAAGTGAATCTGCTGAGTAGGGCTCTATCATTTCAAATCACGTGTTTCTTTTTATACGCTAAGTTTTGGAGATTTATAAACTATCTCTCTTCTCTCTGTGCATTGCTGCTTGTAATAAGCCCTGCGTTTCATTTCTCCATGCACTATTTGTGATACCTTTCTGAATATATTCAGTTAAAATGTTCTTTTAATAAGATCAACTTAGACTTTATGTATAACTTTTAAAGTACATTTGTTATAGTCTCTCTTTCTCTCTCTTTTTTGACTTCTCAGTTTTTAAAGTAATTCAATGTCCATTCATCTTTGTATGATGCAATGTCAAGGGACTAACTTAAATTATCTGTATTATGAACAATATTTTCAAAATCAATATTTTACACATAAAGATCATGAATCCCAATGCATTTGAATATGCAGAACGAATACCTATGAGTTCAATGTAGTTCTTGCTCTTAACGATTTTGTCTTTTACATTAGATCTCAATAAATGGTTATGCTTGATATCGTTAAAAACATGTTGAGCACAATCCATCAATTTGATCATTGATGTTTTGAAGTTGATGTTAGAGTTGTCCAAGATCTTTGTCTTGGTTTGGAATTTAGCCATAGATTCCAAAAAGTGCCTCATTCAAACATATTCAAAAAGTGCTTCATTCAAATATATAACACGATTTGGATTCTAATTCCACATTCACGTATTGATTTAATCTTACATTCTTGTAATGTATCTAAGTATGTTTAATGTGGATACATATGAATGTATGTATGTTTGTATGAGTTTATACATATGTATGAAAATTAAAGCCCTATTATTTAATGTATGTTTAATGTGAAAGGTATGTTTAATGTGGATACATATGTATGTATGTATGACTTTATATATATGTATGAAAACTGAAGCCCTATTATTTAAGAAAAAGCTTCATAAGAAGCTTAATTATGCATGCCCAGGCTTCATGATATTTTTTTTGAAGCCCAGGGCTGGGCGTCAAATTTAAGCCCTGTCTGGACTGTTATATACGTAATTCTTTATTGATCACCGACCTGTGTAACCTTGCCATTGCAAGGCGTCCTTGCGTGGCAGAAAATGTCAATTATTGGATAACCGTGGCTATGCTTGTCCGCCATGTGCTCACACAAAACATTGCGGAATTGAAGAAAACATGTTGTGCCGGAAATGCTGGTGTTGGCCATGCGAGTCCAGCCCACAAATGATTGAGAATCCGCAGCAACAATAAAAGCCAGAACGAAGCCTCTTCAGACGCGTGGTTGGACGCGTGGAGGCCAGCGACAGGTGAGGAGCGGATATAAATAGAGATCCCCTCTCTTCATTCGTTAGTAGTGATTTCTCTCTTGTATTTACTGTATACCTCAAGTTTGTGCATAAAACTTGAGAAGAACCCTGTATTCACTTTTTCTGGTATAGTGGATTGTTTGCCGGTGTGCCCCGTGGTTTTTTTTTTCCCTCCAGGTCGAGAGGGTTGATTTTCCACGTTAAAAATCTGGTGTTATTGTGTCTCTGCTTGTCTGATTGTTTAAGTATATTGTTGATCTTTATACTTACTGGTATCCTGGTTTCTGGTTCGGTGTTCACTCGGCCAAACTCTCATTGATCCTGGTAAATAGTTTATTCGGGGTTTCAAGTAGAGAACCCCAACAAGTGGTATCAGAGCACAGTTTCATTTGAGAAATTTCTCTCTTAGGTTGAGATGGAGGGCAGTGGTAGTGGCACCATGATTAAGTTAACTAACAGCAATTGGCAGATTTGGAAGTCCAAAATGGAGGATATCCTCTATTGCAAAGACTTGTTTGAACCAATTGAGAAGGAGGATAAGAAACCACAAGCTACATCTGAGGATGATTGGAAGAAACAGAACCGTAAAACGGTTGGCACGATCAGACAGTGGCTTGATGACAGTGTGTATCATCATGTAGCCAATGAGACAAGCGCATACAAGCTGTGGAAGAAGCTGGAGTCGTTATATGAGCAGAAAACAGCGGCTAGCAAGGCATTTCTGATCCGGAAGCTGGTGAATTTGAAGTTCAGAGAAGGAACCAGCGTTGCTGAGCATTTGAACGAGTTCCAGAGTCTCATAAATCAATTGTCTGCAATGAAGATGACCTTAGAAGATGAACTACAGGCTTTGTTGCTTTTGGGATCATTGCCTGATAGTTGGGAGACCTTGGTTGTGACGATTAGCAATGCAGCTCCAAGTGGTGTAATCACTATGAGCTCAGTTACAAGTAGCTTGTTCAACGAGGAGACAAGACGAAAGTCGACTGACATAAGTGGTGCACAAGCTCTTGTCACAGAGAACAGGGGGAGAGCTGAATCTAGACAACAATCAAAAGGCCGCAGCAAGTCCAAAGGCAGATCAAAGTCGAGAGGAAGGCAATGCTACCATTGTGGTAAAGAAGGTCACATAAAGAGAAATTGTAGAGCCTGGAAGAGGTTGCAAAATGAAGGCAGAAATCAGAAGAAAGATGAGGATGACAAGAATACCACCGCAACAGTAAGTGCAGATGTAGTAATCCTCTCTTGTGAAGAGGAGCAGTGCTTAAGTGTAGAAAATCACCAAGGAGTTGAGTGGATAGTTGATACGGGTGCTTGCTATCACGCTACACCTAAGAGAGAGTTCTTCACGACATACAAGGCAGGAGACTTTGGTACTGTGAAGATGGGTAATACTAGCCACTCGCATTGTGGGAATTGGTGATATTTGCCTGCAAATTGATATGGGATGCCGGCTAACACTGAAAGATGTGCGGCATATTCCTCATTTGTGCCTAAACCTGATTTCGGGTGATGCTCTAGACAAACATGGGTTCAAGCATTACCTAGGAGATGGAGAATGGAAACTCAGCAAAGGATCAATGGTTGTGGCAAAAGGAAGATCATGGAATTCCTTGTATAGAACCTATGCAAAGGTGCTCAAAGATGGCTTAAATGCAGTACAAGCAGGAAGCTCTTTAAATTTGTGGCATCAACGGCTCGGCCACATGAGTATGAAAGGGCTGCAAATTCTAGCGAGGAAGTCACACATTCCCTCGACTAAAGATGAGATTCTAGATCCATGTGAGTATTGCTTGGTAGGTAAACAACATCGGGTCTCTTTCAATCACACATCAGGAAAGAAGCAGAAGGTGCTGGATTTGGTTTACTCCGATGTGTGTGGTCCATTAGAAGTGGGATCGCTAGGTGGCAAACAATATTTTCTGACTTTTATTGATGATGCATCTAGAAAGGTATGGATCTACTTTCTAAGAACAAAAGATGAGGTACAAAATTACTTTCAAGAGTTCCATGTCATGGTAGAGAGGGAGACAGGTATGAAGCTGAAATGTCTCCGCTCTGACAATGGGGGAGAGTATACCTCCAAGGCATTCAAAGCATATTGTGCAAAATATGGCATTCGACATGAGAAGACAGTACCTGGCACCCCGCAACACAATGGTGTGGCTGAGAGGATGAATCGCACCATTGTAGAGAAGGTCAGAAGCATGCTAAAAATGGCAAAATTGCCGAAGCAATTTTGGGGAGAAGCAGCCCGCACTGCCTGCTATCTCATAAACAGGTCACCATCTGCTCCTTTAAATTTTGAAATACCAGAAAGAGTATGGTCTAAGAGAAATGTGACATACTCTCATCTGAAGGTGTTTGGATGCAAAGAATATGTGCATATTTTAAAGGAGCATAGATCCAAGTTAGATGACAAAGCGATTTCTTGCATTTTTCTTGGGTATGGAGATGAAGAATTCGGATATAGATTGTGGGACCCAGAAAAGAAGAGAGTCATCCGAAGCAGAGATATTGTATTTCATGAAAACCAAGCAAGGATAGAAGATGACAAGAAGTCAGAGATGGCAGGTGAACCCGTAGATCTCACACCAGAACCTTCATTTGTACAACCTAACCAAACAAATGAAGATGAAGAAGCCAATGAGGATACCTCTGACTTGTCTCAAGGTGATAATGTTGCAGAAGATGCTCTTGGTCAGGGGGAGCAAGTTCATGGAGAAGAGCTTCAAGTGAGAAGGTCTCAAAGAGAGCACCGACCTACGAGATACCCTTCTTCAGAGTACATTTTATTGACGGAAGAAGGAGAACCAGAAAGTTTTCAAGAGGCACAAGCTCACGAAGACAAGGTAAAGTGGCTGAATGCAATGAAGGAGGAGATGCAATCATTGCTAGAAAACGGTACATACGAGCTTGTGAAGCTTCCTAAGGGCCGAAAGGCGTTGAAGAACAAGTGGGTGTTCAAGCTAAAGAGAGATGGAAATGGAGAACTTGTGAAGTACAAAGCCCGACTAGTAGTGAAGGGTTTTGAGCAGAAACAAGGCATTGACTTTGAGGAGATTTTCTCACCAGTGGTGAAGATGACTTCCATCCGAACGGTGTTAGGTCTAGTAGTTGTTCTGGACCTTGAGCTTGAACAACTTGATGTGAAAACTGCATTTCTTCATGGAGATTTAGAGGAAGAAATCTATATGGTGCAACCAGAAGGATTTGAAGTAAAAGAGAAAGAAAACATGGTCTTCAAGTTGAAGAAAAGCTTGTATGGGTTGAAACAAGCACTGAGGCAGTGGTACAAGAAGTTCGACTCATTCATGATGAGTTATGGGTACCAGAGAACCAAGGCAGATCCATGTGTTTACTTCAAAAGGTTTGAAAATGAAAACTTTTTAATCCTTTTACTTTACGTTGATGATATGCTGATAGCAGGGCAAGATGCACAGATGATAGCTATGTTGAAAAAGGAGATGTCTAATGCATTTGACATGAAGGATATGGGTCAAGTACGACAGATTTTGGGCATGCAGATTGTTCGTGATAGGAAGGCCAAAAGACTATGGCTGTCACAAGAGAAGTACATAGAGAGAGTGCTTGATAGATTCAACATGAAAGGAGCTAAGGAAGTAAGTTGCCCACTTCCTAATCACCTGAAATTAAGTAAGAAGTTGTGCCCGTCAACAGAGAAAGAAAAAGATGAGATGTCAAGTGTGCTATACTCCTCGGCAGTAGGGAGTTTGATGTATGCAATGGTGTGCACTAGACCCGACATAGCTCATGCAGTAGGCGTTGTGAGCAGATTTCTCTCTAATCCGGGAAGACAACACTGGGAAGCAGTAAAGTGGATCTTTAGATACCTGAAAGGTACTTCTAAGTTGTGTTTGAGTTTTGGGAATGGTGAAACTATGTTGGATATGGGTCAAGCACGACAGATTTTGGGCATGCAGATTGTTCATGACAGGAAGGCCAAAAGACTATGGCTGTCACAAGAGAAGTACATAGAGAGAGTGCTTGACAGATTCAACATGAAAGGAGCTAAGGAAGTAAGTTGCCCACTTCCTAATCACCTGAAATTAAGTAAGAAGTGCCCGTCAACAGAGAAAGAAAAAGATGAGATGTCAAGTGTGCTATACTCCTCGGCAGTAGGGAGTTTGATGTATGCAATGGTGTGCACTAGACCCGACATAGCTCATGCAGTAGGCGTTGTGAGCAGATTTCTCTCTAATCCGGGAAGACAACACTGGGAAGCAGTAAAGTGGATCTTTAGATACCTGAAAGGTACTTCTAAGTTGTGTTTGAGTTTTGGGAATGGTGAAACTATGTTGGATGGCTATACAGATGCTGATATGGCAGGTGATTTGGATCAAAGAAAGTCCATATCGGGGTATGTGTTTACTATTGCAGGGGGAGCCATTTCTTGGCAATCTAAGCTGCAAAAATGTGTGGCATTGTCAACTACAGAAGCTGAATATATTGTTGCAACTGAGGCAGGCAAGGAGCTTATATGGTTGACAAGATTTCTCTTGGAGCTTGGTGTGCGACAAGAAGAGAATACTATTTTCTGTGATAGCCAGAGTGCCATAGACCTAAGCAAGAATGCTACATATCATTCTAGAACTAAACACATTGATGTGAGATTCCATTGGTTGAGAGATGCCATTGAGAACCAGCAGTTGAAGCTGAAGAAGATCCACACTGATAAGAATCTGTCAGACATGATGACGAAGATTGTTACGAAGGACAAGCTTGAGCTTTGTCGCCGGCTTGTCGGCATGGATACCAAGTGAAAACTTGAAGAATTGGTGTGCCTCCCTCCGTGGGCTGGAGGGGGAGATTGTTGGTGTTGGGCCGTGCGAGTCTAGCCCACAAATGATTGAGAATCAGCAGCAACAATAAAAGCCAAAACGAAGCCTCTTCAAATGCGTGGTTGGACGCGTGGAGGCCAGCGACAGGTGAGGAGCGGATATAAATAGAGATCCCCTCTCTTCATTCGTTAGTAGTGATTTCTCTCTTGTATTTACTGTATACCTCAAGTTTGTGCATAAAACTTGAGAAGAACCCTGTATTCACTTTTTCTGGTATAGTGGATTGTTTGTTGGTGTGCCCCGTGGTTTTTTTTTCCTCTAGGTCGAGAGGGTTGATTTTCCACGTTAAAAATCTGGTGTTATTGTGTCTCTGCTTGTCTGATTGTTTAAGTATATTGTTAATCTTTATACTTACTGGTATCCTGGTTTCTGGTTCGGTGTTCACTCGGCCAAACTCTCATTGATCCTGGTAAATAGTTTATTCGGGGTTTCAAGTAGAGAACCCCAACAGGAAAACCTTTTTAATTACGAGATTCAAATAGAAAAGGAGGATGCAAAACCTTGTGCGAGTTCATGGAGGTTCCGCTCCCTGATATCTCGTTTGCAAGGTATCATGGTTCCTTTCCTAAATGTCGCCTCTCTTATCTGCATTCACTTCTGTATTATCGCATAACTCTGACATAGAAAGAGGGCAAGCATAGAAAACGGTGAATGAGAGGAACGCGTTCGAACTGCTGGTCAAGAAAAGGGTGAATGAGAAGAAAGCGTTTGAACTGCTGGTCAAGAAAAGGGTGAACACTTCTGTACATAGCAAAGGGTGAATGAGAGGAACGCGTTTGAACTGCTGATCAAGCGAATCACGTTGCAAGATATCATGGTTCCCTTCCTGTATGTCGCCTCCCTTATCTGCATTCACTTCTGCATTATCCCATAACTTTGACATAGAAAGAGGGCAAGCATATTAGTGAAATTTGATTGATATCATGGTTCTTTCCTGTATGTCACCTCCCTCGTCTGCATTCTCGTCCGCAATATTTCATAAGTGTGACACAGAAAGAGGGCAGGCAAATTGATCAAACTTGATTGATATCATGGTTGCTTTCCTGTATGTCACCTCCCTTATCTCCATTATCTTCCGCATTATTGCGTAACCCTGACATAGAAAGAGGGCAACCAAGTTAGTCAATCTCTTTCATTGCATAAATGTGGCATAGAAAGAGGGCAAGCAAATTAGTCAAACTTGATTGAAAGGAAAACCACCTTCGATCTCATCAACGATCTGTGTAGCACAACGGACTGCATAGGTTTAGGTCAATCGGTTTCAGATAAAGACGAACTGTAAGTAATATTCCCCATAAACAAATGGGCATCAATTAATAATGTCATTTTTCATACATAACATAGGAAATGTAGGCCAAAATACATATTTCTTCGACTCACGTTTGGATTTCCACTGCTCACCCTAGGGGTGGTGGTGGGGAAGCTATTGGAATTAACAACATTTGATTTGATAGTCTCATCAACACCTTCGAAGATCAAAATCATCGTTCGATTGTTCTTCAGAGGCCCCTTCCCAATAGTTCTCACCTTTAAGCCTTTCACCAAGCTAAAGAGAGCTCTCTGGTTTCAAGCTAACTCAACATCTTTCTCCATCCCCTCCGTCCAACTAGAGATTACTGAGGACATTAATGGGATCAAATGCAAAACTGAAGAAGAAAATAGCACAATGATTGTCAACCACATTTTCCAACTCCTTAAGGTTTTGATGCCTCTTTCTCCCCATAGGCATGATTGCATGACGAGCATTTCTAGAGTTAAATGAGCAAGAATCCCACATAAATTGAAAACTCTACTTGAAGCTCCCATTTTTGAGACTAAAATTCTTAAGGTCATCCATGCGCTTCCAATGGAAGAAGTCTCGGTGCTGATGGCCTTACCAATGAGTTTTTCGAGACCTTTAGATAGGTGATGGCTACTCTACTGCTCTTGGTACAGCAAGAGACACTATGTTTTGGCGCGATGCCCAAATGTCTAAACAAAGATGCCAAGCTTATTCATAGAGAAGGAAACAAAAACATGATTGAGAATTGGCACCCAATCATGATGCTACAAATAGGATACAAGATCCTTACTAAAGTTATTGCCAACCGAATTTCTTGCCACTTACAAAGTTGGTTAAGTGAGCACCACAAGGGCTTCATCAAGGGTCTGTCCATCCTAGAAACTATTATTGATATTTGGGAAGGTCTTGAGTTTGCTTAAGAGTCTGCTCAAGATGTCATCTTCCTTAAGATTGACTTTGACAAAGCTTACGATAGGCTTGATTGGGACTTCATTCTCCAATCTCTTAAAGACCTTGGTCATAGTACAAAATTCACTAAGATGATCTCTACCCTACTTGGAAATGCATATGTGTACATAAATGTCAATGGCTAGTTATCAAAGACTATTTGACTAAAATACTCAATTAGGCAAGGATGCCCTTTGCTTTTTGCTATTGCTACAGAGGGGCTCAATTGCCTAGTGAAGCATCATATGGACTTAGGCCGTATTCAAGATCTTTCACTCCCTTTTATTCATGGCCACATGATCATGGAACTTTTTGTAGATAACAAGAATGCCTTCGTACATAACGACATGACTAGTATTGATACCTTTTGGTGATGCCTCGACACATTCTTTGTGGCTTCAAGATCCAAAATTCACCACTATAAAAATGCATTCAGAGCCATTACTGGACGTTGGCCTCAATTCTTGGTTGACGAAGGATGCCAAATGATCCCTAGCGGAAAAATCTTTGGCCTTCTTGGTATTTTGATGGGATTCGACATCTTGATGGACCAACAATGGAATTAGGTCCTCTCTACGCTCAATAACAAGCTAGCCTACTAGAAAGATATGCAGATCAACCTAGCGGGGCACACCATGGTAATTAATACATTCTTTATCTCATGGACTATTTACTTTTCTCTCTTATGGCAGACCGAAGGATCAATTGATTATCAAATTGGAAAGAATTTGTAGAAACTTTCTTTGGATTGGTGACCAAAACAAAAGCGGTGTTCCCAAAACTAAATGGTCTACCTATATTAGCCAAAAGGATCATGGGGGTTTGGGCATTTTGGACATTCATGGCATGGCAAACAAGTTGGTTGCTAAATGGCTCATCAAAGCTTGGCCTAACAGTGAGGCCTCTTTGGCCATGCTTATCTTCAGGAACAATAGTGCTCTTATGCTTGTGGGTCAGTCAGGTTGGAAGGCCCTAGGCCTTCTCACCCTCCTACTCTCCCCACTTTTAGTGTCTCCTAAAGGCTTGAGTTTGGTTTGCTCTCTCTCGAAGAGTTCGAACAAGGTCAAATAGTTTGTCATAATCAGTGATGTTTGGAAATGGGTGGTAGGTATCAGACAAAATGATTCCATTTGGTTAACTATCAAGGGCATTAGAGACATGGAGTCCTAGAACCTGCAAAATGCTAAAAAGCTTTGGAACAAGGGTTTTCGATATGGGAAACTACTATGGAATCAAGAAACTAGCCAATGGATTAGATTTGAGGATATGGATCCAGAAATCAGAGCGAACTTCAAAGAGTGCATGCTTTTGCAGAGTAGACACATGGCTTGGGAACACTAAAAAAGCCACCTTCTCATCAGACAAGACCCTCTCCACCATGCAGGTCTCAAATGGCACAATGGTAAATAGCCAGAATAAAATTCCTAGAATCAAGGAGAATTTGGACTATCCTATCATGCTAAATACGAAGTGGTGTCTTACGTGTACGGGCTTACATTGGGATCTAAAGTGCATGTCTCTCGGGCAGCCCTTCATATATATATATATATATATATATATATATATATATATATATATATATATATATATATATATATATATATATATATATATATATATATATATATATATAAAGTCCTCGTGGAACTCGATGAGCATGAATTAACAATTGATTTTTAATTTCATTTTTAAAATTTATATTTTTATAGAGAATAATGCAAAGTAAAAAATATAAAAGTAAATCGAAGTTAGCATAATTGATATTGCAGCTAAGAGGTATGTTTTACCCCCTAGAATCAATGATTTACATGTCTTTTTAGTTTGGACAAATCTTATGATTATGAGGATATATTTATCGTGTTAAGAACTTGACTTAAACAAAAATTTGGATGAATGTATGAAATTGTGGCCTCCCTTCAGAGAGACTTTTCATATTTTACGTGCTAATTTTGATGCTTTCACCTAGTGTTTAGGTCTTGAAGAGGATTTCTTATGTTTTTTTTTGGCTCATCTTCACATTGGACAAAGTAGACTCTGTCATTTTTTTCTCAAAGTAGACTCTGTCATTTTTTCTCAAAGATTTCATAAATAAGCATAATAATGCATAGGAGATGCAAGGAGCACATGGAAGAAGAATAAAACATTAAGATTATTTGCAAACCTTGAGTTTATGGGTGCTTATATCAAGAAAAGCAATTGAAATGCTGTCGATTTGTTTTTGCATACCTTCCCATCGAAGATGCCATTCCTCAACTCATCTGCACTTGTCCAAGAGATTAGATCTCAATAATAGAAACATCACAAATGAATGCATACAAATCATCTAGTCATGAAAAGCTTTACAAGCAAGCACATACATCAAGTTCTCTTTTCATCATGCCTTCCACACGCTCATTCATGCATCACGTTCACTACCATAAGCATAGTTAAAACCAAAAATAACATGTTCATATCTTTTCATGCCTTGACCTGCAGTGTGCTTTCATTTAATCTTTACAAATCCACTTAGTCATTGCGAGAAAACCAAAACAGGAAAATACCAAAATGAACCATACCAAACTAAAATGGAATCGAATAGGAGATGTAGCATACTTAGAATGCATATCTCTTTATTTATTCTATTACCCATTATGTATAGATAACCTATGGAGAAACACTCCCTAAGTCTCCCCATCGTCATCCTATGGAAGTCATTGAGATAGGAGTACACGTCAAGCCTTACATGAGAATCCTAGAATAGTACACACAGTACGAAAACCTTTAGGTAGATCATACAAGTTCGTGAAGCAATATCGCCATACCACCTTGCTAATTTCTCGTCATATATGCATATATAATTTTTGTACCCTTGTGACTATTGGTTGAGATTCGATCAATATGTCACAAGCTACAAATCCCCAAACAACCCACACATGCCTCCCACATTCCTTTCCAAGCGATCATTGTGCTCTTCTCTCTCTCTCTCTCTCAGGAGTGGGACATATATTCATATAGAACTTCTCTTTGTTTTTATACATTAGCCTACATTGCAATTGGATGTGACTCGTGGCCTCGACCACCTAGTCGAGTTGGTCCCACCCATCTACTAACACAATGCAACACAAAATACAAAAAAACAAGCACAACGTACACACAACATATAGAATCTTGCCCATAACAAAGCTGGATAGGGATCTTGGTCTTGATCGATCGGCCAAGATAGCTCCACCTACTTACCATCCAGCTATGGGACGTAGCTAGATCACAAACACACCATATTCCATGTGTATGGAAAAACTATCTATGGCTCATGGTCCTAACCACCCGATTAGGATGATCCCACCTAGCTTATAGCCCACCATAGTGCATTGGCACACGCACGTATTTCTCTAGTTTCCCTAAAGTTCAAAAGTGTTTGGGAAGGTTTAGGTGAACCCTCTTTTAGGTGCAGAAGTGAAGAATTAAAAGGAAAAATGTGAAGGTATCTAAAGCGACAGCGTACGCAAAAGTGAAAGTATGGCCTCTCAATTAAAATTTTTTTTTTAGTCTAAAGCCAGTACAGAACAAAACAGGGATTCATTGGCTGCCCACTTGTGGAGACAATCTTGGGACATCAAAGTGAGCACCAAGATACTCTTGCAGTTAGGAGCATACGTGAATCGACACTCAAATTCAGGCAAGGACTATTCTTGGACTAAGCAAGACTAAGCAAGGTGAGCATATTCTAAGTGAGGCAAGAGAGAGAAGTGCAAGTGACACACAGTGTGCGATGGAGAGAAGTGAAGTGCAAGGTGTGCATGAAGAGTGACTAAGAAGTGTGTAGAGAAGTGTTAAGTTATTCACCCCAAGGATCCCAAGGTCTCATTGAAGCTGTGCGCGAGCCGATAGAAGGTGTCCATCCCTCCTCCTTATTGGAAGTTTGGTGTAAGGTTTGCAAAAGTGCAGGCTTGGAGAAGGTGGAGGTCTCGTGCAGAGGAGGCTGGCAGCAATAAGACCTTAGGTATTTGGTATTTTTTAATTGAGTACTCTATGGGATTTTGCTCATAAGTGTTGGATTGTATTGTGCATCACTATTGTAGTTGTCTCATTATAATCACTCGATAGAGGCTTCCAGTGTGTATCTTTCTTATTTTCTTCCCTTTTCTTCTCCAAACACTCAAATCTCTTCTTGTCCAAGAATCCCCCAACAAAATTTGGCACTCCCGGTGGGACTCCAAGGAGATTTGAGCATAGGAGAATCCAAGTGCAAAGTGTGGAAGAGGTCAAGTGTCCACAATACTACAATGCTACTTCATTGGGCTAAGAGGTAAATATTCTTATCAATTATCTCATACTAAGAGGACTATGAACAACTCATGACCGCAACCCGGTCCCAAACATTGAGGGTCACCTGCAAGCAAACAAGAAGGAAGGTTGTTAGAAGATCCTCCAGCCCACTTTCGTCAACTTCATCAGTAAAGACCATGGTAGGTTAGGTAGACGTAGAAATCCTACTATCAAGATTAAATATAAAATTTCCTTCTTTCAAAGGCCTAGCTCAGGAAGATCTAGACAACCATATTAGAAGGTTTTTGGAACTATGCAAAACTAGAGGCTTAATGGGAAGAGAGGATGTCATTTTGATACTCTTCTTCCCTGCCACATTAGAAGGGTTAGCAGATAAATGGTTCAGCCAATTTGCTGAGAACCATTTTACCACTTGGGACTTAATGAAAGATGCATTCAAAACTCAGTTCTAGCATGGAAATACTACACAGATCATCATAGAGGAATTAGAAAACTTGAGACTGGGTCTAGGTGAAAAGTTTCCAGAGTTTGTAACTAGAGCCAAGGCACTAATGGCTAAGTTGACAGATCTCCCACATGATTTTTTTATTAAGAAATGGTTATCTAAGATACTTCGAGTAACCACACAATGTAAAATCAAAGAATTAGTGTTACCCACAGCCTCCATAGAGGAGTCCATCAACACAGCTACACGACTGGAGCAGATAAGGCAAAAGTATGGAGCAATTTCTTCTCAACCACCCTACTCTACAAAAATGGAGGATCCAATAATCCAGCTAAGAAAAGAGCTGGAGGGCTTAAAAAGGAATAAGCCTCACAAGGAGGAGAATTATGTTACTCAGTTGAGGAGGGAGATTGAGGCATTAAAGCTCCAAAAGGAGGAGAAAGCCCAAGCAGAGGAATTGGCTCAGCTACGACAAGAGTTTCTGGAACTCAAAGGGGGTAGCATCAAGAGTGGACTTTGGTGTACCATGTGCAGCAAGCAAGGTCATATAGTAAGTGAATGTCCTTTGTTAAGTGTGACTTGCCAACTATGAAGGAAAGCTGGTCATGAGGCCCAAGAATGCCAATCAAGAGGAATGCCTGCAACAACATATTGGACCCAAGGAGGACCCCTAGCACTAGCACACATGATGGCGGCTGCACCCAATGAAGGTAACAATTACAACCCTAGATAGAGGAATAACTTTGGAAATGGGCTTACGAGGCCAATCATTTGTTTCAAATTGGGAGAATGTAGGGACTATCAAAGTAGGCGCACTCTACCAGAAAATGCCCCTCCTTGCAAGAACTACCTAGAGGGTAGAGACCACTATACTAATTGTTGTCCTAAGAACCAAGCATCTTCATCTGGGCCCCACATTCAAATGATTTCTATGTGCAAAGAAGAGATGGTAGATCAATTCAATGTGCCATCACCATCTACCAGGGTGGTGGAGCTAGCAGAAATTGAATCTTTTACAGTGTAGACAAGAAGCAAGGGGAAGGCTCAAGTGGAAATAGATCAAGAGTCAAGGATTAATGGATTGAACAAAGACAAAGAGAACTCTGAAGAACAAACTACCACATGTGGAGATACAAGGCAAAAAGAAAATTTCATAGGTACTAGTGATCCCATTGGTCATGCATTCAACAGGGCTCATGAGGAGTCGGATAAGTCAATTGGAGCTCATGCTCTTAAGGAGTGAGAAGCTTCATGACTACTCAAGTCCATGAAAAAGGAGGTTAGTATTTTTTATTTAATACAGATGGATGGGAAATTCAGGTAAGAACTCTTGCAGATAATTGATGAAATGTCCATGACAAGTTTAGTGGCAAAGGTTGCTCTTATGCATAAAGATAAAATTGTAGCGGAAGCACCCCTCAGAGATTATAAGAGCCCTCGGCTAATAGTTTCTATAAAAGGTCATGAGTTTCAAGGAGTTATTGTGGATGGTGGTTCTAGCATTAACTTGATGCTTGAATATACCATGAAAAAGATCGGACTGCACCCTTCAAGACCTGCAAAATTCACTATAACACGGGCAGACCAAAGCATAGTAAATCCTATGTGAGTGGTCCCTAGAGTCCCAATCAAGATACAAGGTACCATATTTCACTTGGATGTTGTTTTAAGGCTACCACAGGTAGAAGGAAGTTTCCGTCTGTTAATTGGGAGACCTTGGTTAAGGCATGCCAATGTACTACATGACTGGGGTAAGGACACAATGTGGGTAAAGGAAGAGGGGAAAGAGTTACAACAGATAATTCTAGAAGAAGGTCCAGACAACGAAAGACATACTAGCATGATGCAGACAATTGGTATTTGTATGGAAGAAGAATTGTTGGACAACCTAGAAGCACATCTATTTGAAGAAGCAAATTTACATGAAGAGGAAAACTTTTTGGATTGGCTCCATGCAGAAGAGCCATCCTCCTACTATGGAATTTTTCCAAACTCAAGTAGAGAGGAAACATATGAAGAAAAAGAGGACATCATTCAGGTTGTTGATTTGAGTGAAACAGTCTCAGTCAAAGGCCATAGTAGAGAGAGAAGAAAAGAAAAGCTCTTAAGTATAGCAGTGATGCAACTACTTCAAATCATATTTCAATGGCCACTTTTTTATGGATACTGGTATGGATATCATCTGTTATGTCAATTTTTATGATAGTAAGTGCAGGGCTTTACAAGGATATGGAAGGAGTACCTGCAAGTCTTTAGAAACAGAGGGTTCCATTGGATGAAGAAGCTGGAATAGTAAAAAATGAAATTTTGCACATTAAGATATAAAGTTGTTGAAACAAAGATACAAAAGATGCAATATGGAGGAGATAATATTCTAATGAAGCATTTAGGGTACCCCTATCAGAGTGCCCAAAAAGAAGACAAAACCAATGAAGTGCAGTACGATTGGAGATTATGAAGGAGTTTCTCTGAGTCAATATATCAAAGCTCAAGGCCTATCATCAACACAACTGAAGAATTATGGATCACCTGGAACCTACAAAATCTGTCGAGGTTGTACATAGCCTTCTTATGTCATTTTTGCTCACGTTTAAGTAGTTTTTATCCTTTTCCATGCTTGTTCTTTGAGTTCTTAGCAAATTTAGCAACCCTTTCATAGTCCTTGACATAACTATAATTTTTGAAAATTTTTGGGAATTTTTCAAGCATTTTTTAGAATTTTTATAGCATTTTTTATCCTTTTCAAATGTCATTTTCTTGCCAAATTGGAGGAATAAAGGAATCTCTCTATGGTTTTGAGGGAGGAAATTGGCCTAGACCTGTAGGATATTTTTTGAGAATTTTTGTAGATTTTTTTGACTTTTTTTGGGTTTTTTTCTATATTTTTCTCTAATTTTGGATATTAAAAAAAAAACAGGGTCCCCAAGAGACTTTTTTTGGAAAAAAATTAAAAAACTAAAGCCTCCCTAGGGCTTTTTTTCAAAAGAAACCCCTCCTCTCTCTCCCCCCCCCTCTCTCTCTCTCTCCTGGTTGTTATTTTTTTATTCTTTTTTTCATCTTTATTTTTCTTTTTCTATATATTTTCTTTTTATTATTATTTAATTTATTTTTTAACTTATTTTATTTTTTTTACTCTCCGACTTTGAAAAATTATGCATTAAAAAAAGAACAGAGAGAGATATATATCTAATATAATTATATACATATTAAAAAATATATATATTTTAAATTTTCATTGTCCAAACCTTTTGGCTCTAGATCGTGCCTTGGATGGCCATTTTTTTTTTCAAAACTGGGGTCTTTTTCATGTATTTTGGCACCTCTCGATTCATTTTTTGCCTTCATTTTTCCAAAATCCCAACTTTTCTCTGACTTTTGGTCAAAACCCACATATTTTGAGCACCCTTATCACATGTTTTTATTTATCCACATGGTGCATATGGTCTATTCTCACTTTGTTTTATCATATTTTTTACAATTTCCCACCCTTTGTAGCTCTACTTTTCAATCATTTTGGCCCTCTCCAAACCCCATAATCCTACTCCCGCACCCTCCCTTAACCCTTTTGCCCAACCATATCCTTACCCCTCCCTACCCTATCCATCTCAGCCCCTCATCCCTCCCTCCCCCCTCCTTTCTACCCTCCCATTGCCCTCCTTTGCTTTTAGATGCAAAAATTTCAATTTTGGGTTCTTCTGTGGTGCTTGTTCTCTCCTGCTTCTAATGGACTTGGTAATTACTCAGGTGTCATTTTGAAGATTTTGAAGCACAAGTATCGTGGTGTCCTATGTTTGCTGAGATTTTGGCTATAGCTCTCTAGGATGGAGAGCACATTCAGTGGTGGGCAATTATTGAGCCCATAAAAGTCATATTGGTCAAAGTCAACCATGATCAAAGTCAACTACAATCAAAGTCAAAAGATCAAAGTCAAATCAATCGAAGTCAACACGGATGAAGTCAAATTGTTCAAAGTTTGAAGGGTCAAAGTGCACAGGTAGTGCACAATTAATTATCCGCAAAGGGTAAAATTGGAGAAAGTTGGTTGTAGGTTGCAGAGGTATTTCTCTACTTTCCCTAAGGTTTAAAAGTGTTTTTAAAGTTTTTTGGAAGGCTCATGTGAACCCTCTCCTAAGTGCACAAGTGAAGAATTAAAAGAAAAAATGCGAAGGTATGTGAAGCGGCAGCATACCCAGAAGTGAAAGTATGGCCCCCCAATCAAAGTTTTTGTTTTAGTCTAAAGTAGATGTTACCATTAATGTCCATGTGAAAGGCCAAATGGCCACCAGACACTTCTTTGTATATGTTCTTTGATAAAACATATAGTGGCCTGGTCAGTCACAGACAGTAAGTTCAAGCACATTTGTAAGACCTAAGAAGTTTGTCTTCATGCTCACTGTGTACAAATCATTAGTCTTTTCCTCCTTATACAGACTCAACTTCTTCAATTCTGCTCTAGCAAGAGTCTTTTGTACTTTTTTGTCCTTCTACATTATCATTGTGGAACTTGTCATCTCGTTTGAAGTTCTGCTTCAAGTATCCAAATCGTTTCTCTCAACTTTTGTATTTCCAAATTTTTCTTGAATTTGGACTTGAATTCCCTAAGTGCACAAGTGAAGAATTAAAAGAAAAAATGTGAAGGTATGTGAAGCGGTAGCATACCTAGAAGTGAAAGTATGGCCCCCCAATCAAAGTTTTTGTTTTAGTCTAAAGTAGATGTTACCGTTAATGTCCATGTGAAAGGCCAAATGGCCACCAGACACTTCTTTGTATATGTTCTTTAATAAAACATATAGTGGCCTAGTCAGTCAGAGACTGTAAGTTCAAGCACATTTGTAAGACCTACGAAGTCTGTCTTCGTGCTCACTATGTACAAATCATTAGTCTTTTCCTCCTTATAAAGACTCAACTTCTTCAATTCTGCTCTAGCAAGAGTCTTTTGTACTTTTTTGTCCTTCTGCATTATCATTGTGGAACTTGTCATCTCGTTTGAAGTTCTACTTCAAGTATCCAAATCGTTTCTCTTAACTTTTGTATTTCCAAATTTCTCTTGAATTTGGACTTGAAATACCTAAGTGCACAAGTGAAGAATTAAAAGAAAAAATGTGAAGGTATGTGAAGCGGCAGCATACCTAGAAGTGAAAGTATGGCCCCCCAATCAAAGTTTTTGTTTTAGTCTAAAGTAGATGTTACCGTTAATGTCCA
The DNA here is from genome assembly GCA_020310875.1 of Ceratopteris richardii. Lineage (NCBI taxonomy): Eukaryota > Viridiplantae > Streptophyta > Polypodiopsida > Polypodiales > Pteridaceae > Ceratopteris > Ceratopteris richardii. The sequence goes on from CM035410.1 coordinate 22,576,720, forward strand.
TGTGAAAGGCCAAATGGCCACCAGACACTTCTTTGTATATGTTCTTTAATAAAACATATAGTGGCCTGGTGAGTCACAAACTGTAAGTTTGAGCACATTTGTAAGACCTAAGAAGTCTGTCTTCGTGTTCACTGTGTACAAATCATTAGTCTTTTTCTCCTTATACAGACTCAAATTCTTCAATTCTCCTCTAGCAAGAGTCTTTTATACTTTTTTGTCCTTCTGCATTATCATTGTGGAACTTGTCATCTGGTTTGAAGTTCTGCTTCAAGTATCCAAATCACTTGAATTCCCTATCTATAGTTTTTAGGTTAGAAGACGCATTGGTCTCACTTTTCATTAAATCAACATTCATCATGAAACATTCAAATTGGCTGATACTTGTCATCCATTTGAGTAAATCTTGATCAAATTCATCCTTATATGATAGGGGATTTATGTAATCTCCCATCCCTTTGCTTTTAACCTACTGTTATCTCCCGTAACTGCAAGCTACAACCATCCTTAAGCAAGTCCTAGTACTCGTCTATATTTAGGGGGTGAATTTGGCTCAAACTTTTGATGGGGCACTTTTTCTCTAGGCCTTATGTCTCCTACATTGGTAGATATCAACTTCTTAACATTTGGATGGGAGGAAACTTGGATCTACAATCTATTTCACTTAAGACAAATGCTGATAAAACATGTGCACCAATCATGCACACACTTGGCCTATATCAACCATGGCCTTTGAAGTAGTATGGAGAATGTAGATTCCACAGTTCTAAGTCTAACTACCAGATAGTCAATTGAATACTCTAAACCCTCAACAATTGTACTTATATTTTTTAAAATTCCTACTAGCTTGACTTGAGTTTGATTGGCCATGCATAGAAACATGGGTGTTTCTTCTAATTGAGTGAGCCCTAGTACTCTTGTCATGTGTTCTCTCGTGAAATTCACTATTATCCCACTCTCCAACTGAGGACCTAGAACTGAATTCACCTTGATCTCTACAACTACCATGGGAGCATTTGAATCGATTTGTGTTTTGATACTTTGAGTTATGCCTTGGATCTCTTTCTCTCATTTGTTCTTTTCTTGAGATCTCCGGGGCTTCTTGATGTATTCATTATAGATATGTTTCCTACACATAGGAGGGCACTTCAATAGAGTATCAAGGTCTAAGGTGACCTTCATTTCAGCCAATCTATGGACGATATCAATTTCTCCTTCGCTTTGTTTTTTCTTTTGTCGCTCTATGGTTCTCAACCTTTCGGAAAGTGGGGGAATGCCATGTACAAATTTCTTTGTAACTAGTGATAATATTTCTACTTCATCCCTTTCTTTTGATTCCCTTTGTTCAAGAAAACCTCTTTCCTCTTCCACTTCCACTTTCAATTCATTATGCTCAAGTACCTTTTCCTTAGCGATAGTTGTACTATCCTTTAATGCATCCACTTTTGTGTATTCTTGGGTTCATATAACAATTTCTACAATAGGCTCTCATTGAACTTCCCAAGATTCGGTTGTCCTAAATATACCCCGATAGTAGGGACATGTTCTTGCTCTCACTTCTCGCATGTAGATGTACATGCACAAAATCTTTTATATTTTGTTTGTGTTTTTTTTAGGCTCTCCGTCGCTCACTCTCTTTGCCTCACTCACACTCGGTACCATAGTTATTGACATTCCAACCTCTCCACGTTCGTGCACTTTTTTTTTTCCACTCACGCTCAATCAAGTAGATATGTACATACACTTTCTCTTACACGCACACCTACAAGCCCACCTGGAAGCTCACCACCTCTCTTCCTTCACTTGTACCTCACTCCCTCTCCCTTGTTGAGCGTTATCTAATTGTTTCTTTTTAGTTTTATGTGAAGCACAACAGAGAGATGAAGAAGTACGCCAGCAGAGATATTGCCCATTAATGAAGAAGTTGCATACTCTCTTTCTTGAAGTTAGTTGTAGTGCCATCATATTCATATGCACTCCTTATTGCCAATTTGATACTCTCTAGGCCCCGCAACAAAGTTTTTTTAAAAAATGGAGGTTCAATCAAGGCCTATTCCCCTGAGCTTTAACTTTGAAATTGCAACTGTACAAGGAAGGGCATAGTACCCATAGGACCCCCTTACTCCTCAAGAACAGGGATTTACATAGTTGCGTTAAACTACGGCTGTTGCCGACGAGGGTTGAGCCCTCACCCCGCCTCAAAAATGGAGCGGCCCAACCACCTGGATAGCGGCCTAGGACAGCTTGCATTAAAGTTATCCCTCCCATAGGGTTGCGCATTAGCTTAAATTTTTGAGTTGATGTTTACCTGGTGTATAAACAAAAATTGTGCATGTGCTTGCAAATTCTTCTACATTCCATATGAATAATAAAAAGTCCTTCAAAATATCATGTGAACTTTTTCTTCTCCGGATGATCCTCATATCAGCAGTGATGTTTTATAATATCCGCCTTTTTTTTTCTTGGTTCGTCTGAATAGAATTGCTCCCCTCTCTTCTTTTTTTTTTCAAATGGAAGTTTGGCCAAGGCCTATTCCCTCTGACTTTAACTTTGAAATTGCAACTTTACAAGGAAGGGCATAGTACCCATGGGACCCCCCTTATCCCACCAGAACAAGGGTTTATAAGACTGGGTTAAACGGCGATCACAATTATGCAGGGATGGACAAACGGTCACACCTCAGCCACATGCAACATCATTCCAAGATATACATGTCCCTTACATGTTGTTGCCAAGGGTTGAACCCTCGCCCCTACCTCAAGAGGTGAGAGGCCCAACCACTAGCATGCTAGGTGACTTCAAGTCAGCCACAAGTCTCTCTTCCTTAGTGCATAGATATCTTCTTCCATATACTCCTGTTCACCACTATTCTCCTTGGGCATATTCCTCTGCAAAAGAGCCTCTGACTTGCTCTCGATCCCCGAAAAGAAGAATTAAAGCAAGACCTCCTGCTATTGCTCTCGATCCCCCCACTTCCCAGCCACCTATAGACTCCCTTGCTGTCCTCCTTGTACTCTTCCTTCTCACGCTTTTGCTTTCAAACCAATTAAAGAAAAGTCTCTAAGCGGGGGGGGGGGGGGGGGGAGGCACATGGTCTTTTATCAGGTCACCGGATCAAGCTTTTTGGGTCGTCGAATAAAGAATTTTGGGCACATGTACCATAATTTGGACGAACTCAAGCGACTAAAATCAGGGGCGCATGCATCGACAACAGAGCAAAAAAAGTAAGGAGAGGCGTTTGTATAACCTATTTTATCTATTTTTAGTGACTAGGTGACCCAACGAAGAAAAAATAGAGAGGTGATCATCCGTTTGAGTCACTTTAGCTTTCACCATACAAGTCAGCATAGCGCTTTTCCACATTGGCAAAAAAGTAAATAAATGGCCGTACTTCAAGTGGCTGTTCTCTCATGTGCCCCCCTATCTCATCAATGTGAAAAGAAACCTTGTGTCGCTGCAGATATCCTTCCAAAGTTCCACCAATGCTTGCACCCTCTGCTTCCTTCTCCAACACAAAGGGAAAGGTCTTCCTTTTACCAGATCTTCCTCTCTGGCTTTTTGGCAACCCCCCATTCCCTGAGCCTAAGGAGAGCTAAAAACAAAAGTCCTCTTTGTTTTTTTATTGTTTTGAGTACACTATGGCAATACTCTTCTTGTCCTTAATGATGACGGCCAAGGTGCAGGCCTAAAGAAAACTGCGTTGAAATGTCTTTGAGAACATTCACTACAAACCTCCTAAATGGACAAAAAAAACCGAGAAAGGTGGTTGGGGTGTAGTCATGCCAAAAGAACAGCCCAAAATTGCTTTTCCTTTTGCCCCACTCCTGCTAAAAGATCTACTATGCAACCCAAGTGCTGTACTATTGGTAGTACTTGTTGGCTCTCCACCCTAAAATGGTAAAATGAGAACTTCTCTTCCATCATGCATGTAAGGCTACATGCCAAGCTATGGAAACGCATTCTGAGACCATAGCATTCCATGCGATTGTATCTTGGAAAATCCACTTGTCAATTATAGGGCATAGCAAATAGATTTCCCCACACTTCAAATAGAGAAGAATGAGGGCATTGGCTACAATTAACCTTGGCTGCATACCACATTTAAGGATCTCGGAGTGAATTGCATCCTTTGCTCTAAATACCCAAGAGCTCAACATGTTGTAATTGTGCGTACTTGGTGTGATCATTTCCAGTTCCATTTTTTTTTTGTGAAAAGGGTATTGGATCCATCCATATGTCTATCTTTAATGCATCCTTCCTGTTGAGGCACTACATTTTACAACATCAAACCTGAGTAGTTCATCATAAAAACATAGTGCATGATTTGTATCTCTATATTGTCCTTGCTCATTGTAGGCCAAATCCAAATGTTCCATGTCACTACATCCTTATTCTTTGAAAAATCCCTACAATCAAACATAAGTTCGACAAAAAATGTAGCATCCTTTTGTTCTGGCTAACATACTCCACTTCACTGATCTGCAAAGTCATCCCTGACGAGTGATCGGTCCTACAAATATAGCTTGGATATCAACACACTTATCATTGAAGCCTCCATTCCTCAAGTCATCTCCACTTGTCCAAGAGATTAGATCTCAATAACAGAAACATCACCAATGAATGCATACAAATCATCTAATCACGAAACGTTTTACTAGCAAGCACATACATCAAGTTCTCTTTTCATCATGCTTTCCACACACTCATTCATGCACTTGGATATACCTTCCCATTGAAGCCTCCATTCCTCAAGTCATCTCCACTTGTCCAAGAGATTAGATCTCAATAACAGAAACATCACCAATGAATGCATACAAATCATCTAATCACGAAACGTTTTACTAGCAAGCACATACATCAAGTTCTCTTTTCATCATGCTTTCCACACACTCATTCATGCATCACATTCACTACAATAACCATGGTTCAAATAAAAAATAAAACGTTCATACCTTTTAATTCATGCCTTGACATGCAGTGTGCTTTCTTTTGATCTTTACAAATCCACTTAGTCATTGCGAGAAACCAAAACAGGGAAAATACCAAAATAAACCATACCAAAACTAAACTGAAATCGGCTAGAGTACCTAGAATGCATATCCCTTTATTTCTTCCACTACCCGCTATGTATAGATAACCTATGGCTAAACACTCCCTAAGTCTCCCCATCATCGTCCTATGGAAGTCATCAAGATAGGAGTACAAGTCAAGCCCTACATGAGAATCCTACAACAATACACATAGTACGAAAACCTTTAGATAGATCGTACAAGTTCCTAAAGCAATATCCACCATACCACCTTGCTGATTTCTCATCATATATGCATATATAATATCTATGCCCTCATGAATGTTGATTGAGATTTGATTGATATGTTGCAAGCTACATATCCCCAAACAACCCATGCATGCTGCTCACATTCCTTTCCTGACAATCATTTCCCTCTCCTCTCTCTCTCTCTCTCCCTCAAGAGTGAGAAATATATTCATATAGAATTTCTCTTTGTTTTTACATGTTAGCCTACATTGCAATCAGATACGATTCATGGCCTTGACCACCTAGTTGAGTTGGTTCCACCCATCTACCAACACAACACATGACACAACACAAAAAAACAAGCACAACGTACACACAACATATAGAAGCTAGCCCATAGAAAAGTTGGATAGGGCTAGTGGTCTTGACCGCCCTGCCAAGATAGCTCCAGCCTCGTGATCCTAACCACCCGGTTAGGATGATCCTATCCGCCTACTAGCCCACCATAGTGCATTGGCACATGCACATATAGCACAATCATTTTCTTTCTTTCTTTTTTTTTTAATAACTATTTTCCCCCTCCTGAGAATTAGGGAGAGAGAGAAAGGGTTTTACCCCACCTTTCCGACACATACACACAAACATATATATTTTTGACCTTTGACAGATTGCCCTTTTGCTTACCCCACTCTCTTAGTCATTGATCCTACATATGCATAATGGATTTGAATTTCATTGCATTGGCACATGCACATATAGCACAATCATTTTCTATCTTTCTTTTTTTTAATAACTATTTTCCCTCTCCTGAGAATTAGGGAGAGAGAGAAAGGGTTTTACCCCACCTTTCCGACACATACACACAAACATATATATTTTTGACCTTTGGCAGATTGACCTTTTGCTTATCCCACTCTCTTAGTCATTGATCCTACATATGCATAATGGATTTGAATTTCATTAGATAAATATGAATGGCTATGCCTTGATCCCTCATATACGTATCCTTGGATGATCATAGGGTGTGTGAATTCTAGATGTCTCATCATCGTTGCTACCTATCATCACGAGATCTACACAAGCCCAAGTGATATCATTCTTCTTGTTAGGCATTTCCTGCGAGGAGTCAAAATAATAATTTCTCCCCTCTTTGCATCCTATGCTTTCAAATAAATATCTCCCAAACCTTGGAATGTGAAATCTAATGTCTAAGCCTTGGTTTAAAAAAATTCCAACCAATGAGCCTCTTCTACATCGTACTCCATCTCTAGGTTCTCAACATCTATGTCCATACTGGCTAGCTCATGTTCCAAAAGTATACCACAAGGCTATACAAGTACATTTGGGTGATATGATCTGCCATCTATCTCCTAATTTGAAATAATCCTGTGTCAACAAATTTGATTTAGATTTTTATTTTTATTTTATTTTTTATATTTTTTGAAATAATAATTATAATAAACAAATATAAACAATTTGACAAAGATATTACTTACTCATTTACAAGGAAAGCAAGACAAATATATATAGATATATACAAATTTCTTCCTCGTATACCATCCTCCTCTCGCTCATCTTCTCAATTTTGGTTGCTTTCTTTGACTATAATAGGATTTCACACGAAGCACATTGACCTTTGTTGGGGCACTTTCTCTGCTTATGTCTTGGACTTGCAAGGAGCCATTTGGATTAACTTCCGCAACCTTGAATGTGCCTACTCACCTAGTCTACAATTTCCAAAAAATCGATAGTACTTACTATCATAAACCAAAACTAAATCATCTTATTTGATTGTGTATGTTCTATGTCTTTTATCTTGCATGTCCTTTCTTCTTCTTTGAATCACTCTGACACTTTGTCACACTAGAAGTCTTTTGTCCTCTAACTTGAAAAATTAAGTGTATCTTTATTTCAATGATTCTTCCTCTCCTAATCTAGCTTCGATGGCCACCCTTAGTTAGCATCATAGCTTCTTTTTTCGATTGGGAAAATGGCCTCCTCTCCATAGACTAGTGTAAATCAAGTGCCTTTAGTTCTTAGTCAATATAACCTTCAATATGCCTCTACGAGAGACCATTGTCTTTGTCAGGTATCTATTCAAGTATCATGTTGGTGACTTCAACCTAGCCTACTTTCCCTTGGATAATATGGTGTGCTCTTTCTATGTTTAATTTTATACACTTGCATGGATTCCTCACTTAGTTTATTGATGAAATGTGACCTCCTATCACTTAGTGTCTCTAGCAGACATCCGAATCAGGTGATTATCTGTTCATATAGGTATTTTTCTACATCGATGGCTCCATGTTTCTTAAGAGCTTTGGCTTCTACCCATTTTGTGATGTAATTAGTACATACCAAGATGTATCTATTTGATCTATATCTTGAGGGAGGATCAACGGGATCCACAAAATGTATTCCCCACTTTTCAAAGTGTTTGAAAGCTAGAATAGGTATAAGAGGGGCAACATGAGTTAGTGTCAATTTTCCTATTTGTTGGCACTTGTCACACTTCTTATAGTAGTCTTGAAACTCTTTGAAAGGAGTTGGCCACCAATACCCTACCAATAGTATTTTCTTGGTTCTTAAATGTCCTCCAAGGCTTGTCATGCAAGGCCTTTAGCATAGTGTTTCCTTGCTCTTCCTCAAGTCATCTCCCGTAAATATTCATGAATGAAGTATCTATATAATAGACCACCAATGATGCTATGGGATTTTGCCAAGGATAATAAATTTTGCTTCTCTCTTTTGGTGGCTTCAGGAGTGTCATTGGGTATACCTAAAATTAGTTACTCATTTCCTATGTAGGACAGATGATCTACCAACACATGAGCTTTCCCTAGCTTTGTTACCACCGTGAAGTGGAATTCTTGCAAGAGAAGCATCCATCACATTAGTGGTCCACTTATTTCTAGTTTATTCATGATGAACCTCAAGGCTTCATGATCTATGAAAATATAAAATGCTCGCCGATTAGGTAGTGTCTATATTTTTTCATTGCAAAGATCATTGACACGCATTCCTTTTTGGTAGTGGTGTAGTTTCTTTCACCACTATTAAGATTCCATCTCCCATAATAGATTGGATGATCTATCTTGTTTTTCATTAGCTTGATAGAGTATTGTCTCTACTACACTGTGAAATGCATCGATATGCATATGAAATTCCTTTGTCCAATCTACGGCTACTAGGATAGGTGCATTCATCAATTGATTATTTAGGCCCTCAAATGTTGTTTGACACTCCATGGTCCATTGAATATGTTGATCCTCTCTCAAAAGTAGTGTTAACGGTGAGGCTATCAAAGAAAAACTCTGTATGAAGCTTTGATAATAGTTATCATGTCCAAAAAATTCCTTGAGTTGTCGTAGATATTAAGGAGACAGAAGTTGTCCAATTTTCTCTACTTTATCCTCATCCATACAGATTCCTGCTCACAGATTATATGTCCAAATAGCAGTCCTCTTTTTGCTCCAAACGTACACTTGTCAGGGTTTAGTGGTATCCCTCTTTCAATACTTCTCTTCAAGACTGCTTCAATTCTATCAATCATATTATTTTCATATCCATGGATGGCAAAGTCATCAAAGACGACCTCCATCCAATCTTGTAGATTATCTTGATAAGATGTTATCATTGCCCATTGAAATGTGGAAGGAGCATTGCATAAGCCAAATGATATGACACAATATGCATAGATTCCCCATTTTGTGGTGAAAGTGGTCTTTGGATGATCCTATTTGAATATATGTTTGCATGTGACTATACCTGCCAAAGCCATCGGGAAATGAATACACTTTATGGCTAGCTATCCGATCCAAAATTTGATCAGGGAAAGGTAGTGGAAAATCATCTTTCTTGGTCTGCTTTTTCAATTTTCGATAAGTGATACAAATGTGGATTTTGTTGTTCTTCTTCAAGACAACTACAATAGGTGACAACAACTTACTAGATGCAATGGGATATATAAATCATGCCTCTAGTAGCTTGGTGATTTCAGCTTTGATTAACTTAGAGTAAGCCTAATTAGTTATCTTAAGACGTTGACAAATTGGCCTTACCCTAGCTTCTAGGTCAATGTGGTGTTGGCAAATCTTCTGATCGATTCCTCTTTAGTCACTATATATCCATGCAAATGCCATGTTGTACCCTTCTTAATTATTCAATTCAATTATGCTCCTACATTCAAAAACATCCCATGGACTACCTCCCATTTTTCAATGTTGTCCTCTCTTAGGTATTTTTCACCTCTAGGTACGGACCTAATTGGGCAATGCTCTCTTGTGGTGCACATGTTGTTGGCCATCAAATCATTATTCTTTTCCTCCTCATACAGACTCAACTTCTTCAATTCCACTCTAGCAAGATTCTTTTGTACTTTTTTGTCCTTCTATAGTATCATTGTCAAACTTGTCATCTTGTTTGAAATTTTGTTTCAAGTATGGAAATCTTTTCTCTCAACTTTTGTATTTCTAAAATTTTCTTGGATTTGGAATTAAATTCCCTTTGTAAAATTTCTAGGTTAGAAGACTCATTAGTCTCACTTTTCATTAAATCAACATTCATCGTGTAACATTCTAACATTAGGGAAAAAAGTAAGCCTTGGGACTTGTAAAGATTCCTAATTTTCAGGGATTAAAAAGCTTAATCCATGAATTTAAGGAGGCACACAAAACCACCATGGTATTGTGAAATAATATATAAACAATATAGAAATTTTCGAATTTGATGTCTCACTGGCTTTTGGATCCTTCAAATTGATGGCTTAGTTTAAATTTCGTATGGCACTAGAGAGAGAAGGCATGAATATTAATGGGAGTGAGGACAAAAGTGTGCAAACTCTCTACAGAAAGATGAGCCCTTAGATCATGAAGGATATGATGGATGCGCGCATTTGGGGCTGTTTGTTTTTCACCATTGATTGTGAGCCATTAGACTGCATGGATCATCCAATGGCCACATTCAAAAGGTTCATGTTTTTAGTGTGGGAGCAATCTCAACCATTTATTTTTGGCTACATCCAATGGCCAGCAATTGAAGCGCTCAAACTTTAATGAATTCAGCATTGGCTATCCGATTTCATAGCCCATCCAATGGTGCAGAACAAAAGACGCATCTATAATGACTGCTTCAATGTTATCCATTTGATCTAAAGCCAATCCAAGGGTCCAAGTTCTTAGATGCCTCGACTTTTCACATTTAACATTAGCCTTTATATCTTATGGCAATCCAAGGGCTCTAAATGGTTTTAAAGCCTCTCAAAACCACTCTCTAAAGAAATGCACGAGTTCTAGATGGTTTCTGGATCTTTGGCTGCCCAAAAACAAGGGAATCCTATGCCTAGTCTAGGTGATTAAAAAACTAGATTGTGGCCACCACCCTCTTCTCATTGGTCCATCCGAGTAAAAATTAATTAGAGTCGTCCTTATATGATAGGGGTTTTACACCTTCTCTTATCCCTTTTCTTTTTGCCTCTAGTTACCTCCAATAACTACAAGCTATAACCATCCTTAAGCAATTCGTAGTACTGTTCTATATTTTGGGCGAATTTGGCTTGAAGTTTCTCATGAGGCACTTTTTTCTCTAGGCTTTATGTCTCCTACATTGGTAGATATCAACTTCTTTACATTTGGGTGGGAAGAAACTTGCATCTACACTCGATCTGACTTAAGACCAATGTTGATAAAACTTGTGTGCCAATTGTGCACACACTTCCCCTATATGAACCATGGCGTTCTAAGTAGTATCGAGAATGTAGATTCAATAGTTTTAGGTCTAACTACTAGATAGTTAATGGAATACTCTAACCCCTCGACAATTGTACTTATCTTCTTTAAAATTCCTTCTAACTTGACTTGAGTTTGATCATCCATGTATAGAGACATGGGTGTTTCTTCTAATTGGGTGAGCCCTAGTACTCTCATCATGTGTTCTCTCATTAAAATCACTACTGCCCCACTCTTCAACTGAGGACCTAGAACTGAATACCCCTTGATTTCTATAGTTACCATGTGAGCATTTGAATCGATTTGTGTCGTGAAACTCGGAGTTATGCCTTGGTACCAAGGTGTAATGTGACCTTCATTTGAGCCAATCTATGAAAGATATAAATTTCTCCTTCACTTTGTTTTTTCTTTTGTCTCTCTCTGGTTTTCAACCTTTTGGAAAATGAGGGAATGCCATGTACACATTTCTTTGTAACTGGTCCTAATATTTCTCCTTCATATGTTTCTTCTGATTCCATGGTATCAGAGCCCTTAGGTTGAGATCTATGGAGATTTTTATCTTCATCACGTTGCTTGTAAGCTCCTGTGGAGATGCGTCGAAATTGCATTATTGTAGCACTTCTTCCTATTTGTCGAAGTACTCCTCGCCGTATGTGGTCATTGCTATTGGTTAGATTAGCGCAAAAGTATTATGCGCAGTATTTGAAGAATGCGGAATTCGATTCCGCGAAGAATGCGGATTTCGATCCCGCTACCTGTCATTTCCCATGGACGAATGTTATCCATTGCAACATGATTAGTTCCTCTTCACTTACGCGTCTGAATAATAACGTTAGCAGGACTAAGGATCGGCTCTACGTCAAGGACTAAGGATCGGCTCTGTAGCTTTCTCCGTCGAAGCTGTCGACTGAACCTTGTAGTTCTTGTTCTTCTCCATGCTTGCGCTTCCTATCTCCAGCGATGGGCTAACATCTAGCTTTGTCAGATTCCTCTGAATCTGCTCGTTTTAATTGCCAAGGCGCTGTCGCCTTCATTTGATTCATAAGCAGATGGATCTAGAACTGCAACTTGCGATTAAGGGGATTGAACTGAGGTAGATTCGACGTCGTCAGATAACGGAGTCGAACTCTGGCGCATGGATCACTTCTAATAGTGTCTCATGCAAGTTTATATCGTGTGTGGTATCCGTCCCTTTATTTGTATTTTTCCCTCAGCAGATACGGGGATCGAATTCTAGATGTCTTTTGGCAAGACATCTGCTGTATCCACAAGACCAGAGCGCCGAATTCATTTTATGGTGCCGCCATCTGCTAAGTTTTCTGCTGTTTTATCCATCACGCTATCGTGCTGCGCGCCTCAATCTTAATTTGGCGCAAGAGAAGATCTCGTCCAGGAGGAAAAAACGGTATTATACTGTGGTCATGGATGGGATTTGATCCCGCGTCCAGGGGGGGGTCTAGTGCTTCTCCCTTATCCAAGAGTGCCAGACAGTTTGATGATATAACGCGTATCTATTCGACTTCTAGATGCCGCTGCTAAAAGCCTCTCTCATGGAGATCTTGATGAAATCTTCCTCATCATTACAGTCTTCCCTCAAAATTGTATGAAGCGAAAGGTATCAGCCAAGATTCGAACCGTGGGCCTTGCAAGCACGGTCAGCATAGTCATGATCCATTACGCTATGATTTATGCACGTGTATACTGATGTTTGAATAGAATCAGTCACCAACGCGTCGCCTGAGAGATCAAAATCGTAGTGGGAGTACTGTCAACGCGCTCGGAATTTATTATTCAGAGTTATGGCGGCAAAAAATAAAGGCTCCAGCGGAGGAGATTACAGAAGAATATTTCTTTATTATCCATAGCTAGAAGAAATTTGCGCCCGCAGCAGGCCTAAAGGTTTCGAACTCAGTACTTCGTGATGGGAAGCAGTTCACCTTTTCCACAAGAGTAATCCCGCCGGGTGTTGCCACTCAAAGCTTATTTTCTACAGTATTTTTTGCTTTTGGAGGTGCAGTAGTCCGTGGATCACCAAGAAAAGGCAAAAGACATTATCTGGTGGTGCAGCAGATTTGACCTCGTGCATCTAGCTTGTGGAGTTGCTGCTTTGTCCGAGAAGGCACATCGTTTGGGTGACCTTCTGGAAATATTATACTAAGACTTGTCATCAAGTGCTGGAAGAAGCAAAACAAAACTTCCTCGTGATTAAACCCGATTTTGGGAAGAAGGAAGGAACCTAGCTTGGTTGAGATGTCATACCAAGATGAAGAATCAATTTTTCTTGAGGATCAAGAGGAGGAATCACTCTTCCAAAGGATCAAAGGAAGGACGTAGCTCTAAGTGGAGCTAAGTATTTTCCAAATTATGTTTTCATTTTGATATTTGTTTGCTCGAATGCTTTCATTTAGGATGCATTAATTAAGACTAAAAACGTAGTCCAATTATGGTTATCTCAATATGAAAGCTAATTAGAGAACTAAACGGTATTGAAATGACGCAAAAGTATACAAAGTACTTTTCAGTTTTTGGTATGCAGTTGAAATTTTTAATTCCATTCATGAAAAGATTATTTGTGCATAAAAGAATGTTTTGTGCACATCAAGTTCGCACTTGCTTGGGAAAGGTAGTTAATTCTCTAGTTCACGCACTTGAATAAATACCTTTTGCCAGAATAGCAAGCAGGTTGTTTTTGCATGAATGCTTGTTTGCATACCTAATAAGCTCAAGATTTGCTTAAGTTCATTACACTTGCATGAACTCACATGCATTTGCACCCAAGAATGGGCATTTGCATACATGAACATGCATTTGCATGCAAGTAGATGCATGAGCATACGCATGATCTTTTGGTAAGTAGCTGAACACATGTACTTTCGTTCCTTTCTTTTTCTAACTTGACTTAGCTAGGTGGAAAAAATAGAGAATTACCTAGTTGCAAGGATCTTGACCATCATGCAACTATGTATCTAGTCTATTTTTTTCCCAAAAAGTGATACATAGGTACCACTTAGTAGGAGTCTTTTTGAGGAAAAGAAAGCAAGTTGAAAGTAAGTATTCATAGAGCTACTTTTCAACATGCATGCTCAGTCTAAGTTTGGGAAGAAACCCAGATACTCTTAGCAACTATCGAGGATTTAGTTGTTTTTGGATGTTCATGTTCGTGCATCCAAGTAAGGAAGTTTCTCTTGCATTTTTTTGGATAAGTCTGGTCTTATCCAAAAGTCTAGAATTCCATTTGAAGATCTTTCCAGTAAATGAGAAGATTCCAAGATGAATCATTGAACTGGAAAGCAAAAGATTCCAAGATGAATCATCTGCTTCAAGTTATAGCTTAGTATTACTTGATTCTTTGGTAGGAACCAAAAAGTTCTTGAAAGAAAAATCTCCCCAGACGTGAGACTAGCATCTTTCAAGAAAAGTTATATAGTAAGTAGTTCCCGGACATCCCAAACCACTAGAAGTGGTATTTCAAGTCCTATTTGTGATATAACCTAAAGGTATATCAAAGATTCTTAGCTTTGGAATCTGAGGGGCATAAGTGTATGCTTGGACTTGAGAAAGATCTCTAAAAATCCTGCAGGTAAGCAAAGAAGCTTAAAGATAGTTTAAGAGATCTTAAAGATAAAGACTAAGTCTTTATTTTTATCGCAAGATCAACCAGACTTGATCAATCTTGGCCATGATTGTCCAAGTAATGTGCGATTAGAACTACTTTGTAGATTGCCCAAGTATTGGCAATAAAATTCCTTTTGGGAATTATTCACTCAGGTTCCATTTATTCGATGGAAAACTGTGAAAAAGAGTAAGTTGTTCCAAGTCTGAACAGAGTAAAGAAATTCCAAGAATGTAGTCTGCAACCGTGAAAATGGTAATTAAGTCTGTGGAAGGTAAAACATAAGTGTTTACCTATCCTTAAAGGGATTTTGGTACAAATCCAGAAAGCATGAGCGGATGCTTAAGACTTAAGCAGTAAAGAGATTCCTAAATAAAGTCCCCGGGATAGGTACCTAAAAGCACCAGTATAGAAAGGAATCTAAAGACAAGAAGTCATAAACTCTTGTCGCTACAAAATTGGTCAAGAATAACCAATTGAACTTGAATTTGAGAAATTCAAGAACTTGGAATTCTGATTGGTTTTCATTTGAAAACCCCAGTAAAGAAGAATTGATATTCTGTCAAGAGGTTTTCAAGTTTCCAAGGCAAAGCACATGATTATGAGGTGATCATGCCAAGGAATCAAAACCTAGGAAAATCTAGTTAGAGGTAATGCCTGAAACTTCCAATTCTTGTAAAAGAATTGAAGAAATAAGGTACTCTATCAAGAGATGTTTAGACTTTAGGATAAGAATCACCCACACATTAATGTGAATATAAAATAGGGTGGTATGGGACACCAGATTTTATACTCAGATTGATGTAGGAAAGATGGTATGGGACATCGGACCGTGGGATGATGATTATCTTTTAGTCCTAGTTTGGATTTTGAAGTTAGGTTTCATCCTCAAGGGAATTAAGACTTCAAGAAAAAGTTTAATTCGTAAAGGATGAAAGTAGTATCTTACGATACTTCAAGAGGACTTCAAGATCAAGGAAATTGAAGATATGAAGTAAGGAACTTCCAAGATCTTCTTAGAACACTTCAAGCCTAAGTGTTATTGATCAGAAATATTTGGTAAATTTCTGAAAGAAGTTGGACTTTGATTTTGAGTTGATCTTTTCAACTAAAGATTTAATTGACTAAGTCAAGCATCAAGTTCCTAGTGTAACTTGAAAAAATTCACTCTTTTGACTCAAAGAAGTGCACAAGAATTGCATTCACGATTAGGAGTCAAAAAGATTGAATATGACTTGAACTTAGTCTCAAGTGAAGCATTATTTGAATACAAAACTCATCAACATAACCTCAGTGGGTCGACACACTGATGTTAGTACCACACTAGTATCTTGTGGTTGGATGATGTTTTTGATTTGCTTTGAATCTTTTTGAGAAACTAGCTTATTTCTCTTAAAGATAAAGACAATGCTTCAATAACTTGTTGAAATAGATCTTTGAAAAGTTAAAGTCCTGAGTCAACTAGACTTTGACTCATAGCAAGTTTATGTATATTCAAAGTTTGAATTGGTTGTACAGAGTCTTAGTTATTTCTTTCCGCTTTCCAAATCTTTTGAAATTGACTCAGATATAGTATCTGATTCCTTTTGCAAAAGACCAGGGTTAGCCGGTTAGAATAAAATAACTAACTTGAACATCCTAGATAGATGTTATGTACAAGAACCTTTTCAATCTTCAAAAATTAATAAGTCTAAGTGGACTTATTCATTTGAGTTTGCTTCAAGTTATAGCATAAATGAGTCCAATATACTCTAGAATAGGGAAGTTAGGAATTGCTCATCAGATTGACAATTCCCAAGAACTTTCAGTTAAAAGTCTTTGAGAAAAGTGTCCTAAGTTGGACAATTTTCATTTTGAATTTGAATTGGTGAAGTTAGTATGGTTGATTCCACCGAAATGGTAAACTTTCTCCTATAGTTTACATAGGATTTTTTCAACTCATGGGGACAAAGTAGTCCTCTATTCGAGTGAAAGAATCAAGTAACTGTTAGATCAAAGTAAACCATTGTATAAACATCTATAGTTAGATGTATGGGACAATCAAACTTCAAGTTCTCCAAAACAAATTCAAGTGAATCAAGAATTCTCCAAGTCTTGCGAGGGATAAGAATCCCACCTTCATTACTAAGCCCATGCACCAGTTATGCCTAGAAATGGACTAGTAATTTGAATCCACCTAGTTCACATGTTTGTGCCTAGATCGCACATCCAAAAACTGTGAATTAGCCAGGGATGTCATTAGATCCACCCTCATTATTCTTCACTAGTTTGTACTTTGTCTCGTTCATCAAAGTGCAAACCTGGATAGTGTTTTGAATCATTTGGGCAGGGATGCCACCACAGAGATGAGACATGTTCTTCCAGTTCTAGAACATGACCATGTTCTTCCAGTTTTAGAACATGAGGCTCGGGGGTTGCCTACAGTATGTATATAGCTCTATTTTTCGAGGACGAAAATCTTTTCCAAGGGGGGAAGAATGTAATAAAGTAAGTCTATGATCCAAGGGTCTGGCCGGTTCAGACAGATCTGAAATCGGACACCGTTTGGTCATCCGTGTGTATGACCAAAGATCTCGAGTTTAGACTTACTAGGAGGTCTTGTACTCTTGTGAACAAGTGATCCACTTAGCTTAGTGGTTAAGTCTCAAGGATGTGAAGGAGGAGGTCTTGGGTTCAACCCCCATGGGGTACATGGGGAGAGTGTTTTGCCCAAAGAGCTCTAGAGCCTTCTAGAAGCATCCACTTGAGTTAACTCGAGTTAACTGGGATACTTGGCGCACATGTAGTTACATGGCTGACACTTGGATGGTTAGTATCCACCTGCCCAAGAAGGCAGTCCCCTGGAGAGAGCTATATATAGAGGCATTTGGTTGGGAGGAGAGTCATCTCTCTAGCATGTGGTGGTCGTAATCCTTGTTCTCTTGCATTGGTATCAGAGCCCTTAGGTTGAGATCTATGGAGATTTTTATCTTCATCACGTTGCTTGTAAGCTCCTGTGGAGATGCGTCGAAATTGCATTACTGTAGCACTTCTTCATATTTGTCGAAGTACTCCTCGCCGTATGTGGTCATTGCTATTGGTTAGATTAGCGCAAAAGTATTATGCGCAGTATTTGAAGAATGCGGAATTCGATTCCGCGAAGAATGGGGATTTCGATCCCGCTACCTGTCATTTCCCATGGACGAATGTTATCCATTGCAACATGATTAGTTCCTCTTCACTTACGCGTCTGAATAATAACGTTAGCAGGACTAAGGATCGGCTCTACGTCAAGGACTACGGATCGGCTCTGTAGCTTTCTCCGTCGAAGCTGTCGACTGAACCTTGTAGTACTTGTTCTTCTCCATTCCTGCGCTTCCTATCTCCAGCGATGGGCTAACATCTAGCTTTGTCAGATTCCTCTGAATCTGCTCGTTTTAATTGCCAAGGCGCTGTCGCCTTCATTTGATTCATAAGCAGATGGATCTAGAACTGCAACTTGCGATTAAGGGGATTGAACTGAGGCAGATTCGACGTCGTCAGATAACGGAGTCGAACTCTGGCGCATGGATCACTTCTAATAGTGTCTCATGCAAGTTTATATCGTGTGTGGTATCCGTCCCTTTATTTGTATTTTTCCCTCAACAGATACGAGGATCGAATTCTAGATGTCTTTTGGCAAGACATCTACTGTATCCACAAGACCAGAGCGCCGAATTCATTTTATGGCGCCGCCATCTGCTAAGTTTTCTGCTGTTTTATCCATCACGCTATCGTGCTGCGCGCCTCAATCTTAATTTGGCGCAAGAGAAGATCTCGTCCAGGAGGAAAAAACGGTATTATACTGTGGTCATGGATGGGATTTGATCCCGCGGCCAGGGAGGGTCTAGTGCTTCTCCCTTATCCAAGAGTGCCAGACAGTTCGATGATATAACGCGTATCTATTCGACTTCTAGATGCCGCTGCTAAAAGCCTCTCTCATGGAGATCTTGATGAAATCTTCCTCATCATTACAGTCTTCCCTCAAAATTGTATGAAGCGAAAGGTATCAGCCAAGATTCGAACCGTGGGCCTTGCAAGCACGGTCAGCATAGTCATGATCCATTACGCTATGATTTATGCACATGTATACTGATGTTTGAATAGAATCAGTCACCAACGCGTCGCCTGAGAGATCAAAATCGTAGCGGGAGTACTGTCAGCGCGCTCGGAATTTATTATTCAGAGTTATGGCGGCAAAAAATAAAGGCTCCAACGGAGGAGATTACAGAAGAATATTTCTTTATTATCCATAGCTAGAAGAAAATTGCGCCCGCAGCAGGCCTAAAGGTTTCGAACTCAGTACTTCGTGATGGGAAGCAGTTCACCTTTTCCACAAGAGTAATCCCGCCGGGTGTTGCCACTTAAAGCTTATTTTCTACAGTATTTTTTGCTTTTGGAGGTGCAGTAGTCCGTGGATCACGAAGAAAAGGCAAAAGACATTATCTGGTGGTGTAGCAGATTTGACCTCGTGCATCTAGCTTTTGGAGTTGCTGCTTTGTCCGAGAAGGCACATCGTTTGGGTGACCTTCTGGAAATATTATACTAAGACCTGTCATCAAGTGCTGGAAGAAGCAAAACAAAACTTCCTCGTGATTAAACCCGATTTTGGGAAGAAGGAAGGAACCTAGCTTGGTTGAGATGTCATACCAAGATGAAGAATCAATTTTTCTTGAGGATCAAGAGGATGAATCACTCTTCCAAAGGATCAAAGGAAGGACGTAGCTCTAAGTGGAGCTAAGTATTTTCCAAATTATGTTTTCATTTTGATATTTGTTTGCTCGAATGCTTTCATTTAGGATGCATTAATTAGGACTAAAAGCGTAGTCCAATTATGGTTATCTCAATATGAAAGCTAATTAGAGAACTAAACGGTATTGAAATGACGCAAAAGTATACAAAGTACTTTTCAGTTTTTGGTATGCAGTTGAAATTTTTAATTCCATTCATGAAAAGATTATTTGTGCATAAAAGAATGTTTTGTGCACATCAAGTTCGCACTTGCTTGGGAAAGGTAGTTAATTCTCTAGTTCACGCACTTGAATAAATACCTTTTGCCAGAATAGCAAGCAGGTTGTTTTTGCATGAATGCTTGTTTGCATACCTAATAAGCTCAAGATTTGCTTAAGTTCATTACACTTGCATGAACTCACATGCATTTGCACCCAAGAATGGGCATTTGCATACATGAACATGCATCTGCATGCAAGTAGATGCATGAGCATACGCATGATCTTTTGGTAAGTAGCTGAACACATGTACTTTCGTTCCTTTCTTTTTCTAACTTGACTTAGCTAGGTGGAAAAAATAGAGAATTACCTAGTTGCAAGGATCTTGACCATCATGCAACTAAGTATCTAGTCTATTTTTTTCCCAAAAAGTGATACATAGGTACCACTTAGTAGGAGTCTTTTTGAGGAAAAGAAAGCAAGTTGAAAGTAAGTATTCATAGAGCTACTTTTCAACATGCATGCTCAGTCTAAGTTTGGGAAGAAACCCAGATACTCTTAGCAACTATCGAGGATTTAGTTGTTTTTGGATGTTCATGTTCGTGCATCCAAGTAAGGAAGTTTCTCTTGCATTTTTTTGGATAAGTCTGGTCTTATCCAAAAGTCTAGAATTCCATTTGAAGATCTTTCCAGTAAATGAGAAGATTCCAAGATGAATCATTGAACTGGAAAGCAAAAGATTCCAAGATGAATCATCTGCTTCAAGTTATAGCTTAGTATTACTTGATTCTTTGGTAGGAACCAAAAAGTTCTTGAAAGAAAAATCTCCCCAGACGTGAGACTAGCATCTTTCAAGAAACGTTATATAGTAAGTAGTTCCCGGACATCCCAAACCACTAGAAGTGGTATTTCAAGTCCTATTTGTGATATAACCTAAAGGTATATCAAAGATTCTTAGCTTTGGAATCTGAGGGGCATAAGTGTATGCTTGGACTTGAGAAAGATCTCTAAAAATCCTGCAGGTAAGCAAAGAAGCTTAAAGATAGTTTAAGAGATCTTAAAGATAAAGACTAAGTCTTTATTTTTATCGCAAGATCAACCAGACTTGATCAATCTTGGCCATGATTGTCCAAGTAATGTGCGATTAGAACTACTTTGTAGATTGCCCAAGTATTGGCAATAAAATTCCTTTTGGGAATTATTCACTCAGGTTCCATTTATTCGATGGAAAACTGTGAAAAAGAGTAAGTTGTTCCAAGTCTGAACAGAGTAAAGAAATTCCAAGAATGTAGTCTGCAACCGTGAAAATGGTAATTAAGTCTGTGGAAGGTAAAACATAAGTGTTTACCTATCCTTAAAGGGATTTTGGTACAAATCCAGAAAGCATGAGCGGATGCTTAAGACTTAAGCAGTAAAGAGATTCCTAAATAAAGTCCCCGGGATAGGTACCTAAAAGCACCAGTATAGAAAGGAATCTAAAGACAAGAAGTCATAAACTCTTGTCGCTACAAAATTGGTCAAGAATAACCAATTGAACTTGAATTTGAGAAATTCAAGAACTTGGAATTCTGATTGGTTTTCATTTGAAAACCCCAGTAAAGAAGAATTGATATTCTGTCAAGAGGTTTTCAAGTTTCCAAGGCAAAGCACATGATTATGAGGTGATCATGCCAAGGAATCAAAACCTAGGAAAATCTAGTTAGAGGTAATGCCTGAAACTTCCAATTCTTGTAAAAGAATTGAAGAAATAAGGTACTCTATCAAGAGATGTTTAGACTTTAGGATAAGAATCACCCACACATTAATGTGAATATAAAATAGGGTGGTATGGGACACCAGATTTTATACTCAGATTGATGTAGGAAAGATGGTATGGGACATCGGACCGTGGGATGATGATTATCTTTTAGTCCTAGTTTGGATTTTGAAGTTAGGTTTCATCCTCAAGGGAATTAAGACTTCAAGAAAAAGTTTAATTCGTAAAGGATGAAAGTAGTATCTTACGATACTTCAAGACGACTTCAAGATCAAGGAAATTGAAGATATGAAGTAAGGAACTTCCAAGATCTTCTTAGAACACTTCAAGCCTAAGTGTTATTGATCAGAAATATTTGGTAAATTTCTGAAAGAAGTTGGACTTTGATTTTGAGTTGATCTTTTCAACTAAAGATTTAATTGACTAAGTCAAGCATCAAGTTCCTAGTGTAACTTGAAAAAATTCACTCTTTTGACTCAAAGAAGTGCACAAGAATTGCATTCACGATTAGGAGTCAAAAAGATTGAATATGACTTGAACTTAGTCTCAAGTGAAGCATTATTTGAATACAAAACTCATCAACATAACCTCAGTGGGTCGACACACTGATGTTAGTACCACACTAGTATCTTGTGGTTGGATGATGTTTTTGATTTGCTTTGAATCTTTTTGAGAAACTAGCTTATTTCTCTTAAAGATAAAGACAATGCTTCAATAACTTGTTGAAATAGATCTTTGAAAAGTTAAAGTCCTGAGTCAACTAGACTTTGACTCATAGCAAGTTTATGTATATTCAAAGTTTGAATTGGTTGTACAGAGTCTTAGTTATTTCTTTCCGCTTTCCAAATCTTTTGAAATTGACTCAGATATAGTATCTGATTCCTTTTGCAAAAGACCAGGGTTAGCCGGTTAGAATAAAATAACTAACTTGAACATCCTAGATAGATGTTATGTACAAGAACCTTTTCAATCTTCAAAAATTAATAAGTCTAAGTGGACTTATTCATTTGAGTTTGCTTCAAGTTATAGCATAAATGAGTCCAATATACTCTAGAATAGGGAAGTTAGGAATTGCTCATCAGATTGACAATTCCCAAGAACTTTCAGTTAAAAGTCTTTGAGAAAAGTGTCCTAAGTTGGACAATTTTCATTTTGAATTTGATTTGGTGAAGTTAGTATGGTTGATTCCACCGAAATGGTAAACTTTCTCCTATAGTTTACATAGGATTTTTTCAACTCATGGGGACAAAGTAGTCCTCTATTCGAGTGAAAGAATCAAGTAACTGTTAGATCAAAGTAAACCATTGTATAAACATCTATAGTTAGATGTATGGGACAATCAAACTTCAAGTTCTCCAAAACAAATTCAAGTGAATCAAGAATTCTCCAAGTCTTGCGAGGGATAAGAATCCCACCTTCATTACTAAGCCCATGCACCAGTTATGCCTAGAAATGGACTAGTAATTTGAATCCACCTAGTTCACATGTTTGTGCCTAGATCGCACATCCAGAAACTTCGAATTAGCCAGGGATGTCATTAGATCCACCCTCATTATTCTTCACTAGTTTGTACTTTGTCCCGTTCATCAAAGTGCAAACCTGGATAGTGTTTTGAATCATTTGGGCAGGGATGCCACCATAGAGATGAGACATGTTCTTCCAGTTCTAGAACATGACCATGTTCTTCCAGTTTTAGAACATGAGGCTCGGGGGTTGCCTACAGTATGTATATAGCTCTATTTTTCGAGGACGAAAATCTTTTCCAAGGGGGGAAGAATGTAATAAAGTAAGTCTATGATCCAAGGGTCTGGCCGGTTCAGACAGATCTGAAATCGGACACCGTTTGGTCATCCGTGTGTATGACCAAAGATCTCGAGTTTAGACTTACTAGGAGGTCTTGTACTCTTGTGAACAAGTGATCCACTTAGCTTAGTGGTTAAGTCTCAAGGATGTGAAGGAGGAGGTCTTGGGTTCAACCCCCATGGGGTACATGGGGAGAGTGTTTTGCCCAAAGAGCTCTAGAGCCTTCTAGAAGCATCCACTTGAGTTAACTCGAGTTAATTGGGATACTTGGCGCACATGTAGTTACATGGCTGACACTTGGATGGTCAGTATCCACCTGCCCAAGAAGGCAGTCCCCTGGAGAGAGCTATATATAGAGGCATTTGGTTGGGAGGAGAGTCATCTCTCTAGCATGTGGTGGTCGTAATCCTTGTTCTCTTGCATTGGTATCAGAGCCCTTAGGTTGAGATCTATGGAGATTTTTATCTTCATCACGTTGCTTGTAAGCTCCTGTGGAGATGCGTCGAAATTGCATTACTGTAGCACTTCTTCATATTTGTCGAAGTACTCCTCGCCGTATGTGGTCATTGCTATTGGTTAGATTAGCGCAAAAGTATTATGCGCAGTATTTGAAGAATGCGGAATTCGATTCCGCGAAGAATGTGGATTTCGATCCCGCTACCTGTCATTTCCCATGGACGAATGTTATCCATTGCAACATGATTAGTTCCTCTTCACTTACGCGTCTGAATAATAACGTTAGCAGGACTAAGGATCGGCTCTACGTCAAGGACTAAGGATCGGCTCTGTAGCTTTCTCCGTCGAAGCTGTCGACTGAACCTTGTAGTTCTTGTTCTTCTCCATGCCTGCGCTTCCTATCTCCAGCGATGGGCTAACATCTAGCTTTGTCAGATTCCTCTGAATCTGCTCGTTTTAATTGCCAAGGCACTGTCGCCTTCATTTGATTCATAAGCAGATGGATCTAGAACTGCAACTTGCGATTAAGGGGATTGAGCTGAGGCAGATTCGACGTCGTCAGATAACGGAGTCGAACTCTGGCGCATGGATCACTTCTAATAGTGTCTCATGCAAGTTTATATCGTGTGTGGTATCCGTCCCTTTATTTGTATTTTTCCCTCAGCAGATACGGGGATCGAATTCTAGATGTCTTTTGGCAAGACATCTGCTGTATCCACAAGACCAGAGCGCCGAATTCATTTTATGGCGCCGCCATCTGCTAAGTTTTCTGCTGTTTTATCCATCACGCTATCGTGCTGCGCGCCTCAATCTTAATTTGGCGCAAGAGAAGATCTCGTCTAGGAGGAAAAAACGGTATTATACTGTGGTCATGGATGGGATTTGATCCCGCGTCCAGGGGGGGGTCTAGTGCTTCTCCCTTATCCAAGAGTGCCAGACAGTTCGATGATATAACGCGTATCTATTCGACTTCTAGATGCCGCTGCTAAAAGCCTCTCTCATGGAGATCTTGATGAAATCTTCCTCATCATTACAGTCTTTCCTCAAAATTGTATGAAGCGAAAGGTATCAGCCAAGATTCGAACCGTGGGCCTTGCAAGCACGGTGAGCATAGTCATGATCCATTACGCTATGATTTATGCACGTGTATACTGATGTTTGAATAGAATCAGTCACCAACGCGTCGCCTGAGAGATCAAAATCGTAGCGGGAGTACTGTCAGCGCGCTCGGAATTTATTATTCAGAGTTATGGCGGCAAAAAATAAAGGCTCCAACGGAGGAGATTACAGAAGAATATTTCTTTATTATCCATAGCTAGAAGAAAATTGCGCCCGCAGCAGGCCTAAAGGTTTCGAACTCAGTACTTCGTGATGGGAAGCAGTTCACCTTTTCCACAAGAGTAATCCCGCCGGGTGTTGCCACTTAAAGCTTATTTTCTACAGTATTTTTTGCTTTTGGAGGTGCAGTAGTCCGTGGATCACGAAGAAAAGGCAAAAGACATTATCTGGTGGTGTAGCAGATTTGACCTCGTGCATCTAGCTTGTGGAGTTGCTGCTTTGTCCGAGAAGGCACATCATTTGGGTGACCTTCTGGAAATATTATACTAAGACCTGTCATCAAGTGCTGGAAGAAGCAAAACAAAACTTCCTCGTGATTAAACCCGATTTTGGGAAGAAGGAAGGAACCTAGCTTGGTTGAGATGTCATACCAAGATGAAGAATCAATTTTTCTTGAGGATCAAGAGGACGAATCACTCTTCCAAAGGATCAAAGGAAGGACGTAGCTCTAAGTGGAGCTAAGTATTTTCCAAATTATGTTTTCATTTTGATATTTGTTTGCTCGAATGCTTTCATTTAGGATGCATTAATTAGGACTAAAAGCGTAGTCCAATTATGGTTATCTCAATATGAAAGCTAATTAGAGAACTAAACGGTATTGAAATGACGCAAAAGTATACAAAGTACTTTTCAGTTTTTGGTATGCAGTTGAAATTTTTAATTCCATTCATGAAAAGATTATTTGTGCATAAAAGAATGTTTTGTGCACATCAAGTTCGCACTTGCTTGGGAAAGGTAGTTAATTCTCTAGTTCACGCACTTGAATAAATACCTTTTGCCAGAATAGCAAGCAGGTTGTTTTTGCATGAATGCTTGTTTGCATACCTAATAAGCTCAAGATTTGCTTAAGTTCATTACACTTGCATGAACTCACATGCATTTGCACCCAAGAATGGGCATTTGCATACATGAACATGCATCTGCATGCAAGTAGATGCATGAGCATACGCATGATCTTTTGGTAAGTAGCTGAACACATGTACTTTCGTTCCTTTCTTTTTCTAACTTGACTTAGCTAGGTGGAAAAAATAGAGAATTACCTAGTTGCAAGGATCTTGACCATCATGCAACTAAGTATCTAGTCTATTTTTTTCCCAAAAAGTGATACATAGGTACCACTTAGTAGGAGTCTTTTTGAGGAAAAGAAAGCAAGTTGAAAGTAAGTATTCATAGAGCTACTTTTCAACATGCATGCTCAGTCTAAGTTTGGGAAGAAACCCAGATACTCTTAGCAACTATCGAGGATTTAGTTGTTTTTGGATGTTCATGTTCGTGCATCCAAGTAAGGAAGTTTCTCTTGTATTTTTTTGGATAAGTCTGGTCTTATCCAAAAGTCTAGAATTCCATTTGAAGATCTTTCCAGTAAATGAGAAGATTCCAAGATGAATCATTGAACTGGAAAGCAAAAGATTCCAAGATGAATCATCTGCTTCAAGTTATAGCTTAGTATTACTTGATTCTTTGGTAGGAACCAAAAAGTTCTTGAAAGAAAAATCTCCCCAGACGTGAGACTAGCATCTTTCAAGAAACGTTATATAGTAAGTAGTTCCCGGACATCCCAAACCACTAGAAGTGGTATTTCAAGTCCTATTTGTGATATAACCTAAAGGTATATCAAAGATTCTTAGCTTTGGAATCTGAGGGGCATAAGTGTATGCTTGGACTTGAGAAAGATCTCTAAAAATCCTGCAGGTAAGCAAAGAAGCTTAAAGATAGTTTAAGAGATCTTAAAGATAAAGACTAAGTCTTTATTTTTATCGCAAGATCAACCAGACTTGATCAATCTTGGCCATGATTGTCCAAGTAATGTGCGATTAGAACTACTTTGTAGATTGCCCAAGTATTGGCAATAAAATTCCTTTTGGGAATTATTCACTCAGGTTCCATTTATTCGATGGAAAACTGTGAAAAAGAGTAAGTTGTTCCAAGTCTGAATAGAGTAAAGAAATTCCAAGAATGTAGTCTGCAACCGTGAAAATGGTAATTAAGTCTGTGGAAGGTAAAACATAAGTGTTTACCTATCCTTAAAGGGATTTTGGTACAAATCCAGAAAGCATGAGCGGATGCTTAAGACTTAAGCAGTAAAGAGATTCCTAAATAAAGTCCCCGGGATAGGTACCTAAAAGCACCAGTATAGAAAGGAATCTAAAGACAAGAAGTCATAAACTCTTGTCGCTACAAAATTGGTCAAGAATAACCAATTGAACTTGAATTTGAGAAATTCAAGAACTTGGAATTCTGATTGGTTTTCATTTGAAAACCCCAGTAAAGAAGAATTGATATTCTGTCAAGAGGTTTTCAAGTTTCCAAGGCAAAGCACATGATTATGAGGTGATCATGCCAAGGAATCAAAACCTAGGAAAATCTAGTTAGAGGTAATGCCTGAAACTTCCAATTCTTGTAAAAGAATTGAAGAAATAAGGTACTCTATCAAGAGATGTTTAGACTTTAGGATAAGAATCACCCACACATTAATGTGAATATAAAATAGGGTGGTATGGGACACCAGATTTTATACTCAGATTGATGTAGGAAAGATGGTATGGGACATCGGACCGTGGGATGATGATTATCTTTTAGTCCTAGTTTGGATTTTGAAGTTAGGTTTCATCCTCAAGGGAATTAAGACTTCAAGAAAAAGTTTAATTCGTAAAGGATGAAAGTAGTATCTTACGATACTTCAAGACGACTTCAAGATCAAGGAAATTGAAGATATGAAGTAAGGAACTTCCAAGATCTTCTTAGAACACTTCAAGCCTAAGTGTTATTGATCAGAAATATTTGGTAAATTTCTGAAAGAAGTTGGACTTTGATTTTGAGTTGATCTTTTCAACTAAAGATTTAATTGACTAAGTCAAGCATCAAGTTCCTAGTGTAACTTGAAAAAATTCACTCTTTTGACTCAAAGAAGTGCACAAGAATTGCATTCACGATTAGGAGTCAAAAAGATTGAATATGACTTGAACTTAGTCTCAAGTGAAGCATTATTTGAATACAAAACTCATCAACATAACCTCAGTGGGTCGACACACTGATGTTAGTACCACACTAGTATCTTGTGGTTGGATGATGTTTTTGATTTGCTTTGAATCTTTTTGAGAAACTAGCTTATTTCTCTTAAAGATAAAGACAATGCTTCAATAACTTGTTGAAATAGATCTTTGAAAAGTTAAAGTCCTGAGTCAACTAGACTTTGACTCATAGCAAGTTTATGTATATTCAAAGTTTGAATTGGTTGTACAGAGTCTTAGTTATTTCTTTCCGCTTTCCAAATCTTTTGAAATTGACTCAGATATAGTATCTGATTCCTTTTGCAAAAGACCAGGGTTAGCCGGTTAGAATAAAATAACTAACTTGAACATCCTAGATAGATGTTATGTACAAGAACCTTTTCAATCTTCAAAAATTAATAAGTCTAAGTGGACTTATTCATTTGAGTTTGCTTCAAGTTATAGCATAAATGAGTCCAATATACTCTAGAATAGGGAAGTTAGGAATTGCTCATCAGATTGACAATTCCCAAGAACTTTCAGTTAAAAGTCTTTGAGAAAAGTGTCCTAAGTTGGACAATTTTCATTTTGAATTTGAATTGGTGAAGTTAGTATGGTTGATTCCACCGAAATGGTAAACTTTCTCCTATAGTTTACATAGGATTTTTTCAACTCATGGGGACAAAGTAGTCCTCTATTCGAGTGAAAGAATCAAGTAACTGTTAGATCAAAGTAAACCATTGTATAAACATCTATAGTTAGATGTATGGGACAATCAAACTTCAAGTTCTCCAAAACAAATTCAAGTGAATCAAGAATTCTCCAAGTCTTGCGAGGGATAAGAATCCCACCTTCATTACTAAGCCCATGCACCAGTTATGCCTAGAAATGGACTAGTAATTTGAATCCACCTAGTTCACATGTTTGTGCCTAGATCGCACATCCAAAAACTGTGAATTAGCCAGGGATGTCATTAGATCCACCCTCATTATTCTTCACTAGTTTGTACTTTGTCCCGTTCATCAAAGTGCAAACCTGGATAGTGTTTTGAATCATTTGGGCAGGGATGCCACCATAGAGATGAGACATGTTCTTCCAGTTCTAGAACATGACCATGTTCTTCCAGTTTTAGAACATGAGGCTCGGGGGTTGCCTACAGTATGTATATAGCTCTATTTTTCGAGGACGAAAATCTTTTCCAAGGGGGGAAGAATGTAATAAAGTAAGTCTATGATCCAAGGGTCTGGCCGGTTCAGACAGATCTGAAATCGGACACCGTTTGGTCATCCGTGTGTATGACCAAAGATCTCGAGTTTAGACTTACTAGGAGGTCTTGTACTCTTGTGAACAAGTGATCCACTTAGCTTAGTGGTTAAGTCTCAAGGATGTGAAGGAGGAGGTCTTGGGTTCAACCCCCATGGGGTACATGGGGAGAGTGTTTTGCCCAAAGAGCTCTAGAGCCTTCTAGAAGCATCCACTTGAGTTAACTCGAGTTAATTGGGATACTTGGCGCACATGTAGTTACATGGCTGACACTTGGATGGTTAGTATCCACCTGCCCAAGAAGGCAGTCCCCTGGAGAGAGCTATATATAGAGGCATTTGGTTGGGAGGAGAGTCATCTCTCTAGCATGTGGTGGTCGTAATCCTTGTTCTCTTGCATTGGTATCAGAGCCCTTAGGTTGAGATCTATGGAGATTTTTATCTTCATCACGTTGCTTGTAAGCTCCTGTGGAGATGCGTCGAAATTGCATTACTGTAGCACTTCTTCATATTTGTCGAAGTACTCCTCGCCGTATGTGGTCATTGCTATTGGTTAGATTAGCGCAAAAGTATTATGCGCAGTATTTGAAGAATGCGGAATTCGATTCCGCGAAGAATGGGGATTTCGATCCCGCTACCTGTCATTTCCCATGGACGAATGTTATCCATTGCAACATGATTAGTTCCTCTTCACTTACACGTCTGAATAATAACGTTAGCAGGACTAAGGATCGGCTCTACGTCAAGGACTAAGGATCGGCTCTGTAGCTTTCTCCGTCGAAGCTGTCGACTGAACCTTGTAGTTCTTGTTCTTCTCCATGCCTGCGCTTCCTATCTCCAGCGATGGGCTAACATCTAGCTTTGTCAGATTCCTCTGAATCTGCTCGTTTTAATTGCCAAGGCACTGTCGCCTTCATTTGATTCATAAGCAGATGGATCTAGAACTGCAACTTGCGATTAAGGGGATTGAGCTGAGGCAGATTCGACGTCGTCAGATAACGGAGTCGAACTCTGGCGCATGGATCACTTCTAATAGTGTCTCATGCAAGTTTATATCGTGTGTGGTATCCGTCCCTTTATTTGTATTTTTCCCTCAGCAGATACGGGGATCGAATTCTAGATGTCTTTTGGCAAGACATCTGCTGTATCCACAAGACCAGAGCGCCGAATTCATTTTATGGCGCCGCCATCTGCTAAGTTTTCTGCTGTTTTATCCATCACGCTATCGTGCTGCGCGCCTCAATCTTAATTTGGCGCAAGAGAAGATCTCGTCTAGGAGGAAAAAACGGTATTATACTGTGGTCATGGATGGGATTTGATCCCGCGTCCAGGGGGGGGTCTAGTGCTTCTCCCTTATCCAAGAGTGCCAGACAGTTCGATGATATAACGCGTATCTATTCGACTTCTAGATGCCGCTGCTAAAAGCCTCTCTCATGGAGATCTTGATGAAATCTTCCTCATCATTACAGTCTTCCCTCAAAATTGTATGAAGCGAAAGGTATCAGCCAAGATTCGAACCGTGGGCCTTGCAAGCACGGTCAGCATAGTCATGATCCATTACGCTATGATTTATGCACGTGTATACTGATGTTTGAATAGAATCAGTCACCAACGCGTCGCCTGAGAGATCAAAATCGTAGCGGGAGTACTGTCAGCGCGCTCGGAATTTATTATTCAGAGTTATGGCGGCAAAAAATAAAGGCTCCAACGGAGGAGATTACAGAAGAATATTTCTTTATTATCCATAGCTAGAAGAAAATTGCGCCCGCAGCAGGCCTAAAGGTTTCGAACTCAGTACTTCGTGATGGGAAGCAGTTCACCTTTTCCACAAGAGTAATCCCGCCGGGTGTTGCCACTTAAAGCTTATTTTCTACAGTATTTTTTGCTTTTGGAGGTGCAGTAGTCCGTGGATCACGAAGAAAAGGCAAAAGACATTATCTGGTGGTGTAGCAGATTTGACCTCGTGCATCTAGCTTGTGGAGTTGCTGCTTTGTCCGAGAAGGCACATCATTTGGGTGACCTTCTGGAAATATTATACTAAGACCTGTCATCAAGTGCTGGAAGAAGCAAAACAAAACTTCCTCGTGATTAAACCCGATTTTGGGAAGAAGGAAGGAACCTAGCTTGGTTGAGATGTCATACCAAGATGAAGAATCAATTTTTCTTGAGGATCAAGAGGACGAATCACTCTTCCAAAGGATCAAAGGAAGGACGTAGCTCTAAGTGGAGCTAAGTATTTTCCAAATTATGTTTTCATTTTGATATTTGTTTGCTCGAATGCTTTCATTTAGGATGCATTAATTAGGACTAAAAGCGTAGTCCAATTATGGTTATCTCAATATGAAAGCTAATTAGAGAACTAAACGGTATTGAAATGACGCAAAAGTATACAAAGTACTTTTCAGTTTTTGGTATGCAGTTGAAATTTTTAATTCCATTCATGAAAAGATTATTTGTGCATAAAAGAATGTTTTGTGCACATCAAGTTCGCACTTGCTTGGGAAAGGTAGTTAATTCTCTAGTTCACGCACTTGAATAAATACCTTTTGCCAGAATAGCAAGCAGGTTGTTTTTGCATGAATGCTTGTTTGCATACCTAATAAGCTCAAGATTTGCTTAAGTTCATTACACTTGCATGAACTCACATGCATTTGCACCCAAGAATGGGCATTTGCATACATGAATATGCATCTGCATGCAAGTAGATGCATGAGCATACGCATGATCTTTTGGTAAGTAGCTGAACACATGTACTTTCGTTCCTTTCTTTTTCTAACTTGACTTAGCTAGGTGGAAAAAATAGAGAATTACCTAGTTGCAAGGATCTTGACCATCATGCAACTAAGTATCTAGTCTATTTTTTTCCCAAAAAGTGATACATAGGTACCACTTAGTAGGAGTCTTTTTGA
Source organism: Ceratopteris richardii (assembly GCA_020310875.1). Lineage (NCBI taxonomy): Eukaryota > Viridiplantae > Streptophyta > Polypodiopsida > Polypodiales > Pteridaceae > Ceratopteris > Ceratopteris richardii. The sequence continues at coordinate 22,608,794 of CM035410.1, forward strand.
GGAAAAGAAAGCAAGTTGAAAGTAAGTATTCATAGAGCTACTTTTCAACATGCATGCTCAGTCTAAGTTTGGGAAGAAACCCAGATACTCTTAGCAACTATCGAGGATTTAGTTGTTTTTGGATGTTCATGTTCGTGCATCCAAGTAAGGAAGTTTCTCTTGCATTTTTTTGGATAAGTCTGGTCTTATCCAAAAGTCTAGAATTCCATTTGAAGATCTTTCCAGTAAATGAGAAGATTCCAAGATGAATCATTGAACTGGAAAGCAAAAGATTCCAAGATGAATCATCTGCTTCAAGTTATAGCTTAGTATTACTTGATTCTTTGGTAGGAACCAAAAAGTTCTTGAAAGAAAAATCTCCCCAGACGTGAGACTAGCATCTTTCAAGAAAAGTTATATAGTAAGTAGTTCCCGGACATCCCAAACCACTAGAAGTGGTATTTCAAGTCCTATTTGTGATATAACCTAAAGGTATATCAAAGATTCTTAGCTTTGGAATCTGAGGGGCATAAGTGTATGCTTGGACTTGAGAAAGATCTCTAAAAATCCTGCAGGTAAGCAAAGAAGCTTAAAGATAGTTTAAGAGATCTTAAAGATAAAGACTAAGTCTTTATTTTTATCGCAAGATCAACCAGACTTGATCAATCTTGGCCATGATTGTCCAAGTAATGTGCGATTAGAACTACTTTGTAGATTGCCCAAGTATTGGCAATAAAATTCCTTTTGGGAATTATTCACTCAGGTTCCATTTATTCGATGGAAAACTGTGAAAAAGAGTAAGTTGTTCCAAGTCTGAACAGAGTAAAGAAATTCCAAGAATGTAGTCTGCAACCGTGAAAATGGTAATTAAGTCTGTGGAAGGTAAAACATAAGTGTTTACCTATCCTTAAAGGGATTTTGGTACAAATCCAGAAAGCATGAGCGGATGCTTAAGACTTAAGCAGTAAAGAGATTCCTAAATAAAGTCCCCGGGATAGGTACCTAAAAGCACCAGTATAGAAAGGAATCTAAAGACAAGAAGTCATAAACTCTTGTCGCTACAAAATTGGTCAAGAATAACCAATTGAACTTGAATTTGAGAAATTCAAGAACTTGGAATTCTGATTGGTTTTCATTTGAAAACCCCAGTAAAGAAGAATTGATATTCTGTCAAGAGGTTTTCAAGTTTCCAAGGCAAAGCACATGATTATGAGGTGATCATGCCAAGGAATCAAAACCTAGGAAAATCTAGTTAGAGGTAATGCCTGAAACTTCCAATTCTTGTAAAAGAATTGAAGAAATAAGGTACTCTATCAAGAGATGTTTAGACTTTAGGATAAGAATCACCCACACATTAATGTGAATATAAAATAGGGTGGTATGGGACACCAGATTTTATACTCAGATTGATGTAGGAAAGATGGTATGGGACATCGGACCGTGGGATGATGATTATCTTTTAGTCCTAGTTTGGATTTTGAAGTTAGGTTTCATCCTCAAGGGAATTAAGACTTCAAGAAAAAGTTTAATTCGTAAAGGATGAAAGTAGTATCTTACGATACTTCAAGACGACTTCAAGATCAAGGAAATTGAAGATATGAAGTAAGGAACTTCCAAGATCTTGTTAGAACACTTCAAGCCTAAGTGTTATTGATCAGAAATATTTGGTAAATTTCTGAAAGAAGTTGGACTTTGATTTTGAGTTGATCTTTTCAACTAAAGATTTAATTGACTAAGTCAAGCATCAAGTTCCTAGTGTAACTTGAAAAAATTCACTCTTTTGACTCAAAGAAGTGCACAAGAATTGCATTCACGATTAGGAGTCAAAAAGATTGAATATGACTTGAACTTAGTCTCAAGTGAAGCATTATTTGAATACAAAACTCATCAACATAACCTCAGTGGGTTGACACACTGATGTTAGTACCACACTAGTATCTTGTGGTTGGATGATGTTTTTGATTTGCTTTGAATCTTTTTGAGAAACTAGCTTATTTCTCTTAAAGATAAAGACAATGCTTCAATAACTTGTTGAAATAGATCTTTGAAAACTTAAAGTCCTGAGTCAACTAGACTTTGACTCATAGCAAGTTTATGTATATTCGAAGTTTGAATTGGTTGTACAGAGTCTTAGTTATTTCTTTCCGCTTTCCAAATCTTTTGAAATTGACTCAGATATAGTATCTGATTCCTTTTGCAAAAGACCAGGGTTAGCCGGTTAGAATAAAATAACTAACTTGAACATCCTAGATAGATGTTATGTACAAGAACCTTTTCAATCTTCAAAAATTAATAAGTCTAAGTGGACTTATTCATTTGAGTTTGCTTCAAGTTATAACATAAATGAGTCCAATATACTCTAGAATAGGGAAGTTAGGAATTGCTCATCAGATTGACAATTCCCAAGAACTTTCAGTTAAAAGTCTTTGAGAAAAGTGTCCTAAGTTGGACAATTTTCATTTTGAATTTGAATTGGTGAAGTTAGTATGGTTGATTCCACCGAAATGGTAAACTTTCTCCTACAGTTTACATAGGATTTTTTCAACTCATGGAGACAAAGTAGTCCTCTATTCGAGTGAAAGAATCAAGTAACTGTTAGATCAAAGTAAACCATTGTATAAACATCTATAGTTAGATGTATGGGACAATCAAACTTCAAGTTCTCCAAAAAAAATTTAAGTGAATCAAGAATTCTCCAAGTCTTGCAAGGGATAAGAATCCCACCTTCATTACTAAGCCCATGCACCAGTTATGCCTAGAAATGGACTAGTAATTTGAATCCACCTAGTTCACATGTTTGTGCCTAGATCGCACATCCAGAAACTGTGAATTAGCCAGGGATGTCATTAGATCCACCCTCATTATTCTTCACTAGTTTGTACTTTGTCCCGTTCATCAAAGTGCAAACCTGGATAGTGTTTTGAATCATTTGGGCAGGGATGCCACCACAGAGATGAGACATGTTCTTCCAGTTCTAGAACATGACCATGTTCTTCCAGTTTTAGAACATGAGGCTCGGGGGTTGCCTAGAGTATGTATATAGCTCTATTTTTCGAGGACGAAAATCTTTTCCAAGGGGGGAAGAATGTAATAAAGTAAGTCTATGATCCAAGGGTCTGGCCGGTTCAGACAGATCTGAAATCGGACACCGTTTGGTCATCCGTGTGTATGACCAAAGATCTCGAGTTTAGACTTACTAGGAGGTCTTGTACTCTTGTGAACAAGTGATCCACTTAGCTTAGTGGTTAAGTCTCAAGGATGTGAAGGAGGAGGTCTTGGGTTCAACGCCCATGGGGTACATGGGGAGAGTGTTTTGCCCAAAGAGCTCTAGAGCCTTCTAGAAGCATCCACTTGAGTTAACTCGAGTTAACTGGGATACTTGGCGCACATGTAGTTACATGGCTGACACTTGGATGGTTAGTATCCACCTGCCCAAGAAGGCAGTCCCCTGGAGAGAGCTATATATAGAGGCATTTGGTTGGGAGGAGAGTCATCTCTCTAGCATGTGGTGGTCGTAATCCTTGTTCTCTTGCAGGAGGCTTCTGTCAACCTTGAGAACCATTGAGGTCTCTGTATCAGCATCATGCATCAAGAAATGCATCCCGGTAAAGCTTTTGAGGATTTTCTGGAGCTTCAGCAGTGTTCGGGCAGGTCTTCCCCCCCAAAAAAAACCTACGCCGAGTTTGCTGAAGCTACTGGTAACCTTGAGAACGTTCTATTTGACATCAAGAAATCAAAAGGTAACTTCACTCCACTGTTTCGCCTTTGTAAAGAGTCAAGCAACAGTGATTATAACCCTCACGAACTGAATGTGGACAATGAAGATAGTGATGACGATGAGGATGCCCTCATTATCGACAGGACCTCTTTGGATAATTGGCATGACCAACTCACAGATAGAGTAGTGATTGGGCTCTGTCATGGGCCTACGCGAGCTCAGGAGGTGTTGAAATCTTGGATCAAAGCTCACTGGGAAACGAGGGGGCTTTTTGTCAAGCATGTTCAATACTGTCCCAATAACTATTTTTTATTTTTCTTTGAAGATTCTAATAGTGCCTTGCATGTAGTCAGTGAAGGTCACTGGCTTGTTTGTAATACTCCTGTTTGTTTTCTTAAATGGTTTATAGGGTTTAACCCTAAGGGCCCTAAGCCCACCAAGATACTAGTGTGGGTCGAATTCCCTAATCTGCCCTTTGACTTTTACGCTTGGGTCGAAAACCTTGGCAATATGGTCGGTAAAATGTTGGGACAGAAATCTAGGAATTCTATCATCAAACCTAAGTGGGATCCTCAAGTCCTTATTGAAGTAGACACAACCAAAGATATTAAAACACACCTCATCATCAAAGATTCCATAGGCAAAAGGCTTCACACCTAGAAGGTTATTTATGGGAACATTCCTAATGCCTATTATAATTGTTATAAACAATGGTATCTTATCAAAGACTGCCCTCTTATCTAGCAACAGCTGGACCAAGTTGTCAATGAGACCCAAAATGTTCAAGGTAAGGAGGCCCAGGCTGCTCAGATGCTTTGAAACCGCAGGGAAAAAAACGGTTCATAAAAACAAAAAGAAGGCTGTTAAACCGGGCAATATGTTTGATATCCTTATAGAAGATGTTTTTAATCCATTTGATAGTACAAGTATCTCTGAGAAGGGCCAAGATGGCACAGTACCAGCAAAGGGAATACTTTGGCTACTACGGAATCCCCTCAACAATACATGAAAAACTCTGATTGGTCTTTAGTAGGAAAGAAAAACATAGTGATTTGCCCTCCTACTGCTTTTAACGGTATATCTAATTCCTCTAGTGATCTTCCTGTTTCCCAGGCACACTCACCGAAGGGCATTCCTTCTGAAGATTTTTTACATGAAATGGATGCCATGGACCAGGATAAAATGGAAAACATGGATAAGGTCATGTGCACTAATGAGGTTGTATAGATGACTCAAGAAAATACAGATTCAAGGGCCTTGCCTACCACAACCAAACCCAAAAGAAAAGAAGTTGTTAGGTCTTCCCTCTCAGCTTCAAAGCATACAAAGAACAACAGGAAGTAACTTTTGGTCTCTGTTTAGTTGAGTGTGTTCTTTTTCTGTTATCTATGACTGACATTTCTATTTGCTCTTGCAACATCAAAGGGATCGCTGACTCGGTTAGATCCAAGATGCTCAACATTTGGCTTTCTAATCTCCGAAAGTTGCCAGATGTCATCTGTCTTCAGGAATTAAAAGTGGGTGGTGAGGCTCTGCAATTTAACCTCAAAAGGGTCTCCCCCAGCTATAAATGGTTTTTTACTAATCACTGCACTCGTAAAGAAGGAAGTGCCATTGGTGTTTCTCCTCAAATTAGGCATGCTTTTGCTTCCAGGTCTATTAGTAATACTGGTCAATGGTGTTCGGTCTTGCTTGGTAAACCTTTTGACATCACTATTATTTCTGTTTATGCTGCTAATAATGATGCTGGGTGTACTGTCTGTTGGAATGAGCTTAATTGTTTGCAAGGTCCGGTCATTGTTATAGGCGACTTTAACATGGTGATGGACATTAAGGATAGATGGGAAGAAAAGGGAAAAGTTATCAAAGGTTCTAAAAAAGATGCTTGGTTTAGAGTTTGTAACTCTTTGGAGCTCATTGATTCGTCTAGGTCTTCTGGTAAGACTTGGTCCCATAAGCAAAGAGGTAATTCTTACACTGCTGCTAGGCTTGATAGATGCTATACTAGCATCCCCTTTGTCCAGAATTGTTGAGACATAGATATTAATGTTGACCCCTCCCTGCTCATGTCCGATCACAAACCTCTTATGGTGACCTTTAGAAAAGGCAACCCTAAGCTGAGGGCTGGCTAGACTCACATAGACTGTAATTTCCTTAAGCTCCCTAGTACCTTAAACTAGGTCAAGGATATCTTCATCCGTAATTTCAAGCAATTCAGATCTCCTAGTACTGCTTGGCTCAATTCCGTCAAAGAGGTTCAACATTTTTTTTCTCCCTGAAGACCTTAGCTAGAACCATTAGGGCCAAAAGAAGACAAACCATAGTTGATTGTTTGGTTCATCTGAATGCTAACTCTCAGGAATACCATGATCTTTCCTTGAGGTTATGCAAAGAGAGGTATCTAGAAGCCAATTATTCTCTTGCTTCATCTAAAGAATTTTGGAGTGAGAAGATTGACAGAAACAACAACTACATGTTTTCTATGATGAAAAACCAAAAAGCTAGGGATTTTATCCCTCCTTTGAAAAAGAAAAATGGTGGTTATACTACTAACATTTAGGAGGCTTTACATGAGCCTAAGAGCTTCTTTATGGATGTTTTCTTTGGTTCTCCCAAGTGGGGGGAGGACATCCAGAGAGCCAGAGCTACTATTTCCTTGAAAAGGAAAAAAATGATTCCTGAAAGCCTGAGAGCTATTCTGGACCTGCCCCTCACTAGTGGTGAGATCAAAGAAACCATCCATAAATTGAAACCCTATAAATCTTCGGGGATTGATGGATTGCCCAATGCGTTTTTTATGATGCTTAGTGATTTTCTCACTCCTTACACTCTCCGGATTTGGGAAGAAGTATCTCGTAGAGTGTATCTCCCTTCTCTCATCAACACTGGAGTGATCAAACTTATTCACAAGAGAGGCAGCAAAGAAGACCTAAACAATTGAAGACCCATAACTTGCTTGAACACTATCTACAAAATTTTCTCTTCCACCATTGCTAGAAGACTTAGCCCTTTGATGAGATTCTTTATCCTCCTTGAGCACAAAGGTTTTATCAAGGGAAGCTCCATTCTTGATGCTATAATCTCTTTATGGGAGGACATGGACTATGCCTTGGAAAGTGATCAGGACTATTTTTTTCTAAGAATTGACTTTGATAAGGCTTATGACAGAATAGAACGGGACTTTATCCTTCAGTCTTTGCATGATCTGGGTCTTGAGAGAAGATTCATCAATTTTGTGAGAACTCTTTTTGGTAGTGCGTTTTCTAGGGTGGCGATAAATGGGCACCTGTGTGACCCCTTCAAATTGTCTAGATCTATTAGCAAGGATGCCCATTAGCCCCCTTCCTTTTTGCTATTGCTAGTGAATCCTTAGGATGGCTTGTCAGGGATGCTTTGGAGAGAGGTATGATCAAAGGTATTGAAATTCCTAACTCCCCTTCCCCCCTGTGCTTACAAATGTTCGCGGATGATACGAATGTGGTCCTTAAAGCTGACACTGACTCATTGAATGTTTTTCTTGAATGCCTGGATTTATTCTCTGTTGCTAGTGGCTCTAAAGTCAACCATAGCAAAACTGGTTTTAAAGCTTCTTCTAACACTATTCTTGACAGTATTACAAGACTTGGGTGTAATGTTATCAAAGATGGTGAAGTCTTTAGGCTGTTACGCTTACCTATGGGGTTTAATATCTCTCTGACCCAAAGATGGGATTGGGTTATTGAAAAGTTTAAAAAGCATTTATTTTTTTGCTATGACTCTCATAACTCCCTTGCCCATAGATGTTTTATTCTTAATCACTATGTTCTTCCTAAACTTGTTTTCTTCTTAGCTTGCTGGTCTCCCTTCAAAAAGCAAGTGGGGCAAGCTATTTCTCTGGCCAGGAGGTTTCTCTAGGGTGGTAACTCTCTCCACCAAAAAGTTGCCAAAGTTTCTTGGGACATATGCTGCCTCCCAAAATCCCAAGGGGGGTTGGGGATCACATGATCCACCAAAATGGCTGACAATCTTGCTGCTAAGTGGATCCTGAGAAGTATTGACTCTTCTGATGTTTCGACTGTTCTTATTCAGAGAAACATTTCCAAATTCTACATCTCTAATTATAAGGCTTGGAATAACATCAATCTGTGGGATATTATTGTTTCCCCTATTCCCATAACTTCTGTTGGTAGTCAGCTTGTTAACAGGTTCTAGAATGCCTGGTTCAGAGCCAAATCTGGTTTTACTCCTAAAAGGGAATTGTACAGTTCCTCTGATTTGTTTTTTTTTGTAGGAATCTCCTTGGTTTGGATGGATTGCTCATGAGAACAAGTGTGTCATAGCTATCAAAGAGCACAAGTGCCATAAAGCTAGATTCAAAGCCTGGATGGACCTTACTCACAATGGGGAGGTAATGTCTGAGCAAGAGGTTCTTTACCATTCTGACATCTGTGCATCTTGTTTGCAGGTTTTGGAGGCCCACAAACTGATGTTGGATGGAAGTCGCAAGAAGAAGGTCAACCTGACTGGAGTTGCTTGTAACATTTTTAAAGAGTTTAAGAAGGCCAAAGGCAGGATAAACCATATTGTGCCCAAGCTCAATAGCAGATGAGCCTGTAATTGGACTGCTAGACAGTGGGCTTACATGTTTAAATCTCTGTGGATCTACCCAGATCATATCAAGCAATCTTATCTTCAATGGTTAATGCTTCATAATGGTCTGTGGATTGGTCCTAGAGTCATACATTCTGTGGCAAGGAGGAAGATGTTATTCATCTGTTCTTTGATTGTAATCATGCTAAGAAATATTGGGCCATTGTTGAGTCATATCTCTCATCCAAAGGGTACCAGGGTCTCAGCCAAGACTCCATCATCCTTGGCTGCTGTAGAAACATGGATATCTTATTATGGAACATTTGGAGAGGACATATTCTATGGCATATCTGGTGCAATAGAAATAATAGGGTTTTCTGTAATGGTAATAGGAATTTCCTGATTTCTCTGTTTAGAACTCTAAAGAAACGCACTGACAAATGTATTCAATGTATCTCTAGACCATCTAACGACAAGGAAAGTATTCTTGAACTTGTAAAAGGCATTAAATTCTCCAAATGGAGAAGCATTTTAGCCACTGTTTACTCAGCCCAAAGGCTTGACATGGCCTCTTTCTTGTAATCCTTGGGTGCCTATGGCTCTTGCCCCTTGCACAATTTGTACAGTCTTTAGTCTTTAATTTAATGTTCCTGCTTTTCAAAAAAAAAAAATGCTCACAAATTTAACGTTGCACTACCTCCGAATCCGATTTTGTGCACACTCTCACTTCTAGAATAAAATACCTTATATTTTGTTTGTGTTTTTTTTTATGTTCTCCGCCGCTCACTCTCTTTTCCTCGCTCACACTCACTTATTGAAATTCCAACCCCTTCACGTTCGTGAACTTTTTCTTTTACGTACACTCATTAAAGCACATATGTACACACACTTTCTCTTACACGCACACCTACACGCCCACATGGAAGCTCACCACCTCTCTTCCTTCATTTGTACCTCACTCCCTCTCCCTTATTGAGCGTTATCTAATTTTTTTTTTTCTTTTTAGTTTTATGTGAAGCACAACATTGTTGATTTTTTCTTTTTAGTTTTATGTGAGGCAGAAAATTGTTATATTGATGTAGCCAATAGTAAGAAACCTAAACATCTACCAACATGCGTGGTAGAAATGACATGGCCCATATCCGTTGCATTAGCCCCTCTCCCTTCCTCTTACTAGCCTTGTATACAGCCAAGTGTTGCACTTGTTTATTTCACCAACGTTTAGGCCACACCACTACTGGCTTTCTTTAATAGACGCTTTGTATTCTTTCTATTGATGAAGAAATACAGCAGAAGAGAGAGATGAAGAAGTACGCCAGTCGAGATATTGCCCATTAATGAATAAGTTGCATAGTCTCTTTCTTTAAGTTAGTTGTAGTCCCTTCCCATTCATATCCACTCCTTATTGGCAATTTGATCCTCCTTATTGGCATCAATGTTGTGGCTCCCCTAGGGTTGCACATTAGCTTCATTTGTTGAGTTGATGATAACCTTGAGTATAAACAAAAATTGCTCCCCTCTCTTCTCCTAGGTGCATGCTAGGCGACTTTGAGTTAGCCACAACTCTCTCTTCCTTAGGGCATATATATCTTCCTCCATCTACTCCTATTCACTACTATTCTCCTTGAGCATATTCCTTTACAAAAGAGCCCCAGACTTGCACCCCTTGAATATCATTTATTCCTTTTAGTTCTCTAGTTGTTTCCTACTCAGTGCGAAACTTCCGACTTCCAAAGAAAATTCTCTCATCAAAATCCCTTATCTTCAGCTTGCTCTGTTGCACATTGAGCAATTCCCATAAAGCTTGATGTGCCTCTCCATCGCTCCATTTCCTTCATACAGATGGTGAAGCTCAGGTTCTTCATGCACACTAACCCCAACTCACGAAGTAGGAAGCTTCATTCATAGCTTTATCTTGATCTAAAGAATCTTGCATCTCAGTATCTAGATTAAGCGGAAACCTCTTCCTTTTAATTACGCCGATAAAGTTATCTTTAAAAACAGGCTTTGCAATAGAGAAAACTTGTTCTAAAGACATATTCACTTGACTCTTAAGCAAAATGTCATCTAAAATCTCCATAGGATCTATTTTTCTCTCAATTTCTAAAATCAAGATGGCTTTAGGTTTTCTCTTTGGTTTCTTTTGTCTTTGCTTAGGAACTTGTTTTTGTTCATGTTGTCATCTTTGGTCTTCAGTTTGTTTTGATTGTTCTTGTTTATCTAAAGGCTTTGGTTCAGTTTTTCTTTACATTGTCTTCTTCTCGTTTTGTTTCTCCTCTTGTTTTTGTTAATTGGGTTGTGATTCTTGTTTTTAATCTTTGGATTGTGACGTTTCTTCTTGCTCTATGATTGTTTCTATTCCCTCTGAGGTTTGTTTTCGAGTCACTCTTCTTTCACTAGGCTCAGCTTCATCTCTTTTTCATTTTTCTTCTACATTGGCTATGTGAGAAATAAGAGATTGATCTTCTATCGGTGACTCCCAAGCCGTTTTTCTCCTAATCTCATCTCGTGCTCTTACTAAAGCCTCTACAGAAAAGTCAACTTCCTTTGTGGGTTAACTTGATTCTGCTTCTTGTTCATCAAGAGCTTCTAGTTTCACCCTTCTAGTTCCTACATCCGTTATGGTTATATTTTCATAGTGCTTTTTCATTCCTCCCTTACCATAATTTCCTTGCAAAGGTAGCCTACATCGATAGTCAAAAATTTTCTTTTCGATGTCTATTACTAGAAGTTGCTCCTTAGTGGCCTTCAATAGCTCACAATCTCTCAAAAAGTGCTCTAATGAATCACATCAAGGACACCTACGAGGGCCACACACAAAACCATTTTGATTTTGAGGATTTTGATTAACTTATGGTGGGAAATTTTGAAATTGAGGATTTTGATGATCTTATTGCTTGAATAGGATAATTAGGATTTTGATAAGGCAATTGATGTATTTGAGGAGCTTGGGGAGCAACATGTGGTACTAGTGGTGCAAGAGGATCTTCCATAGTATACGGTTGATGATTTTAGAAATTTTGATTTTGAGGATTTTGAAAAGCTGTTTGAGAATCTTGAGGATACATTTTCTGATACATTTGAGGATTTTGCACATGAGGATGAGGATTTTACATTGGAGGAACTTGATATGCTTGAATAGAAGCTACTTGTGGATTTTAATTGGGAGCTATAACATGTTGATTAGGCTCTTGAAAAGACATTGGGTTCATTTGATTTTGGAATGTTTTTGTGTAATTAGATTGTAAAACATCTATGATGTTGCCCAAATTGGATGTGTAGCAATAAGACTTTCCATTTGCTTAGTGAGAATTTCCACTTGAGATTGTTCAGCTACAATTTTATTTGGCTCTACTTTAAAACCTTGAGTAGGCTCCATCATTTGAGTAATAGGAGTAGATCAAAAAACATAGCATGGGATTGTTCTCTAACTTGCTCCTTAGTTTGTGGAAGGCTAGCTTGAGGAAGACTAGTTTGCTCATAAAGCATGGATTGTCTTTGATGTCTATGGGCTACATCCTCTACTAATTTATGCACTTTTTGCCAATTTTCAGTAAGACCATAGTGCTTATCCGGCTCTTCTAATCGCCGTTCAACTTCCCTACCAGTTTTAGGATGAAGAAGCTTAAGAAAATTGATCACAAGATCAGGTTCCAAATTTATCTTATCCTCATCAGGAAGTTGTTCATAGAGTCTAATATACTCATTTTGTAAGTGAGTATTGGAGCTACTTTGCTTTGGGGAATTGACCCATCGTAAGAATCCATCCCGATTATGTTGGCTATAATCTTCAAGATAGAATTCTTTGAGCATCTCCTTTCTAAAACCACTCCTAGGAAGACTACCATATTTAGTGACATGGTTTATGACAGAGCTATCAACAATTCGTTCAAAGAATGATATCAAAAGATCTTCGCGAAGACCAAAATCATAGCTTGTTCTTCAAACAAATCTAAGTAGCTTGTAATGTTGATGCTATTGAATTTTCCCTTCTCTCTCAACATAGAAGAGACTATTCTTTGGCCTTGTTTCTCAACAAGAAGAGAATTGTATCCTTCCTCCATCTTATGTGAATAAGCGAGTGATGCACGATGTTCTAGATCTCTCACAAATGCACTTACTTCACGATGAAGATGTGCATGATATTGTGAGAAATCCACTGCAACACTCAAGAATAATGATGATGATATGATGAGGATGAAAAATATGAAACAAAAAATATGGATCACAATCTCCCAACAAGATCAGAAGAAAATGCGACGAAGCATTTCACATCGGGTTCAAATGTGGAGGTGATCGCAATCCGGGTGGATGGGGTCCGATCATGGCACACACAGAGTGTATGAAGCTAGTGAGTGTTGGAAGGTCTTTGGGTATGGGGAAGATAAAGTTGGGTATGTGGAGGAGAGATGTCATGATTTAATTATGAAAGGGGAACATATGGTTGTAAGCATGATGAGAACAAAAAGAAAGCCACACACATGAATCAACTTTTGAAAGGAAGAATGGTCCATGAATGGAGTTTCTTATAAACTTTCAAAAATCATTTCATAAGCATGGGTTCTTGTGGATGTATGCATGAAGAGAACAAAAAGAAAACCACACACATGAATCAACTTTTGAAAGAAAGAATGATCGACGAATGAAGCCTCTTATACACTTTTGAAAATCAATTCATAAGCATGGATTTTTGTGGGTGGTATGAATGCATGTGGGTCATGATGTAAAAACTGAATAGAAAATTGTTCAGTCAGCCTTAATGGATCATCCTCACTGGTTCAACGCAATGCTGCGGAGCCTTCTCACACATAGAAAGAGATAGAAGGTGACATGTAAAAACATATAAGAGACTAAGAGACTAAGAGACAAGAGACATGACTTAGAAGATATTGTTATGACATACATATACATGAATGTTGTGAAATATCAAGCTAAGCATTCTACTGGTCAAAGGTGGTCCGCACGACCCTCTCACCATGGTAGTTCAACCGAATTTCACACATAAGAGGATAGGTTCCACTTCATTGATCCTATGTCTTTCTAGGATCGTAATGTGTTTCTAAAGAAGTCTAAGGCTCAAAAAACCAGCTCTATCTCACTCACACGCTCCACTTGGGGTGAGAAAAAAAAGAGAAACTGTGTTTATAAGCTTATCCTAGAGTGGAAGTCTAAAAACCTGATTCTAGGAACTATGCTCTTACTAGCCCACCTTGGATCCTCACACGCTAAACTGAGGGTGATCGTCTCAAGGAAACCATGTGCTAGCAAGGGCCCTATGGATGCCTAACAATGATGCTCTAGAAGTTTGGAGGGGAGTTTATATAGTTTTTTGAATGAATTTGGGCCCTTGGATCTAGAGAAATCAACTCTCAACCCTAAGATCAACTTCTTTTGATTACAACCATTGGATTTATCAAATGGATGGTTAGGATTGGTTCTTTATATGATAGCTAGGGCAAAGGGGAGGAAAATAGGCACCTTCATTCTCCACCATTGGATCTGGGGCTGTTCTAGCCCGTTTTATCACTCTTGACATCAATTTGGATAAGATAAGCTACTATTTTTGGACAAACTCTACATTATTGATTTTTTATCATCAAAAAAGGCTTATGCGATGAAAAAACTCGTGGATCCTCCTTGCTTTATGCTTTGGTGCATCTCCACCCTTGAATATGAGCTCATCTTGATTGTGCAACATGGTTCAATCATTATTGGCCATGTGGCAAACCTTCAAGCCTTCAATTTTCTTATTCTAGGAAACTGCGGTGACCTTGAAAACTGGATTTTGTGCTCTTTGACCCTTCAAATATCCTTTAATGAAGATGAAAATTTGTAGGACTATGAAAACTCCCATCTGAATCTCCCTTGTACAAGTTTGACTACCTTTGGAAGCTTGCAAGGTAGCATAAAGGTATCTAGGAAGCTCTGATATGAAACATTGTATAAATACGTAGCCACATATGGTGTTTATACATGCCAAACCATATGGCTTACAAAAATTCCTAAACAAGATTTTGTAGGGTCTAAGTGGAAAAATTCCATTTTTGGCAAAATGCACATGGGTAATCAATGTGCTAGAAAATCCATTTTCATGTGAAATTCGGGCTAGAGACTACCTTTGATAGGCTTTACATGTATATGAATTTGCATGTGGAGACATTGAAATGTTTGCCCTAATTTCCAAAGTTTGACTAGCTTTGACTGCTACCCAAGATTTGCTTGATTTCTTCCAAAGTTTGCATGTGAGCTCCATTTGACATCCTTGATGCATCTTGGAATTCTCAGGGAATTCTCGCCACCTTCACCGAATGTGTTTCCTGTAGGCCTTCATGAATGAGAGAGGAGAAAAAATCTCGACGACACCCGCCTTTGTTGTTCCATCTATCCGCAGGATCGTCCACCATGCTGAAGTCATCGCAAATTAGCACGTTGTGGGGGAGTGAGATGAAGGAGGCCCAAGTGTCTAGTCTCTCCAACTCCACATTTGGGGTGTACATAGAAATTAACATGAATCTAAAGGGGCACCAAAGGAAATGGCAATCCATAGGTGGCTCTAATCTTCAATGGAGTTCTCAATCTTTTCAAACTAGAATTGGTTTATACCAAGTGTTGTCGCACTCGACCCTGAAGGGTGCAATGTCGAAATCCAGACATGGATCGAGGAGATCTCTGTAAGAAATTTTTGGAGGTCTGTTCCATCAATTTTAGTCTCTTGAATACAGATAAATTCAGGTTTTAGGCAGATGTCACGAAGCCAATGGCCAATGATGGTCGCTCTTGAGGGGTCAGTCAGCCCCTTGGCATTTAACGAGATGATGATCATTGCCTAAAGTTAACCTCTTTGCGAGAGAGGGTCTTATCTTTCCTCCTCATGGATTCATCTTTCTTTTTTACTGGGAGGGGGTCCTGACTTAGTAATTTGTTTTTCCAGGGTAACTTAATAGGCTATTTATCCTTGGGAGAGGCTTCTTGTTGAAATGAAAACCATTTCTGGGATAGTAGATTCAATGATGGAACTTTCACTGTCCATGTTGTCTTCATACTAGTGTTAAAGTTGACTTCTTTGCTTGTAGTGTAGTCCTCCTGGTTGGTTTCTTTGTTATGAGGGATCTCTAGTTCTTTCTCACTGGTGTCCACCTCAAACTGGTTCGTATCTAGGTAATAAAGCTCATTAATCTCCTTTTCCAGCTTGCACTACAAGTTGTTTGGTGGGTATCTGAAACACGAATTCTCTCATAAGTCACCCTAAGGCTTCTTTTCCTTCAAGAGCCCTTAACTACCTCTTCGCTTGCTGCACGATTCAGTGTCCCATTGTTGTCTTGAGTTTTTTTGGATGCTTCTTGTATTCGTTTGCTTTTTTGTCTCAGTGGGCAATCTTTGCTCCTATGGCCTTGATCACCACAACAAAAACAAGTGCTAGGTAGGTTTCTGTAATAAACGTCTTGTTCCTAGAAATCCCCTTCGCTTAGGTCCACTTTGATCTTTGATGGAAGCGGTGAGCTGAGATCTGCCTCGACACAGATTTGAGGGTGGCACCGAGCATTGAAAGGGTGCCATGTACCTTCATAAATGATACCATTGACATCCTTCCGCAAAGCTAGCGGCTTGCGGATTGGAGATACAATGTCCCACACAAAGCTGTACAAGAAGTATGGTAGGTTCATGAGCTCAACCTAGACCGGGTAGCAAAGAGAATTCAATTTGTTTGGAATGATGTGAGTGGACCATCTGAATAGACACAGGGTCGCCTGCCCAAGTTTCCAAGTACCAACATTGAGGGCTTGGAATGCCATATCCTCATTCTCAAAGACTAGCAACATATGAATAGCTGGTGAGAACTCACACTTGCTAACAATCAACCCACAGGGGAACCATTCTTTTCGAAGTCACTGGCGCATAGTTTCGAGTAGAGGTCTAGTGCCAAACACTTGTCCAACGAGACAAACTTTCTTGAGCTCTCCTTGCTTTGACAGAATTGCTCCTCTACTAAGAGGGACCAAGGGGGGCTCAACACCCTCGGGGACCCCATGAGCGACACAAGAACCCCCTTCGAAAATAGGGACTAGTTTACCAATTACCCCTTGGGTCTGGGCCAAGTTGCTGATCACGAGGGAGGGGGCCACTAAAGCCATGAAAGAGACCCCGAATTCGCTCTTTTCACAAGTATTGGGCAAAAAGGAAATGCGAGAGTAGCCACACGATGTCTTGCTTGAGAACAATACGAACCGCACAAGGGCGTGCTTAGAGCCAATAAGGCACGATGCAACGAAGAAAAATCTTTGGGTAAGCACTTCATGGATGGAGGCCAATCGCAACATGAAAAGGAATGGAGAGCCCTCAGAATCGTATCGCGTGCAACTCCCGAAGCTTAGGTATTGAATTGGGGGGGAGGATCAAGATACACCCAAGGAATCATATTGGGTAAAAACATGGTATCGTATCACGGGTAGCTCAAGGTCATATCGTGAGTGACATCAGTATCGTATCATGAACAACATCAGTATCATGAATGAATCGGGAGCAACCCCTAGTGGTATCGCACACGATAGCAGTATTGTATCGAATGCATCTTAGATGTATCGTATCGCATGCGCACATTACCTGAGAACGATACTACTAGACACATATCGCGACCCTCAACCAAGGGAGGTGGAGATACCGGGGGGCATGACACCACCTACAACATGGGGAGGAGTCAGCGCACCTACTTAGAAGATCTTCCCAGGCTTTGCTTTATCGGTAGCTCAAAAACTAGCAACGTGATCTGGTAACGGGGAGCTACAGAGTCGAGGTCGGGAGTAGTAATAGTAGAGTTATCATCGCCTATTGTGTCGCAGAAGCTCATTCTGGATAAATCTAAGATTGGTCTATAGCACACTCTATTGCTTCTTTAATGGATGAATAAGGTCATCCGCAAGGAGAGCTAAAGATGCGTCTTTCTCAATGGCGCAATTTGTTGCTGTTGATTTGTTTTGAGATGGCACTCCGGAAAAGCAATATGAAACATGTCTCTGTTCTGCAAATTTTCTGTAGTTTCCTTCTTTAGAACCCCAACACCCTTACGCCGCCCTACTCCTATGTTTCTTGGTTTGGCTGAATATAATTGCTCCCCTCTCTTCTCCTAGGTGCATGCTAGGCCACTTTGAGTTAGCCACAACTCTCTCTTCCTCAAGTGCATACATATCTTCCTCCATCTACTCCTATTCACTACTATTCTCCTTGAGCATATTCCTTGAGCCTCAGACTTGCACCCCTTGGATATCATTTATTCCTCTTAGTTCTCTAGTTGTTTCCTACTCAGTGCCAAACTTCAGACTTCCAAAGCAAATTCTCTCATCAAACTCCCTTATCTTCAGCTTGCTCTGTTGTACATTGAGCAATTCCCATAAAGCTTGATGTGCCTCTTCATCGCTCCATTTCCTTCATACAGAGGGCGAAGCTCAGGTTCTTCATGCACACTTACCCCAACTCAGGAATCAGGAATAGCAGCAGTCCTCAATACGTGTCTCCTTGGACTTTCAAGCATCTGCCAGCTCTCCTACTCCGAGTGCTTCCTGAAATTCCTATTCCTCTTCTTGTATCCCCGAAAAGAAGAATAGAAAGAAAGAACTCTTGTTGTTGGTCTCGATCCCCTGACTTCCCAGCCACCTGTAGACTCCCTTGCTCTCCTCCTTATGCGCTTCCTTCTCCCTTTCGCTTTAGAACCCCTTAAAGAACAAGTCTTTGATCAATGCAGAAAGAAACCTTGCTTCAGCTGCAGATTTTCGTCCACCAATGCTTGCACCCTCTACCTCCTTAAAAATTTGCAATGCGAGCAGCAACATCTGAAAAAGATGAATGTCAGAAGAAATACGAATCTGCATGGGACCACAATGGATATGTCCACTCCTTTGACCAGATCTTCCTCTCTGGCTTTTTGGTAGCCCCCCTATTCCCGGAACAGAGGGAGAGCTAAAAACAAAAGTCCTCTATGTGTTCTCTTCCTATGCAATGCGACGCCCCCCCCCCCCCCCCCCCCCCCCCCCCCACCCTCATGCGATGATGCCTCTGCAGTTATTATTGTTCTGACTACACCACGACAATACTCCTCCTGTCCTTGATGAAGACAATACTCCTCCTGTCCTAAAGAAAAATGCCTTGAAATGTCTTTTAGAAAATTCATTGTAATCCTCCTAAATGGACAAAGAAACTCACAAAGGTGGTTGGGGTGTACCGTGTAGTCCTGCCAAAAGAACAGCCCAAAATTGCTTCTCCTTCTGCCCCACTTGTGCTAAAAGACCTAATATACAACCCAAACGCATTACTATTGGCAGTACTTTGTTGCCTCTCCACCGTAAAATGCTAAAATGAGAACTTCTCTTCCATCATGCATGTAAGGCTACCTGCCAAGCTATGGAAACGCATCCTGAGATGATAGCACTCCATGCGATTGTATCTTGGCGAATCCATTTGTCAATTACAGGGCATCTCGAATACATTTCCCCACACTTCGAATATGGAAGAATGAGGGCATTGGCTATAAGTAACCTCGGATGCATACCACATTTAAGGATCTCGAAGTGAATTCCATGCTTTGCTCCAAATGCCCAACAAGTGAACATGTTGTAATTGTGCTTATTTGGTGTGATAATTTCCAATTCCATTTTTTTTCGTGAAAAGGCTATTGGATCCATCCACATGTCCGTTTTTTATATGTCCTTGAGGTATACATATGTATATGTATATGTATATATATATGTATATGTATATGTATATGTATATGTATATGTATATGTATATGTATATTTATATGTATATGTATATGTATATGTATATGTATATGTATATGTATATGTATGTGTATATGTATATGTATATGTATATGTATATGTATATGTATATGTATATATATATATATATATATATATATATATATATATATATATATATATATATATATATATATATATATATATATATATATATATATACATATGTATTTGAATATGTACATGTATATGTATATGTATACGAATATATATATGCATCTGAATATGTATATGTATATGTATATGTATGTTTATAAGTATATGTATTTGTATATGTATATGTATATGTATATGAATATGTATATGTATGTTTATAAGTATATGTATATGTATATGTATATGAATATGGCTATGTATATGTATATGTATATGTATATGTATATGTATATGTATATGTATATGTATATGTATATGTATATGTATATGTATATGTATATGTGTGTTGACCTAAGCTTCAACTTAGGGACTTGCGGAGAAAGAGACTATACCTCAATCCCCTCACAAGTGCATATAGTGGGGATACACGCTTTTAATTATCAATCCGAAGAGTATGTAAACCTAGCCGAGTGTATGAAGACATGCAATCACGTAATGGTCAATGCAAATGAACTACTCAAGAATGAAAATGAGGTAAATGCTTATCCTAATAAGCTTCAACAGTAGGTCAAGACGAAACGATACTTGGTGCAGCAGCCGTCAGTATTTTGGACTGTTCTCCTAGCTCAGAGCTCCAAACATAGTGAATAGCATATGCGTTTCGAAGCTCTCGAGAAGACGCATCCAATGGCAGTGGTTTCGCTCAATTCCGACGCTCCTACTTCAAGTTATGACAGAAATACTGAATCGCGAAAATACTTTCCTACGCTTTAGCACTTCCTACACCTCGCACACACCTTTCCTACAGCACAGAAACACTCTCAAGGATAGACAACACTCACAAGCACTCTTTCCAAGCAATACACATGCATACAAGCTTGCGAAGAAGAAGATGAAGAGGGAAGAAGACACAAATTCGAATTTCTGTGCTCTCTATTCTCACAATGGCAAAAAGTTCTTTACAAAGAGTCACATTTGACTTATATACTAGTGCCCTAAAAATGGTCCTTTCACACAAGTGACCGGCACTTTATTCACTAAAAGCTAATTTCCTACTATTTTACATGGGTAAGCTTCTATTCTTCTGTGGGAATGCATCTAGAGGACTCCTCTAGTGCCTTTACAAAGGGAAATATATTACAAAAATGAATATGTTATAAAAATATGTGGTCCAAATCGGAAAAATTTTGGGGCCCGTCTTTTTCTCTGCTTTGTGCGCTCTTTAGCTCTGCAACACTCTCCCCCTCTTCGCCTCTGTCGTCCCTTGACAGACTTTGCTTCCCGCACGCGCCTTTGGCAGACTTTGCTTCCCGCACGCGCCCTGTGGTCAGTATTGTCTGATTCTTGATCTTGCATTACGTTTTAGAGGCGCTCTGATTTGACCTGGTTGCACACATTGGCCCTGGCTGATTTGGTTTGCCACGCACGCCATCAGTGCACATATGCGGATGTAGCTCGTAAGCCTTGATCTGAAACCTCTGCAACTCAAGAGGTTGAAGCATCCACATAAGTGATACATGTTGGCCCTGATCCCTTCTTCCAGCTGCGTGCTTTTCCTTGGTGTGTGCGCCCCTGCGGGGCTTCCTGCAGAGATGCATCTTCAAATTTGCCTTTTAGTGAAGCTGTTTCTTTCGTTGTTTTCTTTTTTTCCTCTTCTTACTCGTCTCGCCCTCGACCTCGCCCTCGACACTGCCCCCCTCCTGAACTCTGTCGTCCCCGACAGGCTTTTTGTGGCGACGTGTATAGGTTTGAATGACTTGTTGCTCTCTTTGATTTAGCAGATTGGCGTGACATAACATGAACTCCTTCCATTGGCGAGACTTGACTCCGTCCTCTGGTGCCTGTCTATGGTCAGCAAAGAAACTTATCTCGTAGGCCACCAGTCGTGCATTTAAGTTGGAGGTCAATTTAATAAAGATCTCTGAATCCATTTCGAAGAAGCCCGTGAAGAATGCTTCTTCAAATGTCTGCATATACGTTGATGGTAGAAACATGAGCCGAGAAAAATAAGCCATAATTGTTAACCGGCTGGGTATAGTAGATAAATCAAAAATTAGAGCCTCCGAGCCCTGCGTAATGCCGATGAAATTCAAAAAAGTATATTATGCGTGTTGGAACACTTTAATCACTGTAAGGAGCATGCTAAATATTTTATTTGTCATTTTTATTGCTAGATCTGGAACAGTAGAATATCTTGCCAGCCAAAATTCCATGGTTTTGACCATGTATTCTTCTGTCGGTAGGTAGTTGTGTGGTGGACTAGGTAATAGCGGATAATTAAGCCATTGGTTATTAATGCTACCTTGTCGCTGGCCTTCCCAAAATTGTGTCCATGCTCTTCGGCGGGGTAGTGGGCAAAATGATGGGTTTACCTGAAGCTCATACGGTGATGCTTCCCACTGTACCCGTAGCGTAGGGTGCTTTTCCAAGAGCTTCCTTCTCCAAATTGGATTTGCCTCCTCAAACTCTACCTGAGTATATTTAAAAGTATCATACCGGAATTGGAGATTGTGATCAGGTTCCTTCTTTGTAGCATGTTTTATGTATTGCCTGGTTTGTTCCTTCAAAAGCCCGTATGGTACATTGAATGGCCTTAGTATTTGCTCCAGTTGCTTGCTGTCAATTTTAGCCTCTTTCATTAGATTGATGACTTGATCTTCAAATTCAGCCGTAAGCTGGGACACCAGTAGTGCCCTTTCTGTCCTGCTCAGCTGTGCAAGTTTTTGTGTGTTAGGTTCTAATGGAACCTCCTTTTCCTCCCTTATTGGTGAATTATGCAAGGGGGGAGAGAGAGGGCGTACCTCTTCCTCCACAGTAGCCGAGGTCTTTGGCGGAACTACTGGTGTCCCCTGTTGTGCTTGCTGCTCTAATTGCTCCTGCAGCCGTTTGATTAAATCGTCTTTTTGTTTGCTTTCCTCTTCGGCCTTAGCAATAGTTGCCTGATGTTTCATTAATTCCTGAGCCACAATGTTCATGTGCTCCGTGTCTTCCTTGCACTGTCGCAAGTAGTTATTTTCTGCTTTTTTCCATTTCATTCTGAGGGCTGCGGTATCCTCCATATACCTCTTTTCCCAATCCGTTATGACTTCCTGCTCCTGTCTGAGCTGATCTTGTAATTTTGTGATCTGATCTTCCAGGTCTTTGACATCTCTTTGTGGGTCATCAGTTATTGCCAATGTCTGATCACTAATGAGAGCTGTCATTAGCTCTTTATTTCTTTGTCGCATATTGTCAGTTTCTTCCATACTGGCCTTGAGCTGAGACTCTAAGATTTTACTGCGTGTTTGAAGGCATGTCTTCTCAGTCTCACTCATCTCTAATTTCTTTGTCAATTCTTGTACTTGATCTTGCAATTTTGTCTGCTCTGTTTCTAGCATACTGTTTTGTGTTTTGACTGCTTGGAGTTCCATTTCTTTGTTCAGAGCTTGTTCTCGCACCTTGGCTAGTTCTTCAGAAAGCTCTTTGCCTGTTTCCTCAAGCTCTTTCTTTTCTTGCATGGCTTGGTCGTAATCTTCATCAGCATCAAGCATTAGTTGTTGTGTATCCAGAGCTGTTCTAATCATATCTTGCACAACAGGCTTGAGCTGAGCGATGTCTACATTTAGCCATGTCTTTGCTATTGCTGGAGTCTCTCCCGTTTGCACATCTTTGCCTTCTGCCAGCTGGAGTGTCTCATTATGTGGCTGTCTGACTTGCAATTGTATTTTTGGTTCCTCATCATCGCCTTTTGCTTTCTTCTTTTTAGTAGCACTCCCCTGAAACGTGACATCCATTGGGGAAGGTTCTGCTACAACCCTGATAGGCGTGAATGGCTCTTCCGTTTCTATCTCCTGATCTTCATTTTCCTTTTCCGCAATCTCCTCATCTATCTTCGTGCTTGTGGTCTTCGGACTCATTTTTGTATCTTGATCTATCGGATTAGGGCCTTCTGGTTCTTCATCATAATTCACTTCATTGAGTTCGTTCCATTGCCCATCGTCTTTTGATTCGCTTTGAATTTCCACATCCAACAATGATGTGTCCTTTTCTTCTTTCTCTTGAGTAGATGAGCTGGAGTTGTCTAATCCGATTTCACGGTATCGGTGGACTTTAGTGAGTCTTCTTTTTGTTTTCGGCTCTTGTTGTGACTGCTGATAGTGATGACCTTGCACTGGTAAGTTGACTTGTCCTTCAGTATATTTGTGCGTTTCTTCAAGTGCTTTGGCCAGCTCTTCCTCCGTGATTTGTTTCTGTCCTGTAAGTGTCACCTTTGGAAGTACATGTACTCTTTTTTTCATAGGTATTCCTTCTTCCTCTGTCTTGACTTCTCTTAGTCTTTTGGTGCCTCTCATTCTTGGCTGAGAGCTAGTTCCTGCCTCTTCCATACCTGTAGCACTTTTCTTCTTCTTGGGAACTGAGGCGGATTTCACATATGTAGCTAGCCCTTCTGAGGTTTGCATCTCTCTTAAACAATTCTTCATGTCCAAAGCTTCATAGATCAATAGTGTCAAGGCTGAACTGCCATTCAAGAATTTCTTCTGACCCCATTTCTTTTGGGCTTCAAACAATCGTTCTTGGACATAGCCTGTTAGATTTACTTTGTTGCCTATCTGTCTCATGGCATGCGACAGTAGTTGGACGACTATCTTTTGGGGTGCGGTGTACCTGTGCATACTTGGAAAACAAAAGTGTTGATGCACCAGCCGTACAGCATCCTCAATATCTATTCTGTTAATTTCCAGGAATGACCTTTTCTTCGGGTCATGGCATTCTTCCTTCACACAAGTAATCCCTGCTTGATCCCATCCAAATGCTTTATTAATCAATTCATGGGTGAACTGTATGGTCTTCCATTTCCTGACTTTGTCCAATACTTGCGCTTCTGGGACTGAGATTTTTGTTCCTGTAGGTTGCATGGTGTTCATCACCTGTGTACACCTCTGAAAATCTAGTACATATATAGGGATCTTCAAGAATGACTCTATTCCCGCTTATGTCCACACATCCTCAATATGTGGTAACCCTTGTATTATAGTCTTGAAATCTTGGGACATGATAGGGAAGTAGTGATTCCTGTCCATGATCTTGATGGTAGCCATGAAAATTAGGTCCGACACTGGCTGATCGTCTCTGAACCAGTGACCTCTTGCTTTAGTTACCGATTCCATTGGAAGAAGTTGCTCCTCTTCTTGCTGTGTTGCTTCGGAATCAGTGGAAGCCATCTGCACTCAATATGGAATATGAATTAGTATCCATATATTTTTTCAGAAATCCTCCTCCATATATTGATTAATAATTCGATGTTGCTCCGAGTGCATGGTGCCGTCCCTTCCCCGTGGGTGTTAGAAAGGTAATACCTGAATTTTTCCTGTATTTTTACAATTTTTTTTTTGCTGAAAAGAAAACATAAAAGTTAGTCCATAGCCGAAGCGGTTAGTGAATTTTTTTGGAGTAATATTTTTATGTATGTACAAGTGCTCTCCTATTTCCAAAGGGAAAATGTGCGTGACTATCCGGAAGTAGAAGAAAGACGTGCCGAATGCTTGGCCTTGTAATATGGCCCTATCATGCATACTTTGGATCTCGACCACTCCTCATGTGTGCAATTGGAAGTATTTTCTTGATGTATGCAGCTTGTCTTGTTTTTCGGCACCCAATTTTGCTTCACTTGGGTGGAATGTATATTCTCCACCTCTCTGATGAATGTGGTTCTTCTTCGGTAGTACGTCTGCTTATTTTGTTTTGGGAATCTCAAGTTGGTTTGCATTGCATCTGTAGATTCCTTCTTCCTCCAATATGTCCTCTTTCTCGGCTGATGTGCCTGTTGACCATGTTGATGGTGATAGCCCTTCTAAGGATGTTTCTTGTTTGGTATGATCGTCCTTGGATTACATGACTTTGGGATCCATATTTTTGTTCGATCAAGTTGTGCCGTTATCAGTTTCCTTGGGATCCACCTGCTATTGAGTCGTGGTTGACTGAAGTGTTCGAAACTCTTTGTCTTCTTCTTTGATTGGACATGCTGATGTTGAAGACTTGTCTGTTGCTTAAGATAGGCCTTCTTTTGGTCCTTCCTTATCCAAGCTAGTGTAGAATGTGGAATAGGGTATATCTTCATAGGTGTTGACTTCAATTCTTGCAAAGGAGCACTCTTTCCGGTGCCTTGTGGTTCATTGGCCTGGATTTCATGTTCAAGTGCACTCTTGTGACTCTCTATACTCAAAGATCGAGTGCACACAGGACTCACGGTATTCTTACATGAAATAATTGACAATGGGGTTTCTATAGTGCTAGTGAACAAACACTCATGACTTGGTTCATCGGGCTGAACTTCTGGCTCTATATTAGCGGCTTTGGGTGGTCGTTCGTCTAGCAAACTAAATACCTCACGAGATCCTATTCTGGCAGATATGTATCCTAAAGCCAATTGAATGGTTACCTCATATTCATAGATCCAATCTTGTCCTAACACCACATCTTCAAGCAGATCCTGGTCCTGACACACTAAGAGTCTCTGCTCCATAGTGTTGTTCCCCATGTGTAGAGGTAAAGTTATTTCACCTATGCATTGAGTAATTTTTCCTCCTATTCCAATTAGCTGTGCCTTTGATGGCCGTAACTCCTCGTTAAGTCTCTGAGACAAAGAAAATCTAATGCAGCTTATGGATGCTCCTGTGTCTATGAGAGCATCCACTAAGTGGTACTCTTTTCGTCCTGCTCCCAGATTCAAGTAAGGCTGTCTTCTTTGTTGTCCTGAGTTTTGAGTGGCTCTAAAATTAGCCATTGGGATGAGTTCTTCTCCTACTCGATATCTCTCGTCTCTTTCTCTCATCCACTCTTTCCGTTTTCTGATACGTTCTAGGGCTTCCTGTCTCGCCTCTTCTCGTATGCGTTCTTCTTCCTTTTTCCTACGTTGAGCTCCTAATAGTCGTGCTAGCATTTGATCCGTTAGAGGCTCCATGAATCTTTTCACTCTGCATCCACTGATGTAGTTGGGAAGAATATCTCCGTCTAGTGTGGCGAGATTGACTGCACCACTAGTAGAGATTCGATTTATAATCATGGGTCCGTATCCGCGTTTTTGGAGCTTCTTTGCGTGTTGTTTGAGGGTGTAAACTAGGACTAAGTCACCTTCTTTTAGTCCCTTGTCTTTTATATGTGCATCATAATAAGCCTTTTGTCTCCGTTTAGCTGCATAAATGCCCGCTACCGCTTGCAATCTAGTCTCGTGCAGCTTTTCAATTTGATCTAATTGCTGAGATAATTCATGACCGTTCCACTCATACTGCTGGGCCACTTTCAATGTAGGTACTAAGAAGTCAATTGGCAAAATTGCATTCTGCCCATACACTATGTTGAAAGGTGTAGTTCCAATGGCCGTTTTATATGCCACTCGGAAGGCCCAAATTGCGTGATGCAATTGTTTGTCCCAATCTGACCTTCCATTATTGACAATCTTTGTCAATACAGTACATAGTACTTTGTTGGAACTTTCAGCTTGCCCATTAGCTTGAGGGTGGTATGGGGCTGATTTTTTATGAATCACCAGAAAGTCATTCATTAGTGACTCAATGACCTCGTTTAAGAAATGTGTTCCTCGATCACTCACTATCTCAATCGGTAGTCCAAAGCGTGTGAAAATGTGCTCAAAAAGAAATTTTGCTGTGGTTTGAGCATCATTTTTTCTAGTGGCTTTTGCTTCTACCCACTTGGTTAAGTAGTCGGTGGCTACTATGATGTATTCAGCATGTGATCCTTTGGCCGGTGGATTGATAGGTCCTATGAAGTCAATTCCCCACTTGGTAAAAGCTCTTGCACAAACCATTGGTCTTAAAGGCATGTCATCTCTTCTAATGGGGTATTTTGCTCTCTGGCATGTTTCGCAACTTCTCACATATGTTTCCGCATCCATATGTAGCGTTGGCCACCACAAGCCTGCAAAGAGAATCATCTTGACCGTTCTGCCTGCTGAGAAATGTCCTCCCGCAGCTCCTGCATGTGCCATTTCTAAGACAGAGAGATATTCATTTTCATGAATGCACATTCTTAGTTGGTTATCCCTCCCGCGTTTAAAGAGTTGTTTTCCTAAGATGACGTAATCCTTGCTCTGTTCTTCAAGAGCACGTTTTCTTGCTAGAGTAGCTCCATCAGGGTACTCTCGAGTTTTCAAGAACTTTACTAAAGGCATGCTCCACCTTGGTGCTATTGTAGAATAGCATAACGTAGAGTTCTCATCTGGGATTTGTTCTTGACAGGTTGGACAGGTTGACACATAATGATGTGCATCTCGTTGCATGGTTGGCCAATATATGCCAAATCTCTTGAGTGTTTGCCACGTTCCAATTGCGTTCAAGTGAGTGTTCCATTGATTTATGTGTGCTTTCTGAAGCCACATTTTTTGTTCCCCTTCTTCCACGCATCTCATCAGCAGTCCGCTTGAATCTTGGTGGTATAAACTTCCAGCAATAATGTGAAGGTTCTTAGTCTTCCAAAGATCTTGCTTTCGGTTTGGCGTGATCCCATCTTTAGGTCCATGTGTGAGTATTGGGATCAATTTTTCGGCCCATTGAGGACATACTTCTAGGTTAAAGAGGTAAATATCTGGTAGATCATCAGGGACTCCTATGGGTGGTTCTCCGTGTGTCATACGAGATAAGTGGTCTGCCCTTATGTGTGTGTTTCCTTTCTTAACTATTACTTCAAAATCAAATTCCATTAGCAATAAAAACCATCGTACTAGTCGTCCTGTATTGCAAGGCTTGTTGACTAAGTACAATAGAGCTTGATGATCAATGAAGAATTTGAATTTGTTTGCCAATAAGTAATGTCTGAACTTCTTGACTGCATAAACCATCCCTAAGCCTTCTCTCTCCGTAGTAGTGTAATTTCGTTCCGCTTGATTTAACTGTCTACTGGCATAGGCTATCGGGTGGTCTAATTTACCTGTATCAGCTGGTTGAGCTAAGATGCAACCAATGGCAAACTTGGAAGCGTCAACATGAATATGAAACGGTTTATTCCAGTCGGGGACTCGAAGAATGGGTGCTGAACTCAATCGATTCTTCAACTCATTAAAAGCTCTTTCGCATTCTTCGGTCCAATTGAATTGAGTTAACAATGCATAAAGAGGTCTAGCAATTATGGCATACATGTGTATGAATCTTCGATAGTAACCACAATGTCCCATAAATGCTTGAACTTCTTTAGCAGTTTTCGGTCTCGGTAAATCCAAAATGACTTTGATTTTGTCTTCATCCGTGGAAATTCCATTCTTAGAAACAATATGTCCTAAGATTTTCCCTTGTCTCACCATGAAGACACATTTTTCAGGATTGAGGCATACTCGATATTGTCTACATCTAGCAAAAATCTTTTCTAGTTCAGGGATGTGCTCTGATCGTATAGCTGAATATGTACACAGATCATCCACGTATACCTCCATGCTCTTTCTCAAAAATTCCTTGAACACATGACACATCAGTCTTTGGAATGTAGCTGGGGCATTCGTTAAACCAAAAGGCATGACTCTAAAGGCGTATACTCCCCATTCAGTTGCAAATGCAGTCTTATGTTGGTCCTCAGGAGCAATGGCTACCTGATTGTACCCTGAAAAGCCATCCAGAAAACTATAAACTTCTTTCCCTGCTACCCTTTCCAAGAGATGGTCAGTGA
The DNA here is from genome assembly GCA_020310875.1 of Ceratopteris richardii. Classification (NCBI taxonomy): domain Eukaryota; kingdom Viridiplantae; phylum Streptophyta; class Polypodiopsida; order Polypodiales; family Pteridaceae; genus Ceratopteris; species Ceratopteris richardii. Next base: position 22,637,615 of record CM035410.1, read on the forward strand.
TTGGTAAGGGATAGCTATCCCTTATGGTTGCGGCGTTTACTTTTTTCAGATTGATGCACACTCTTAACTTTCCATTTTTCTTTGGTACCACCACCAAGGGTGATACCCATTCCGTGTGCTCAATTTCATAGATGAATCCAGCATCTAATAACTTATCTATCTCTTCTTTTATCTTGGCTGAATACACATCATTATAAGTATAAGGTCTCTGTTTGGAAGGTTTGGCCTCGGATGTCATGGGGATTCTATGCGCACATATAGATGGATCTACTCCTTTTAAGTCCTTATAGGTCCAAGCAAAGACATCCCGGTATTCTCTTATGAGTCGAATTAACTCTTGCTCTTCTTCCGCTGAGACATCCTGTCCTATGAAAGTACATCGTTCCTCTCCTCCTTCCATGGTTACGACTATTTTCTTGGTTTGCTCTTTATTATCATATGCTATTCCCGGTTGTGCCTCTCTCTTAGGCATTTGAATAGCAATCTTCCTCTCTTCCACTTCGTATTTTTTAAAGTGAGCTGGTACCTCAAATTGGTCTTGAAGCTTGTTATTTTCTTCTTCTAACCCCTTTTCAACTTCTAATTCTTCTTTTTGTGTGAGATCCTTATGTTGTTCATTGGCAGTGATATCTATGTTGTTGGTACAAATCCCTAGATCCAGGGGTTCTGGTTCCATTTCAATGCTCTCGTAGTCCTCCTTCCAGTCTTTCTCAATCACTTCTCCCTCTTCCGCCTCCTGAAGGACTACCATATACAAACTAACATCATAACCCTCCTCGTCAATACATTCGTTCATAGTTACCAATTCTTCGTTTACACAAACATCGAGGGTGGCTAAAATTTCCATCCAACCGTGAGGTTCGAATTCTTCGTCTGGAAATACTTGTGGCATATAAGCCGGATCTTGTACCGATCTCACTATACCTTGTTTCTGCTGCCAACTTTTTCTTCTCTCTTCTTCCTTTTTTGCAGCTTGGCATATCCATAGGTGAGTGTCCTCGTTCATCCAGGATTGGTCACTAGAACCTGCGCTATGAATCGATTGATCGTCTTCCTCTTTGTGGATTTGATTCCATTGCAGAGGTGGTACATCTTGATATGTGTATGTATGTAGGTTGATCCTAGTGGTGACTCCTGCGTGTTGTAGGTACACTGCATCCTTTCCCCAATCTTGTACGACCTTTAGCTGTCTCATGAATGGCCTTCCCAAGATCATTTCATAGTTGCTTGGCCTTTCAAAATGACAAATTGCTAAAGTATGTTCGAATTCCACTCCGCACGTAGTGAAGATTACTCGTTCCAACAATCCTAAGGGTCTTTCCGTATGTCCATCTGCCATTTGAATTTTCATGCGTGTTGGTCTCAATGCTGGTTTTCCCCATTTCTCCCAAATTTCTTTGGTAGCAATGCCAACACCGGCTCCTGAATCTAGTATGGCTTTGGTAGTATAACCCCTATAGGTGATTGGTAGGCATGTATTTCCTTCATCTCCTTCGCTAAAGTCTCCTACTTTATCCACTGGAATTCTCACCGTTTTCACTTCGTCAGCTACCTCCTTCTTTTCCTCCTTGACTTCCCATTGATTGATCAATTTCTCTCTTAAATGTGGTTTTACCTTTAACAGTTCTTCGAATGTCAAGGTACATGGGATTTTCACCTCTCTAAGACGTTGTATGATCTCCGATGTTTGGACTGATGGATTCGTTTCTCGTCTCGTTATTGATGGAATGCGATACAATTCTGAGTTGTGCTCGTGTTCCCCGGTGTAGTTGGGTAGTTCCTTTACATCGTCCTCTTCTTTGTCACTTGCATCCCTTGGAAAAATTTCTTCTGAATTGAGTTCAGGTATTGAACCCTCCATTTCGTTTTCTGCTTTTAATTCTTCAAAGGGTGGTTCCATTCCTTCTACCTTTTTCCACTTGTCCTCTTGAACTCGCACCCATAGATCCTTAGTCCAGTCTCCTTCTATTTCAGGGACTATGGATCCTTCCTTTCTCTCAATACCAATTTCATTATTCGGAGGTCTACTTATGTTAGGCTTTTCCTGATTGTTTAGACACTCTTGGAATTTTTCTTCGCAAATTCGGTTGTTTGGTAAAGGTGATGCGGGTTTTTCTAATGTTTGTTGGGCAACTTCTATCAGTTTTTTGCAGATTTCCAGTCTTTCTTTCTCTAAGTCACCTCTCGGATACTCTCTCTCATGTTGTTCTATGGTAGGTCCTGCTTTTATTCTCGCCTTGTATGCCTGAATCCACATGGCTAATTCTTCAGGCATTGGGTCTGCTAATACTGATCCTACCTCCTCCCTTTTATTCTCCTTATTATTTTCTTCTTTCACTTGTGATTCTTCTGTAGATTTCTGTTTACTCTTTTCATTTTCCTTCTTTTGTAACAATTTTTTTTCTTTTATCCTGTCTCTCCTTTGCTTCCACCTTTGGGATCTTTTACTGGCGATACTTTTTTCTGGTTCTTCGGAGTCTTCTACTCTGTGAGGGATGGGTGTATTTCCCTCTTTGTCACTTTGATTATTTTCTTCGGTTTTATCAGGGTTTTCTCTAGCCTTTGCTCTTGTTATGGCTTTTAAAGGTATAGTGTACTCTTTGTCGCTCCCTGAAGATTCAATCACTTCTATCACATTAATCTGCACATTTGGTGTGACTTTGTTTGGGTTCTTAGGACAATCTCTGAAAAGATGCTCCTTACCACAATCGCTACAGTAGCCTTCCCAAATTCGTTGTGGTGGTGGTGGGTTTGGTAATGTACATTCTCTAATATAGTGGTCACCTCCACATCTGTAGCATGGTCCTCTGGGTACAGGCGGTCTATTCATTGGTCGAGGTGGCATTGTTGCTCTAGGAGCTGTGTACATTAAGGGCACATAATCTTGCTCGTAGTTATATGAACTCTCTGGTGTCTCCATGCCATAAGCATAAGGGTCATATTGTTGCCCATATTCCATTATTGAGCTCTCATAACCAGGGTATGTTCATTGACTAGGATCGTAAAATGAGTCATATGGGTCACTGCTAGTCAAAGGTGTGGCTGGCACTATAGCCCTTTCTAAGTTTTCCTCTTGTTGCGCTATCTTAACTGGGACAACGTTCTGAGGGTGGGGCGGTTGTTGTCCTAGCACTGGTTGAGGCTGCGTATATCCCTGATATGCGTATGGTCGTGGCATTGGTGCCTGCGGCTGATATGAGGGATATCTAAAGGCTTCTCCTCCCTGCTGGTTCTGCGGATATCCATATGGTCTCACATAAGGCTGTGTGGGTCTGGTCTGCCTATTGTAAGGGCAGTTCTCTGTGCTATGATTTGTGTATCTCTGCTCTATACTGCAATACTGTAGTGGTCCGGGGACAGAGGGTCTATGAGGAGCATAGGCAGGTGGTGGGACTACTCCCCTAGTACACAAGTGAGAAGGATGATCTCCTCCGCACTGCATACATCTTCTAAGCATAGGCATTCTCATAGGGTTGGTGGGATAATTCCTCTGTTCTTGAACATTCAGTTTTTTAGCTAACAAGTCGGCAATTTCCTCTACATTGTTTTTAGGGTTTGATGTGCTACTTGATGACTCTTCACTTTTCACACTACCTTGGGGTATTTTCAAGTCTTCTGCAAGGTTATCTTCTAGGTCTATACATTCCTTCATACATTCTTGCAGAGTTTGAACTCTCTTTACGTACACTAGTGACCTCAAGGTTCCGTTCAGTAGTCCTTCTAAGAACAATGATACCATCTTGTTTTGTGTTGGTCTCTCTTCTACGGGACATCTATCCACATACTGCTTGAATCTCTTGGCAGCCAATCTGACTGACTCGGTAGGGACTTGTTTGAAATTGTGGATTAATGACGAAGAATTGTTCTTAATTCCAGATTTGGTAAATTCTTCAATCATTTCTTGATACACCTGATCCATGTTCTGAAAGGTATTTGGATCCAATGGTTGAAACCAGGCCAAAGCCGTGTCTGACAAGGTAAGGCCAAAAGACTCATATTGAATCATGAAGTCATCTACCTGCTCGGCTCTAATTACTTGTTTGAATTCTGCTATGTGATTATAGGGTTCACTAGAGCCATCATAATGATTTCTCACACACTTGGCCACTTGGATCGGCCTTAGTCTCCTTCCTGCTTCAGGTTGTCTAGGCATTACAGGGTAATTGGGTCTTCCTATAGGTATGCCTGGTCCTCGTACCACCTGTGGTCTGGCTGGGGTATGAACTCCTTGTCTTGGGCCAATGGCTGGTTGTGGCCGGTAATTAGGATTAGTGGCAGGCATAACGAATTGTACATGTGGTCTGATGGGGACCTGTGTTTGTTGAGTTTGTTGTGTTTGTCCTGATTGTTGAATTGAATCATTTTGAGAAGTTCCATGTGGATTCCGTGACGTAGTGGCTTGGTCCCTTGGGGGGAACACTGGGATGTTCTGATATTTCAGCTCAGCTCTCTCTAATTCAGTGACTGGCCAATACCTTCTGTGGTTTTTGTCCAAATAGGTGGTGATGGTGGGGAATTCAGGATCTTGTAACTCATAGATGGTAACTGGATTAGGAGCAGCTTCCCATATAGAGGAATGGGCTCTGAGCAGGTGCTCCATTCCATTGATCAAATATACATCTATTAGAGTGTCATCCTGGGGAACTAGGTCTCCTCTCCAAAGTTTAGTAATTGTTGATCTCCCTCTAGGAGTAGTTACTTGTTCTTCGGTTCCATATCCATTTATGCTCGAAGCATTATTTTCCTCACCACGCTCATTGATGATTTCAGGGTGTTCTGTGACTACGTATTGAATGTCTTGTTTATCCATGTACAGTCCTCCTATGTACTTAACTGCTGGTCTTGGCACTATGTAGGCCTCTGAAGCCTTCCTCAGTCTGGCCACTGATCTGTTTAGACCATCCAAATAGATAGGGATCTCATTGTGGTTGGTGCTCACATACTCTAAGGAAGTTCTGTACTCGCCCTCAATGATGGACATCTGGCCAATCCGGGGCACAGTGTTTTGCATATCCTCTGAAGCCATGGGGATTTCTCCTTCTGACTCACTGGAGGTCTCAGAATAGTGTGAACGGCTACTTGGTTCAGCTGCACTCCCTACGGAAGAGATTATACTTCTTCGGCTTCCTAGGGTTCTTCCGGATCTCAGGTTCATTCACTTAAGAGCTCTGATCAAACCTTATCCTCCTCTAGCCTCTAGAGTTCTAAGTTATGGCTTAGAAGTCTAGGAAGAACTTAGGCTGGAAAGTGACTGAAAGAAAATTTCAAGTCACGATACTTGACTCTCACGATCTCTGAGGAAACGATCGCTGACTGGCACGATACTTGGACGAAACGATCGCTGGAAGACGATCTCCGCCCAGGCGATACTTGATGGACACGACACACGATACCTGAGTTCAGACGATACACGATACACGATATTTGCCCAAACGATCTTTGGCAAAACGATCTCTGGCCAACACGATACACGATCGACGATACTTGGCTCAAAACGATACACGATCGCTGGTAAGTATCGCGATCTCTGAGACACGATACACGATACTTGACCGAAACGATACACGATCGCTGTCAACACGATACTTGGTCAACGATACACGATACTTCACAAGTATCGCGATCTTTAGGCCACGATACACGATATTTGGCGCAGACGATACTTGATACACGATACTCGACCAAACGATCGACGATCTTTGGCAAGTATCGCGATCTCTAGGAAACGATCTTTGGCCGGCGATCGCTGACCACAACGATACACGATACTTGTTAGGTATCGCGATCGCTGGAGACAAGACGATACCGATACTTGGCCAAAACGATATCTCACCGAAACGATACCGATCTTTGACCTCAACGATCGACGATCTTTGGCAAGTATCGCGATCTCTGGAACACGATACTTGAGCCAACGATACACGATCTTTGGGCTCAAACGATCTCTGATCGAGACGATACCGATATCTGGGAAATATCGCGATACTCGACCACAGGAGTCCACGATACTTGACAAGTATCGCGATCTACAACCGTGGGAGCAAAGACGATACTTGACCCAATTTCAATTTTTGCAGATGTTTTTTTTGTGATTTTGATTCTTCCCCCTTGCTCAACTAACTCTTCTCTCTTACCCTTACCCACTGTATCAATCAACAAACAAGTTTTAACCCCCTGAAAGCCCAAACGATACTCAGCGCAGATCGTTTTTGACTGAAAATGTTTTTCCTGAATGATGTGAGAGGATTAGCACCTAGTAGACTCACCTCTGATGCTCTTTCAACACCTTTCTCACTTTCCCTTGCTTTGTAAAGCTCCAGGTCGCCTAATTACTCGCCCACGATCTCTACAACTCTCACGATACCCGACTGCTCTCTTCCACGATACTTGTTCAACAAGTGAATTGAAAAATGGAACTCTTTTGGCTTTTATACTTAGAAATTCCTAGCTTACCAAAAAGGAAAATTTTTGAACAACACTAAAGCCTACTCTACTCTCCACTCACTCCTACTCTACT
>CM035410.1:22651631-22709131 GCA_020310875.1 Ceratopteris richardii
AGAAAAAGAAATTATTTTTCTTTTATTATCTATGTTTATAAGTCTCATCAAGAAGGAGGTCTTCTATTACCATCTAGCATAGAAGAAGCCCTAGAGACATTTGAGCTCAAAGAGGGAGAAGCAACCAGTTCGATGTACCTAGGATCAACAAGAATTTGGTGAGTATAGGACAAACAAGTTTAGGATAGATTACACCTAAGGTTTACAAGATATGGAGCCTATATGGGAGATCCATACCAATGATTTAGGAAGATTTCCAAAGGTGAAAAGTAGGTAGTCTATTCACCTTCAAACTTCAAGACATAAAGAACATATCATTGATCAATTATGGCACACAAACTTCCAATCTCCCTTTTGGATATTCTCGAATCTTGAACATTCTCGACTTGGAATTCTTCACGATCATAAACAATGCTAGTCTTGGGAGCTCAAGGAGTCACCATGTCCAAGTAAGTACTTTTGAAGTTCTAATTACAATTCTTGTCTTGATCTATGTTCTATTCTTGTGTAGTCTAGTTCTTGGACATCATGTCTTGTCCTCTTGTAATCTTGTAGTATGAGATCTTGTCGAGCTATTTCCTATATCTAGTTCATCTCCCTGAAGGGAATCATTGTAATCCTAATATCTTGCTTTATACTTACCATCTTAGGTTTTGGGATCTCATGCATCATCTCTAGTTGAGTTATTCATACTTATCAATCCTAGGTTGTGGGAGATCTTGTATCAGTCACATATTCTTGTATTATTTTCCCTACATGAGTGTTTTTGTAATCAGAAGTATATTTCTGAAAACTTGTCGAGTGTAGTCAGAGAGCACAATCTAGTGCTCCCTTGAAATTTTGGAAAGACTGAGTATGTATGTGGCCAAGGCCTCCTTATCTAGGAGCTTGAGGGCATTTCCCAAGGGTAGTCATAAAGTCAGTTACAAGTTGATGATATCATCAATGATGTCTGCAATCTGAACGAGACAATTGATCTTAGGGTTTTGGCATGTTCAGGATGCAATGGAAGCATTGGGTTCTCCAAATTTTGAACCAATCATGAGATATAGAAGTCAAATGGAATCTAAGGTTCAAGATGGTTTCCTTTGTCCATGACACTCTCAAAATTAGAAGTTTTGCAGAAAAGCTTAGCTCAAATCCAAGAGAGGACCAAAGCACTATGCAATTTGTAGATGAAGTGCATGCCAAAGTGTACTTAAATATGAAATATCACAAAGCGACATGCGATTTAAAAATGTAGTGAAAACCAATTTGACAAGTCTCACAGGAAACTTTTTATAAAAAACTAATACATATGTGGAGATATATTAGAGTCCACGCCAATGTTTGGGGAACAAATAATGAACCATCTATCTTAGAATCAAGGTATTATGTGTCTTTCATTGATGATTGTCGCAAATGGACTATACTCTATTTCATTAATCATAAGGATGAAGTGTTTTCATGTTTCAAAATGTATCTTACACTTATCAAGAATCAAACCATCTAGACATTAAAGAGGCTCTGTTTTTATGGAGGGGAAGAGTTTGATTCCTTCTTCAAAGAGAAACAAATCAAAAGAGAGATTATAACGAGATACATACCTAAGAAAAATGTTGTAGCAGATAGAAGAAATAAGACCATTGTGGAAGCAGCAAGGACAATGTTTTATGACAAAAGTTGCCATATTACCTATGACAAGAGGTATCATCCACTGTCAATTAATTTATCAATAGGTTACCCTTCGAATTCTTAGAAAGTATGACGCCCCATGAGAGGGAAGATAGATCCAAAGGTAGAGAAATGTGTGTTCATAGGCTATGACCTAGGCCAAAAGGGTTAAAAGCTTTATAATCCTATCACTAAAGGAATCATAATAAGTCAACATGTAGTATTTGATGAAAATAGATCTTGGTTTGAAGATGGCCACAGGAAAATCAAATTGTCCTATGGTTTGGAGGATGCTTTTCCAACAGAATCAAGAAAAACTTAGTACACACTATCTAGTGAATCAAAGGATGATCAAAATAAAACTTAGAAGGGAGATCAAATCTTGGAACTCTAAAGGTAAAGCCAAAGTGTAAGAATTAACAGATATAGGGGAACCATCTCAACAAATCAGAAGGTCCACAAGGGAAAAGAAGAAGTCAAAAAGTCTGGATTTGATACCTCATTCATCACTAATAGTTCTATATACATGGATTATGACATGAACCTTGAAGAACCCTCATCATATGAGAAAGCAAAAAAGAAGGCATAGTGGAAACATGTGATGTAGGAGTAGATTAATGTTAGAGATATATCCAAGCTCGATTACATATGAATGTGTGTTGGAACAAGAGCATGAGTTGCTAAGGTTCCTATCTCGGGGGTTATCCTAAGGTTCCATCTTAGAAAGTAGAGTGAGTGTGCATGATGTCCATCTGTCACACTAGAGAGTAGCACACATTTCATTTTCAATTCTTTTTGTGAGAAGAGTCTCAAATTTGGTATCAGAAAACATTTGATCTTGAGCATATGGAAATCCAAGAGAGAGAATGAAATAGTATTTGTGTCTCTTTTGTTAATTTCAAGGAGCAAGACAAGGCTACATGGCTGATTTTTGGATCTTCATCTTCAAATATTTGGGGAGCTGACAAGCTATGGTGCCTTTAACCTTCAAAAAAAGATAATATGTCTTAAATTCCCCTCCAAGGAGGACAGCCACATGTTCAACACCCCCTAGAGAAAGATTACAGGTTCCCATGAACTGCATAGTGGCTGCCATAACCGCCTAAGGCATGCCCAAGTGTGGAGCAGACAAAATGAGTATCATCTAGCTCTTCTCCTCCTCTTGTATATGGAGAATAAGAGTTAAGGCATGTCTATTTATACACGATTTTGGTATCACTTCATGGGTATGTGGGATAGACGGCAAACACATTCATTTAGCTTAGTTGTATCTACATGTGTGGAAGCTCTATCCTCCAAATTTCAGGAGCTCAATCTCTTCATACCCTTCAGTAGATGGTGAAAAAGGTCATACATAAGTGCACTCTTTTGACCATAACTGATTCATTTCTTATCCAAATCGATAGATATCACGTGATATAGAAAATAAAATATAAGAGCTTTCCAATAAGTAAATAGAAGCCATAATTACGGTAAAAGAAACCACATGTATAGAGCACTTAATTGTCTACATACGTCTTCAAAGACAGATGCTACACATCCACCTATGCCCATTTTTTGGCCTTGAACTCTTCATGGAAGGTCCAAATCAAGAAATTCAAAATATTTATAGATTCTAAACTTCAAAGCCTTTCTTTTAACTAGTTATATTCCATATTTTGACCTTTGCAAGTCATCTTTGCATAAGCTTTTACATGGCTATTGATTGGCAAGGAACTCTTTTTAAATGACAGAAGTGTTCAATTATGATGATTAAGAGTTTTTAATCAGATTAAGTATCATTTGGGTTAGGAATGAATTTATTTTTATAACATTGCATCAAAGTCTTTTCTCTTAAATACATTCATTTGTTTTTTTTTTTTGCACCATAATTTATCAATTTGCATTGTTTTCTATTCCAATCTTATGAAAATAACATTGGGATGTGCATCGAAGTTCTTTTTGATATGAATTCATCTTTGCACATGAAGTTACATTAATTTATATTGATTCATAAAATCATTTACAAATCCTTATTGTAAGCTTGAAGATATTCCTGCAAGTATTGGAGTGAGAAAGGACATTGTTATGAGGGCATGTAGTGCCCAACAACATGTGTCATAGAGTTTCTTTTTGTTAGCAAGTTTCTTGAGCTAAGAAAGTGGTTTGCCCACCACTATGATTATGCCTTTCATTGTATCATGGCTAGTTCGTTTTTTTTGCCTTCATTTTACTTGGGAAATGCTGCCAAAACTTTTGTGGCCACATGGTGTTATATGCCATGAGAAAAGTAGTGATATATTGAGTTGTAAGAGAGAGGAAGTCTCATGTGTGCAACATAATTGAAAGTGTAATTTAAGAACAGAAGAAGATGCATAAATGTTAACATGACTACATAGATGGTATGATTTCTAGAAATGTGAACTGTATGTTGCATTTTTTTGTTTATAGAAGACCATTTTATTTATCCACACACACACACATGCATATATATATATATATATATATATATATATATATATATATATATATATATATATATATATATATATATATATATATATATGTGTGTGTGTGTGTGTGTGTGTGTGTGTGTATGTGTGTGTGTGTGTGTAATGAAGTGAAATTAATTAAAACAAATAGTTGTAGAGTGACGAGCAAAGGGCCCTAGGGATCCCTTACCATAGGTGCATCTAATCCCTTACAAGTTTTCTTTGTGTGAGAAAACATTTCATAGAACAAAGACATATATACAATAGCCATGCTCAAACTTATGGAGGTAGGAATGATTACATAACATAGAAGACTTAATTAATGGAGAAATAATTATCCATGATGTAAGACATTACATGAATGAGTTCTCGCTATGACTTCAAGCCCATGTACATTGAGGTTCAACATCGAATAGTTCATAATCTCTAATATTTTTAAGACACGGAAATACCTTAAGAAGAAAGAACTTTAGATTTTACACCTTGAGGAACAATCTACATGTGACCTAATCATGAACTACTTAGACTACGAAAGCTCCTTGGGTTCATAAAAGATGAAGAAACCAAACATAAAAATATCTATAACTCAAGTTGATGAAGGCATAAAAATATAAGAGGTATCTAGTGAAGTTCTTTGGGATTCTGCAACTTGTTCCCCGTACAACTCCAAAAAAAAAGATAAAATAAATAGAAGATGCAATATAGTAGATGTATAAAATTATGTACCATAAAGAATAACTAGTAGATTTATAATATCTGTATAATAGTTTAACTCAAGTTTATGGATGTATAATAGTGTAACTCAAGTTGATGGATGTAGAAAAGAATTAGAAGATGGAATGTAGTTGACCAAATTGTTAGTTATAGAGCTATATTTAAACTTATATAGTAGCTCTTTAAAAAGTGGCTATATTTTCTCACCGAATAAACTATAATGTACATGAATCAAGGAAGAAACAATGAATTGATGTGGAATAATATCTTATTATGGGTATAGAACCTATAATTCCCACTTGATACGCATTTAAAGTACTACAAATTACGCAATTTTAGTCATCAAATCAATTCATCCCATCAGAGGATTATAACAATGTTTAGTACTACTCAATGGTAGAACCATTTTGAAGTTCTCTAGGGACTTTTCCTTTTCTTGTGTGTGACACATTCCACTATCTATTCAAAGTAATAAAAAAAAAAATTCAAATAGAGTGATGCAAAACCTTAGAGTGGTATAAAAGAAGTTTTTCGGTGTGAGACATGCCAATAATTTGATGTGAACCTGTCAAAGTGTGGATAAAGGGGATCCTTTAGATGTCATTAAAATAGATCAAAGATCCAACTCCCAAAGACAGAAAATATATTCATTGTATTCCTTGTAGTCAGCCTCATTTGAGTGGTTTCCCTTTTTTTTAAGAGGATGTTTTGCCATGTCTCCCTTTCTTGAATTAATTAAAACAAACAATTGTAGAATGAAGTGACATAGTACCCTAGGGATCCCCCGTGTTGGCATACAAGTCAAATGAAGAGCATACTAGCGCAACGGAGGAGTCATGCACAATACGGCAACAAGGCCCAATCATTTTTTACATGGACCATTTACAACTCAAGTGATTTTAATCACTACACAAACATTGTAAATTCCGTTTTTGGTAGAATAGACTCCATTTTGTGCAAGCCGAGGAGTCCTCGAGCTTGAGGAGTATTAGAACTAGCTACATATCAATTTTCATAATTTTTAGACTCTTTTTGAGCCCTCAAATAGGCTCTAGAACCTAATTTTTAACTAGGCCGGACATTAGCTCTGGACAAGACCAAAGCTAGTTAGAAAACTATAAAAAGAGCTAGAGAGCTCATTTTTGAGGTTAGATTGTTTGTGAATTGAGCTTATGTAAGAGACTTTTTGACTAATGCAAAGAACTCCATTGTTCCTCTCCTTGTTCTTGCCTTGTGTGTGCGTGTGTGTGTATGTGTGTGCATGCTTGTGTACTTCTCACTCACACACTTGTGCCTTCACTTGCTCATAGTCTTCATACTAGTCCTCACGTCTCCACGGATTGACAATTATGAGGTGAATCTTCTCACGTTGGTACTCACCATTGTGCTAGAGTGACACCAAATTTGGCATCGTTGCCGGGGAGAGAGCTTCGAGGACCAGCGTGTGATGGTAAGACGTCGAGTTGAGACATTGGAGTTATAGGTAATATCCTTCCTTTTCTTTATTTTTCTTCATTTTTTCCTTACTTTCACATCACCATCATCATCCCCACCATCTCCCACCTCCATCTCCATCTCCACAAAAAATTTCAGTTTTTTGGTCATATTACACTCCCCACCTCATTTCCCTCATTTCATTGTGAGAGAGAGAGAGAGAGAGCTTGCATGCTATCTGTTTTTGGTGTGATTTTGAGTTTTTGTTGCAGGAACTAGCTGTACCACCTTCTCCAGCAGTGTGCACAGGTACGACAGACTCTGCACAGGTCCCGGGACGACGACCTCTGTCTGTTGCGACAGACATAAAAACTTAATATTTTGTGAATGCGTGTTTGGCACGGTAACCTACACCATTAGAGCACTCCAAATCACTAGAAGTTTCTCAAAAATCTGCGTTTTTTCAGTCTATCGCGACAGACACCGTCTATCGCGACAGACAGAGGCCCACGATAGACCCACGATACAAGTCAGATGAAGAGCATACTAGCGCAACGGAGGAGTCATGCACAATACGGCAACAAGGCCCAATCATTTTTTCCATGGACCATTTACAACTCAAGTGATTTTAATCACTACACAAACATTGTAAATTCCGTTTTTGGTAGAATAGACTCCATTTTGTGCAAGCCGAGGAGTCCTCGAGCTTGAGGAGTATTAGAACTAGCTACATATCAACTTTCATAATTTTTTGACTCTCTTTGAGCCCTCAAATAGGCTCTAGAACCTAATTTTTAACTAGGCCGAACACTAGGTCTGGACAAGACCAAAGCTAGTTAGAAAACTATAAAAAGAGCTAGAGAGCTCATTTTTGAGGTTAGATTGTTTGTGAATTGAGCTTATGTAAGAGACTTTTTGACTAATGCAAAGAACTCCATTGTTTCTCTCCTTGTTCTTGCCTTGTGTGCGCGTGTGTGTGTATGTGTGTGTGCATGGTTGTGTGCTTCTCACTCACACACTTGTGCCTTCACTTGCTCATAGTCTTCATACTAGTCCTCACGTCTCCACGGATTGACAATTATGAGGTGAATTGAGACATTGGAGTTATAGGTAATATCCTTCGTTTTCTTTATTTTTCTTCATTTTTTCCTTACTTTCGCATCACCATCATCACCATCATCATCCCCACCATCTCCCACCTCCATCTCCATCTCCACAAAAAAGTTTAGTTTTTTGGTCATATTACACTCCCCACCTCACTTCCCTCATTTCATTGTGAGAGAGAGCGAGAGAGAGCTTGCATGCTATCTTTTTTGGTGTTTTTTTGAGCTTTTGTTGCAGGAACTAGCTGTACCACCTTCTCCAGCAGTGTGCGCAGGTACGACAGACTCTGCACAGGTCCCGGGACGACGACCTCTGTCTGTCGCGACAGACAGAAAAACTTAATATTTTGTGAATGCGTGTTTGGCACGGTAACCTACACCATTAGAGCACTCGAAATCACTAGAAGTTTCTCAAAAATCTGCGCTTCTTAAGTCTATCGGGACAGACACCATCTATCGCGACAGACACCGTCTATCGCGACAGATAGAGACCCACGATAGACCCACGATACAAGTCAGATGAAGAGCATACTAGCGCAACAGAGGAGTCATGCACAATACGGCAACAAGGCCCAATCATTGTTTCCATGGACCATTTACAACTTAAGTGATTTTAATCACTACACAAACATTGTAAATTCCGTTTTTGGTAGAATAGACTCCATTTTGTGCAAGCCGAGGTGTCCTCGAGCTTGAGGAGTTTTAGAACTAGCTACATATCAATTTTCATAATTTTTAGACTCTGTTTGAGCCCTCAAATAGGCTCTAGAACCTAATTTTTAACTAGGCCGGACACTAGGTCTGGACAAGACCAAAGCTAGTTAGAAAACTATAAAAAGAGCTAGAGAGCTCATTTTTGAGGTTAGATTGTTTGTGAATTGAGCTTATGTAAGAGACTTTTTGACTAATGCAAAGAACTCCATTGTTCCTCTCCTTGTTCTTGCCTTGTGTGCGCGTGTGTGTGTATGTGTGTGCATGCTTGTGTGCTTCTCACTCACACACTTGTGCCTTCACTTGCTCATAGTCTTCATACTAGTCCTCACATCTCCACGGATTGACAATTATGAGGTGAATCTTCTCACGTTGGTACTCACCATTGTGCTAGAGTGACACCAAATTTGGCGCCGTTGCCGGGGAGAGAGCTTCGAGGACGAGCGTGTGATGGTAAGACGTCGAGTTGAGACATTGGAGTTATAGGTAATATCCTTCGTTTTCTTTATTTTTCTTCATTTTTTCCTTACTTTCGCATCACCATCATCACCATCATCATCCCCACCATCTCCCACCTCCATCTCCATCTCCACAAAAAATTTTAGTTTTTTGGTCATATTACACTCCCCACCTCATTTCCCTCATTTCATTGTGAGAGAGAGCGAGAGAGAGCTTGCATGCTATCTGTTATTGGTGTGTTTTTGAGCTTTTGTTGCAGGAACTAGCTGTACCACCTTCTCCAGCAATGTGCGCAGGTACGACAGACTCTGCACAGGTCTCGGGACGACGACCTCTGTCTGTCGCGACAGACAGAAAAACTTAATGTTTTGTGAATGCGTGTTTGGCACGGTAACCTACACCATTAGAGCACTCCAAATCACTAGAAGTTTCTCAAAAATCTGCGTTTTTTTAGTCTATCGCGACAGACACCGTCTATCGCGACAGACACCGTCTATCGCGAGAGACAGAGACCCACGATAGACCCACGATACAAGTCAGATGAAGAGCATACTAGCGCAACGGATGCACAATACGGCAATAAGGCCCAATCATTTTTTCCATGGACCATTTACAACTCAAGTGATTTTAATCACTACACAAACATTGTAAATTCCGTTTTTGGTAGAATAGACTCCATTTTGTGCAAGCCGAGGAGTCCTCGAGCTTGAGGAGTATTAGAACTAGCTACATATCAATTTTCATAATTTTTAGACACTGTTTGAGCCCTCAAATAGGCTCTAGAACCTAATTTTTAACTAAGTCGGACACTAGATCTGGACAAGACCAAAGCTAGTTAGAAAACTATAAAAAGAGCTAGAGAGCTCATTTTTGAGGTTAGATTGTTTGTGAATTGAGCTTATGTAAGAGACTTTTTGACTAATGCAAAGAACTACATTGTTCCTCTCCTTGTTCTTGCCTTGTGTGCGCGTGTCTGTGTATGTGTGTGCATGCTTGTGTGCTTCTCACTCACACACTTGTGCCTTCACTTGCTCATAGTCTTCATACTAGTCCTCACGTCTCCACGGATTGACAATTATGAGGTGAATCTTCTCACGTTGGTACTCACCATTGTGCTAGAGTGACACCAAATTTGGTGCCGTTGCCGGGGAGGGAGCTTCGAGCACGAGCGTGTGATGGTAAGACGTCGAGTTGAGACATTGGAGTTATCGGTAATATCCTTCGTTTTCTTTATTTTTCTTCATTTTTTCCTTACTTTCGCATCACCATCATCACCATCATCATCCCCACCATCTCCCACCTCCATCTCCATCTCCACAAAAAATTTCAGTTTTTTGGTCATATTACATTCCCCACCTCATTTCCGTCATTTCATTGTGAGAGAGAGCGAGAGAGAGCTTGCATGCTATCTGTTTTTGGTGTGTTTTTGAGCTTCTATTGCAGGAACTAGCTGTACCACCTTCTCCAGCAGTGTGCGCAGGTATGACAGACTCTGCACAGGTCTCGGGACGACGACCTCTGTCTGTCGCGACAGACGGAAAAACTTAATATTTTGTGAATGCGTGTTTGGCACGGTAACCTACACCATTAGGGCACTCCAAATCACTAGAAGTTTCTCAAAAATCTGCGTTTTTTCAGTCTATCGCGACAGACACCGTCTATCGCGACACACACCGTCTATCGCGACAGACACCGTCTATCGCGACAGAAAGAGAGCCACGATACAAGTCAGATGAAGAGCATACTAGCGCAACGGAGGAGTCATGCACAATACGGCAACAAGGCCCAATCATTTTTCCATGGACCATTTACAACTCAAGTGATTTTAATCACTACACAAACATTGTAAATTCCGTTTTTGGTAGAATAGACTCCATTTTGTGCAAGCCGAGGATTCCTCGAGTTTGAGGAGTATCAGAACTAGCTACATATCAATTTTCATAATTTTTAGACTCTGTTTGAGCCCTCAAATAGGCTCTAGAACCTAATTTTTAACTAGGCCGGACACTAGGTCTGGACAAGACCAAAGCTAGTTAGAAAACTATAAAAAGAGCTAGAGAGCTCATTTTTGAGGTTAGATTGTTTGTGAATTGAGCTTATGTAAGAGACTTTTTGACTAATGCAAAGAACTCCATTGTTCCTCTCCTTGTTCTTGCCTTGTGTGCGCGTGTGTGTGTATGTGTGTGCATGCTTGTGTGCTTCTCACTCACACACTTGTGCCTTCACTTGCTCATAGTCTTCATACTAGTCCTCACGTCTCCACGGATTGACAATTATGAGGTGAATCTTCTCACGTTGGTACTCACCATTGTGCTAGAGTGACACCAAATTTGGCGCCGTTGTCGGGGAGGGAGCTTCGAGGAGGAGCGTGTGATGGTAAGACGTCGAGTTGAGACATTGGAGTTATAGGTAATATCCTTCCTTTTCTTTATTTTTCTTCATTTTTTCCTTACTTTCGCATCACCATCATCACCATCATCATCCCCACCATCTCCCACCTCCATCTCCATCTCCACAAAAAAGTTTAGTTTTTTGGTCATATTACACTCCCCACCTCACTTCCCTCATTTCATTGTCAGAGAGAGCGAGAGAGAGCTTGCATGCTATCTGTTTTTGGTGTGTTTTTGAGCTTTTGTTGCAGGAACTAGCTGTACCACCTTCTCCAGCAGTGTGCCCAGGTACGACAGACTCTGCACAGGTCCCGGGACGACGACCTCTGTCTATCGCGACAGACAGAAAAACTTAATATTTTGTGAATGCGTGTTTGGCACGGTAACCTACACCATTAGAGCACTCCAAATCACTAGAAGTTTCTCAAAAATCTGCGTTTTTTAAGTCTATCGCGACAGACACCGTCTATCGCGACAGACACCGTCTATCGCGACAGATAGAGACCCACGATAGACCCACGATACAAGTCAGATGAAGAGCATACTAGCGCAATAGAGGAGTCATGCACAATACGGCAACAAGGCCCAATCATTTTTTCCATGGACCATTTACAACTCAAGTGATTTTAATCACTACAAAAACATTGTAAATTCCGTTTTTGGTATAATAGACTCCATTTTGTGCAAGCCGAGGAGTCCCTCAGCTTGAGGAGTATTAGAACTAGCTACATATCAATTTTCATAATTTTTAGACTCTGTTTGAGCCCTCAAATAGGCTCTAGAACCTAATTTTTAACTAGGCCGGACACTAGGTCTGGACCAGACCAAAGCTAGTTAGAAAACTATAAATAGAGCTAGAGAGCTCATTTTTGAGGTTAGATTGTTTGTGAATTGAGCTTATGTAAGAGACTTTTTGACTAATGCAAAGAACTCCATTGTTCCTCTCCTTGTTCTTGCCTTGTGTGCACGCGTGTGTGTATGTGTGTGCATGCTTGTGTGCTTCTCACTCACACACTTGTGCCTTCACTTGCTAATAGTCTTCATACTAGTCCTCACGTCTCCATGGATTGACAATTATGAGGTGAATCTTCTCACGTTGGTACTCACCATTGTGCTAGAGTGACACCAAATTTGGCGCCGTTGTGGGGGAGAGAGCTTCGAGGACGAGCGTGTGATGGTAAGACGTCGAGTTGAGACATTGGAGTTATAGGTAATATCCTTCGTTTTCTTTATTTTTCTTCATTTTTTCCTTACTTTCGCATCACCATCATCACCATCATCATCCCCACCATCTCCCACCTCCATCTCCATCTCCACAAAAAATTTTGGTTTTTTGGTCATATTACACTCCCCACCTCATTTCCCTCATTTCATTGTGAGAGAGAGCGAGAGAGAGCTTGCATGCTATCTGTTTTTGGTGTGTTTTTGAGCTTTTGTTGCAGGAAATAGCTGTACCACCTTCTCCAGCAGTGTGCGCAGGTACGACAGACTCTGCGCAGGTCCCGGGACGACGACCTCTGTCTGTCGCGACAGACAGAAAAACTTAATATTTTGTGAATGCGTGTTTGGCACGATAACCTACACCATTAGAGCACTCCAAATCACTAGAAGTTTCTCAAAAATCTGCGTTTTCTTAGTCTATCGCGACAGACACCGTCTATCGCGACAGACACCGTCTATCGCGAGAGACAGAGACCCACGATAGACCCACAATACAAGTTAGATGAAGAGCATACTAGCGCAACGGAGGAGTCATGCACAATACGACAGCAAGGCCCAATCATTTTTTCCATGGACCATTTACAACTCAAGTGATTTTAATCACTACACAAACATTGTAAATTCCCTTTTTGGTAGAATAGACTCCATTTTGTGCAAGCCGAGGAGTCCTCGAGCTTGAGGAGTATTAGAACTAGCTACATATCAATTTTCATAATTTTTAGACTCTGTTTGAGCCCTCAAATAGGCTCTAGAACCTAATTTTTAACTAAGTGGGACACTAGATCTGGACAAGACCAAAGCTAGTTAGAAAACTATAAAAAGAGCTAGAGAGCTCATTTTTGAGGTTAGATTGTTTGTGAATTGAGCTTATGTAAGAGACTTTTTGACTAATGCAAAGAACTCCATTGTTCCTCTCCTTGTTCTTGCCTTGTGTGCGCGTGTGTGTGTATGTGTGTGCATGCTTGTGTGCTTCTCACTCACACACTTGTGCCTTCACTTGCTCATAGTCTTCATACTAGTCCTCACGTCTCCACGGATTGACAATTATGAGGTGAATCTTCTCACGTTGGTACTCACCATTGTGCTAGAGTGACACCAAATTTGGTGCCGTTGCCGGGGAGGGAACTTCGAGCACGAGCGTGTGATGGTAAGAAGTCGAGTTGAGACATTGGAGTTATAGGTAATATCCTTCCTTTTCTTTATTTTTCTTTATTTTTTCCTTACTTTCGCATCACCATCATCACCATCATCATCCCCACCATCTCCCACCTCCATCTCCATCTCCACAAAAAATTTCATTTTTTTGGTCATATTACATTCCCCACCTCATTTCCGTCATTTCATTGTGAGAGAGAGCGAGAGAGAGCTTGCATGCTATCTGTTTTTGGTGTGTTTTTGATCTTTTGTTGCAGGAACTAGCTGTACCACCTTCTCCAGCAGTGTGCGCAGGTACGACAGACTCTGCACAGGTCTCGGGACGACGACCTCTGTCTGCCGCGACAGACAGAAAAACTTAATATTTTGTGAATGCGTGTTTGGCACGGTAACCTACACCATTACAGCACTCCAAATAACTAGAAGTTTCTCAAAAATCTGCGTTTTTTCAGTCTATCGCGATAGACACCGTCTATCGCGACACACACCGTCTATCGCGACAGACACCGTCTATCGCGATAGACAGAGACCCACGATACAAGTCAGATGAAGAGCATACTAGCACAACGGAGGAGTCATGCACAATACGGCAACAAGGCCCAATCATTTTTTCCATGGACCATTTACAACTCAAGTGATTTTAATCACTACACAAACATTGTAAATTCCGTTTTTGGTAGAATAGACTCCATTTTGTGCAAGCCGAGGATTCCTCGAGCTTGAGGAGTATTAGAACTAGCTACATATCAATTTTCATAATTTTTAGACTCTGTTTGAGCCCTCAAATAGGCTCTAGAACCTAATTTTTAACTAGGCCGGACACTAGGTCTGGACAAGACCAAAGCTAGTTAGAAAACTATAAAAACAGCTAGAGAGCTCATTTTTGAGGTTAGATTGTTTGTGAATTGAGCTTATGTAAGAGACTTTTTGACTAATGCAAAGAACTCCATTGTTCCTCTCCTTGTTCTTGCCTTGTGTGCGCGTGTGTGTGTATGTGTGTGCATGCTTGTGTGCTTCTCACTCACACACTTGTGCCTTCACTTGCTCATAGTCTTCATACTAGTCCTCACGTCTCCACGGATTGACAATTATGAGGTGAATCTTCTCACGTTGGTACTCACCATTGTGCTAGAGTGACACCAAATTTGGCGCCGTTGTCGGGGAGGGAGCTTCGAGGAGGAGCGTGTGATGGTAAGACGTCGAGTTGAGACATTGGAGTTATAGGTAATATCCTTCCTTTTCTTTATTTTTCTTCATTTTTTCCTTACTTTCGCATCACCATCATCACCATCATCATCCCCACCATCTCCCACCTCCATGTCCATCTCCACAAAAAATTTTAGTCTATCGCGACAGACACCGTCTATCGCGACAGACACCGTCTATCGCTACAGACACCATCTATCGCGACAGATAGAGACCCACGATAGACCCACGATACAAGTCAGATGAAGAGCATACTAGCGCAACGGAGGAGTCATGCACAATACGGCAACAAGGCCCAATCATTTTTTCCATGGACCATTTACAACTCAAGTGATTTTAATCACTACACAAACATTGTAAATTCCGTTTTTGGTAGAATAGACTCCATTTTGTGCAAGCCGAGGATTCCTCGAGCTTGAGGAGTATTGGAACTAGCTACATATCAATTTTCATAATTTTTAGACTCTGTTTGAGCCCTCAAATAGGCTCTAGAACCTAATTTTTAACTAGGCCGGACACTAGGTCTGGACAAGACCAAAGCTAGTTAGAAAACTATAAAAAGAGCTAGAGAGCTCATTTTTGAGGTTAGATTGTTTGTGAATTGAGCTTATGTAAGAGACTTTTTGACTAATGCAAAGAACTCCATTGTTCCTCTCCTTGTTCTTGCCTTGTGTGCGCGTGTGTGTGTATGTGTGTGCATGCTTGTGTGCTTCTCACTCACACACTTGTGCCTTCACTTGCTCATAGTCTTCATACTAGTCCTCACGTCTCCACGGATTGACAATTATGAGGTGAATCTTCTCACGTTGGTACTCACCATTGTGCTAGAGTGACACCAAATTTGGCACCGTTGCCGGGGAGGGAGCTTCGAGGACGAGCATGTGATGGTAAGACGTCGAGTTGAGACATTGGAGTTATAGGTAATATCCTTCCTTTTCTTTATTTTTCTTCATTTTTTCATTACTTTCGCATCACCATCATCACCATCATCACCATCATCATCCCCACCATCTCCCACCTCCATCTCCATCTCCACAAAAAATTTCAGTTTTTTGGTCATCTTACACTCCCCACCTCATTTCCCTCATTTCATTGTGAGAGAGAGCGAGAGAGAGCTTGCATGCTATCTGTTTTTGGTGTGTTTTTGAGCTTTTGTTGCAGGAACTAGCTGTACCACCTTCTCCAACAGTGTGCGCAGGTACGACAGACTCTGCACAGGTCCCGGGACGACGACCTCTGTCTGTTGCGATAGACAAAAAAACTTAATATTTTGTGAATGCGTGTTTGGCACGGTAACCTACACCATTAGAGCACTCCATATCACTAGAAGTTTCTCAAAAATCTGCATTTTTTCAGTCTATCGCGACAGACACCGTCTATCGCGACAGACACCGTCTATCCCGACAGACACCGTCTATCGCGACAGACAGAGACCCACGATAGACCCACGATACAAGTCAGATGAAGAGCATACTAGCGCAACGGAGGAGTCATGCACAATACGGGAACAAGGCCCAATCATTTTTTCCATGGACCATTTACAACTCAAGTGATTTTAATCACTACACAAACATTGTAAATTCCGTTTTTGGTAGAATAGACTCCATTTTGTGCAAGCCGAGGAGTCCTCGAGCTTGAGGAGTATTAGAACTAGCTACATATCAATTTTCATAATTTTTAGACTCTGTTTGAGTCCTCAAATAGGCTCTAGAACCTAATTTTTAACTAGGCCGGACACTAGGTCTGGACAAGACCAAAGCTAGTTAGAAAACTATAAAAAGAGCTAGAGAGCTCATTTTTGAGGTTAGATTGTTTGTGAATTGAGCTTATGTAAGAGACTATTTGACTAATGCAAAGAACTCCATTGTTCCTCTCCTTGTTCTTGCCTTGTGCGCACGTGTGTGTATGTGTGTGCATGCTTGTGTGCTTCTCACTCACACACTTGTGCCTTCACTTGCTCATAGTCTTCATACTAGTCCTCACGTCTCCACGGATTGACAATTATGAGGTGAATCCTCTCACGTTGGTACTCACCATTGTGCTAGAGTGACACCAAATTTGGCGCCGTTGCCGGGGAGGGAGCTTCGAGGACGAGCGTGTGATGGTAAGACGACGAGTTGAGAGATTGGAGTTATAGGTAATATCCTTCCTTTTCTTTATTTTTCTTCATTTATTCATTACTTTCGCATCACCATCATCACCATCATCATCCCCACCATCTGCCACCTCCATCTCCATCTCCACAAAAAATTTCAGTTTTTTGGTCATATTACACTCCCCACCTCATTTCCCTCATTTCATTGTGAGAGAGAGCGAGACAGAGCTTGCATGCTATCTGTTTTTGGTGTGTTTTTGAGCTTTTGTTGCAGGAACTAGCTGTACCACCTTCTCCAGCAGTGTGCGCAGGTACGACAGACTCTGCACAGGTCCCGGGACGACGACCTCTGTCTGTCGCGATAGACAGAAAAACTTAATATTTTGTGAATGCGTGTTTGGCACGGTAACCTACACCATTAGAGCACTCCAAATCACTAGAAGTTTCTCAAAAATCTACATTTTTTCAGTCTATCGCGACACACACCGTCTATCACGACAGACACCATCTATCGCGATAGACAGAGACCCACGATAGACCCACCATACAAGTCAGATGAAGAGCATACTAGCGCAACGGAGGAGTCATGCACAATACGGCAACAAGGCCCAATCATTTTTTCCATGGACCATTTACAACTCAAGTGATTTTAATCACTACACAAACATTGTAAATTCCGTTTTTGGTAGAATAGACTCCATTTTGTTCAAGCCGAGGAGTCCTCGAGCTTGAGGAATATTAGAACTAGCTACATATCAATTTTCATAATTTTTAGACTCTGTTTGAGCCCTCAAATAGGCTCTAGAACCTAATTTTTAACTAGGCCGGACACTAGGTATGGACAAGACCAAAGCTAGTTAGAAAACTATAAAAAGAGCTAGAGAGCTCATTCTTGAGGTTAGATTGTTTGTGAATTGAGCTTATGTAAGAGACTTTTTGACTAATGCAAAGAACTCCATTGTTCCTCTCCTTGTTCTTGCCTTGTGTGCGCGTGTGTGTGTATGTGTGTGCATGCTTGTGTGCTTGTCACTCACACACTTGTGCCTTCACTTGCTCATAGTCTTCATACTAGTCCTCACGTCTCCACGGATTGACAATTATGAGGTGAATCTTCTCACGTTGGTACTCACCATTGTGCTAGAGTGACACCAAATTTGGCGCCGTTGCCGGGGAGAGAGCTTCGAGGACGAGCGTGTGATGGTAAGACATCGAGTTGAGACATTGGAGTTATAGGTAATATCCTTCCTTTTCTTTATTTTTCTTCATTTTTTCCTTACTTTCGCATCACCATCATCACCATCATCATCCCCACCATCTCCCACCTCCATCTCCATCTCCACAAAAAATTTCAGTTTTTTGGTCATATTACACTCCCCACCTCATTTCCCTCATTTCATTGTGAGAGAGAGCGAGAGAGAGCTTGCATGCTATCTGTTTTTGGTGTGTTTTTGAGCTTTTGTTGTAGGAACTAGCAGTACCACCTTCTCCAGCAGTGTGCGCAGGTACGACAGACTCTGCACAGGTCCCGGGACGACGACCTCTGTCTGTCGTGACAGACAGAAAAACTTAATATTTTGTGAATGCGTGTTTGGCACGGTAACCTACACCATTAGAGCACTCCAAATCACTAGAAATTTCTCAAAAATCTGCGTTTTTTTAGTCTATCGCGACAGACACCGTCTATCGCGACAGACACCGTCTATCGCGAGAGACAGAGACCCACGATAGACCCACGATACAAGTCAGATGAAGAGCATACTAGCGCAACGGAGGAGTCATGCACAATACGGGAACAAGGCCCAATCATTTTTTCCATGGACCATTTACAACTCAAGTGATTTTAATCACTACACAAACATTGTAAATTCGGTTTTTGGTAGGATAGACTCCATTTTGTGCAAGCCGAGGAGTCCTCGAGCTTGAGGAGTATTAGAACTAGCTACATATCAATTTTCATAATTTTTAGACTCTGTTTGAGCCCTCAAATAGGCTCTAGAACCTAATTTTTAACTAGGCCGGACACTAGGTCTGGACAAGACCAAAGCTAGTTAGAAAACTATAAAAAGAGCTAGAGAGCTCATTTTTGAGGTTAGATTGTTTGTGAATTGAGCTTATGTAAGAGACTTTTTGACTAATGCAAAGAACTCCATTGTTCCTCTCCTTGTTCTTGCCTTGTGCGCACGTGTGTGTATGTGTGTGCATGCTTGTGTGCTTCTCACTCACACACTTGTGCCTTCACTTGCTCATAGTCTTCATACTAGTCCTCACGTCTCCACGGATTGACAATTATGAGGTGAATCCTCTCACGTTGGTACTCACCATTGTGCTAGAGTGACACCAAATTTGGCGCCGTTGCCGGGGAGGGAGCTTCGAGGACGAGCGTGTGATGGTAAGACGTCGAATTGAGAGATTGGAGTTATAGGTAATATCCTTCCTTTTCTTTATTTTTCTTCATTTTTTCCTTACTTTCGCATCACCATCATCACCATCATCATCCCCACCATCTCCCACCTCCATCTCCATCTCCACAAAAAATTTCAGTTTTTTGGTCATATTACACTCCCCACCTCATTTCCCTCATTTCATTGTGAGAGAGAGCGAGACAGAGCTTGCATGCTATCTATTTTTGGTGTGTTTTTGAGCTTTTGTTGCAGGAACTAGCTGTACCACCTTCTCCAGCAGTGTGCACAGGTACGACAGACTCTGCACAGGTCCCGGGACGACGACCTCTGTCTGTCGCGACAGACAGAAAAACTTAATATTTTGTGAATGCGTGTTTGGCATGGTAACCTACACCATTAGAGCACTCCAAATCACTAGAAGTTTCTCAAAAATCTACGTTTTTTCAGTCTATCGCGACAGACACCGTCTATCACGACAGACACCGTCTATCGCGATAGACAGAGACCCACGATAGACCCACGATACAAGTCAGATGAAGAGCATACTAGCGCAACGGAGGAGTCATGCACAATACGGCAACAAGGCCCAATCATTTTTTCCATGGACCATTTACAACTCAAGTGATTTTAATCACTACACAAACATTGTAAATTCCGTTTTTGGTAGAATAGACTCCATTTTGTTCAAGCCGAGGAGTCCTCGAGCTTGAGGAGTATTAGAACTAGCTACATATCAATTTTCATAATTTTTAGACTCTGTTTGAGCCCTCAAATAGGCTCTAGAACCTAATTTTTAACTACGCCGCACACTAGGTATGGACAAGACCAAAGCTAGTTAGAAAACTATAAAAAGAGCTAGAGAGCTCATTTTTGAGGTTAGATTGTTTGTGAATTGAGCTTACGTAAGAGACTTTTTGACTAATGCAAAGAACTCCATTGTTCCTCTCCTTGTTCTTGCCTTGTGTGCGCGTGTGTGTGTATGTGTGTGCATGCTTGTGTGCTTGTCACTCACACACTTGTGCCTTCACTTGCTCATAGTCTTCATACTAGTCCTCACGTCTCCACGGATTGACAATTATGAGGTGAATCTTCTCACGTTGGTACTCACCATTGTGCTAGAGTGACACCAAATTTGGCGCCGTTGCCGGGGAGAGAGCTTCGAGGACGAGCGTGTGATGGTAAGACGTCGAGTTGAGACATTGGAGTTATAGGTAATATCCTTCCTTTTCTTTATTTTTCTTCATTTTTTCCTTACTTTCGCATCACCATCATCACCATCATCATCCCCACCATCTCCCACCTCCATCTCCATCTCCACAAAAAATTTCAGTTTTTTGGTCATATTACACTCCCCACCTCATTTCCCTCATTTCATTGTGAGAGAGAGCGAGAGAGAGCTTGCATGCTATCTGTTTTTGGTGTGTTTTTGAGCTTTTGTTGTAGGAACTAGCAGTACCACCTTCTCCAGCAGTGTGCGCAGGTACGACAGACTCTGCACAGGTCCTGGGACGACGACCTCTGTCTGTCGTGACAGACAGAAAAACTTAATATTTTGTGAATGCGTGTTTGGCACGGTGACCTACACCATTAGAGCACTCCAAATCACTAGAAATTTCTCAAAAATCTGCGTTTTTTTAGTCTATCGCGACAGACACCGTCTATCGCGACAGACACTGTCTATCGCGAGAGACAGAGACCCACGATAGACCCACGATACAAGTCAGATGAATAGCATACTATCGCAACGGAGGAGTCATGCACAATACGGCAACAAGGCCCAATCATTTTTTCCATGGACCATTTACAACTCAAGTGATTTTAATCACTACACAAACATTGTAAATTCCGTTTTTGGTAGAATAGACTCCATTTTGTGCAAGCCGAGGAGTCCTCGAGCTTGAGGAGTATTAGAACTAGCTACATATCAATTTTCATAATTTTTAGACTCTGTTTGAGCCCTCAAATAGGCTCTAGAACCTAATTTTTAACTAGGCTGGACACTAGGTCTGGACAAGACCAAAGATAGTTAGAAAACTATAAAAAGAGCTAGAGAGCTCATTTTTGAGGTTAGATTGTTTGTGAATTGAGCTTATGTAAGAGACTTTTTGACTAATGCAAAGAACTCCATTGTTCCTCTCCTTGTTCTTGCCTTGTGTGCGCGTGTGTGTGTATGTGTGTGCATGCTTGTGTGCTTCTCACTCACACACTTGTGCCTTCACTTGCTCATAGTCTTCATACTAGTCCTCACGTCTCCACGGATTGACAATTATGAGGTGAATCTTCTCACGTTGGTACTCACCATTGTGCTAGAGTGACACCAAATTTGGCGCCGTTGCCGGGGAGAGAGCTTCGAGGACGAGCGTGTGATGGTAAGACGTCGAGTTGAGACATTGGAGTTATAGGTAATATCCTTCCTTTTCTTTATTTTTCTTCATTTTTTCCTTACTTTCGCATCACCATCATCATCCCCACCATCTCCCACCTCCATCTCCATCCCCACAAAAAATTTCAGTTTTTTGGTCATATTACACTCCCCACCTCATTTCCCTCATTTCATTGTGAGAGAGAGCGAGAGAGAGCTTGCATGCTATTTGTTTTTGGTGTGTTTTTGAGCTTTTGTTGCAGTAACTAGCTGTACCACCTTCTCCAGCAGTGTGCGCAGGTACGACAGACTCTGCACAGGTCCCGAGACGACGACCTCTGTCTGTCACGACAGACAGAAAAACTTAATATTTTGTGAATGCGTGTTTGGCACGGTAACCTACACCATTAGAGCACTCCAAATCACTAGAAATTTCTCAAAAATCTGCGTTTTTTTAGTCTATCGCGACAGACAGAGACCCACGATAGACCCACGATACAAGTCAGATGAAGAGCATACTATTGCAACGGAGGAGTCATGCACAATACGGCAACAAGGCCCAATCATTTTTTCCATGGACCATTTACAACTCAAGTGATTTTAATCACTACACAAACATTGTAAATTCCGTTTTTGGTAGAATAGACTCCATTTTGTGCAAGCCGAGGAGTCCTCGAGCTTGAGGAGTATTAGAACTAGCTACATATCAATTTTCATAATTTTTAGACTCTGTTTGAGCCCTCAAATAGGCTCTAGAACCTAATTTTTAACTAGGCCAGACACTAGGTCTGGACAAGACCAAAGCTAGTTAGAAAACTATAAAAAGAGCTAGAGAGCTCATTTTTGAGGTTAGATTGATTGTGAATTGAGCTTATGTAAGAGACTTTTTGACTAATGCAAAGAACTCCATTGTTCCTCTCCTTGTTCTTGCCTTGTGTGCGCGTGTGTGTGTATGTGTGTGCATGCTTGTGTGCTTCCCACTCACACACTTGTGCCTTCACTTGCTCATAGATTTCATACTAGTCCTCACGTCTCCACGGATTGACAATTATGAGGTGAATCTTCTCACGTTGGTACTCACCATTGTGCTAGAGTGACACCAAATTTGGCGCCGTTGCCGGGGAGAGAGCTTCGAGGACGAGCGTGTGATGGTAAGACGTCGAGTTGAGACATTGGAGTTATAGGTAATATCCTTCCTTTTCTTTATTTTTCTTCATTTTTTCCTTACTTTCGCATCACCATCATCATCCCCACCATCTCCCACCTCCATCTCCATCTCCACAAAAAATTTCAGTTTTTTGGTCATATTACACTCCCCACCTCATTTCCCTCATTTCATTGTGAGAGAGAGCGAGAGAGAGCTTGCATGCTATCTGTTTTTGGTGTGTTTTTGAGCTTTTGTTGCAGGAACTAGCTATACCACCTTCTCCAGCAGTGTGCGCAGGTACGACAGACTCTGCACAGGTCCCGGGACGACGACCTCTGTCTGTCACGACAGACAGAAAAACTTAATATTTTGTGAATGCGTGTTTGGCATAGTAACCTACACCATTAGAGCACTCCAAATCACTAGAAGTTTCTCAAAAATCTGCGTTTTTCCAGTCTATCGCGACAGACACCGTCTATCGCGACAGACATAGACGCACGATAGACCCACGAAACAAGTCAGATGAAGAGCATACTAGCGCAACGGAGGAGTCATGCACAATACGGCAACAAGGCCCAATCATTTTTTCCATGGACCATTTACAACTCAAGTGATTTTAATCACTACACAAACATTGTAAATTCCGTTTTTGGTAGAATAGACTCCATTTTGTGCAAGCCGAGGAGTCCTCGAGCTTGAGGAGTATTAGAACTAGCTACATATCAATTTTCATAATTTTTAGACTTTGTTTGAGCCCTCAAATAGGCTCTAGAACCTAATTTTTAACTAGGCCGGACACTAGGTCTGGACAAGACCAAAGCTAGTTAGAAAACTATAAAAAGAGCTAGAGAGCTCATTTTTGAGGTTAGATTGTTTGTGAATTGAGCCTATGTAAGAGACTTTTTGACTAATGCAAAGAACTCCATTGTTCCTCTCCTTGTTCTTGCCTTGTGTGCGCGTGTGTGTGTATGTGTGTGCATGCTTGTGTGCTTCTCACTCGCACACTTTTGCCTTCACTTGCTCATAGTCTTCATACTAGTCCTCACGTCTCCACGGATTGACAATTATGAGGTGAATCTTCTCACGTTGGTACTCACCATTGTGCTAGAGTGACACCAAATTTGGCGCCGTTGCCGGGGAGAGAGCTTCGAGGACGAGCGTGTGATGGTAAGACGTCGAGTTGAGACATTGGAGTTATAGGTAATATCCTTCCTTTTCTTTATTTTTCTTCATTTTTTCCTTACTTTCGCATCACCATCATCACCATCATCATCCCCACCATCTCCCACCTCCATCTCCATCTCCACAAAAAATTTCAGTTTTTTGGTCATATTACACTCCCCACCTCATTTCCCTCATTTCATTGTGAGAGAGAGCGAGAGAGAGCTTGCATGCTATCTGTTTTTGGTGTGTTTTTGAGCTTTTGTTGCAGGAACTAGCTGTATCACCTTCTCCAGCAGTGTGCGCAGGTACGACAGACTCTGCACAGGTCCCGGGACGACGATCTCTGTCTGTCGCGACAGACAAAAAAACTTAATATCTTGTGAATGCGTGTTTGGCACGGTAACCTACACCATTAGAGCACTCCAAATCACTAGAAGTTTCTCAAAAATCTGCGTTTTTTCAGTCTATCGCGACAGACACCGTCTATCGCGAGAGACACCGTCTATCGCGACAGACAGAGACCCACGATAGACCCACGATACAAGTCAGATGAAGAGCATACTAGCGCAACGGAGGAGTCATGCACAATACGGCAACAAGGCCCAATCATTTTTTCCATGGACCATTTACAACTCAAGTGATTTTAATCACTACACAAACATTGTAAATTCCGTTTTTGGTAGAATAGACTCCATTTTGTGCAAGTCGAGGAGTCCTCGAGCTTGAGGAGTATTAGAACTAGCTACATATCAATTTTCATAATTTTTAGACTCTGTTTGAGCCCTCAAATAGGCTCTAGTACCTAATTTTTAACTAGGCCGGACACTAGGTCTGGACAAGACCAAAGCTAGTTAGAAAACTATAAAAAGAGCTAGAGAGCTCATTTTTGAGGTTAAATTGTTTGTGAATTGAGCTTATGTAAGAGACTTTTTGACTAATGCAAAGAACTCCATTGTTCCTCTCCTTGTTCTTGCCTTGTCTGCGCGTGTGTGTGTATGTGTGTGCATGCTTGTGTGCTTCTCACTCACACACTTGTGCCTTCACTTGCTCATAGTCTTCATACTAGTCCTCACGTCTCCACGGATTGACAATTATGAGGTGAATCTTCTCACGTTGGTACTCACCATTGTGCTAGAGTGACACCAAATTTGGCGCCGTTGCCGGGGAGAGAGCTTCGAGGACGAGCGTATGATGGTAAGACGTCGAGTTGAGACATTTGAGTTATAGGTAATATCCTTCCTTTTCTTTATTTTTCTTCATTTTTTCCTTACTTTCGCATCACCATCATCAGCATCATCATCCCCACCATCTCCCACCTCCATCTCCATCTCCATAAAAAATTTTAGTTTTTTGGTCATATTACACTCCCCACCTCATTTCCCTCATTTCATTGTGAGAGAGAGCGAGAGAGAGCTTGCATGCTATCTGTTTTTGGTGTGTTTTTGAGCTTTTGTTGCAGGAACTAGCTGTACCACCTTCTCCAGCAATGTGCGCAGGTACGACAGACTCTGCACAGGTCCTGGGACGACGACCTCGACAGACAGAAAAACTTAATATTTTGTGAATGCGTGTTTGGCACGGTAACCTACACCATTAGAGCACTCCAAATCACTAGAAGTTTCTCAAAAATCTGCGTTTTTTCAGTCTATCGCGACAGACACCGTCTATCGCGACAGATACCGTCTATCGCGACAGACAGAGACCCACGATAGACCCACGATACAAGTCACATGAAGAGCATACTAGCGCAACGGAGGAGTCATGCACAATACGGCAACAAGGCCCAATCATTTTTTCCATGGACCATTTACAACTCAAGTGATTTTAATCACTACACAAACATTGTAAATTCCTTTTTTGGTAGAATAGACTCCATTTTGTGCAAGCCGAGGAGTCCTCAAGCTTGAGGAGTATTAGAAATAGCTACATATCAATTTTAATAATTTTTAGACTCTGTTTGAGCCCTCAAATAGGCTCTAGAACCTAATTTTTAACTAGGCTGGACACTAGGTCTGGACAAGACCAAAGCTAGTTAGAAAACTATAAAAAGAGCTAGAGAGCTCATTTTTGAGGTTAGATTGTTTGTGAATTGAGCTTATGTAAGAGACTTTTTGAATAATGCAAAGAACTCCATTGTTCCTCTCCTTGTTCTTGCCTTGTGTGCGTGTGTGTGTATGTGTGTGCATGCTTGTGTGCTTCTCACTCACAGACTTGTGCCTTCACTTGCTCATAGTCTTCATACTAGTGCTCACGTCTCCACGGATTGACAATTATGAGGTGAATCTTCTCACGTTGGTACTCACCATTGTGCTAGAGTGACACCAAATTTGCCGCCGTTGCCGGGGAGAGAGCTTCGAGGACGAGCGTGTGATGGTAAGACGTCGAGTTGAGACATTGGAGTTATAGGTAATATCCTTCCTTTTCTTTATTTTTCTTCATTTTTTCCTTACTTTCGCATCACCATCATCACCATCATCATCCCCACCATCTCCCACCTCCATCTCCATCTCCACAAAAAATTTCAGTTTTTTGGTCATATTACACTCCCCACCTCATTTCCCTCATTTCATTGTGAGAGAGAGCGAGAGAGAGCTTGCATGCTATCTCTTTTTGGTGTGTTTTTGAGCTTTTGTTGCAATAACTAGCTGTACCACCTTCTCCAGCAGTGTGCGCAGGTACGACAAACTCTGCACAGGTCCCGGGACGACGACCTCTGTCTATCGCGACAGACAGAAAAACTTAATATTTTGTGAATGCATGTTTGGCACGGTAACCTACACCATTAGAGCACTCCAAATCACTAGAAGTTTCTCAAAAATCTGCGTTTTTTCAGTCTATCGTGACAGAGACCGTCTATCGCGACAGACAGAGACCCACAATAGACCCACGATACAAGTCAGATGAAGAGCATACTAGCGCAACGGAGGAGTCATGCACAATACGGCAACAAGGCCCAATCATTTTTTCCATGGACCATTTACAACTCAAGTGATTTTAATCACTACACAAACATTGTAAATTCCGTTTTTGGTAGAATAGACTCCATTTTGTGCAAGCCGAGGAGTCCTAAAGCTTGAGGAGTATTAGAACCAGCTACATGTCAATTTTCATAATTTTTAGACTCTGTTTGAGCCCTCAAATAGGCTCTAGATCCTAATTTTCAACTAGGCCGGACAGTAGGTCTGGACAAGACCAAAGCTAGTTAGAAAACTATAAAAAGAGCTAGAGAGCTCATTTTTGAGGTTAGATTGTTTGTGAATTGAGCTTATGTAAGAGACTGTTTGACTAATGCAAAGAACTCCATTGTTCCTCTCCTTGTTCTTGCCTTGTGTGCGCGTGTGTGTGTATGTGTGTGCATGCTTGTGTGCTTGTCACTCACACACTTGTGCCTTCACTTGCTCATAGTCTTCATACTAGTCCTCACGTCTCCACGGATTGACAATTATGAGGTGAATCTTCTCACGTTGGTACTCACCATTGTGCTAGAGTGACACCAAATTTGGCGCCGTTGCCGGGGAGAGAGCTTCGAGGACGAGCGTGTGATGGTAAGACGTCGAGTTGAGACATTGGAGTTATAGGTAATATCCTTCCTTTTCTTTATTTTTCTTCATTTTTTCCTTACTTTCGCATCACCATCATCACCATCATCATCCCCACCATCTCCCACCTCCATCTCCATCTCCACAAAAAATTTCAGTTTTTTGGTCATATTACACTCCCCACCTCATTTCCCTCATTTCATTGTGAGAGAGAGCGAGAGAGAGATTGCATGCTATCTGTTTTTGGTGTGTTTTTGAGCTTTTGTTGCAGGAACTAGCTGTACCACCTTCTCCAGCAGTGTGCGCAGGTACGACTGACTCTGCGCAGGTCCCGGGACGACGACCTCTGTCTGTCGCGACAGACAGAAAAACTTAATATTTTGTGAATGCGTGTTTGGCACGGTAACCTACACCATTAGAGCACTCCAAATCACTAGAAGTTTCTCAAAAATCTGCGTTTTTTCAGTCTATCGCGACAGACACCGTCTATCGCGACAGACACCGTCTATCGCGACAGACACCATCTATCGCGACAGACACCATGTATCGCGACAGACAGAGACCCACGATAGACCCACGATACAAGTCAGATGAAGAGCATACTAGCGCAACGGAGGAGTCATGCACAATACGGCAACAAGGCCCAATCATTTTTTCCATGGACCATTTACAACTCAAGTGATTTTAATCACTACACAAACATTGTAAATTCCGTTTTTGGTAGAATAGACTCCATTTTGTGCAAGCCGAGGAGTCCTCGAGCTTGAGGAGTATTAGAAATAGCTACATATCAATTTTCATAAGTTTTAGACTCTGTTTGAGCCCTCAAATAGGCTCTAGAACCGAATTTTTAACTAGGCCGGACACTAGGTCTGGACAAGACCAAAGCTAGTTAGAAAACTATAAAAAGAGCTAGAGAGCTCATTTTTGAGGTTAGATTGTTTGTGAATTGAGCTTATGTAAGAGACTTTTTGACTAATGCAAAGAACTCCATTGTTCCTCTCCTTGTTCTTGCCTTGTGTGCGCGTGTGTGTGTATGTGTGTGCATGCTTGTGTGCTTGTCACTCACACACTTGTGCCTTCACTTGCTCATAGTCTTCATACTAGTCCTCACATCTCCACGGATTGACAATTATGAGGTGAATCTTCTCACGTTGGTACTCACCATTGTGCTAGAGTGACACCAAATTTGGCGCCGTTGCCGGGGAGAGAGCTTCGAGGACGAGCGTGTGATGGTAAGACGTCGAGTTGAGACATTGGAGTTATAGGTAATATCCTTCCTTTTCTTTATTTTTCTTCATTTTTTCCTTACTTTCGCATCACCATCATCACCATCATCATCCCCACCATCTCCCACCTCCATCTCCATCTCCACAAAAAATTTCAGTTTTTTGGTCATATTACACTCCCCACCTCATTTCCCTCATTTCATTGTGAGAGAGAGAGAGAGAGCTTGTATGCTATCTGTTTTATGGGTGTTTTTGAGCTTTTGTTGTAGGAACTAGCTGTACCACCTTCTCCAGCAGTGTGCACAGGTACGGGAGACTCTGCACAGGTCCCGGGACGACGACCTCTGTCTGTCGCGACAGACAGAAAAACTTAATATTTTGTGAATGCGTCTTTGGCACGGTAACCTACACCATTAGAGCACTCCAAATCACTAGAAGTTTCTCAAAAATCTGCATTTTTTCAGTCTATCGCGACAGACACCGTCTATCGCGACAGACACCGTCTATCGCGATAGACACCGTCTATCGCGACAGAGAGAGACCTACGATAGACCCCGTCTATCGCGACAGACACTTGTCTATCGCGACAGACCAAAATTCCACGACAGACCTAGTCTATC
This sequence comes from Ceratopteris richardii, assembly GCA_020310875.1. Classification (NCBI taxonomy): domain Eukaryota; kingdom Viridiplantae; phylum Streptophyta; class Polypodiopsida; order Polypodiales; family Pteridaceae; genus Ceratopteris; species Ceratopteris richardii. Next base: position 22,680,707 of record CM035410.1, read on the forward strand.
GCGACAGACACCGTCTATCGCGACAGACCACTCTATCGCGACAGACACCGTCTATCGCGACAGACACCGTCTATCGCGACAGACCACTCTATCGCGACAGACACCGTCTATCGCGACAGACCACTCTATCGCGACAGACACCGTCTATCACGACAGACCACTCTATCGCGACAGACACCGTCTATCGCGACAGACCACTCTATCGCGACAGACACCGTTTATCGCGACAGACACCGTCTATCGCGACAGACAGCCCCCCACGATAGTTTGTGTCTATTGCGACAGACACCGTCTATCGCGATAGACAGACATTTTCGGCAAAAATTAAGGGGTAAACTTTTTGGAAATTTAAGCTAAATTTTGGGCATATTTGCAAATACTCACACACTTGCAAAGGCCTTGGAAAAATGCATTAAAACTCCTGAAAGGTTCTGTTTGTCTGGTTAAGCCCCTAAACCCTGAACGGTCATAACTTTTTCATATGAAATCTATTTTTTGAGCTCTAGGGCTTGTCGGAAGTTGACACACTGAGGGGTAGGAACACCAAGGGAGCTCTAGAGGAAATTTTTAGCAATACCAAAGGGGGAACAAGGGTCATTAAAAAAGTGTCTGAAATAAATTGTCTGTCAATTGAAGGATCAACTTGAAGCTAAACTTGGGATTCTTACAGGATCATCGAGAGCTCTTGGAGAAAGCAAAGTAAGTGCCAAGGCGAACAAGCTCGGGAACGTGCTTCCTGGGTAGACCAGCATCGCCAGGAGGAGCGACTTGAGGTTGGAACATCACTTAACCCCCTCAGACTATTCTTAGCATAGGCTAAGTGCGAGTAGTTGTTCTGATTGACTAGGGGTATGATAGGAACACTCAAGTTTGAAGAGCCCTTAATTTCTCAAGTGTAAGGGTAGGCATAATTGTAGTCAAGGGATAACTTAAAGGAAAAAGAACTTAAGCTAAGCGGACGCAGAACATCAAGTACGACCCACGAAAGTGCTCCTGATGACGCTTAACTAAAAACAAGAAAACACATCCAAAGGAACTTAAAAGGAACAAGTGACTGGTACCAAAGAATCAGCAACGTACAAAGGGCATATGAACCTTAGGTCAGGTAGACACCTAGGGAGAGACAGACAAAGTCTTAGATCTTCAGAGGCTAGTGTCAATCATACTGCGAGGTCTTGGGCCCAGCAGTTGAGCCATCATTCGTATTACCCTAGTTCTGAGACTAGCGAGTCTGAGATGTCCCACGGTGTCGGGAAGATTTGCATGAAATAAAAGCAACTTAATTGGTGAATTCTAAACCTCTTTTTCACTGTTGATCAGTTGTTCTGGATTGAATTAACTACTTTTGAAGTGTTTGCAGGTACAAGAAATGATGAAGAATATGTGTTCATATTAGGGTTACCCTAATTACTCATTTAATGAGTGTTTTAAATTGATACATATAAGACAGATGAGTATATACCCCTAGGGTTTCATAAGTTTATATAAGCTAAGTCAGTAGGATTAATCCAAAGGATCTTAAATGATTCCATTGGGTTAATGTTAAGGGTTAAGATGATTTATCATGGGTTAGAGATAGGGTTTAGAAGGGTTTTCATGAGTTTTTGATGGGTTTTAAGTAGGTTTTCTAGGGTTTTAGAATGTTTTAAAGGTTAAAACAATTAATATTTAATGAAATTAATCTATATCTAAACATTGGTTCATTAACAAAAATTAAAATATGATTTAATTAACTAATTAATCATGTATGTGCAATTAAATCCTAAGGTTTGATTTAATTAAAACTTAAACTAAGGTTAATTTAAATGATTTATTTAATTAAGAAAATTAAGGTAATAGAATAAAAATATTAATTGAAGTGGATAATTAATGAGCGGTGTATGTGAGTGCTGTTTAAAGTGTGGTGTGGGTTAAGTGTGTAACTAAAGTGGTTAAAGTGAATAGTTTCAAAGTATGGTAGTTGTGAGTGCAAGTTAAAAGAGTGGTAAAAAAAAAATATGCATTTAAAGTGTAAAAAAGGTGTGTACAAAGAGTGGTGAGTGTGAGGGTAATTAAAAGAGAGGTTGTGTGAGAAAAGTTAATTAAAGTGTGGTGAATGTTAATGGGGAAAAGTGAGGATGAGGAAATAAAGTAAAATCAAAGGAATGGTTTACAAATGAGTTGTGTGTGTATATATATGAGTATGCTGTGCTAGTTTCTTCTAATGTTTCTTGCAGGTACTCATTCTCCTTTGTCTTCTTTTCATCTATTCCTTGGTCATTTTCATTATGCTTAGTTTAGCTAGTTATCTATTCCGGTGGAGAGAAAACGATGTAGGCGTTGCTATTAACTCTGCAGTAGTATAGAGAGAGAGTCTGTTGAGCGTTATGTGCCTTTTACAGGTCTGTGTGCTGTCCCTTCAATGGCAGATTCGCGACCTGGATGGCCATATGGTGATTCTTCTATGCTTCATCACTATACTATACTCTCAACTTCTGATGGTTTAATCTCTGGCAGAGATTAAATTCTCCTTCCCTGGGTAATGTGTGTGTGTATGTTATGTGTGTATGTGATGTGTATGTGTGATGTGTGTATGTGTGTATGTGTGTATGTGATGTGATGTATGTGTGTGAAGTGTGTGTATGTGATGTATGTGTGTGTGTGTGATGTATGTGTGTGTGTGTGATGTGTGTATGTGATGTATGTGTGTGTGTGTGATGTATGTGTGTGTGATGTGTGTATGTGTATGTGATGTGATGTGTGTATGTGTATGTGATGTGATGTATGTGTGTGTGTGTGATGTGTGTGTGTGATGTGTGTGTATGTGTATGTGATGTGATGTATGTGTGTGAAGTATATATGTGATGTGTATGTGTTATGTGTGATGTGTGTATGTGTTATGTGTATGTGCGTGTGATGTGTGTGTGTATGTGATGTGATGTATGTGTGTATGTGACGTGTGTGTGTGTATGTGTGTATGTGTGTATGTGTGATGTATGTGTGTGAGAGAATCTCTCCCTCCCCTCCTCTGCTGCAGCGCGACAGCACGCACAGAGAAGGAGAGAGAGAGAGAGAGAGAGAGAGAGAGAGAGAGAGAGAGAGAGTTAGGAGAGACTCTCCCTCCCCTCCTCTGTCAGCGCGGCAGCGCGCAGACAGAGAAGGAGAGAGAGAGGGGAGAGAAGGAAAGAGAGAGAAGAGAGAGAGAGAGAGAGAGAGAGAGAGAGAGAGAGAGAGAGAGAGAGAGAGAGAGAGAGAGAGAGAGAGAGAGAGAGAGAGAGAGAGAGAGAGAGAGAGAGGCAGGCAGAGAGAGAGAGAGAGAGGCAGGCAGAGAGAGAGAGAGAGAGAGAGAGAGAGAGAGAGAGAGAGAGAGAGAGAGAGAGAGAGAGAGAGAGAGAGAGAGAGAGAGAGAGTTAGGAGAGACTCTCCCTCCCCTCCTCTCTCAGCACGGCAGCGCGCAGACAGAGAAGGAGAGAGAGAGGGGAGAGAAGGAAAGAGAGAGGAGAGAGAGAGAGAGAGAGAGAGAGAGAGAGAGAGAGAGAGAGAGAGAGAGAGAGAGAGAGAGAGAGAGAGAGAGAGAGAGAGAGAGAGAGAGAGAGAGAGAGAGAGAGAGAGAGAGAGAGAGAGAGAGAGAGAGAGAGAGAGAGAGAGAGAGAGAGAGAGAGAGAGAGAGAGAGAGAGAGAGAGAGAGAGAGAGAGAGAGAGAGAGAGAGAGAGAGAGAGAGAGAGAGAGAGAGAGAGAGAGAGAGAGAGAGAGAGAGAGAGAGAGAGAGAGAGAGAGAGAGAGAGAGAGAGAGAGAGAGAGAGAGAGAGAGAGGCAGGCAGAGAGAGAACGGGGGAGAGAGAGAGAGAGAGAGAGAGAGAGAGAGAGAGAGAGAGAGAGAGAGAGAGAGAGAGAGAGAGAGAGAGAGAGAGAGAGAGAGAGAGAGAGAGAGAGAGAGAGAGAGAGAGAGAGAGTTAGGAGAGACTCTCCCTCCCCTCCTCTCTCAGCGCGGCAACGCGCAGACAGAGAAGGAGAGAGAGAGGGGAGAGAAGGAAAGAGAGAAGAGAGAGAGAGAGAGAGAGAGAGAGAGAGAGAGAGAGAGAGAGAGAGAGAGAGAGAGAGAGAGAGAGAGAGAGAGAGAGAGAGAGAGAGAGAGAGAGAGTTAGGAGAGACTCTCCCTCCCCTCCTCTATCAGCACGGCAGCGCGCAGACAGAGAAGGAGAGAGAGAGAGAGAGAGAGAGGCAGGTAGAGAGAGAACGGGGAAGAGAGAAAGAGAGAGAGAGAGAGAGAGAGAGAGAGAGAGAGAGAGAGAGAGAGTTAGGAGAGACTCTCCCTCCCCTCCTCTGTCAGCGCGGCAGCGCGCAGACAGAGAAGGAGAGAGAGAGGGGAGAGAAGGAAAGAGAGAGAAGAGAGAGAGAGAGAGAGAGAGAGAGAGAGAGAGAGAGAGAGAGAGAGAGAGAGAGAGAGAGAGAGAGAAAGAGAGAGAGAGAGAGGGAGAAAAGAGAGAAGGAGAGAGAGAGTGAAAAAGAAAGATAGAGATATGATTAGGTTAATCTTAATTGGATATAATTCGTTCATTATTGTATTATTGCAATTAAGAAATCATTAAATCTAATTAAATATATAATGTATTGATAGTATTAATTAAATAGATTTAGAGATAATTTGATGTATTGTTAGATATAGTTTGGTTTAATTTATATAGATAATGTTAATTATACAAGTGATTACTTTAGCATGAATTGGTTGCATAAGATACATTAGCATGGGTATGAATGGATGAAATAATGAACAAGATTAATAGTTTAAATGGTTAGAATGTAGGTTAGTATAAGTAGGATGTGTGTATTCGAAGCACATGCATGAGTTAGCAAATGTTAGTATGTATGAGCATACATGTGAAGTATGTGCATATTCATGTGAGTATGTGTGTATGTCTGTATATTGTTTTAAGTTAAGATTGTGAATGTATTTTCATATAGGAACTAAAGATTGGATGTGCTAGGATGCATTAAAGTATGTTTGCATATATAGTTGAATGCATGATCATGAAGACACACAAATGAGGTATTATATATTTTAATGCATGAGCATGTGTATGATTGCATATATGTGCAGTATTGTAACTTTACTAATGGCTAATGTTTCTTGCAGAAACATTGAAGATTACAATCAATTAAAGTGAAGTGAAGACAATTGAAGTGAAGCGGCAGCCTAAAGATCCATTTAAATCTTATTTCTCATTTAGTCAACTATCCAACTGACTAGACATTTATCCAATTGTTAGGCCTTCCAGTTGTATTAGATTTATTGATTCGAACCATTAGCTTATCAATTAATTTATTTAAGCAGTTTTGCAACAATATTCTTTCCCATTACTTTCATCAAGAACCATTAGCATATCAATTAATTCATTCAAACAGTTTAGCATCATATTGTTTCATTAGTTTTTCCATTACTTTCCTTGATGTCTTCTAAGTTAGTTCATGAGTCTGAGCACAGCACTATTGAAAATATTGAAAATATTGAAAATGTTCCGCCAACTCTAGACAGACCAGAACCCTCTAGCTTACCTGAAAGTTTAGTAGAAGAACCCATTATGGAAGTTTCAATCTCATATCAGGAAGCTGTTGCTATGTACGAGGCTGCCCGTCCTTACGGTCCATAGCTAGTTAAAACTATTTACTTTTGGTAAGAAACTTTAGTTTCAGTCATAGAATTAGGTAATTTATATTGTTTTGTCATTAGAACCCTTATTTCCTTAAGCCTGAGTCCGCTACAGACACCCTACGTGTGCCGACCGATTTAGGCGGATGACTTGATCCACCATCCGAGCATCTCTCACGACCCGACATTGGTGAACCCGACGTGAAGAAACGGCATTGCAGCTCAGGTATAAATTTTAAATTTTGCATTGCATATACATTCATACGATTTTACATCAGTGCAGCTGCGTCTTCATCCCTGGAAGCTGTGGCATTTACGTGAGCTTGCAATCTTCTTGGTGTCGAGGGCTGGTCTGGTGACCTGAGCGCCTCCACGAAGATTGGCAAGTAGGAGAACCTCGTCACGCCACCCCTTTCATCAACAATTGAAGCACAAAACGTTTGCACCCATTTTTAGCAAACTATGTATTTAGGTTTTGATTCAAATCAATAAATGTATTGAATTTCACAGAAAGCACTGTTTTGAGCCTCATCTTCGAGCAGTTGGTGTAATTTCTTTACCCTTACATTCTTGGGTGCAAAATTTTATTTAAGGTTAAATTATTGGTATAGATTAAAGGCAACTGTTTGTTAATCATAGGTTAAGCGTTAATCATAGCTTTACTTGAAGCATATTGGCATAGTATAAACTTATCAAACTGGACTCTAACGGAATTTCAGAATTAGTAGCTGAACATAAGGAAAGAGTAACAAAAGAAGTTCAGGATATAGTTAGAATTGTTCAAGCTAGGTCAAAACAAACTTCAAAAATGGACGAGCTATTTCAAACTATGATGCACGAGACGCAAGGACAAAAGATAGTTGAAACGTTATTAAAGGATAAAGGGAAATTTACTGGTATGAATGTTACAAATTATTTAGACACGTTTGAGGAATTAGCTAAGTTACACGGTTTACCTGAAACAAAGTGGAAATCCTATCTTGGACGTCTGGCCATAGGTACTGTAAAAGCTATTATGGATATACATGACAATAAGGAATGGGATGAGTTTAGAAAAGAGCTGCATAAAGAATTCTACTTAGAAGAGTACAGTCAACATAGTAGAGAAGGATTTATGAAATGGATTAGTTCACCTAAGCCTCACATTTCGTTAACTCAACTCCATAGTGAATTTATGAAAAGATTCTCTCAATTACCTGAACAGGATAGAGTTGCCCTTACCCCAGATATCATTTTATATTTCCTTAAAATCTTGACTCCAGATATAAGGGTAGAGGTTGAGCGTAGGCTTGAAGAACTGGGAAAGAAATATGGGCTTACAGATGACTGGGGTGTAGTGAAAACTGTAGTTGAGGCGGTTGCTCACATGAACCAACGTAAAACACTCCTTTATGATTCGATGTCTCAACCATCTTCCAGTTTTCCTCCGATTCAGGCAACTAGGAATACACATATAGATTCAAAAGTTGAGCCTACAACATCCACATCTACAGTACCAACCGAGTTACAATTTGAGATTTTGTTTAACAAGTTGGACAATATGATGCATATGCACAAGAATATGTCTAAAGAGGTAGCGGCTTTGCAGAATGTGGTGTATGCTTTAAACCTTCAAGATAAACCTGCAATGCAAGCTCATCCGACTATTTATCCTCAACCAGTAAATGCTCCAAATCCACCATTAGTAGCTCCGAATCATCCTTTTATACCTCCTAATCCTCCAGTTGTACCCCAACCAAATCCTCAACCGATTCCTCAAGCATTTAACCAAAGAAATTTCAGTGAAGAGAAATGCCAATGTGAGGAGATGTATCTGGTGCGATGCCACAGATCATTTGACTTACACATGCGAAGCATTGAAAGATGCGAAAGAGAAAAGACTTGTAATTGATATTGACAAGCGATTGTGCGACTATAGAACACATTTACCCTTAGCTGCCAATTGGGGAAAGGGAGGGATGCAGAAGCTGTATGAAAACCTTTCTGAGTCTTCGAAATCTGCTTCTGCTGTTAAACTAGAATATGTTGATAGTGACTCTGATTCCGAACAAACAAGGGAAACGAGGAACTACTCAATTGAAGCTTTGATAAAGGCGAGAGATGATATTATGCAGAAAACTGCGTGGAACTCTCCTGTCGATCAATTCTCGATATATTCGCATATTGCAAATGTTGAAGAGAAAAGAAAGAGGGATGATGAGCAAGATACAAATGATTCAGGTAGACGAATGACTAGAAGTAAGATGAGAGATGAGCCAAAGCCTAAGAAAGTTCAGTTTGAACAAGGCGAAAGTTCTAAAACAAATGAGGAGCGAAGAAAAGAAATTAGGGAGGGTAAACAACCTGTGTTTAGTGAGCCAATTCAAACATCAGACAAAGTAGAGCAAATTCCTAGAACTGAAACAAAACCTGAAGAGAAACCAGAAAAGAAACCAAAACGAGTACCGAAAGCTATTCTTATTTCTGAACTTGAACAAAAAGTTGATTCAAAAGAAATATTATATGACATCTTATTAAAAAGTGCAGTAACAATGACTTTAGAACAAATCTTCTCAATAGCAAAAATTGAATTTAAGGAAAATTTTATTAAACTAATTAAAAGGAAGAGATTCCCTCTGTCACAAGAGGTAGAGATGCAAGATGTTGCCGATGTAACTCACTTGATTCATGAATCTCTTTCTTTAGACTCTGAGGATGAAGAAGATAATACCTGTAATGTGAACAAAAAATTCTTAGGGCCGATTGTACCAGATGACGAAACAAAAAACTCAGAGAGTGATTTTAGAAAAAGTTTTTGGGCGAGAGGCACACCGGAGATTAAAGTTAACTTAGGAGATCAAAAGAGATCATATTCTGCTTTAGCCCTAATTGACTCTGGGTCTGAAATCAATGTGATTTCGAAAGGATTATATGATAAGTTTAAATGGCCTATTGATAAAAATCACGGCTGGATAATGCGAACCGCGGACAATGATTGTGGATCACTCCTAGGAGCATGTGCCAACATACCTCTAATGATAGGTGGAATCTCTGAGACATTCCACTTTTTCATTCAGGACAACTGCTCTTATGAAATTATCTTAGGTCAACCATTCATATGTGAAGCCAAAATGGAGACTAAAGTAATAGATGACGGCTCAGCATACGCAAGAATTAGATCTAAAGATGATCTACAATCGCTCCAAGTTATGATAGTCAGCCCAAACCATGTACGAAATAGGGAGCAAATTAGGAAGACGCCATCCGTTCTCATGAAAAGATACGTGAAGATCATATGCCTCTTCGTGAGTTTGGAACTTATTATGATCAAAATTTTGCCTAGATGCCACTGTTGAGCGAGACAACGGTGGTTCTTGGTTTGATGTCTCGCACCCATCTGTAGATACTTTAGATAGTTTTTCTTTATATTTCCCTTCATCATATTTGCAATTCAGTCATTATAAACAAATTCCTAAAAAAATTATAAAACATTATGAAAAATTTTATAAAGAGAAAGGATTCATTTCATCTGAAGAACACATTGAAACCGTAATTGAAACTTTATCTTCAAACTCATTGATTGAAGAACTTCAAAATATTTTGCATGAAAAATAAAATTTTAGATTTGTACTTTTAAATTCTATTGAAGAATATGATTTTATTATTAAATTTGTCATGAGTAATGAAAAGGAAGCAAAAGTAAATACAAAATACAAAACCGTTGATAAAAAAATTAAACCGATTGCCCAATCATTACCACGAGAGAGTGAAGAGAAGTTTAGGAAAGTTACCAATGATCCTTATTTAAGAGAGCGCAGAAATATAGGTCATACCTTCACAGAAGAAACTTTAAAGCTAATCAAGATAGGAAATGATGAAAATTTTTTGTTACCCGAGGAACGTGAACTATTTCAAAGAGTGATTAGAAAGCATGGAAAGGCATTTTCTTTATATTCCCATGAGATAGTGTTGAAGCTCAAGATCAAGGACAAAGAATGGAAGTGCATCAAGGAGGTGGACACACAAGAAGAAGGAGAAAGTAGGGAGCTCCAAGAAGCACCTGTCAAATTTTCAGAAGAAATCCCTACAAAAATAGTGATTTTTATCACTAAAAACCATTGTAAATACCATTTTCCATTTTTGTAACTCCATTTTGTTCAAGCCGAGGAGTCCTCGAGCTTGAGGAGTATTAGAACTACCATCCTACCAATTTTCATGATTTTTAGACTCCGTTTGAGCCCCCAAATAAGCCCTAGAACCTATTTTTTAACTAGGCTGGACACTAGGTCTGGACAGGGCCAAAACCACTCAAAAACTATAAAAAGGGCTGGAGAGCTCATTTTTGAGGGTGGCTGGTTGTAGATTTCAGTTTTGTAAGAGAGCTCTTTGGTTATCGAAGCTTTCCATTGTTCCACTCTTTGCTCTTACCTTATGCGCGTGTGTGTGTATGTGTGTGCATGCTTGTGTGCTTTCACTCACGCACTTGTGCCATCACTTGTTCGCGGTCTTCATACCGGTCCTCACGTCTCCACGGATTGACATTTATGAGGTGTATCTCCTCATGTTGGTACTTACCATTGTGCTAGAGTGACACCAAATTTTGGCGCCGTTGCCGGGGAGAGAGCTTGGAGGACGAGCGTGTGACGGTAAGACGTAGAGTAGCGACGTTGGAAGGTAAAAAAATCATCATTTTCAGTTCAGTTTTTGAATTTCCCTTCTTCTTCATCTTCACCATCATCACCATCTCCACCCACCTTCATCTTCTCAGTTTTTTCCATTTTTTTGTGTACATTCACCTTGTTTTTACTTGTGGTAGTGAGCAAGAAGCTTAGAGGGGGGTGCAAAACTGATTCGCTGAAGAAAGACTTGTGAAACGCTCTCCAAAAAACCAAGAATCTAAGCGATCGTTTTCGGAAGTGCTAAAACCTGCGTCAAGTATCGTTTTTGAGAAACAAAGCTTTTGGGACCTACGCGGAGCAAAATAGGGTATTAGGAGAGTTGGAAGAGAATATCAAAGGTAAGCAAACCCACTTCATACTCATAAACTCTCAGGAAATCCAAGTTTTTTTTTTCAGAAAAAAGTCGACCTGCGTCAAGTATCGTTTGGGATTTACAGAGGTGAAATGTTGAGTTTTGGGTGTTTCTGAGAGTGAAGAAAGGGGAGAAGGACTAGGAAAACAAGGGCATCAAAACAAAACTTAAAAAATCTTGCAAAAATCTTGGCAAAGGGTCAAGTATCGTTTTGCTCCCGCGGTCGAGTATCGCGATACCTGACAAGTATCGTGACCTCCTGTGGTTGAGTATCGCGATATTTCCCAGAGATCATTGATCGTTTCGGTCAAAGATCGTTTTGCGAGCGATCGTTTCATCTGCGATCGGGTGTCAAAGATCGTTTTCTCAGAGATCGTCGATCGTTGCGATTAAAGATCGGTATCGTTTTGGCTCAAGTATCGTCGATCGTCTCAGTGAGAGATCGTTTACCAGAGATCGCGATACTTGGGTGAGATCGGTATCGTTTTGCTTAGCGATCGTTTTGGTCAAAGATCGTAGATCGTTTCACTCAGAGATCGCGTATCGTTTTGAACCAAATATCGTCGATCGTGTATCGTTTTGACCAAAGATCGTTGAGTCCAGAGATCGTTTTGACCAAAGATCATTGAGTCCAGAGATCGTTTTGCCAAAGATCGTTTGGGGAAGTATCGTGTATCGTTTTCTCCCGAAGATCAAGTATCGTCTGCGATCAAATATCGTGTATCGTCTGGATTCAGGTATCGTGTATCGTGTCGGTCAAGTATCGTTTTGGTCCAAGTATCGTGTATCGCGTCTCAGAGATCGCGATACTTGCCAGCGATCGAGTATCGTTTTGAGCCAAGTATCATTTTGCCCAAGTATCGCCTACTTCAAGTATCGCGATACATACCAAGTATCGTGTATCGAGTTCCTCAAGTATCAAGTATCGTGTCCTACAAATGTCATATATCGCCTGATTTGAAGCATTTTCTGAGAGACCCTGTTTCCCTGTTTTAATCCCCAAAACCCTGAACTGGCATAACTTTCTCATACGAAATCCGTTCGGAGTGATCTTGGGTTTGTTGGAAAGCTCGTGAGGAGTACAACAAAAACATCGACTGGTTATGTTACTATTAATACCAGGATTATTAGATAGGGTATTTTGAAGTTGACCCTCAGGAAAATTGGAAGACCAAGGTGTTCCAAAGGATTTTGAGCAATATAAGAGAACTTTGAGACCAGAAGCCAAGGCTTATGAACCTGAGATCTGGCAGACACTTAGGCAAGGATAGACAAAGAATTAGATCATCTGAGGCTAGTGTCAACCATACATCCAAGTCTTGGGCTCAACAGCTTAGTGGTTATCCTTATACACGAAGTTCAGAAACCAGTGACTCGGAAATGTCTTTTAGCATGGAAAGACCCACACGTAGCTCAGGCATTGCCTATTTACAGACACCAGAAGGTCCCTATAAGACCCAATTGGAGTATATCAGGACCAACCAATTAGGTGCTCGCATCTATGAGGACGGTCTAAGGCGATCAGTGGTTCAACTCAAGAATTCTGACCAACCCTTTGGACTTGAACACCCAGTAGTCAAGTTCGAGGAGGGTGCTTACATTGATAAGGAAGGAACCATGTATGTGGTTACCAACTTACCAGATAGGACATATGAGTTTGGAAATATCATTCCTGAGAATGAGATAGGAGACCTAGAGCTAGGAGACCTAGGAGGAGAACCCAAGACCCCTAGAGGTAAGTCAGTCCTAACCAGAGTGCTCACTCCAGAATGGATTCCTCAAGATAACAAAAGCATAGAACTATTCGTGAATAGAGAAACGGAGGAAGCCTTTTGGAGATTTAGGCCGGATCAACCCAGCCCAGTAGTCACCATCTATGAATTCAAGGACCCAGAGACACCAGGGAAAGCTGTCTATCTAGATCACACATCTCAGAAATTATTCTTAGTATCAGATCATGACAGACATGCTTACACTTGGCAAGGTGAAGCAATTTTCCCTCCACCAAGATCTAATATTTCCCAGGGCCTCCAGGGAGCCGGATCATCCAAGGCTCATGAAACCCAGAGAGAAAGAACTAGAGAGAGACCGGAGGTAAGCTTTGCAGACACTATAGACAGAGACAGATCAGGATATGGAACGGAAAGACTTGAAAGGGAGAGACATAGAGTTCATAGACATCAAAGAGATGATCATGATTTCCCATTGCCTAGACCACGAGAACACTCAAGAACCCTTAGACCCTCTCAAGTGGTTAAGACAATGAAGAACTAATTTGATGGATTTGGAGATCCTTATGATCATGTGGCGGAGTTCAAACAAGTGCTAAGAGCTGAACAGGTTGAAGACTTGTTCACCCAGTTCGAGGCATTTGGTTTGACCCTTAAGGGTACTGCCTTAGCTTGGTTTCAACCTCTAAACAGTCGCAACTATAGAGAGATAGGTCAGCTTCTAGAAGAATTCATTGTAGAATTTTCCAAGAGTGGTATCAGACATAACACATCATCCTTGATCCACAGCTTCAAGCAGACACCCCAAGAAACAGTGCGACTTGTAGGAAGAAGGTTTAGACAGTACTTGGAAAGATGCCCTGTACCAGAATTACCCACATCAGCCAAACGAGTGGCACTGTTTTTAGATGGCCTATTGAGCACAAAATTAAGGTCATATGTATACTTGAAAGAGCCTAGATCCATAGAAGAGTGTATACGGATGTGCATTGACATAGAAGACAACTTGGGTGAGGAATTAGGACTATCCAAACTCTATAAGGATTCTGAAAGTCCTACAAGTCATACCTCTAGAGCCTCCACTGAGATAGATGAGATAGCTGAGCAAGTGGCCAAAAAGCTAGGAGTTCAAAATAGACAAATGCCAAGGGTCACTTCAGTGAAGCGATGTTATACTTGTGGAGGAGATCACATGGCTAATGTTTGTCCATTGACGACTCAACCCCAAGGAAACCCTAATGCTCTGTATTGCACCATTGAGAGAAAATATACAAATCATACGACCCAAGATTGCCCCTATAACAGGTAGGCTGTTAGACAAAATTATCAGCAACCTTACCAGCAGGGTAGGTATCAGAATCAGTACCAATAGCCATATTATAGGCCACAACAATATCAACCTCAATACCAGCAGCAATATCAGGCACCATATAGGCCACAACCAGTCCTAGGAAACCAACCGCCAACTCCTGCCAATGTGATCCCAGTTAAATATACGATGGCAGAGGAGAACCCTAATAGAGCATTGGTGCCACTAACCCCATTGGTCTCAGAAAATGATTCTCACGCTCATGGTCCAAACTACTTCCATGAAGATAATCCACATGCTTATTATATAGAGTCACCTGAGCAAAGTGAGACTTCTCAGTATCAATATGAGACACCGCCTCTAGAACAAAACTGGGAGCCAGAATACTCCAATGTCATGTATACGAATCCAAATCCTAGGCCCCAGTTGAGACAAGTAAGACCACAAGCCCCTAGAGGACCATGCTTTAGATGTCAGGGCGACCATTTCATTCGTGAATGTCCCCACCAACCAGCTCTCGGACTAGGACAAAACATCACAATACAAGGCTTTTGTCCTGAGTGCGGCAAGGAACACCTTCCTAGAGAGTGTCCCAAGAATCCCTCTAGTGTACCCAAGGTTACACCCATCAATGTGGTAGGCTTAGTGGCAGATTCAAGTTCAAGTAGCAATAATGTGGCTCCTGTACAGGCAGTTACTAGGGCACAGGCTGCACAACAAGCAAAACCAGCTGAGCAGTCAGAGTCAAGTGAGGTAGGAGAACCTAGCAAGAGAAAACCAAGAACATGGAAGGATACCAGAGAGAAGGCTAATCGCAAGTGGAACAAAAAGTTATCCGAGCTAGAAGAAAGCCTAAGGGATACCAAAACAAAAATAGAAGACATTGCATCTCAAAGCCCCTCGCATGCTGAAGCTCCATCCACTTCGCCTCATTCCACCCCACCACCCATTGTAAATAACCCACAACCAGGGTCTGTTCTTGCCGATCCAACCCCAGAAGGCTTGGACATGATGTTCAAGGCCTACCAGGCTCGTCTTCAAGAAGGGCCAACAGCTGCAAACCTAGACAAGAGTTACCCTAGAGCAGACTTAGAGATTGAACGGATGAAAATGTGCATGAAAATGGTAGAACAAGCTCAAGCTATACTTGAGACTAGTCAAAAGCTCAATCAGACAAACTCTATCAAACCAGATTTGCATTTCCAAGGCTTACTAGAAAGATTAGAGCAGTTGGTAAACAAACCACAAGTTTCTTTACCTCCACAGGCTCAACCAGTTATTGAAAGAGGAAGCTCACCACCAATGGGAGCTTATGTTCCTAATTCCACGGATGCTGGAATGCCTCCTTCAATTCAACAGTACTCGCAAGAGTTCTTGCGGGAAATACAGGAAGAGAAATGGGCCAAGGAGAAGGGTAATTCCCCTCCTATTCCTGAGATTGATGATCTTCATGATCAATTTCCCCAAGACATTCCGTCTATCTATGGAGACCAAGCAGAGCAACAAGAAGATGAAAGATTAGATTTTGAATCTAATTCTTTACAAGAGTTGCCTCATTTCACAGGCCCATGGGAATCTGAATCTATCCAGATCAGAGCCCCCACAATATTGGTAAGAAATGAAGACTCAGTGATTCCAAGAAACACTGATGTTGTGAAGAACACTAAGGTTCAATGTCATCACTGTAGAGGAGCTGCTCAAAGCAAAACCTGAGCTCTGGAATCATGTGAAGGATCAGGTTCCAGAACTTGAATCCAATATGCCAAAAGTAGGCTCTAAGCAAAAAGTTCCAGAGATACCTCTCGACAAGATAGGAGACATGAGCGAAGGTGAAGAAGGTAACACTTATCTTCCGATCACCTATCAAGGTTACACAACCAAAGCAATTGTAGATTCGGGTGCTGGTGTTGCTATTGCGACCACCTCCTTGTGGAAGCGATGGGGCAAACCCACATTAAGACCAACTAGAATGAAGCTTCAAATGGCAGATGGTCATTTTGAAAGACCTCTAGGATTGCTCGAAGGGATAACTCTAACCACTTGTGGTGTAGAGTTTGAACATACATTTGCTATATGTGACTTTGAGAAAAATAATGTCTACGAGATGATCCTAGGAAGACCCTTCCTACGACAATTGCAAATAGTACAGGATTGGGGAACCAACTCCTTGTACTTACAGCACTTAGGGGTCACCACTAAGGTCAATCTGAAGGATTACACCTTCAGAGATGTACCACCCCTACAGTGGAATCCTGTCCACAAGGCAAAAGAAGATTCAATCTCTGTGCATTCTGGAAGTTCACCTGATCCATCCTGGCTGCATGAAGATACTCACTTGTGGATGTGCAAGGTCGCAGAGGAAGAGGAAAAGCGCCTAAAAGCGAGAGAAGAAGGAACTTCCCCAGGAGATAGACCAATAAAAGACCCAGCCTATACACCGATGATATTTCCAGATGAGGAATTTGAACCTCATGGTTGGGCAGAAATCTTAGCTACCATGGACATAGCAGTCAATGAAGAACAATGGACACCTCATTGTGATGAGGAGGGTTATGATATTTCAGTGTTCATGTGTCAGCCCCTGTTGGAAGAGTGTGATCCTAATGAGTTCATAGAAGAAGAAGAGAATGACGATGATCTAGAATCCATTGTGATGGATACTTACTTTGACTCAGAGGAACACTATTTAGAAGACATAGGAGTGTTAACCCAAAAAGAAGAAGAACCCCTCACGAGTATCAAAACGATAAATTCAAAGGAAGGAAGTGAAGGAGGTCAAAAGAAAAAGAAAAGAAAAGCAGTGAAACAAGAAGAGGAAGAATCACTGTTTGAAGTACCAGAAAATTTCAAGAAATATGAAGTGGAAGACCGAAAAATTTTGGTACGAATGCCTAAGAGAGAGGCCATTATAGGAGAAGCATATGACAATAAAGAAAAGACCAAAAGAATTGTAGTGACCATTGAAGGGAACGAAGAACGATGTACGTACATAGGAGACGACCTAAGTGCAAAAGAAGAAGCAGAGCTTGTAGCTCTATTAAGGGAATATAGGGATGTGTTCGCATGGCACTATAGAGACTTGAAAGGAGTAGATCCAAAGATTTGCTCTCATACGATTCCGATGACCGCTGATGCCAAGCCCACTAAACAAAAGCCCTACAAATATAATGACAATTATGCAGCCAAAATAAAGGAGGAAATTGACAGGCTGATTGAAGCTGGATTCATCTATGAGATTGAGCACACTGAATGGGTGTCCCCCATTGTAGTGGTGCCCAAGAAGAATGGGAAATTGCGAGTATGCATTAACCTTAAAAAAGTTAATGCCGCTACGATCAGAGATAGTTATCCACTTCCAATCACCGAACATCTATTGGAGCGTGTTGCAGGCAAGGAAGTTTATAGCTTCCTTGATGGATTTTCAGGTTACAACCAAGTAGCCATTGCCCCCGAAGATCAACACAAAACGGCCTTTGCCACAGAATGGGGAATTTTTGCATTTCGTGTGATGCCATTTGGGCTCACCAATGCACCTGCAACATTCCAAAGGCTCATGTGTCATGTCTTCAAAGTGTTCTTGCGGAAGAGCTTAGAAGTATATGTGGACGATTTATGTGCGCATTCCCAATAGAGAAATTACCACATCCCGGAGCTCAGACAAATCTTCAACAAGTGTAGAGATTATCGAGTGTGTCTGAACCCAGAGAAGTGTGTGTTCATGGTACGACAGGGTAAGATCTTAGGTCACATTGTTTCTAAGAATGGAATTTCAACAGATGAGGACAAAGTAAGAGCAATAGCAGAGCTGCCAAGACCAAGAAATGTTAAAGAGGTACAGGCCTTTATGGGCCATTGTGGATATTACCGTAGGTTTATCCACATGTATGCCATCATAGCTAAACCTCTTTATGGGTTGTTAACAAATTTTGAGTGGAACGAGGAATGCGAGAATTCCTTCAACGAGCTGAAAAGACGTTTGTGCACAGCACCAATATTGACTACTCCGGATTGGAGCAAACCCTTTCATGTCCATGTAGATGCCTCCAATCATGCAATAGGATGTGTGCTAGCACAACCCACAGGTGAAGGAAACCTAGATTTGCCGATAGCATATGCTAGTAGGCAATTAAATGCAGCTGAACGAAATTATACCACAACGGAGAGAGAAGGTTTAGGTATGGTATATGCTGTGAAGAAGTTTAGACACTATCTATTGGCCAACAAGTTCAAGTTTTTCACTGATCATCAAGCTTTACTATATTTGGTCAATAAACCTTGCAATACAGGCCGCTTAGTAAGATGGTTCCTCTTACTAATGGAATACGACTTTGAAGTTGTTGTTAGGAAAGGTAGAACCCATCTTAGGGCAGACCATCTTTCTCGCATCACTTCAGGAGAGCCACCGCTAGGAGTGTCTGATGAATTGCCCGATGCTTATCTGTTCAATTTGGAAGTTGTTCCTAAATGGGCAAATAAGTTGGTGCCAGTCCTAACCTTCGGACCTGCAAATAAAAATGTGAAAACAAGCAAAGAAGAAATTGTAAAATCACAAAAGTATCAAATATTGGCCGGAAGTATGTACAAGCAAGATGCTGAGGGCGTATTAGCTTGTTGTGTTGAGGACGACGAACATACTAGTTGGATGCAACAAGCCCATGAGGGACTGCTAGGAAATCACTACTCTAAACAACGAACATTGCAGAATCTAAAACGTTTAGGAGTGTATTGGCCTAGAATGGACAAAGAAATACAGGAGTGGACCCAAAATTGTCCAGTGTGCCAGAAGAGACCCCCAGTGGAGCATGCCACTCTTTATCATGTGTCATTAATCCCAGATTGGAGTGCTCCATTGGTTGAGTTCATGAGATCGGGAACATTACCCAATCAGGCTAGTCTTGCAAGAAAACGGAGCATGGAGCAAGAGGCTCAAGACTATGCCTTAGTAGGAGACAACCTATATCGAAGAGGCAAGGATGGTTACCTAAGATTGTGCGTTCATGAATCAGACTATTTAAAAGTCTTAGAAACTGCACACAGCGGTGCTGCAGGTGGACACTTTGGGCCTGACAGAGTAATTAAGACCATTTTATTCTCAGGACTTTGGTGGCCCACTCTTCATATGGATGCACATACTTATGTGAAGAAATGTGACACATGCCAACGTGCCCAATATCCGATAAGAAAAGACGAGATGCCTTTAAGGCCAATGATGGGAGGACGTGCATTTTCAAAGTGGGGTATAGACTTTGTTGGTCCTATTAACCCCCCAGCTAGAAACTCCCATGCAGAATACATTATTGTAGCCATAGATTACCTTACAAAGTGGGTGGAAGTAAAAGCCACAACGAAGAATGATGCTCAAACGACGGCCAAGTTTTTATTCGAGACCGTGTTCACCAGATACGGATTACCAATAGAGTTGGTCAGTGATAGAGGTACGCACTTCTTGAATGAGGTCATTGAAAATCTCCTTCAAGAATTCATGGTGATACACAAGAAGTCTGCACCTTATCACCCACAAGCCAACGGACAAGCCGAGAGCACGAATAAGATCCTATGTAACGTGTTGACGAAACTTGTAAATAATAAACGCTTTGATTGGGATAAACAACTTCATCATGCTGTTTGGGCATACCGAGTTGCCTACAAAACGGTACTCAATGCTACCCCATTTCAGATGGTTTTTGGACAGAATGCTGTGCTACCATTAGACTTCCTAATCCCTGCCTTGAAAGTAGCACAAGAGCATGAGTGGAATGGACATGAGTTGTCTTCCAGGATCTTTGATCTAGAACGCTTAGGTGAGACGAGGCTACGGGCAGCAGCAGGCATTTATGCTGCAAAGAAAAGGCAAAAGGCATACTTTGATGCCCATGTAAAGGATAAAGGATTGAAGGAAGGTGATCTAGTGCTGGTTTACACGCTAAAGCAACATGCTCGCAAATTGGAGAAACGAGGATATGGACCCATGATCATTAATAGACTCTCCACTAGCGGTGCTGTTCAATTGGCCACTTTAGAAGGTGAGGTCCTACCCAACTATATTAGTGGATGCCGAGTCAAGTTATATCAAGAACCTCTTACAGAGGAAATGCTCACGAGACTCAACACTGCTAAGAAGCGAAAAGAAGAGGAGTTAAGGGTTAGAGAAGAAGCACAAGCAGAGGCTAGAGAGCGCATTAGAAGAAATAAGTTACGGCGGCTAGGCCTAGATGTCAACACAAAAGCTCCAAAATATCACATGGACATGTGCCAAAAATCGGGCATAACTACTTCTCGAATAATTGATCGACGACCCTTTGTGACTATAGAGGTAGGACAAGGAAAGAGTGTAAGGACTGTGAGAGCATTGGTTGACTCAGGAGCAGCAACTAGTGTAGTTAGACTTTCATACTGCCAAGACCTGCATTTGGACATCAAGCCCATAGAAGCCTATCTCATAGGATTAGGAGGCGTGGAAACACCCTGTTTGGGCGAGGTGGAACTTCCCATCTACCTTCGAGATGTTCCAATAAAAGTCAAAATGCTAGTGTGTCATGATGAGGACCTCACAGAACCACTTGTCTTGGGTCAAGATTGGATTTACGACCATGCTGTCAACTTGAACCTAAGAAGTCAACTTCTTCAAGCGTGGGTATATAATCAATGCATTACATTAGAATTGGAGAATCACATGCCCACTGAAACTGACACCACACACTCTCTTTGTTCCTCTAAGGCTAATCTTCTTGAACAAGATGTTGTAGATGTCAAAAGCTCTATGATCCAGACGGACGCAAGCACGGAAGGACAGTCGCAAAGTCAAGATGAACCTTCTTCTTGTCTTCTAAAGAGCAAAGCATCCACAGGAGCTCAACCTCAGAAGCAAGCAAAACAGTGCAAGATAGCCAGTCTATCAAATAGACAAAGAGCCTTCAAGCAGAAAGAAGTGTTGGGCATGACACAGATCTGGGTAAAGAAAGGAGTACAACCATCGATGTTGCCTCAAAGACTCCCACCCAACCAGATCGACCATGACAACAGAAGGACCAAGCATCTACGACAGGCTCAAACACGAAGAATCCATCAAATTTGGGTACCGAAGCTATCAATGAAGGCCGACCACAATCAGGTACAAATTTGGGTGCCTAAAAAATTAGCTACAGCTCAACAAGGGCGATTACAGATGTGGGTACCCAAGAAGCTCTTACACGTACAAAGGCCTATGCTCCCCACCATGCAAAAGGTCTCAACAAAGAAGCCAAGGAAAACAAAGGGTAAGAACAGAGCACAAAGACCAAAAGAAGATAAACTTAACCCTTCTACAAAAATAAGCAGACACTCACCCAGGATATGGGTTTGGAAGCCAAAATCACAAGCAACATCCACAGAACCAAGGGGTCAACCACACTGGATACCAAAGTTTGGACAACATCCAAAGAAGAACTGGCCTGAGGTGATCTCTACAGGGCCAAATACTATTCGGAAATGGGTTCCCATTAGGAGGATTACATCATTTCGAGATCCAATCGACACCTCCAATCAAAGAATTCATCAAGTATACAAGTAACATCAAAAGCCTCGACGAGCAGCAACCATGTGCCTTTGGCATAACCTTGTCGTTTGCACCATTCAGGTCATGCATTTCCAAAGTATGCATCAATATAGGGCCACCTTACATGGCCGTGCATAGACACAATTGAGAAATCCCAGGCACAAGAGACACAATTTTCACATGAAAAATATGTTATTGATACTAACCTCTTTCTTCTTGTTTGATGCCATCGTGTTCCAAGAAAAAAAAAAAAAAAAAAAAACAAACTATGTGCTTGAAAGTGCTCATCAGCGAACGTCGAGCAAGGACATCCCTCAACAAAAAGGACAAGCTGACGGTCAAACATCATGAGGGAACCACAACACGAAGAGATGAAGATCAACGGACCCTTCACCATGGTAAGACGTGTATGTTTCAACAACACTATAACCATGATAGATTAGGAAACCTCTTCGTCAGCATACCCTTGAGCCCTTAGCTCAAGACCCAATCGCTTGCACCATACTTCTTGCCATGCATTTTCCAAGTACGCATACGTAGGGCCACATTACAAGGCCATGCACAAGGCACATAATTTGTTCAACCCATGCACTAATGCACTTAACCATCATCCATTATGGGTTACAAGTACTTGGCATGAAAACTATGAAAGCCATCTTTGGAAGAATCAGAGGACATCACCGTGACCACTACAAGAACAAGGGAGCCATCCACCACCGAGAGTTGCTCACAATCAACATTGACCACATCCTTTGAGCAGCTAGCAGTTTTGGAAAACTCACAAATGCACCACCCAGATGGAATACAAGGCAGAAGTACGTACAAAGGGACTACAAACTGCAAGAGATAACAGTGGCAAAGTGAAGAACCAGACAAACGACCAGGATACATTGGGAAGAGGGATCGCCCCTGTTGGACGCAAAGGACGCTACCTCTCAACGTACTACATGGAACGACCACTACAACAAGGGTCTGTCAGGGACGACAGACTCAAGAGGGGGGGGAGTGTTGAAGCTCAAGATCAAGGACAAAGAATGGAAGTGCATCAAGGAGGTGGACACACAAGAAGAAGGAGCAAGTAGGGAGCTCCAAGAAGCACCTGTCAAATTTTCAGAAGAAATCCCTACAAAAATAGTGATTTTTATCACTAAAAACCATTGTAAATACCATTTTCCATTTTTGTAACTCCATTTTGTTCAAGCCGAGGAGTCCTCGAGCTTGAGGAGTATTAGAACTACCATCCTACCAATTTTCATGATTTTTAGACTCCGTTTGAGCCCCCAAATAAGCCCTGGAACCTATTTTTTAACTAGGCTGGACACTAGGTCTGGACAGGGCCAAAACCACTCAAAAACTATAAAAAGGGCTGGAGAGCTCATTTTTGAGGGTGGCTGGTTGTAGATTTCAGTTTTGTAAGAGAGCTCTTTGGTTATCGAAGCTTTCCATTGTTCCACTCTTTGCTCTTACCTTATGCACGTGTGTGTGTATGTGTGTGCATGCTTGTGTGCTTTCACTCACGCACTTGTGCCATCACTTGTTCGCGGTCTTCATACCGGTCCTCACGTCTCCACGGATTGACATTTATGAGGTGTATCTCCTCACGTTGGTACTTACCATTGTGCTAGAGTGACAGATAGGTTGTGCAGACCCAAAAATTGTACCACCAATGATCATCTTTATAGTGCCTCACATTCCATGGAATCTTCGACCCATACTTGTTCGGAAAGCCCATTTACCAGAGTTAATGCGGCTTCTTAAGGAAAAGATTCACATGCAAATTTTAGAGCCATCGTCTGCACCCTACTCAAATAGGTGGTTTACTGTTCCAAAGAAAAATGGCAAGTTACGGTTCATTCAAGATTTACAACCTGTTAACAAGGTTACTATTAGGAATGTAGGTACTGGGCCCATTGTAGGAGAATTTGCTGAAGCCTTTGCTGGTCATGCCATTTACTCAATGGGAGACTTGTATTCTGGCTACGATCAATTTCAGCTTGCTATTGAAAGCAGAGACATTACGACCATGAAAACTCCTTTAGGCTTAGTTCGCATGTGCACTTTGCCGCAAGGAGCTACTAATTCAGTAGCGCATATGATGAACGCCATGAATTCAGTATTACATGACTTCATTCCTAATATAGCCATGCCATTTATTGACGATATTCCTATTAAAGGATGTATTGAGAATGCGAAAGATGAAACTTTAGATTCCTCTGGCTGCAGGAAGTTTGTAGTAGATCATATCTCTGACTGTGAAAGGATTTTCCAGAGATTTGAAGAGGTTGGTCTCACATTCTCCATTGAGAAATCTGTTTTTGGTGTCAATGAGGTACTTATAGTTGGGCATTTATGTGGACATTACGGTCGGAGGCCATATCCACCTAAAGTCGACGCTATAAACAAGATTTCTGAAACCTGTAGTAATATTAGTGAGGTAAGATGATTCCTTGGTGCTTGTGTGTTTTATGCCATCTGGATCCCACACTATGCACATGTTGCAAACTGTCTTTATGCTTTACTAAGGAAGAATCGAAAGTTTCTTTGGACTGAAGAACACTCAAAAGCTATGAAAAAGTTAAAGAAATTACTTCTTGAAGCTCCTATTTTAAAGCGAGTAGATTATACTGATCAAAAGCCTATCATTTTAACTGTTGATACGAGCCCTATAGGAATAGGATGGGTTATTGGTCAGGACGATGAAGAGGGCAATAGGTATGCTGTGAGATTTGGAGCAAAGATTTTACACGATACGCAAAGAAATTATCCGCAAATTAAACGAGAACTATGGGGTTTAGTCACGGCATTAAAATCTGATAAAGAATATTGTATAGGTGCAAATGTAATAGTTGAGACAGATTGTCTACCTCTGATTGGAATGATTACAAACTGTTCATCACCCGACATTGCCATGCTTAGATGGATTTCATACATCAAGTTTATAAATCCTGTTTTGATACATATTGCAGGTAAATCTAATCCTGTGGCTGATATGCTTTCTCGAGCTAGATTTGATAATGAGGAAGAAACAGAATTAGAAATAAATGCAATTAATTATGATTCTAAAGCATACGCATATGAACAGTTTAATATTGAAGAATACGAAGGAGAGTGGCAGGATATTGGAAAGTATTTAAGTACTTTGGTTAGGGCACCTTCATGGTCTTCAAATAGATTTCGGAATATTAGGAAAAGAGCTTACAACTTTTTTCTGAAAGAAGGTTTAATTTGGAGACATGCTAGGGGAAAAATTAGATTGCCACAACGAGTACTAGGTACTAAGGATCTTCAGTTACAAGTCATGAAGAGTATGCATGATACTTTATGGGCAGGGCATAAAGGTTTTGTAGCTACGTATGAAAAAATTAGAGAAGGATACTGGTGGCCAGGGATTTATGTTACTGTTAAAAATTATGTTACTTCATGTGACGTATGTCAGATTCATTCCTCAGTCAAACATAGGGATCCGTTGCATCCTACCTATCCACCATGCATCGATTATAAATGGGTTATAGACTTAGTTACCATGCCCAAAGGTATCAATAAGATGAGATATATAGTCTTGGCACGTGAAGATCTTACGAATCATGTAGAAGGCCGATCTTTAAGATCTAAGACAACCTTGAATGTATGCAAATTTCTTCTTGAGGATGTCATTTCACGATTTGGTTATGTAGAAAAGGTAGTGGCTGATAGGGGAGAGTTAGATGCGCAGGAGGCTAGAGAATTCTTTGCTAGGCATGGAATTCACTTAGCCCTTACTACTGCTTACAACCCTGAAGCTAATGGGAAGATTGAGCGAGGGCATTCTCCTATTATTAAAGCAATTTCCAAAGCTTGTAATGGGGAAATTAAGAATTGGCCAACTTATCTGCCATTTGCATTGTGGGCTGATAGAATGACCTGCACTAGAACAACGGGATATATGCCGGCAGAGTTGATGTATTGCCAGAAACCGATATTCCCTGTGCATACGCAAATTCTTACTTGGACTACTTTACAATGGGAAGATAATTTGTCGACAGAAGATTTATTAGCTCTGCGAATCCAGCAACTAGAGCAAGGGAATGAACGTTTAGAAGAGGCTATAGTTAAACTAAAAGATTCTCGTTAGAAAAACAAGAAGTATTTTGATAAATCACATAGGTTAAGGCCAAAGCCGATTTATGTTAATGATTGGGTTTTCCTGTATGATAGTACGTTTGATTCTCAGTATGATGCCCGTAGAAAACTAAAAAGACGTTGGTTTGGACCTTATGTGGTAGTCAAAACCTATGAAAACGGAACGTATGCCTTACGCGAATTAGATGGTACTCCTCTTAAAAACTTAATTGCTGGCAAAAGAATTAAATTATTTAAACAAAGAGATGATGAAATGTATGAAGTAATGTTTGATGATGAGCATGATTAATTATGTATGAATGAATTTCTTTAGTGTGGATTTCTTTTGCAGGAAAACCAAGAGAAGATTTGAATATGAAATTTATTAATTTTGCGTGTCTAGCTGTTGCTGGTTGAGTTTTAACAGGTCTTTGAAGAACAAATTAAGATGCATAAAGATGAGCAAATTGAAGATGAAGCAGATTGAAGATAAAATTGATTTTAGGTCGTATTTTTCTTTGTCTTAAAATTTTGTTTTACGTATTTTATTTGCATTCATATAAAACTAATTGATAAAATCTGGAATGAAGAATATTAATTTATAAAGGACTCTATTTAACCATATTAGGAAAATAGACATAATTTATATTTCTACATTTATAGATTAAGTGAGATTTGTTAAAAATAGAAGGATTTGTAGTTCATTTAGATAACGAAAGTAGTTGTATATATGTAGGAGCATATTGTTGCATGATACATGTCTGTGAAAACCTAGATCTTTCTTGTCCATGCAGCTAGATCCTTAGCTCGGATTAAGGGGTTAAGCCTTTCCCCTTTCAAACAAAAAAGTAGCGAAAAAAAAAAAAGAATATTGACATGGAAGTTATACCTTCTTCCACCCCAAAAAGGTATTTACATTTATTATTGACATGAAGTTTACATCATATGTATATGAAGAAACTAGTTGTGAAAAAACACATCTAGTGATTAAAATTGGGCATACAAGGCGGCTGTCTGTCCAAGTAGATTTAGTAGATTTCTTTGGCATGCTTGATTGTTCATATGTGAATGCATATATATGACGAAACTTGCATTTGAATGAAAATGAATTCTGTTTTATAATCTTTACATAGTTTATAAATGGATGAAATGTAAATTAATGTTTGTTGACTGAACAGGTTACTAGCTTACCTTTATACTTTAATATGTTTTCATTGCCAGATATAATTTAAATAAACTTCATGTGCATGTTGAAAAGATTAAAAATTTGATAAGTTAAAGGATGTTTATAAAAAGAATTGATGCTTTTCTATGATTTAATTTCAGGATAATCATTGAAAATGCCGCTTCCCTTAATTTGCAAGTTGGCCCATCGAGGACGATGTGCAGGTTTGGTGGCGGTGGATGTCGGGAAGATTTGCATCTTCCAGTTGATAACCAGAGGAAATAAAAGCAACTTAATTGGTGAATTCTAAACCTCTTTTTCACTGTTGATCAGTTGTTCTGGATTGAATTAACTACTTTTGAAGTGTTTGCAAGTACAAGAAATGATGAAGAATATGTGTTCATATTAGGGTTACCCTAATTACTCATTTAATGAGTGTTTTAAATTGATACATAGAAGACAGATGAGTATATACCCCTAGGGTTTCATAAGTTTATATAAGTTAAGTCAGTAGGATTAATCCAAAGGATCTTAAATGATTCCATTGGGTTAATGTTAAGGGTTTAGATATTTATCATGGGTTAGAGATAGGGTTTAGAAGGGTTTTAAAGGGTTTTCATGAGTTTTTGATGGGTTTTAAGTAGGTTTTCTAGGGTTTTAGAATGTTTTAAAGGTTAAAACAATTAATATTTAATGAAATTAATCTATATCTAAACATTGGTTCATTAACAAAAATTAAAATATGATTTAATTAACTATTTAATCATGTATGTGCAATTAAATCCTAAGGTTTGATTTAATTAAAACTTAAACTAAGGTTAATTTAAATGATTTATTTAATTAAGAAAATTAAGGTAATAGAATAAAAATATTAATTGAAGTGGATAATTAATGAGCGGTGTATGTGAGTGCTGTTTAAAGTGTGGTGTGGGTTAAGTGTGTAACTAAAGTGGTTAAAGTGAATAGTTTCAAAGTGTGGTAGTTGTGAGTGCAAGTTAAAAGAGTGGTAGAAAGAAAATATGCATTTAAAGTGTTAAAAAGGTGTGTACAAAGAGTGGTGAGTGTGAGGGTAATTAAAAGAGAGGTTGTGTGAGAAAAGTTAATTAAAGTGTGGTGAATGTTAATGGGGAAAAGTGAGGATGAGGAAATAAAGTAAAATCAAAGGAATGGTTTACAAATGAGTTGTGTGTGTATATATATGAGTATGCTGTGCTAGTTTCTTCTAATGTTTCTTACAGGTACTCATTCTCCTTTGTCTTCTTTTCATCTATTCCTTGGTCATTTTCATTATGCTTAGTTTAGCTAGTTATCTATTCGGGTGGAGAGAAAACGATGTAGGCGTTGCTATTAACTCTGCAGTAGTATAGAGAGAGAGTCTGTTGAGCGTTATGTGCCTTTTACAGGTCTGTGTGCTGTCCCTTCAATGGCAGATTCGCGACCTGGATGGCCATATCGTGATTCTTCTATGCATCATCACTATACTATACTCTCAACTTCTGATGGTTTAATCTTTGGCATTCATCACTGGCAGAGATTAAATTCTCCTTCCCTCGGTAATGTGTGTGTGTATGTTATGTGTGTATGTGATGTGTATGTGTGATGTGTGTATGTGTGTATGTGATGTGATGTATCTGTGTGAAGTGTGTGTATGTGATGTATGTGTGTCTGTGTGATGTATGTGTGTGTGTGTGATGTGTGTATGTGATGTATGTGTGTGTGTGTGATGTATGTGTGTGTGTGTGATGTGTGTATGTGTATGAGATGTGATGTGTATGTGTATGTGATGTGATGTATGTGTGTGTGTGTGATGTATGTGTGTGTGTGTGATGTGTGTGTATGTGTATGTGATGTGATGTATGTGTGTGAAGTATATATGTGATGTGTATGTGTTATGTGTGATGTGTGTATGTGTTATGTGTATGTGCGTGTGATGTGTGTGTGTATGTGATGTG
>CM035410.1:22711631-22761631 GCA_020310875.1 Ceratopteris richardii
AATGCATGAGCATGTGTATGATTGCATATATGTGTAGTATTGTAACTTTACTAATGGCTAATGTTTCTTGCAGAAACATTGAAGATTACAATCAATTAAAGTGAAGTGAAGACAATTGAAGTGAAGCGGCAGCCTAAACATCCATTTAAATCTTATTTCTCATTTAGTCAACTATCCAATTGACTAGACATTTATCCAATTGTTAGGCCTTCCAGTTGTATTAGGTTTATTGATTCGAACCATTAGCTTATCAATTAATTTATTTAAGCAGTTTTGCAACAATATTCTTTCCCATTACTTTCATCAAGAACCATTAGCATATCAATTAATTCATTCAAACAATATAGCATCATATTGTTTCATTAGTTTTTCCTTTACTTTCCTTGATGTCTTTTAAGTTAGTTCATGAGTCTGAGCACAGTACTATTGAAAATATTGAAAATATTGAAAATGTTCCGCCAACTCTAGACAGACCAGAACCCTCTAGCTTACCTGAAAGTTTAGTAGAAGAACCCATTATGGAAGTTTCAATCTCATATCAGGAAGCTGTTGCTATGTACGAGGCTGCCCGTCCTTACGGTCCATAGCTAGTTAAAACTATTTACTTTTGGTAAGAAACTTTAGTTTCAGTCATAGAATTAGGTAATTTATATTGTTTTGTCATTAGAACCCTTATTTCCTTAAGCCTGAGTCCGCTACAGACACCCTGCGTGTGCCGAACGATTTAGGCGGATGACTTGATCCACCATCCGAGCATCTCTCACGACCTGACAACGGTATGGAGAGACCTATAGGAAGTTCTGGGGTGCCATATTTACATAGGGTGGAAGGCCCTTACAAGATGCAACTGGAGTACCTTAGGACCAATCGATTAGGTGCTAGCATCTATGAGGACGGCCTAGGAAGAGCGGTGGTCCAGATAAAAAACCCTGACCAATCCATTGGACTAGAACGCCCAGCTGTCAAATTTGAAAATGGAGCATACTTGGACAAGGAAGGGACAATATATGTAGTCACCAGTCATCCCGATAGGACAGATGAATTTGGGAATGTGGTCCCGGAAACGGACTTAGGTGACCTAGAGCAAGGAAACATGGGCGAAGAACCTAGAACCCCCCGAGGCAAATCTGTTCTCACGAGGATTATCACACCAGAGTGGATTCCCCAAGATAATAAGAGCATAGATCTCCTCTTGAACCGAGAGACGGATGAAGCCTTTTGGAGATATAGACCTAGTCAACCGAGTGAGGTAGGAACAATCATGATATATGAGTTCAAAGATCCTGATATTCCAGCAAGAGTGACCTACTTAGATCACTCTTCAGAGAGGATCTTTGGGGTTACAGAAAATGATAGGCATGCTTACACTTGGAAAGGAGAATTTATCTTCCCCCAACCAAGATCGAATGTGTCCTTTGGTCGCGAAGGAGCTAGAACATCTCAAGCTCAGGGGACTCAAAGAGAAAGGAGTCGAGAGAGACCTGAGGTAAGCTTTGCCAACTCTTGGGGAAGAGAAAGAACGAGAATGGACACGAATAGAGGGGAACTTGAGGGACATAGAGCCCCAGGGAACCGAAGAAATGCCGATGATTTCCTTTTGCCAAGACCAAGAGAGCACACGAGGACCTTGAGACCAACTCAATTGGTGAAGTCCATGAAGAATTACTTCAATGGCACAGGTGATCCTTATGACCATGTGGCAGAGTTTAGGCAAGTCTTGAAAGCTGAACAGGTAGAGGACCTATTCACACAATATAATGCTTTTGGTCTAACCGTTAGGAGCACTGCCCTTACGTGGTTTCAACCACTAAACGAGAGGCATTTCAGAAACATAGACCAGCTCTTAGAGGCATTTATCATTGAGTTTTCTAAGAGTGGAATCAGGCACAACACTTCCTCACTAATTCATAGCTTCAAACAAACACCTCAAGAGACGGTCAAACTAGCTGGAAGAAGATTTAGGCAGTACCTGGAGAGATGCTCGATGCCGGAGTTACCCACACCAGCCAAACAAGTGGCCTTGTTCTTAGATGGATTGTTGAGCACCAAGCTCAGGTCATATGTGTATCTGAAGGACCCCAGAACGATAGAAGAATGCGTGCGCATGTGCATAGACATTGAGGACAATCTAGGTGAGGAATTAGAACTATCAAAAATCTATAAGGATTCTGATAGCTCTAGTAGCCTCACATCTGGTCAATCCACATCCATTGAGGAACTTGCAGAGAAGGTAGCTCAAAAACTAGGTGTCTCTAGCAAACAAATTCCGAGATTTTCCCCAGTTAAGAGGTGTTACACTTGTGGCGGTGACCATATGGCAAATGCATGTCCCATTATGGCCCAACCCCAGGCGAATCCTAGTAGCTAGTACTGCACCATAGAGCACAGGTACACCAACCACACTGCACAAGACTGCCCATATAACAAACAAACTGTTAGGCAAAATTACCCTCAGCCATATCCACAACAGGGTAGATACCAGAATCAGTACCCACCACAACAATACAACAGACCACAGCAAACTTATCAGCCACCTTATCAAGGGCAACTGAGACCCCAGCCAGTGCTAGCACAGCAACCACCTGCTCCTACTAATGTGATTCCGGTCAAGTATGCTGCCGCAGAAGAAAACCTGAATAGAGCAATAGTCCCAGTAACACCATTAATCTCAGAAAGTGATCCCAGTGACCATAGCTTTGATTCTACACATGTTGATAGTCCCCAGGCTTACTACATGCAGTCTCCTGAACATGGTGATTCTTACTACAGTGAGGAACCGAGTGAACCTATTTGGGAGCCTGAATATGCTAATGTCATGTACACAAACCCCAACTCTAGACCTCAACCTAGGCAGATACGACCCCCTTTTCCTAGAGGACCTTGCTTCAGATGCCAGGGTGATCACCTCATACGTGATTGCCCCATGCCTGCACCTACACAACCCCAATCAGTGACGATCCAAGGCTTTTGCCAGGAGTGCGGAAAGGAACATCTCTTACAAGATTGTCCCAAGAATCCCAGCAATATGCCAAAAATCACTCCGATTAATGTTATTGGGTTAGTGGTCAATTCCACAGGAAGTGTCACTTCCACTGCACCTGTGCAGGTAATCACTAGAGCTCAAGCATTGCAACAAAACCAAGGGGTAAGCCAGGAAAAGAGCCCAAACGCTAGCGATACTTAGAGCCAAAATAAGAAGAGAACAAGAGCTTGGAGAGATAGCCGTGAACGTATGAAAAGGCAATGGGCAAAGAAGATGAGTGAACTTGAGGAAAGTCTATGAGGCACCAAGGCCAAAATCATAGAGATCACATCTCAACCGCACTCTCACACATTCCCACTGCTACCATCCCCATCACCCTCCATCTCTCCACCCTCTAATACACCCCACGTAACCCACCCACCACCCCGAGCAGGATCAGTATTAGCTGATCCCACTCCTGAAGACATAGACATGATGCTTAAAGCATATCAGGCCAGAATCCAAGAAGGGCCAAATGTAACGGATCATGACAAGTGCTACCCCAGAGCTGACCTAGAGATAGAAAGAACCAAGCTTTGCGCGAAAATGGTCGCATTGGCTCAGACTATGTTTGAAGCCAGTCGCCTTTTCAATTACTCGGGCTCAGCCAAGACGCAATTACACTTGGATGGACTTCTAGAGAAGTTAGAGGGCATAATTGCAAGATCTGCCAAGGAAGAAAAAAATGAAGAAAGAGATAAAGCAAGCAAAAACATGACCCATCCCCCACTGAAAGCTTATGTGCCCAATTCCACTGAACCAGAAAACCCCCCCTCCCTAGAAAGAATAGAGAATCTAATTGCACAATCACAAAAGGAGCCCGCCCCTCAACACCATGACAAGGCTAGTGAAAGAGCAGGTCTTCCTACCCAGAAAGCGTATGTGTCTGAGGCCTATGTGCCTAACTCTATGGAGCCAGACACCTCTTCTTCTATGAATCAATACACACCAAAATTCTTGCGAGAGATTCAAGAAGAGAAATGGGCTAAAGAGAGTGAAGTTCCTCCTCCCATTGAACTTGTGGATGACACACACGATCAATTCCCACAAGACCTTCTGTCCCTTTATGGAGAGCAGGAGAGTGCCCAATCTCAAGAAAGATTAGACTTCGGGTCTAATTCTTTACAAGAACTACCCCATTTCACAGGCCCATGGGAAGCAAAGTCCACCTGTATGAGAGCACCTACAGTCATGGTAAGAAACGAAGATTCAGTCATACCTAGGAACACAGCGGTAGTGAAGAACACCAAAGTGCAGTGCAATCTAACTTTGGAAGAGCTGCTTAAGGTTAGACCAGAAGTGTGGAAACATGTAGCCAATCAAGTGCCCGAGATAGCAAAACCTCGTTCCCAGGTAGGATCCCAGAGAACAGTGCTAGAAATACCCTTAGACAAGATAGGAGACATGAGTGAGGGCGAAGAGGGAAACACATATCTCCCCATCACTCATCAGGGATACACAACCAAGGCCATCTTGGACTCAGGTGCAGGAGTTGCAATTGTTACCACTTCCTTATGGAAACGATCGGGCAAGCCAGCTCTCAGGCCAACGAGAATGAAATTGCAGATGGCTGACGGGCACATAGAAAGACCCTTAGGACTACTCGAGGGGATAACTCTCACTACTTGTGGTGTAGAGTTTGAGCACACATTTGCTATCTGTGACTTTAGCAAAAATCAAGCCTATGAGATGATTTTGGGAAGACCATTTATGCGGCAGTTGCAAGTGGTACAGGATTGGGGAACCAATTCCTTGTATTTGCAGCACTTAGGTGTTACAACCAAAGTCAATCTCAAGGATTACTCTCATAGAGATGTCCCTCCTATCCAATGGAACCCCATCCATAGAGCCAAAGATGATACGAAATCGGTGCATTCCCTAGGATCAGGATCCTCATGGATGCATGAAGACACTCACTTATGGATGTGTAAGGTAGCAGTAGAAGAAGAGAAGAGAGAAAAAGCCAGGGAGATAGGTGCAAAAGAAACCCATAGATCAATGCCAGACCCAGCCTATGCACCTGTAGTTTTTCCAGACAAAGAATTCGAACCTCACGGCTGGGCAGAAATTCTAGCAACCATGGATGTAGCCATCAATGAAGAACAATGGACACCTCACTGTGATGAGGATGGCTATGACATTTCCGTCTTCTCCATAGAGCCGATCATGGGAGAGGCAGTTTTAGAAGAGTGTGAACCTAGCCCTGATGCATTTGAGGATGCGAGTGACTTCGATCTAGAGTCAATCATTATGGACCCACCTTTTGCATCAGATGAAGAATACTTCTATGAAGTAGAATTTCAACCCCAGAAGCACGGAGAGCTTACAAAGGATGTAAGGCTAGCCACACATGTAACCCATAAGGAAGAAGGAAAGAAAAGAAAGAAGAGAGAAGTCACACCAGAAGAGGAAGAATCTTTGTTTGAGGTTCCGGAAAATTTTAAGAAGTATGAGATAGATGACAGGAGAGTTATGATTAGAATGCCTAAACGAGAGGCGCAATCGGGAGAGGCCTATGATAACAAAGAAACCACCAAGAAAATAGTGGTAGCCATAGAAGAAGGAGAAGGGAGGTGCACTTACATAGGACATGACCTCACTGAGGAAGAAGAGCATGAGCTGATAGCCTTGCTAAGAGAATACAGAGATGTATTTGCTTGGAGTTACAAGGATTTGAAAGGTGTGGACCCGGACATATGCTCACATACGATTCCCATGACTACAGAGGCGAGACCCTCAAAACAAAAGCCATACACATATAATGACAACTATGCTGCCAAGATCAAAGAAGAGATAGAGCGCTTGGTTGAAGCTGGATTTATGTATGAAATTGAGCACACTGAATGGGTATCCCCCATTGTGGTGGTGCCCAAGAAGAACGGCAAATTACGAGTATGCATTAACTTGAAGAAGGTTAACGCACCCATGATCAGGGATAATTACCCGCTTCCTATCACTGAGCATCTTTTAGAAAGGGTGGCAGGCAAGGAAGTGTACAGCTTCCTAGATGGGTTCTCTGGCTACAATCAAGTGGCCATTGCACCAAAAGATCAGCATAAAACGGCTTTTGCCACAGAGTGGGGTATATTCGCTTTTAGGGTAATGCCATTCGGGCTGACCAATGCTCCCGCAACCTTCCAAAGGCTGATGTGCCATGTATTTAAGGAGTTCCTGAGGAAGAACTTAGAAGTCTATGTTGATGATCTTTGTGCTCATTCCAACATTAGACAAACCCATATTCCTGAACTCAGACAAATCTTTGACAAATGTAGAGAATATCAAGTCTGCCTAAACCCAGAAAAATGTGTTTTTATGGTTAGGCAAGGCAAAATTCTAGGACACATAGTGTCAAAGAATGGCATATCTACGGATGAAGAGAAAGTAAGAGCTATAGCCAAATTACCTAGGCCAAAGAATGTCAAGGAAGTACAAGCTTTCATGGGGCATTGTGGTTATTACCGACGATTTATACACATGTATGCCATCATTGCAAAGCCTCTGTACGGACTTCTGACAAACTTTGAGTGGACTGAGGAATGTGAGAATTCCTTCAATGAGCTTAAACGGCGATTATGTTCAGCACCAATCTTAACCACACCGGATTGGAATAAGCCTTTCCACGTTCATGTGGATGCATCCAATTATGCCATTGGATGTGTGCTTGCTCAACCTACTGGTGAAGGTAATATGGACCTTCCTATTGCCTATGCTAGTAGACAATTGAATGCAGCTGAACAAAATTATACTACTACTGAGAGAGAAGGCTTAGGCATGGTATATGCAGTTAAGAAATTTAGACACTATTTGCTTGCAAATAAGTTTAAATTTTTTACTGATCATCAGGCATTGCTATACCTCGTAAACAAGCCATGCAATACAGGAAGATTAGTAAGATGGTTTCTCTTGCTAATGGAATATGATTTTGAGGTTGTGGTAAGGAAAGGGAAGACTCATTTGAGAGCAGATCACCTTTCTAGGCTCACATCGGAAGAAGCCCCACAAGGAGTGTCAGATGACCTTCCTGATGCTTACTTGTTTAATTTGGAGGTGGTGTCGCAGTGGGCTAAGCCATTGGTACCAGTGTTGACATACGGACCTAACCACCCAGTAATAAACACAAAGGATAGAGAGGTAGTAAAAGCCCAAAAGTATCACATCATGGCAGGAAGTATGTACAAGCACACAGATCAAGGGATCTTGGCTTGTTGTGTGGAAGAGGATGAGTACGCTAAATGGTTGCAATTAGCACATGTAGGTGCGTTAGAGCAACACTACTCAAAGCAACGAACCTTACAGACACTAAGGAGACTCGGAGTGCATTGGCCGACTATGGAAGCTGATGTCCAAAAGTTGTGCAAGGATTGCCCAATCTGCTGCACTAAACCACCTGTGGAACATGCCACTCTTTATCAAGTGTCCATAGTGCCAGATTGGAGTGAACCACTAGTATCCTTTCTGAGGACGAAAACATTCCCTCCAGACATGACTCTGGCTAGGAAAAGGAGTTTAGAACAAGAAGCCCAGGAGTACTCACTCATTGGTGATAATCTATACAAGCGTGGTAAAGATGGTTACCTGAGACTATGTGTCCATGAGAGTGAATATCTCAAAATCTTGGATACTGCTCACCAAGGTGTAGCAGGGGGACACTTTGGACCAGATCGGGTAATCAAGGCAATACTATTTGCAGGCTTTTGGTGGCCAACCCTTCACATGGATGCACATACCTATGTGAAACGGTGTGATGTTTGTCAGAGAACTCAGTACCCTATATGCAAGGATGAGATGCCACTGAACCCGATGATGGGCGGACGTGCGTTCTCTAAATGGGGAATAGACTTTGTTGGTCCTATTAATCCCCCAGCTAAGGGTTCATATGCTGAATATATCATCGTGGCCACAGACTATCTAACCAAGTGGGTAGAAGCGAAAGCTACTACAAAAAATGATGCTCAAACAACAGCAAAGTTCTTATTTGAAAATGTATTCACGAGGTACGGATTGCCAATAGAGTTGGTGAGTGATAGAGGCACACACTTCTTGAATGAAGTCATAGAAAACCTTCTCCAAGAATTCTTGGTGATACATAAGAAATCGGCCCCCTATCACCCACAAGCTAATGGCCAGGCTGAGAGCACTAATAAGATCTTATGCAATGTGCTGACTAAACTAGTGAACAATAAACGCTCTGATTGGGACAAACAGCTACACCATGCTGTTTGGGCATACCGGGTTGCATATAAAACGGTACTCCAAGCCACCCCCTTTCAGATGGTATTTGGCCAAAATGCTGTGCTACCCCTGGACTTTTTGATACCTACATTGAAGGTAGCACAAGAGCATGACTGGACAGGCCATGAACTCTCCTCTCGAATCTTTGATCTTGAACGTCTAGGTGAAACACGATTGAGAGCTGCAGCAGGAATCTATGCAGCGAAGAAGAGGCAAAAGGCATATTTTGATACACATGTGAAGGATAAAGGCTTGAAAGCAGGTGACCTAGTCCTAGTCTACACATTGAAGCAGCATGCACGGAAATTAGAGAAAAGAGGTTACGGGCCAATGATTATCAATAGAATCTCCACAAGTGGCGCAGTTCAACTAGCCACTTTAGAGGGCGATATTCTACCAAGTTACATAAGTGGATGCAGAGTCAAGTTATAGCAGGAACCCCTTACTGAAGAGATGCTAAATCGACTCAACACTGCCAGGGAACGTAAAGAAGAAGAGAAACAAATTAGAAGAGAAGCACAGACAGAAGCTTTAGAACGCATCCGACGAATGAAATTGAGGAGACAAGGCAGAGACCCGCCTATGCTTGACACTCAAGAATCTGTAGGCTATCCTATGGCCATGTGCGAGACTTCAGGTGGGCATTCCCATAGAATAATCGACTGACGGCCTTTTTTAACCCTAGGAGTAGGACAAGGAAAGGGTGCAAAGATTGTAAGAGCTTTGATTGACTCAGGTGCATCCACTAGTGGTGTCAAGTTGTCTTACTGTCAAGAATTGAAATTAACTGTCGATCCTATAGAAGCATATCTCATAGGATTGGGAGGTGTGGAAACCCCTTGCATGGGCGAGGTGGATCTTCCCATCTCCATTCAAGACGAAGTGATGACAGTCAAAGTACTAGTGTGTCAAGATGAGGACCTCACCGAGCCTCTGGTCTTGGGTCAGGACTGGATATATGATCATGCAGTCAACCTCAACCTAAGAAGTGGACTTCTTCAGGTATGGGTAGATCATAGCCGAATTAGAGTTGAATTGGAAAATGAGGCACTCAAGGAACTAGGCAAGGCACAAACTCCTGGTCCTTCCAGGGGCGCACATGAAGTTGACAATGCTATTTTTGTCCAAAACTGTATGATGCAGAAAGAGGCTTGTCTCAACAACGGAGCCAGGGAGAGGACGGAACTCCCTTCTTTTCCAAAGACCAGAAGGTTGCAACAACCAACGGCAGATCAAATACAGACGAAGCAGAACACTACCGATGCTGGATGCCAAAAAAAGGAGCAAAGTAGATTGTTTCAGCCATGGAAGCAAGTATGGAGGCGAAAAGGCGAATACCCTATTCAGACCAGGCCGACCCCACGGCCAAAACCTCTTATTAGTAGTCAACAACATGACACTAATGAGAAGTCCTTCATTAATTCTTCTGCGAAGGTGAAGTCTATTTGGGTACCCAGGAAGTCAATGAAGTCCAGCCCACAATCACGACAAATCTGGGTGCCTAAGGCTTGCTTGCGGGCTCAAATAGCTACACCAAGGCTGCAACCGATACAACATGTTTCACTCACTCGAACATCTGAGGCCCAGTCTTACGCATCACGCACGGACACATATTCTTCTATGAGCACTAGTAGAGTCACTTGTAAATGGGTCCCTAAAAAGCCTCATCTTCAAGTAGATACCCCTATCAAACTCTTCAGAGTCTCCACAAAATCAAGATCAAAACCCCATCCACTGCATTTGGCAACCTAAAACTTGTAATAAACCCCCGGACTCCAGTTGTAAATCCATGCCCACCTACTAACTACGTCACTCTCACACTACATCATTCCACTTAGTTCTTAGGTCCAACCAATTCCTAACTACACACACAAGCACCGAGCACTTATTAACCTACTAATCTCTCCCAAACCTCATGATAATGTTGTAATGGGGACAAAAACAATTCTAACTTGTCCTTTACAATGTTAACACATGTTTCTATATTCTCACAGAATCAGAAGGCAAGAAGTAACATGGCAGAAGCGACAGGTCCGAGCTCACAAGTAGGAATACTTACTGCAGGAATCGATGTGGATAGTCTACCTATGGATGTGCCACCAACCGAACGACCTGTGGAGCTGCAACACCTTCAGCAGATCCCGGTACCGGATCCACGCACAGGGATCACAGAAAGAGTCCATACCAATCCTCATTGGTTCAATGGCATGCCAGGTCCATTAGGAGAGGCCAAGTATATATGGGAGTCTATGACAGATCATGGGTTCGATTCCAATTTTTCTCCAAGGAGTTTGAGACTCTACAGAACACCGAGGATCTCCAGACCATATGGCAACGTGCAGGGCTAGCAGAATACTTTGAAGCACCACTACCTAAACCGGATCTCCTCCGATGCTATTATTTGGTCTCCACATTACAAGCTAATGAAGAAAAGGACAAGCCACGATCATTTGTTCTTCCTTCCTTGCTGGGCAACAACGAGTTAAAGAGGTTTGAACTTACTATGGAGTTGGTGAGCGCTGCTTTGAATATGCACGGCACACATGTACCTTCTGAGAAGGATGCTCTCGTTCCTACTAACATGAAGGATAGGAAACTATTGAAGCTTAAAGACATGGCAGCACTCACACCAAACGTGTCCATCCCTCTCCGTATGTGCATGCAACATTTTGCTTTCCCCGGCCAAGACCGCTTCACACAACCACACAAAAGAATCTGGTTCGCTCTCTACTTAGCGGAGGCAGGTGCGTTACCAATTAAGCTGCCGGTATGGATTATAGATCAATTGTATGAAGCAAATAAAAGGCCTTCTAGGAAATTAGTGGTGAACGGTTGCTGTGCAATCACACGCATTATTTACCGGTGCCTAGCATACGATGTTCCCATTGAACGTGCCTTAACTTGGGCACAATTACAAATGTTTAAGAAGCTCAAGATGTCCACACATCAATCCAAGCGCATGAGGGGTGCGATCCCTTGTGTCCAGACAAGGGAAGTTCTGACTACTCCTGAAGTATCGCCGCGAAGGGAGACCACTGTACCTCCCTTTACCATTAGGATACCCAGGTCTGGATCTGAAACTACGACACAAGCTACCCCTTCAGCTCCTCCTGCTCCATCTGAATTTGAATTTGCTACAACTGGAGATGCTGAAGGAATGGATCCTCAGGACTTCGAGGCATTCTTACAAAGTACACAACTCTCTGATGTAGAGTATTATTCAGATGCAGAAGAACAAGGCAGTTCAATATGATCCACGAAGATTCCAGACACGACCACGCTCAGGTAAGAATATCCAGATCCCCATTACAACGGTAGAAGGGCCAAATATTACATCCGAACCCATCAGGACAACCTCCCAAGCAACAGAAACTGCTAGCTAAGAGCACCCAATCACCCATGAGGAATCCACCGAGCCACTACCACCCACACCCCCACCATCGCCTCCTAGAGCAGAAACCGTGGAAATCACCTCGACCACTCAACCCACCGAACCAACCTTCATCTTCCGTACTCCCATCTCTAGTTCAACCCTATTCTCCACCTCTGATAACCCAATCTATGAAGCAACCCCCATCACTACACAATCTACCGAATCGCTCATAGAGCCTACCCTAGGACAACCATCCCCCATGCCCTCAGCCATAGGTCATCCTGACCCTAGATCCATATTCATGGGTTTCCCTGCTACCATGCAACCTTTCATGCCCTCCTCAACTCTACAACCTCAACCCCCGACCTCCATCTCTCCACTTCTCCAATCCCTCCATAACTTCCTTGCTAGAACTTTTCAACCCAGGTCTCAACCATTCCCTTTATTTTCAGCTCCCCACCCCACTTCTCATCTATTCACCACTTTCACACACACACCACCTACCATTCCAATGTATATGGTAGACCCCACACTCGCACCCACTCCTGAAAGTATGGACATTTTACCACCCACGGCACCTCCCCCTCCCCCCACGCTTCCACCTCCTCCCATTCCCCCTCCACCAATTTCACCCACACACTCGTCTTCAATAGACACATCATTCACTCTTCCCCTTCCCCAATTCCCTTCCCATGCATCTTCCATTGTAAACACCACCCCCTCATCTATAGGAAATGCATTGGACACCATGCTAGCTTGTATATCAAACTTAAGGACAGATTACAATCAACTCCAGCAACAGAATGAACGCCTGCAAGAGCACTCGGAGACACTACAACACAGACTTGCTGCACTAGTGGAGGAAAATGCTCGCCTCCACACACAATTCCAAACTCTCCAAGAGGCTCATAGCATATTGGAGGTACAGTTACAGAACACAGATCAGGAAGCAATACAAGTGGTAGAAGGTCATCTACGGACACAACTGGAACGCAATTCAAAGCCTCAGCGAAATATGGCCCTACTCAAGCGACATCTTGCTGCCGCTCATGAAGAGAATCGACGCCTGCAATTACAAAATCAGGAGAACCTAGAAGCAGCTATCGAAAGCACACCTGGGGCACCCATCAGCCCATCAAAGTTTCAAGCAGTGACCCCCGATAATATCAAGATCATATTGGAAGACTATGCCATGCTGCTTGAAGCACATGACCTGCTATCAGAGGAACTGGGTCAACTGAAGCAGAAACACCAAAAAGAAACAACAGCAGCCTCTCAAACCACCTCCTCCGCGGCCTCACTTCTCACAGACTCAGAGGCCTTAAAAGATCTCCAGAAACAGGTCACCGAATTGCAAGCACGTCTACTACAATATGAGAGACCACCTTCCCCTCCAGAGGCTCCCACCGATGAAGAAGTAGTACAAATTCCTGTGGAACAGACATTTGAAGAAGAATACGACCCACAACCCTTCCCAGGAGGCCAACAAACGGAAGAAGCTCAGGACACATTCGAGGCACCACGGCCTCCATGGCTACGTCAAGTGGAGGAAATCGGGAGTTCTCACGAAGAGCGCACAGTAGTGCAAAATCAGGCCATGAGGGTCATAGAGGAAACTGTGCTACAATCTGCTTACTTCAAGAACCTGTCATCGAGACGCCTTATCCTCTCATCTGAACTCCAATACAGGCCTTATTATATTATCTGGGCTGATTATAATTCAGAAATACAGAGAGTCACGGGTCAGATTCCTACCTTTGCTACCCAATTTCAACCCAAAGACCTTCCTCCAGAGGCGCAAAAAGGCAAAATTCATCAACCCACCTGGTGGCAGAAACTTCTAGAGACATATCCAGAAATGCTACGCACATGGAACAACGCGCCTTTACATCTCCTATACAATCCATGCTACGGTCCAGTTCCACGCCGCAGGTCTTGGAAGGCATTCAATATCAAAGTGCAGAACAACGCGCAATGCAAGGAATGGCTAAACTACCCGTACATTGCGCCACCATAGGGACCACCGTCGGTAGCATACATGATGGGAACAATTCGCCATTGGATGCCGCGATTGAAGCCCATGCCAGATGTAGCAGCTCAAATGATGCTTAAAATTTTAGATATGATGCAGGTAGTCTTGAAAACTTTCAGAAATGCAGCCGCACCACAGGTACGTCTCCCGGGGTTTACCAATGGAAATTATGATTTGGTGTATGACATGAGCACCACCCCCAGTATTCGTGTGGCTTACGCCTGGCATGCACGCATCAAATACCTCCCTGCATGTTACAAACAGGCCTTCGAAGAAATGTTCAGATCAGGTTTCTGGGAGTATCACTCGGAGATCTTCGCATCGAAGCCAACACACCTGCTCCATCTCTTTGCTTGTGAACAAGCAATGTACTCTGAGTACTACACCACCCCGCAACCAGAGGTCCCTGGCGCAATAAATTGGGATGCATTGGAAGCTGATCTAGCAAGAGGCTTAAGGATAGGAGAACACGAACTTGCCACCAATGTCATCCAATATTATATCGACCATCCGATAGAACAGAGGTCTGTCAGGGGCGACAGACCCTAGGAAGGGGGGCGTGTTGGCATACAAGTCAGATGAAGAGCATACTAGCGCAACGGAGGAGTCATGCACAATATGGCAACAAGGCCCAATCATTTTTTCCATGGACCATTTACAACTCAAGTGATTTTAATCACTACACAAACATTGTAAATTCTGTTTTTGGTAGAATAGACTCCATTTTGTGCAAGCTGAGGAGTCCTCGAGCTTGAGGAGTATTAGAACTAGCTACATATCAATTTTCATAATTTTTAGACTCTGTTTGAGCCCTCAAATAGGCTCTAGAACCTAATTTTTAACTAGGCCGGACAATAGGTCTGGACAAGAGCTATAAAGAGCTAGAGAGCTCATTTTTGAGGTTAGATTGTTTGTGAATTGAGCTTATGTAAGAGACTTTTTGACTAATGCAAAGAACTCCATTGTTCCTCTCCTTGTTCTTGCCTTGTGTGCGCGTGTGTGTGTATGTGTGTGCATGCTTGTGTGCTTCTCACTCACACACTTGTGCCTTCACTTGCTCATAGTCTTCATACTAGTCCTCACGTCTCCACGGATTGACAATTATGAGGTGAATCTTCTCACGTTGGTACTCACCATTGTGCTAGAGTGACACCTCGTATCCCATAAAACAAGGGTAGGATGGCCCAAAAGTGCAACAATACTGAAGGCCAAGAATCAACAAAACACCAATTATTTAATAGAGGGATTTACAAAGAAGTTTAATGATCTTAATTTGATCGCCCTCATGGCCGGTCTACTTACTTTTCATCTTGTTATTATCCAAGAAGAAAATCCTATGGTGACTAATGTTAAAAATAAAGAAGTAAGGTCGTATATATTTTTGCAAAAAGGATTTTCTTCAAGTAAAAGGAAAATACAAAAATGAAAAATGGAAGCATTTACTTTAGCATGTAGTGGAGGCCAAAAGATAATCAATCAAAAGAGAATCAAATCCAAAAACTGAATTGTAAGAGGAGTGGTTGTCCAAAGTAGTGGAGAAGTTATGGGGAAGACCTCTCAAACTCATCATGAGAGCTCATGGTCGTTTGGCTACAAAATAAGCAAAGGGGGACACTCAACAACAAAGGAAGAAGGCGTGGAAGTCCCCTTGTAGGTAGTTCATTTGGTTTGAGTCATTTCATTCTCTTCACTCTCATAGATTATGTACAGTTGCATACCAATTTCTGGGTAGCATACTTATGAGAATCATATCTCTCAATGTATGTATCCAGCTTTAGAGTTTAAACATTTGTTAAAAATCTTATCTCGATTTCTTCATCTATCTAGAATAGTTTTATCAAATTCTTTATGCTTTGTGAGTTATTCAATTTTTAGTGAAGTCCAGTTTTCAGCCTAACAGAGTGAACACGCAACCTATTTTGAGGCAAAGAGTTGCCAAACTAAAACTACTCCAAATGGAGTGTCTGATAGCTCATTTGAAACATATAAGTGTGTAGTTTGAGTGATCAAAGTTTCAATTTCATTGCATTTTTCAGTTGGTACCAGGTTTCATTTGAAGGTTCAGGTGTTGGCAAAAGTCTTGATCCTGAGAAGGTCTTCTACACTTTCCAATGTGAATACAAGAGGAATTCTCCAACAATTGGTATCAGAGCATTGAAGTTTGAAGAGAAAAATCATTGGAACTGAAGTGAAGTAAAGGAGAAGCTACAAATAAAGGGGGAGCTTCATAAATTCAAGGAAGAGCGCCATAATATGTTTGAGCTAAACTTC
This sequence comes from Ceratopteris richardii, assembly GCA_020310875.1. NCBI lineage: Eukaryota > Viridiplantae > Streptophyta > Polypodiopsida > Polypodiales > Pteridaceae > Ceratopteris > Ceratopteris richardii. The sequence goes on from CM035410.1 coordinate 22,727,562, forward strand.
AATCTTGGAAGTTTTCAATGGCTGATTTAGGACAACAAGTTGAGAAGTTAAAAAAGATAATTTTCAGTCTTGGAGGTATAGAATGACAAATTACCTTAAAGGTAAAGGTTTATGGAGTCTAGTTACTGGAGATGATCCACAACCGGTGGACCTTCAAGATCCCAACATTACTCAGGCACAAAGGAGACAATTTCTTGATTGGTAAGAGAGGAATCAAAGGATGATGTTCCTCATTTCACAAGTTATTTCTAACACTATCATTGGTCATGTGCAAAGCCTAGAAATAGCTAAGGAGTTTTGGGAAGCATTGGAGAAGATGTATGCTACCTCAATAAGGTCTCGGAGGCTACAACTCAAGAACGATCTCAACAACATGAAGAAAAGCTCAAACCAAGCTAACATCAGTTGGATGCAAGATAGAAGCAGAAGACATCATCCAAATAGCCCTCAATGGCTTGAGGAGTGAAGAAAATTGGAAGCCCCTCATCACAAAGATTGTTTATAGACACCCTCTACCAACATTCGACGAGATTATACCAAATCTTGTGGCTGAAGAGGTTGCTCAAGAAGGAGAAGGCAAAAAAGGTAAGGACAACCATAATCAAATGTTATATGCAGGATGAGGTAGAGGAAGGAACTCAAGAGGAGGGTCGAGAGGAAGAGGAAGAAGCTACAACAACACAAATTCCAGCCAACACAACCTGAAGGACAACAAGGACAAGTCAAATGACAACACACATGGAAGAGGTTGAGTAGGAAATAGAGGAAGAGGTCGAGGTTCATACAATCCTCATAAAGGTATAACATGTTATCATTGTGGTAAACTAGGACATTATGCAAATGATTGTTGGAAAAAGAATGGAAGGCTAAATGGAGGCAAGCAAAAGAGCCAAAATAACTATGCGAGTACATCAAGTGAAGGAGACAAGCAAGCCATGCTTGCCATGAAGCGTGAGTAGAACAACCTCGGAAGTGATGATAAAAAATGGTTTATAGATTTAGGTTGCAGTAATCATATGACATGCCAAGGGGATTTGTTCACAAAGCTACAAGCTCCAAGTGAAAAAGGATGTGTGAAGACCGGTGATGACACTCAACATGCAATTGAGCATGTTCGAGATATCAAGATTGGAGATAAGAAGGTATTGTCTGATGTTCTTCATGTTCCTACTATTGCAAAAAATTTGATTTCGGTAGGACAAATGGTAGAGAAAGGATATCATGTTATCTTCAATGAAAAAGGCTGCTTTATAAAGAATCCAAAAGAAGGATTCAAGGTCATTGCTCAAGGAAGGAAAGAAGGAAGGATGTTAACTTTGGACATTCAATAACCACATGAAAAGGTGATGTATATTCAGTTTGGAAACAAGAGGATTGCTGAAATCGATTTGTGGTACAAAAGGTTTGGACATATCAACATTCCCAAGCTCAAGGACATGAGCAACTATGAAGTGGTAAGAGGTCCTCCAGGATTCAATGATGTTGGACTACGTGAGCTCCGTGAAGCATGCCAACTAGGAAAGCAAACTCGAGAACCATTCAAGAACAGCAACTATGCGGCAAGGAATGTCCTCGACTTGATACACATAGATGTGTGGGGACCATCACAACAACAATCGGTGGCTCGTAATAGATATTTTGTCACTTTTATTGATGATCATTCAAGAAAAGTATGGATGTTCTACATAAAACAAAAATCAGATGTGTTCTCCATGTTCAAGAGATTTAAAGCACATGTAGAAAAGGAAACAAGATGCTACATAAAGACCTTGACGTCCGATGGAGGAGGAGAATATTTCTCTAAAGAATTTTTAGATTTTCTTTATGAAAATGGTATCAAGAGGCAGCTTACATGTAAGTACACGCCTCAACAAAATGGAATGGCTGAAAGGAAAAATCAACATATCACAGAAGTTGCAAGATGCAAGCTCAATGAGATGAAGATGCCACTAAACTATTGGGATAAAGCAACTACTATGGCTGTTTATTTGATGAACAAGTGAACAACGGCTCGAATGCATAATCTAACTCCCTAGGAGGTTTATTCTGGTAAGAAACCTGACCTTACACATCTCAAATTTTTTCGATGTGTGTGTTATGTTCACATCCCTCAAGAACGAAGGACAAAGATGGAGGCAAAGTCAGAAAAATGTATTTTCATTGGATATTCATCCGAGCAAAAGGGATACAGGTGCTACAATCTAGTGATAAAGGAGCTATGAGTCTCACAAGATGTGGTATTGGATGATCTAAGGCCATGTTCTGGAGACATAGGGAAAGAGAAGATTCTTGAAGAAGATTGCAAAGATGATGGAGGTGTTGTCCAAGAAGAATCTCAGCAACCAAGCACTCAAATATCAGGCCTATAAGCTTCTACACCATTTGGAGAAATCTCAACATGGAAGGGGAGACTAAGGAGTCATTCCTCATCACCAACATCAGGTTATGGAAGATTTGAAGTTGAAAGTGCTGCCCAAAATAGTGATTCAAATGCAAGTGAAGAAATGTATGAAGAGGTGATCACACCAAAGGTAAAGTTGTACCGGTTGAAGAAGCCATATTCAAAAGGAAATTAAAGGAGGTCTTCGAGAGCAAGGTATCCAATTCAAAGGCTGAGCTATGATAGTTTTATTGCAAAGAATTTTGCATATATGACAGAGGTGGTCAAAGATAAAGAACCGGATGCATATGAAGAAGAACGTACACAAAACGAATGGCAAGAAGCTATGCATAAAAGCTCTCAAGGACAATCACACATGGGAGCTAGTTCCAAAGGCTGAAGGTATGAAGATTGGTCCAAATAAATATGTGTTTAAAATAAAGAGAAATGTTGATGGTTCTCTAGCTAGGCATAAAGCTAGACTAGTAGCAAAAGGATTCAAGCAAACTCACGCCATCGACTATGAAGAGACTTTCAGCCTGGTTACAAAGATGGGAACAATTAGAACCTTGATTGCAGTGAGTGCAACAAGGAGATGGCCATTGTACCAACTTGACATAAAAAATGCTTTTCTCAATGGTGAACTTCAAGAAGAGGTATACATGAGTCAACTGATTGGATTTGAAGATAAAACGCATCCAGATTTTGTTTGTAGATTGAAGAAAGCTTTGTATGGGCTGAAGCAAGCACCACGTGCTTGGAATCAAAGATTGGCCGAGTACCTCATAAGGTGTGGGTATAGTCCAAATAGTGTAGATCCCTCTATCTACATGAAGAAAGAAGAAGGCAAGCAGGTATATATTTGCATATACATTGATGATCTTATCATAACAGGAAGTAATGTTGCAAAAATACAAGAGATAAAAAGAAAACTCTGTAAGGAGTTTAAAATTTCAAACCTTGGTGATCTGAAATACTTTTTAGGTATTGAGATAATCTATGGGAAATATGATATCTACTTGATGCAAGGAAAGTACTTCTTGCATGTTCTTTTCAGATTTGGAATGAGTGAATGCAAACCACTCATTCAACCTATGGACAGAAATCTGAAGCTATGCTCAAATGATGGAGAGAAGTTACATGATGTAACTACATACAAGAGTATTATAGGTTCATTGATCTATGCTATGATCACAAGAGCAGATTTGTGTTATATTGTTGGAGTTCTTTCTCAATTTATGCAAGATCCAATAAGTGAACATTTAAATTTAGCCAAACAAGTGCTGAGATATGTGAAGCACACAGTCAATCGTGCCTTGTTTTATAGATATGATGAAGAATTGCACGTAAAGGGCTTTAGTGATGCTGATTGGGATGGTTCGAAGGAAGATAGAAGATCCACTTCAGGTTATGTGTTCATGATAGGTAGCAAACCTATCACATGGAGCTCGAAGAAGCAACCTACTGTTGCACTATCATCTATAGAAGCTGAATATAGAGGATTAGTCTTTGCACCTTGTGAAGCTATGTGGATTAAGAAGCTCTTGGCTTATCTTGATGTGCAACGGAGACCATTCCAATTTATGGTGACAACATGTTAAGCATTCACTTGATAAACAATCCAATGTTTCATGCACGAAGTAAGCACATAGAAGTGCATTATCATTATGTTCGAGAAAAAGTTTTGAGCAAGGATGTGGATATAAAGTTCATTGGAACTAATGACCAGGTTGTCGATATGTTTACAAAGTCCTTAGATGCTTCTAAGCTAAAGAGGTTCAAGGATGAAATCAACTTGCAGGATATGGTTGAAGGTGCAAGCTCACATGTAAGCTTGAGGGGGAGTGTTAAAAATAAAGAAGCAAGGTCGTATATATTTTTGCAAAAAGGATTTTCTTCAAGTAAAAGGAAAAAACAAAAATGAAAAATTGAAGCATTTACTTCAGCATGTAGTGGAGTCCAAAAGAGAATCCATCAAAAGAGAATCAAATCCAAAAACTGAGCTGTAAGAGGAGTGGTTGTCCAAAGTAGTGGAGAACTTATGGAGAAGACCTCGCAAACTCATCATGAGAGCTCATGGTCATTTGGCTACATAAGAAGCAAGTGAGGCCACTCAAGAACAAACGAAGAAGGCTTGGAAGTCCCCTTGTAGGTAGTTCATTTGGTTTGAGTGATTTCGTTCTCTTTACTCTCATAGACTATGTATAGCCACATACCAATTTCTGGGTAGCCTACTTATGAGAGTCATATCTCTCAATGTATGTATCCATTTTTAGAGTTTAAATATTCGTTGGAAAGCTTATCTTGATTTTTTCCTTTATATAGAACCGTTTTATCAAATTCTTTATGATTTGTGAGATATTTAGTTTTTAGTGAAGTCCAGTTTTCAACCTAATTAAGTGAACAAGCAGCTTGTTTTGAGGCAAAGAGTTGCCAAACCAAAACTACTCCCAATTGAGTGTTTGATAGCTCATTTGAAAGCCATAAGTGTCTAGTTTGAGTGGCCAAACTTTCAAGTTCATTGCATTTTTTACTTGGTACGAGTTTTCATTTGAAGGTTCATCTGTTGGCAAAAGTCTTGATCCTGAGAAGGTCTTCTACACTTTCCGGTGAATAGAAGAGGAATTCCCTAGCAACTAAAGAGAGGGTACTTCTAACAATTACATATTCTTCTGCCTAATTGGCCAAGGGATTTATCAATCAACCATTCTTTTAGATGTTCATCAAAATTGGTTGCACATCTTTCTTTCCATATCGACCAAAGGGCTTCCCCCTTCATGGCATTCCACAAGGCACAAGAGCAACCTATTGCTTCTCCAAGTAACACTTGCTTTCAGTTGCTTTGGTTTTGAAACTCAAAATCTTGGTAAGTGTGTGCCAGATTGATTAAGTCAAAGGGATCAATAAAAAGAGGTGACCAATGTCTTCCATACTATAGAGGCAATGCTTACACCATTGAGGGGCTATGCAAAATATAATTAATTTTGATAGTAATCTCGAGAATTTTTCACATAAGGACCAACTTTTTGTTCTCAATGAGAGGATGCCATATGTCCATGAACTTCAATTGCCATCTCATAGAGGCATGGAAAACAACAAGTTATTAATCCACTTGGATTTAACTATTGAATTTTAAATTATTGGACAAGGAATTCCCACTCATTCAAAGTAAAATGATGGATCTTTTAGAGTTCCCAGCACCATGGATCTCATGATGAGAAGATATGATGTACCACAAATAAGGTATTTTACAAGACGTGTTGTCCTCCCATTGGCTAAGAGATAGTTTAGAAAATCATTGAAGATGGTTGCGTCATTGAAGATGAATAAATTTTAGCAAACCATTCCACCAGACGATATTTCTCAAGTTGACTTTTCCTATCAGATGAGATGTCTGTATTGATCATTAATGTCATTTTGTACGGTTGGAAAATATGAAGAATCCTGGTCTTCCTGCTTCGACCTATTTAGATGCAATGCCTGAATAGAAAATACAAAATTTGCATTCCTTTGCTCATTGTGAACACACATTCTGAGCAAACACAAAGTGTTAGAATTGTTTGAGATATATGACTTCTACTATTTGTTTTATGTGATAATGTGTGTTTGTGTTTGTATATATATATATATATATATATATATATATATATATATATATATATATATATTTATTTTTATTTTTATTTTTTTTTCTGGATTCCTTTGCTCATTGTGAACACACATTCTGAGCACACACACACACACACTGAGTATCATGAATCGGACTTGTAAACTGAGTCAGAATTTACTTTACGCATGAAAGAATATGAACCTTAATTTTGTCAGTTCTTAGATTCTATATACCACAAGAAATTTCTAGGTTTTCTATGTTTGTTTTCTATGCTAAATATTAAATATTATAACAGTAAATATTTTACCGTTTCTTGACAGCCCACTCTCTTCTGGACAATTGTGTAATGTTCTATACAAATCTTGAGGCGGGAATACTCCATATGTGAATCAGACCCAGCCTGAAAATATTAGTATCATCATCGCGCCAAAATGCATAAAAGATGTCTCTTTTTTCAGAAGGAATCGTTCTTCTACACGCTTGTAAGCTGAAGTACTTGTAGATGAAAAGCTGCAGAATACAGACACGCAGAGAGAGAGAGAGAGAGAGAGAGAGAGAGAGAGAGAGAGAGAGAGAGAGAGAGAGAGAGAGAGAGAGAGAGACAACGAAAGGAGAGAGAGGGAGAGTGACGCACGTAGAAAGAGGTTATCATCATTTTAAAGGCAATAAAGTCAAGAACTCTAGTAGATTGCTCACTCAATCATTAGCAACAAACTGATAATCATATGGCTGTAATGCAGGCTTACGGAAAAGATATTCTGGACTGTTATATACGTAATTCTTTATTGATCACCGACCTAATGTAAGCTCCCCATTCCATGGCATCCTTGCCCGCCATGTGCTCACACAAAACATTGCGGAATTGAAGGAAACATGTCGTGCCGGAAAACCTTTTTAATTACGATTTTCGAATAGAAAAGGGATGGAAAACCTTGTGCGAGTTTATGGAGGTTCCGATCCCTGATATCTGGTTTGCAAGGTATCATGGTTCCTTTCCTGTATGTCGCCTCCCTTATCTGCATTCACTTCTGTATCATCGCATAACTCTGACATAGAAAGAGGGCAAGCATAGAAAAGGGTGAGTGTGAGGAATGCGTTTGAACTGCTGGTCAAGAAAAGGGTGAATGAGAGGAATGCGTTTGAACTGCTGGTCACGAAAAGGGTGAACACTTCTGTAAGTCCATAGAAAAGGGTGAAGAGACAAACGCGTTTGAATTGGTGGTCAAGCGAATCACGTTGCAAGATATCATGGTTCCTTTCCCGTATACCGCCTCCCTTATCTGCATTCACTTCTGCATTCTCCCATAACTCTGACATAGAAAGAGGGCAAGCATATTAGTATCATGTACCACAAATAAGGCATCATGTACCAGAAATAAGGTCTTTTACAAGTCTCTTGTCCTCCCTTTGGCTAAGAAACAGTTCGCCAGCTTGGCAAGTTTCACTATAACAGCGATCTGTTTTTCTTTCGGCAAACAACAATAAATATCCCAAGAGGCATTCTTTATAATGGATCTTGTGTCAAAAAAGTTTCACATATATATATATATATATATATATATATATATATATATATATATATATATATATATATATATATTCTGAGTCACAATAGTAGCTGTGCTAGGGCAATAGCCAATAGGGACGTGCCAAAACATAGATTTGTAAACTGAGTCAAACTCTCTTGCTTTGCTTTTACTCTAGAGTCTACGCATTGAGGAATTTGAACCTAGATTCTGCTTACCGTAAATATTTGATGTTTTCTATTAAATATTATAACAGTAAATATTTTACCGTTTCTTGACAGCCCACTCTCTTCTGGACAGCTCAGACTCGCAAGTTGCAATGTTTCTACTTCTGAAATATTTCCCGCCGCGGCGTTTCTTCTTTTCCAAATGTGCGTTAAAATATTAGTATCATCATCATCAGGCCGATCTGCATAAAAGATGTATCTCTTGTCAGAAGGAAACGTTCTTCCAAACACTTGTAAGCTGAAATGCTTGTAGCTGAAAATCTCCAGAATACAGACACGCAGGGAAAGAGGATGAAGACGACGAAAGGAGAGAGAGAGAGAGAGAGAGAGAGAGAGAGAGAGAGAGAGAGAGAGAGAGAGAGAGAGAGAGAGAGAGCGACGCACGTAGAAAGGGCTTATCACCATTTTAAAAACAATAAGATCAAGGGCTGTAATAGATTGATCTTTCAATCATTAGTAACAAAATGGTTATCATAAAACTGATAATGCAGACTTACGCAAAAGATATTCTGGAACGTAATTCTTTATTGATCAACGACCTAGTGTAACCTTGCCATTGCGTGGCGTCCTTGCCTAGCAGAAAATCTCAATTATTGGATAACCGTGGTTATGGTTGCCCGCCATGCGCTCACACAAAACATTGCGGCATTGAAGAAAACATGTCGTGCCGTAAAACCTTTTTTAATTAGGAGATTCAAATAGAAAAGGTATGGAAAACCTTGTGCGAGTTCATGGCCGTTCCGATTCCTGATATCTCTAATCTCTGCTTTCCTGTATGTTGCCTCCCTTATCTGCATTCACTTCTGTATTATCGCATAACTCTGATATAGAAATAGGGCAAGCATAAAAAAGGGTGAATGAGAGGAACGCGTTTGAACTGCTGGTCAAGAAAAGGGTGAACACTTCTGTAAGTTCATAGACAAGGGTGAATGAGAGAACGCGTTTGAACTGCTGGTCAAGCGAAACACGTTGCAAGCTATCATGGTTACCTTCCTGTATGTCGCCTCCCTTATCTGCATTCACTTCTACATTATCCCATAACTCTGACATAGAAACAGGGCAAGCATATTAGTGAAACGTATCATGGTTATTTTCCTGTATGTCGCCTCCCTTATCTGCATTCTCTTCCGCAATATTTCATAAATGTGACACAGAAAGAGGGCAAGCAAATTGATCAAACTTGATTGGTATCATGGTTCATTTCCTGTATGTCGCCTCCCTTATCTGCATTATCTTCCGCATTATTGCGTAACCCTGACATAGAAAGAGGGCATGCAAATTAGTCAATCTCGTTCATTGCATAAATGCGGCATAGAAAGAGGGCAAGCAAATTAGTGAAGCTTGATTGAGAGGGCAACCACCTTCGATCTCATCAACCATCTGCGTAGCACAGCGGACTACATAGATTTAGGTCAATCTCTTTCAGGTAAAGACGAAATGTAGCTAATATTCCCCATAATCAATTGGGCATCAATTATTCATGTCATTGTTCATACATAACATAGGAAGTGTAGAACAAAATACATATTTCTTCAACTCACGTCTGGATTTCCACTACTGACCCTAGGGGGTTTGGTGGGGCAGATGGTTTGATATCAGAATTAACAACATTTGGTTTGATAGTCTCGTCAACACCCTTGAAGATCAGAATCATCATTGGATTGCTACGTCCTTCACAAACGCCTTTCATTTCACCATTGTGCCCATGTATGCTCCCAACTCGGAGATGGAGAGGATTACCACTTGGGGTTCTTTGGTCTCTCTTCCCCACAACATTGTGCTTTGCGAGGATTTCGACGTGGTGGAGGATCCTTTGGACCATTGGGGAAGTAGAGAGAGAATCATAGATGTTCAGGAAAAAGATGCTTGGGATTAAATCAAACTCCACCTAGATCTTTTGGAGATTAAAGACAAGGCTTGTTTCTCTTGGTCGAACCTCCAATCAGGGAAGGATTTGAAAAAAGAGAGGCTTGATGGAAGCTACATTTCACAGGACATAACCTACAAGTGGGGCCAACCCTCTGTTTCCCAACATACTCACCTTACTATCTCAGTTCACTACCCAATAATTCTCACCTTCAAGCCTTTCACCAAGCTAAAGAGAGCTCTATGGTTTCAAGCTAACTCGACAAATGACCCCTAGGGAACAAATCTTCTGCCTTCTTGGTATTTTGATGGGATTTGGCATCTGGATAAACGAACGATGGAATTGGGTCCTCTCTAAGCTCATAACAAGCTAGCCTACAATAAAGATATGCAGATCAACCTAGCAGGGCATGCCATGGTAATTAATACATTCCTTATCTCATCAACTATTTACATTCTCTCTTGTTGGAGACCAAGGGATCAAGAAATTATCAAATTGGAAAGAATCTGCAAAAAACTTTCTTTGGATTGGTGACCAAAACAGAAGCAGTGTTCCCAAAATTAAATGGCCTACATGTATTAGCCAAAAGGATCGTGGGGTCTAGGCGTTCTAGACATTCAGGGCATGGCAAACAAGTTGGCTGCTAAATGGCTTATGGAAGCTTGGTGTAACAGTGAGGCCTCTTGGGACATGCTTATCTTCAAGAACAATAGTGCTCATAAACTTGTGGGTCACTCAAGTTGGAAGGGCCTGGGCCTTCACAACCTCCTATTCTCCCCGCTTCTGATATCTCCTAAAGGCTTGTGTTTGGTTTGCTCTCTCTGGAAGAATTGGAACAAGGTCAAAAGAAGAGTTGGAACAAGGTCGAATAGTTTGTCAAATCAATGAAGCTTGGAAATGGGCAGTAGGTATGAGACAAAATGATTCGATTTGGTTCCCTATCAAGGACATGAGAGGTATGGAGTCTTAGAACCTCCAAAAAGCTAAAAAGCTTTGGAACAAGGGTTTTCGATATTGGAAATACCTTACGAATCAAGAAACTAGAAAATGGATTAGATTTGAGGATATCAATCTAGAAATGAGAGTGAACTTCAAAGAGTGCATGATTTTATAGAGTAGATGCATCGCTTGGGAACACTCAAAAACCCGCCTCCTCATCAAAAAAGTCCCTCCCCACAATGAAGGTCTCAAGTGGCAAAACAGTAATAGCCTAAACAAAATTCCTAGAATCAAGGATAATTTGGACTATCCTATCACACCGAATAAGAAAAGGTGTCTTACGTGGAGGTGCTTGTGTTGGGATCAGAAGTTCATGTCTCTCTAGCACCCCCTCATCGAGATTAAAAAGTCGGTGCTTATGTGGAAAATCCTCCTCTAAGTAATATGGTCCAATATAAAGGCTAACAAAATTTGTGGGGCTCCTCCATGGTGTAAGAGATTCCATCTTAGCATTGAGGATGTGGGACACATTTTCTTCTCGTGCCCCAAATTTGTCTCGATCTAGTAGATTCTTGGAAAAATCTTGCATCTACAGGAACAAGTCAATTAGAAGCAAGCACTTCTTGGCGAGGCAATTGGTTGCTTCTCATCTTTTTGGAATGCTATTAGAGGTGAGACGCTCTACAAGATTTGGAGAGAGAGATGTGCTTCCAATTCTGGAAACCCACTAAAGAATGGTCTATCGAGAAATCTCTTTTCCTTCTAGGCAAAATAATATCCAATTGTAAGAAGTCCCAACCTTTTAGGTGCTATAGAATGTTTTTACTCGAGAACAACAAGATTAAAACCAAGTCGGCCCCGCATGAGGGGGATGAAGTAGTTATCAACCTCCTTCGAAAACCCTCTAGCTCTATATGTTCTTCCTTTGCTTTGTGGGATGGGGGGGGTCCCATGGATACTAGGCCTATTCATTTGTACTGTTGTTTTCTTTTATTTTAATCAAAGTGCCGGAGAATAAACTAATGCCAGACTCCCTCCTTTGAAAAAAAAAAACTTTTATAATCTCTTACGCTTGTGGGTCACTCCGTTTGGAAGGGTCTGGGCCTTCACACCCTCCTATTCTCCCCGCTTCTGATATCTCCTAAAGGCTTGTGTCTGGTTTGCTCTCTCTGGAAGAATTGGAACAAGGTAAAAAGAATACTTGGAACAATGTCAAATAGTTCATCAAATTAGTGAAGATTGGAAATGGGCAGTAGGTATGAGACAGAATGATTCAATTTGGTTCCCTATAAAGGACATCAGACTGTGCAGTCCTAGAACATTCAAAAAGCGAAAAGGCTTTGGAACAAGGTCTTCAATATTGGAAACACCTCAAGAATCAAGAAACTAGCAAATGGATTAGATTTGAGGATATCGATCTAGAAATCAGAGTGAACTTCGAATAGTGCATGATTTTGTAGAGTAGATGCATCGCTTGTGAACACTCAAAAACCTGCCTCCTCATCAAACAAGACCCTCCCCACAATGAAGGTCTCAAATGGCACAACAGTAATCACCTGAACGAAATTCCTAGAATCAAGGAGAATTTGGACTATCCTATCACATTGAATAAGAAACATCGTCTTACGTGGAGGTGCTTGTGTTGGGAGTAGAAGTTCATGTCTCTCTAGCACCCCCTCATCGAGATAAAAAAGTCAGTGCTTATGTGGAAAATCCTCCTCTAGGGAATATGGTCCAATATAAAGGCTAACAAAATTTGTGGGGCTCCATGGTGTAAGAGATTCCATCTTAGCATTGAGGATGTGGGACACATTTTCTTCTCGTGCCCCAAATGTTGTCTCGATCTGGTAGATTCTTGGAAAAATCTTGCATCTACAGGAACAAGTCAATTGGAAGCAAGCGCTTCTAGGCAAGGCAATTGGTGGCTTCTAATCTTTGTGGAATGTTATTAGAGGTAAGACGCTCTGGAAGATTTGGAGAGATGTGCTTCCAATTCTAGAAACCTGTTAAAGAATGGTCTATCGAGAAATCTCTTTTCCTTTTAGGAAAAATAATATCCAATTGTAAGAAGTCCAAACCTTTTAGGCGCCATAGAGTGCTTTTCCTCGAGAACAACAACATTAAAACCAAGTCGGCCCCCGTGATCAAATCATATATAATTCTGAATGATGTATCTGCAACATCAAATCATATATAACCGATTTCGGACTTTAAGTAGCATTTCATCCCATATGATTTTGATAATAAGTTGTTATCGAATAAAGGAACTTATGAAAAACATTAAAGATTATTATGCAATTGGATGAATCGTATTGTAAGAGCTTAAGAAACACCATTAAGAAAAGTTTCACTATATTGATAATGATGATGCGGAAAGAACACATTATATGTAATAAAAGTGATTATCAATAAAAAAAAGTGTGTATCATACGACAGAGTGCACGTTTCATTATCTTCAAAACCCTCTCTCTCTCTCTCTCTCTCTCTCCTCCTTCTGGTCATCTTGCTCATCTTCATATCTATATAGATGGAGGCGCCATAGCATGGTGTACCTCCACAAAGTGGTATCATAGCACTGTTGGCTAGACAAAAATTCGTAATAGTGATTTAGATAGAGGTGCCGCTGTTGAGCCCACGGTTAAAGAGAGTGGTACTAAGGGCTGTGGTGTTGGTATCATAGCCATAGGAGTAAAGGTTTCCATATTTAGAGGCACTATCCATGGTCCTAGATGCATTACTTCCATCGTAGAAGGTAGCATGTACACTATTTAAGCCACTCGGTGTATTTAACGCATCAAGCCAATTCAATGCAACGAGGAAAGGGGTATGATCGTTAAAGCTACAAAGAAAGTTGTAAGGATCCAAGACCCTCGAGTGGCTAAAGCCTAGTCCGAGAACTTGAATCACTAGAAGTAACATGGACCTCGTACAAAATTAATAGTTGAAAGTAAAAGTCTCAAGTTGAAGTAAAAAACGTAGGTGTTTAATGGTCTGTTCGTCAAGAAGGTTCAGCATTAGAAGCAAGATCAGTTGTAAGTCCGATGGCCCTACTTGAGAAAGAGGCTTTCGAAAGAAATATATTGAAAACGATCTCTTAAAGAGATTTTATATATAGTCCCAAGTACATGTTTGATTTTGGTTTTTTTCCTTCCAATTGGATGTGATCGATGATGCCATGTATATACTAGTGAGTCCTTGGATGGACATTAATCACATATTGTGAGACATATGTTGTGACTCTTTAATTTGGACAAATCTTTTGCTTATGAGGATATATTTAACGTGCTAAAAACTTGAATTAAACAAAAACTGAGGGGTGTGGCGAGGTGTTTAACTAGTGTATACTCATCTTGCAGATACCTTGTTGATATAGGTGAAAGATTGTTATGTAGAGTATCCTCTATGAGGTGGGAGTAAGGGGTGATTCACACCTCTTAGACATGAGTGCCAAGTGGGGCACTCATGTGAGAGGCCATGACTGATGCCATTGATGGCAAGAAGAGAGAGAGAATTGGCAAATTTATCATGCGGCTGGGCGGAACATGCGAAGAGAATCTCCGTGAACCGAGCTCCAAGGAAAATAAAGGGGATCCTTGGGAGGAATTCAACAATTGGTATTTGAGCCAGATGGTGCATGAATGCAATGAGGCCACTCACGAGGATGGAATAGCGTAGCAGACACGACCACACATGTGACGTGCCCGCATAGAAGGCGAGCAGCGAGGTAGGATTAGCTCCCTCTTCTCTCCCTCTTGGATAAGGAGTACATGAGGAGAGCCCTATATATATCATTCGACTTCTATGCAGCTGGCCCATATGTGGGATATTTCTGCTCCACTACAAAATCTTCTGTGAGTTGGAGAAGAAACATAGAATAAAAGGTATGAATTTTAATATTTTGAGGTTGGTTTTTTCAAATAAAGTGATGCTCTCAATCAAGAGTTTAGGAAACCATTGATGCAAGCATGTATATTGGGCTGTGGACCTGGGCTATGGATCATTAGCTTGTTCAAAAAGGCTTCAGTTTCTCAGGTTTGAGCTCCCAAAGTCACTACTTCATGAAGATTTGCTCTCCGATAGTCTACCCTTGACAAACCTGTCTTTTTTGCACCATAGCTTGGTCATACCACATTCGATTTCAAAAATATTTGTCACATTATGAAGGTACACCCCTAAGCTTCACTAAAACCATCGATGTTTGATTTGGACAAGATTTGGTCAACAAAAATCCCTCTGCAGCGCTTCAATAGGAACTAGGCAGTCTTTTTTGGGCCTGAATTTTCATCATTTGGCGTCCAAATTCACTTTTTCACTTGGGATAGCTTTAAATCTTTGAAGTACAAGTGTTGGACTACATCATTTGGACTGGTGAGGAGTGTAAAAATTCAAAAGGGCTTGAGTTTCACTCAATTTTCCCAATTGGGGCTATTGTTACATGATTTTGGCATCATTATTGGTGGTTTTTGGTGATTAGAACCTCCTCGGACCAACTAGGCACTTCAAATTTTCATTTGAGCCTGGCAAGGATTGAAGATTAGCACCCTCAAGCATCAAAGATCACTTGGATTTTTCTTCCGTAGCTTTATTTTGTACTAGAGAAGTGCTTTTGTGATATGTTTCTCTTTTTCTTGCATATTTAAAGTTTATTTCCATTCTTTTCACATACTCTAGTTAGCAAACGGGGGAAGGGAAGTGAAACATGGAGTCCAAATGGAAACAAATAATAGAACACACTTCTCCATCTAAAGAGCAACTAGAGGATCTTAATTTTAGAATGGAAGAGGTAGAAATGGGGTAGGAAGTAGAGGAAAAACTAGAAGAAAGAGAGCCTCAACAAGAAGAATATACATATGTCGAACTTTTGGGATGAGTTTGTTACTCATGACCAATTAGAAGACTTAAAAGAACGGACCCTTATGCTAGAGAGAGATATAGGTAGCTTCACATCTCTCATTCAGCAACTCAAGTCTAAAATGATCTCACTTGAGAGACATGTCACCTCTTTCCTAGCTAGCAAGGAAAGAGAAACCCCTACTCTTGCTCTAGATGACTAGGAAAGATCCTTCTTTTCCTAGTACAGACAAAGGAGAGGGCTCTAGGGAAGCCCCCATACTGAAAGACTTAAAGCCACCCACCTTTATGGGGGATGACCGAGATACAAACAAGGATGCAATTTACACTTTTTTACAAAAGTGGCATGATTTGCATCAACTGAAGGGCACCCCACTTGAGTACCGTGTGCTAGAGGTGAATCTCTTGCTTGGCCCACGTGCTTATAAGTCATGGATGAATTTTTTAATGGTTAAAGTAATTATGGGACTAGTAGATGGAGAAGATGAATGTTCTGAATTGCTAGAAAACTGGAATGTAGATCAGCAAAAAGAATACAAGATATGGATTGAGAAATCTAGAAACATTGTCCGTTGGATATCTCTATGCATTTATGATAAATGTAACCCATACATTATGAAATATGGTATACCAAAGCAAGCTTGGGATATTATTCACAAAATATATGGTACATTTAGAGACGCTAGGAAAATTCATTTGAAGCAAAAATCACATAGTGCAGGGCATGGGAATAGGTCTATCACTAATTATGTGGCAAAGGTTAGAGAGATTATGGATGACATAGCATCCATAAATTCCAAGGTGGAATATGAAGATATGGTATATGTTATGTTGAATGGTCTGGGATAACAATATAAGGTCTTGGACACTTTCCTTTCGACAAGAGACACTATGCCTAATTTTGATGAGCTAGTTGCACTTTGGATGACAAAAGAAGTGAAACTTGGCTCGAATGCATTAGGAAGTGGAAACCCAAGAGATCATGCATTCTTTCAACATAGAGGAAGAGCTTCTAGCCATGATGAATCAAGCTGTAGAAATTCAAACACTTTAGATAGGCCAAGGGGAAGAGGTAGATCAAATTCAAAAGGTAAAGGTAGATCCCAAGCAGTTGTATATTGTCATTATTGTAGAAAATATGGCCATTTTGAGAAGGTTTGATATCATAAGAAAAATATTCCAAGAGGAAGAAGTAGAGCTCTTTATGCATCACAAGGAAACTTCTCTGTAGAAAGTTTGATTCATATAGAAATTATGGCACAAACAACATGCTTGTAATGGAGCATGTGCTAAATAGCATACGTAAAAGAGGAAATGATGCAAATTCGTACTTAGATTTTGGTTCCATAAATCATATGACAATAGGAGACTAGTTTTAGTGTAAAGAGCCTTTTAAGACTAAAGAGCATGTGGCAACTAGTGATGACACTTTACACCTAGTTAACAATGTTGGAAATGTACCGCTAGTACGTAAGCATGGTGTCCAAAATATATTGAGTGATGTTTTACATGTGTCTATTAAACAAATAAATTAGCTTCAGTTGGTCGCCTTCTAGATCAAGATATAGAAGTGATCTTTACTTAGCATGGCTAATTCATACATGACTTCAATTATATAAAAAAAAAAGAGAAATATTTTGGTCCTGGAAAGAAAATGGGTAGACTATTCATGTTTGATATGGGAAGAGATCTTAATAAGAATATGTATGCCAAAGAAAGTGCACTTTGATATAAGTAAATTGTGGCATACGTTAGTTGGCCATATAAATTTCAGGAAATTGAAGTCTATGTAGAAGCAAATGTTAGTGCGTTGTCTACCAAGATTTGGTCATTTAAATTTTGCGACAATATAAGAAGCATGTGCATTTGGCAAACATGAGTGTATGAAGTTCCCAACAAGAGAAATGCGTAGAAAGAGACCTCTAAAGTTGATTTATACTAATTTATTTGGACTTGCTTGGCTCACTTTAGTTTTTGATATTCATTGGTGAATATAACTGATACACTTGGATATATTTCTTGAAGCATAAAAGTGAAGTTTTTGTATGTATTTTCATATTTAAGAAGATGGTTGAGAAGAATTGTTCATGAAATTAAATGTTTATGATCAAATTTGGGGGGAGGGGGGAACTATATCTCAATGCAATTTGATCAATATCTTAGTCATCATGAAATTAGAACTTAATTTTCGTGTAGATATACACCACAAAAAATGGTGCTCAACAATGCAAGAATCGTGCGATTAAAGAAGTTGCTAAGCCATCTTAATTGAAAAGAACATGCAAGATGCATTTTGGGCAGAAGCTTGCCATATGGTTGTACATGTCATTAATAGAGCTCCAATAGCAATGGTTCATGATTTGACTCTTTGTGAGAGACTATGGATGCATAAAGAAAATGTGAGCTATCTACAATTTTTTCAAGGTATTTGTTATGCACACATGCCTAGTGAATTAAGGCACAAGTTTGAGACTAAATAAGAAAATTTCATAATTGTTGTATTTTCAAAAGAAAAGAAAGCATGTAGGTGTTATAATCTGAGATGTTTTATTTGATGAGAATACCTCATGGTATGCATCCAAAGGCATGGTCATGATAGAGAATGATATGAATGATGCTATGAATAATGTTCATGATGAGTGAGAAACAAGTTCTGGACATTTTGATCACGAGGAAAGCCAAGATTATGGTTCATATGAGTTTCCTACACCTGAAACATTATGGATAAAAAATATGAATGATTATGCAAAGATAAAGGAGAAAGGAAAGAGAAGATGAGCGAGTATATGTTTGATTATGATATTGATGATCATATAGTTACAATTGAGATGCAAAAAAATAAGAAGGAAAATATGTTCATCTACATGCAAGAAGAGAAGCATGTTCAAGATCAGTTGAAGAGACTCCTATGAGATGATCTAGGAGAGTGAGGCAACTTTTAGATAAACAATATCTATACAATCAGTCTATGAAGCTTCATTATGCTTACATGATAGGGAGAATCAAGCATGATGAACGAAAGAACTTTCATGAAGCATTATAGAATGAAGATTGGTGCAAAGCAGTGGATGATGAGATGAATGCATTTAAGAAGAATGTGACATGAGAATTAGTGAGTTTTCCATCAAATAATAAAGTGCTTAGATGCAAATGGGTGTACAAGGTGAGGTGCAAAAGTTATGCTTCACTAAAGAGATATAAAGCACATTTAGTTGCAATAGCATATGCACAAGTATATGGAATTAATCACGATGAAAGATTTAGTCTACTCGTGAAAATAACTACAATGAGAAGCATGATTTCATGGGATCATGTGAAGAATTTGAAATTGTTTCAAATGGATGTTAATAATGCAATCTTGAATGGTAAATTGCATGAGAAAGCCTATATGCAACAATCAAAAGGTTATGTGCATTCAAAGTATCATGATTATGTATGTAACTCAAAGAAAGCCCTTTATTGATTGAAACAAGTACCAACAACATGATGTGAACGATTCATTAAAAAGCTATTTGATCTTAAATTTATGCAATCAAAGGTTGAATATAGATGCAAACTGTTGGGGATGTAAGGGTCATGTGACCTTACCCCCATATTCGTATATATATACATCATATATAGAGTATTGCCTCAAGAGAGATCATTATGTGGGTTTCGAGGATCCCACGCATGTCCGTGCGTCTCTCCTCTCTTCTTTCTAGTTCCATCTCCTCCTTCCTCTTCTTGTTATGCACATCAAAGCCCTTCATTGGTGTCAGAGAATGTTGAAGGCTTGTGTGCAAGAAGCTTCAATGGAAGCTTAGGTGAGAAGAGGTAGAAGTGCAGGTCGGCATCTCTTGACAACAGTTCAGTATTTCGGCCATAACTCTAGCTAAGAAGCTCAGATTGATGCGTTTTAAAGTTTTGTGCGTAACTAACATAGAGAGCTACAAGTTTACAGAAGGGCGTAGAATTTGGTTTGGAGTTTTAGACTGCCGAAAATGCAAAAAATGCAGACTGCTGTAGAAGGTGAATCTATATTCACTATGACAGCAGATCAGTTTTTGCATCATAACTTGAGTTCTACAGAGCGTAATGCAATGATTCAACTTGCTGTCCGTAGCTTGTAAAGATAGCTACAAATTTGTAGAATGACTCAGATTCAGATTCTCAGTGCAAGGTCGCCAAAATTGCAAAATACAGAGTAGCAGTGTTCCAGGTGAAAGTGAAATTGACAACAGATGCTTCTTTTGTGCGTATCTTGAGCTAGACACCTCGGATTGAGGTGTTCTTTATCTCATTACGTAGCGAAGAATTAGATCTTGAAGTTTATTGAAGACCAAATACTCAGATTTAGAGGTTATCACCTCTAAAACAACAAAACACAGAGCAGCACATTTTTGCCCAAACAACCCTAATTGCACTTGGAGGTTGACTTTTCTTTTGGAACTTCTTCTTCGAGAGAATTTTTGGTGTGCAAGCTCTTATTTCCAGAGATTCAAGACATTGTACATGTATGATCATTGTGGTAGCTCCTCCATATGAGAGTAGAGCATGATCTTGTCACGTGTTTGACATGTAAGATGACATTGTGGTATACTCTTTTTTGAGGTTTATGTCATCATGAGTTCGATCATAGATGTATAGTGGCATTGTGGTCTATATCTTGCTTATGCCACTTGGTTATTGATTTACTTTCCGATTGCACATCATTTTATGAGAGATTGATTGGATCTTAGTTGGTACTTATATCTTTGTTTTCTTTGCAGGTACATGATCTAGATTGGAGCCTCAGTTACACATTGGTTTTGTCATCATTATTAACATTTGGTCATTGATTGATATCTATTTGCCAGTGTGATTCTTGGCATATGTAGATGGTGATTCCCACATGGTTATTTTGGTTTTAGAGTCCATTTTACAGAGGAGATGCTACCAAAGTTTCATCCGCTTTCATGCTAGAAAGGAGCTCTAGTGGATCTTGAAGCTTGTGCGATAGCTTTGGAACATTGTTTATTTCCATTCATTTGGACATGATCACAGATTATTTGTGATAGCTTGGACCATCTTGCAAGACTCATTATTGAGTGGGAGGTGCATCACCATTGTATTGGCGTGTATTGCCATTAGTTTTTGGGCACATGTAGTTGACATTATCTTTTTATTAGATCATTGTCAGGTGGTGACAGGTTACTTATTGTTCTTTGATTATTGGTTATCTTGTTTGACTGCTCAGTTTATAGGGGATACTCTATTGAATTTTTCCCAGGATTCTTTCACATCTACTTGATCAGTTTGGAGACTTGGTGAGCAGGCTTATGCTCATGGTTTTATGTGCATGCTAGATGCATGGTTATGTGATAGGTGGTTCACATGGTTTTCTTCTCCACAGAGACATATGTGATGTGAGTTATGCATATGGATATGCATGTGTGATCCTATTGAGGATAGAGTATTGTTCGAGTCTCTTGTTACATTGCTAGTCTTGGATTGCCAGCATGGTGTCTTCTCAATTCGATGGGACTGACTTTCCGAGATGGAAAGCTCAGATGTGGCATACATTGGTTCGTGCAGGGTTACACATGTATGTGCATGGAGATGCAGAGAAGCCTCGTGACATGCCAGACCACGTATGGATGGATATGGATGCATTGGCCAGGTCCACGATCCGATTACAGCTTGTGGATTCTATATCTGAGTCTGTTATGTATGAGGATACGAGTAGTGCATTATGGTAGAGACTACATGATATGTATGCAAGTTCATTGACTCATGTGAGACATAGATCACATCGACGACTTCGATGTTGGCATTGTGGTCGTGAGGACCATATTCAACGATGTTGCTTCAGGCGGATGCGACGACGACATCAAAGACATGCACGTGATGTAGATCAGGTAGTGGTTTCACGAGAGTCTATGGCAGTTGATTATGCCAGTGATGGTGATATCACTTTCTCCTATGGTTCATCTCATGATTCCTCTTGCTCATTAGATAGCACACATATGGCTTGGTTGCTTGATGCATTAGCCAGTTTTCATGTTACTCCACATCGTGAGTGGTTTTGTTGATTCTCAAGTGAGAGTCGTGGATGTGTGCACATGTCTGATGGTACGACATATGATATTGAGGGTGCAGGAGATGTATGCCTTATGCTACCTAGTGGAGCCTCACTTATGCTCAGACATGTACGTTATGTGCCTTCATTTCCTATGAGCCTGATTTCAGTTAGCCAGTTACACGAGAGCAGATGTTATGCATTCCTTGGTGAGTATCATTTTCAGTTGCAGTTGGGACAGCTTATGCTTGTCAGAGGTGCCAGGATTGGGCACATGTATCCATTGTAGGTATTCATGTGAGAGACAGTCTCGTCTCATTGGGAGTTCAGCTTTATGTGCAATGTGAGACTCGTGATGTCACATTTTTTCTACCTATACATAGGTCTAGTGACATTCATGATGCACATATATGGCACGATTCAGATGCTCAGATGGATGCACATGTAGAGCATAATTTGGATGCTCATGATGCTTATGGAGAGCATGATTTTGTTGATCATATAGATGCTCATATGGAGCACACTTTGGATGATCATTTGGATGCTTTAGAGCATGATGTGGATGCTCATGTAGAGCATCTTGATGATACTCACTTAGAGTTACATCATCATATGGATCTTGGTGTTGATGTTGTGCAGTTAGCTCATGTGGAGCATGATGATACACTTGGTGTGGTAGAGCATGATAGCTCTTTTATACACAGTGTATGCTAGAGCATACTAACTCTCAGGGTGCACAACTAGACACATCCTTGGTTGAGAGCATGGCTGATTTAGATGCTGAGGAGTTAGCAGTTATGTAGTCATTCTTGGATTCGCTCATGCCAGATGTTGACACAGATATGTCAGGACATGTTGATCTTGATGATGGTTCTTTGTATGCCTTGGATATAGGCATGGCTCACATACTTGGGTTAGCTAGGATAGCACATGTTTCATCAGCATTCGGGAGTCCGATGTACGAGTTGATATGCTCGAGACCAGACATCGCAGTTGCTATTGGAGCATTTGCACTTGGAGTTGTCAGTCGTTCGATGATTGACATAGGCATAGAGTGAGTGGGAGCTTTGCAGGAACTTCATCAGTTCTTGCATCAGTCATATGTGAGCTCGACTCTTATTGATATGAGTCTAGAGCACTTTGAGGTGCATGGATACACCTTGTTTGAGGCAGCTGGTGTAGGCTGATCTGGTATGGGTAGAGATCAGGACTCTTCCTGTACATTATTGTGTAGTCCTACATCATTCTTTGTATATGTTACCACTTATGGTCACATTGACCCGTAAGTGGGAGATTGTTGGGGATGTAAGGGTCATGTGACCTTACCCCCATATTCATATATATATACATCATATATAGAGTATTGCCTCAAGAGAGATCATTATGTGGGTTTCGAGGCTCCCACGCATGTTCGCACGTCTCTCCTCTCTTCTCTCTCGTTCCATCTCCTCCTTCCTCTTCTTGTTATGCACACCAAAGCCCTTCACGAACTGAATTTATTAGTGATTTATGTCCATGATCTGATCATTACTGACAATAATGAAAAGAAGATTGCTAATTTGAAAAAGCAATTAAAATCTAAATATTTTATGTTTAATTTAGGAGAGCTAAAATAATTTTTGGGAACTGAAGTAATTTCAATGCAAGAGAGAATTCCAATGATACAATGTAGCTATTTGTTAGAATTCCAGTGCTTGCAAATCTATTGATACACCATTTGATGCTAATGCTAAGTTTATGGATGATGTTAGATACTTGCATGATGCAAATGTATACGAAAATGGTTGGAAGTTTGATTTATTTAATGAAGATGAGACCAAATTTGAGTTTTGCAGTTGGCTAGGTGAGTCAGTTTATATAAACCATGTAAAGTGCAATGGGATGTAATGAGACATATATAGTTTATCATGCAAGATTGAAGCACATTAAAGTTCACTATAACTCTGTTCATGAGAAGGTCATTGAAGGCGAAGTAGAGCTGATTGATATCAACACTAGAGAAAAAGTGGTGGATAATTTCACCAAAGCTCTTCCCAATGAGAAACTCATCTACTTTAGAGAAGCTTTAGGAGTTAGGAAGCTTTAGTTTTTATCTAAATTTCATTTCATGTTGATTCCATCTTGTATGGACATATATATTTATTTCATTTTGTATTCAATATCATTTTGAGCTTGAGGGGGGATTTGATGATGTGGCAAGAACACATTATATATAAAGTGATTATCAATAAAAAAATCATGTAGCATATGGTAGAGTGCATGCTTTCTTATCTAAAACTCTCTCTCTCTCTCCCCTTTTGATTGTCTAGCTCATATGCATATATATATATATATATATATATATATATATATATATATATATATATATATATATATATATATATATATATATATATATATATATATATATATATATATATATATATATATATATATATATATATATAGATGGAGGTGCCAATATAGCATGGCATACCTTCAGAGATAGCATAATAATGTTACACATCTACCACAATATGCAATTGCAATGCTTAATATCAATCACACTACTAGTTTAAAGATACAATTATGAAAAAAATAGATTTGTTAATGATTAACATTTGTTTTCTAGAGTCAAAACCTTGTATGTATGATTGTTTATAAATTATTTTAACCTTTCATCTTGAATCTATATACTAAAAATATAGAATAGTGCTTTCAAGTTTTACATGTGCTAAATATAATGATTTATAGATCTTGGCAGGTCTCCCAATTATAGTGAGTATAGCAAATCTATATATTGCACAATTGCATCAATAACAATTTGGCCAAGAATTGCATTAAAAACTAGCATCTAAAGAAAATAAATATTGGAAGTAGCACAAGAGAAGATAAATAAAAATCCATTGATCACTCTTCTACTTTTACATGGAAAGGAGTTCCTTCATACATACAAAAATATTCTCATAGTGGGTAGATGATATGCAATTGTGATTATCTAACATGAGTTACCCAATATGTCATATCTTGCAATCATGATTGCACCATCCCAATTGAAGAGCTCCAAATTATCTTTCATCTTGATCAATCACAATCAATGCATCCATCATAAAATTAATTGCAAAAAGTCCCACATTGCTATTGTGATGGAGAAATGCTCCATTCATGTACTTGTGACAACAAAAATCATTATTTTGGTGGGTAGATAGTTTAGAACCACACATAATAGAAGTGTGTATCATTGGGAATTATGAAAACTTTGTTGCACATAGTAATGCCACCCAAAATTAGGGCAACATAGCAACAACTCTACACTTGAATGTATAGGCCACAAAAATAATCTTTATTCTAGTTAGAAACATAGGGATAGCTCTATAATGTCAATATAATACACCATTTAAGGGATCCATCTTTCTAAAGTTTGGAGAGAGATGGGTAAGTGCAAGTTCCTTTTCATCAAAATAATAATTAGATGGAGTTTTTTCATGATAGATTCTTCTTTTTGAACACACAATACTTCAAGAAATATGTCAAAATCATCACAATGAAATTTTATCCAAAGTGTTTTCAATGCCACCTAAGCTTGGAAAACCATGATTTTTAGTTAGCTCCAATATTTAATCTCAGTAACTTTCTAACGTACAATATACTCCAACAAGTCTTTATGAGCTTCAAGACACTACTAGTGGTGGCAATACCATGCCATCACTCACATCCACCTCTAGAGGTCTAATGTATGCAATTCTATTGGCAGTGCAATCGACAATGGCCACATGCATTGGCATAGAGGCAATATGTGAAAGAGAAATCCAAGAATTTTGGGGGGCCAAACACATTAATTTCCCAAGAAAGATGTTTTAGAATAATTTGTTCAAAATCTCAAACATTGATTTTCATCACTCGTGTAACAAATGTATTATAGAATACCCAATTTTGTATCAAGTAGCTCCATTTTCTACAAACTATAGGAGTCCTTGAGCTTCAAGAGCTTAGGTAAAATGCTCATACCAATTTTGGTAATTTTGAGACTTCATTTAGACATTCAAATGGAACTTAGAACGTTTTTTTAACTAGGCTAGAGACTAGGTTCAAAACTAGCCAAAACTAGTCTAAAAACTATAAAACGAGCTAGGAGAGCTCAGTTTTGAGGTTAGCTTGTTGGAGAATAGTTACTATGAGCTAGTGTTGTAAGAGTTGTTTTTGAGCAATACAAGTGTGATTCTCACCTTCCATTGTGTCTCTCTTAATTTCAGTTTTGTTGTTGTTTTTGTGTTGTTTTTATCTTCTTTCACCACTCCTAGACTCATCTTTCATCCTTACATCATCTTCTTCCATGACAAAAAAAATCCAAAAATTAATCATGTCCACATTCTCTCCTCATTTTCCTCATTTGCAAGAAAGGGAGAGAGCGAGAGAGAGAAAGATAGAGATTGTATGAAAGAGAATGTGCATGTGTTTTTGAGTTTTCCTTGTAGGGAAGTGCTCCAGTACGAGAATACAGCTTTGAAAAAGTAAAACTTCCTATTTTCTACCATATCTACCAAACGTTTCAGACCATTGCGATGGTCTAATCAAGATTTTGAGTCTACATCATATGCATGGTGTAGAGCATACCACAGCTTAGAGGAGTCCATTGGCGCATTTGAAAAATTTGCATTTTCGTGCACCATCATCATCGTGCATCACCATCATGATCACGATTGCAATTGGCTCATGCCATCGCGACGAGACCAAACCATCATGACAGGCTCATGCCATAATGATGGTTCATGACCTAAGTGATAGGCCACGGCCATCACGATGAATCAAACACACCATCGTGATGATCATCCCGGCCTACACCATCATGATTGGTTCATACCATCGCAACACTTCGAGACCATCATGTCTTGGGGCCATGATTGTCTTATGCCATTGCGATGATCGTAGACCATCACGGCTAGACCATGCCATCGTGATGACTCACCTAAATTTTGATGATCACGATTGGTTCATACCATCATGATGACAAGAGACCATCGTGCCTTTACCATCACATCACATTCACTATAGACCATCACGATGATGCTCATATTGCAGACCATCATGTCAACCCTCTACACCATCATGGTCATTACATGCCATCTTGATAGTTTGAGACCATTGTGATGACTTGCAAGTTGCACACCATCACAATGATCCCCATCATGCCATCACAAAGATACACTGAGCCATAAGGATTCTGTCACACCATCATGATTGGATAAGACCATGGCGACGATTCATCCCATCATGATTGTATCAAACCATTGCGACTATCCGATTGAAATGCAAATTTAGGGTTTGATTTTATAGCAATTTTAAGGCCAATTAAAGTTATTTTTAAGCAACTTGTGCATTAGCAAGGCCCCTAGCTTATGATTGAAGAGGTCCCATTTTCTCATTAACAAAATTTCGATCTAAACTTGATTTTTCTTATAGATTATTAAGAGCATCCAAGGCAAGGTAAAGTACAAGGCCGGGCAAAGCTCTTGAGAAGCCAATTTCTAGTTCACACTAAGTGCGAGTAGTGTTATTCATTAATTAGGGTCACGATGGGAACAATTCAAGTACAAAAAACATTAATCACTAAAATTCAAGCTCAAATTGAGAGAGACCTAAACCAAAAACCTAAAGGCAAAGAACTTAATTGCTACGGTGTGAATACTTAAAGAAAAAACAAAGGAAGGATTCATGACCTAGACAATTGGAAAAGACAAGAGATAAAAAAACAAAGCACTACAGTAACAAGGAATACGGGCACATAGCGACGGTTAAGGAAACACAATTTCGTCGCTATAAAATTGGAAAAAGCATAGCAAGAAGCGCCAAGGGTGGACCATCGGTTAAACGACAAGCAATGTGATTTTTTTATCAACATCTGGCGCGAAGGGGCGGCGACACTCACATTGAGCATCGCTAAAGTGAGGATTTGACATCGCATAAGCGATGCTAATTTGCATCACATAAGTGATGATAGTTAACATGGCTTATGCGATGCCAATTGCATTGTTTTTTATGATGCCTTACCATCGCTTAGAGGACGGTTTTTTGACGAAAAAATTAAAATGTTGGAGGCTCTTCGATCGGCATCTTCAGACATCTGATTGAAGAGCTCTTCAATGTTCGCAATTGAGCTTTGTTTACGACTGAAACAATCGCTTGTAGAATTGTTGTCTTGTCTAATCTCTATCTTATTGTCTCTCTCTGTTCGGATTCTCTCTTTCTACCTCTTTCTCTCTTTGAATTCTCTCTCTCTCTCTCTCTCTCTTTATTTCAAGTTATTCAAGAAGTTAGCCAAGCAAAAAATATGGCTTACTATCGTAAGTATAATTTCCATTCTTTGTATATCATTGGAATTGTGTTATTTTCATTAGCTAGCATACTCGCACTTATTGATATGCACATATACACTTAAACATGATGAACATGCACGTTCACACATATACACATATACACATGCACATACACACACATATATACACACACATACATGTGCACATACACTTACACATACACATGCATATGCACAAACATTTCTACAACCACATAAAAAGACTTGCATCCATGCCTTATTGCATATATACATACACATACACATACACACATTAACATATACTTAAATACATGTATATGCACATCCACATGCATGCACATGGATGCAAATGGAAATGCATCCACATGCCCATGCATGTTTCATACATATACACATGCATATACATACACTTGTATCTATTTATACACATACGCACATATGTATATATACACACACCTACACATATATACACATATATCTGCACATGCGTACACACACATACACATACACACACATGCACATACATACATATACACATAGAAATGAACATACACATATACATGCACATACATATACACACACATACACATGCACATACTACTTACACATGCACATGAACATACATACATATACACACACATACACATGCACATGCACATACACATACATACACAAATACACTCACACATGCACATGCACATACATGCATATACATATATACATATGTACATACATTCATATACATACATATTACACACATATACATGCACATACGTACACACACATATTACACATACATATATACATACATACATATACACACATACACATGCATATGCACATATGCATATACCTTACACATGCACATGCAGATACATGCATATACACATATACATGTGCACATACATACATGTCTATATATACATAGATACATACATATACATACTTACACATATAGATATATACCTACATGTGCATATTTACATTTTATATACACACAAGCACACATAAATATGAATGAATTATAAAATTAAAGTACTAAAACACATGCTTAATATAAACAATAATAACAATCAATAGAACAAAACTTTTCATTACTTAATACCATACACACAATTCAAAACATAACTGAAATGAACAATATATAGATAGAATATATATATATATATATATATATATATATATATATATATATATATATATATATATATATATATATATATATATATATATATATATATATATATATATATATATATATATATATATATATATATATATATCAATGTAAATACATATCCAATGTCATAATCAAGAGTTCTAATCATCATCATCATGATCTTCATCATCACCATTAGCATCATGATCATCCACATCCTCATCATCATGATCATGCGCATGATCTGATGTATCTGTGTGAGCACCCTGTGATGATTGAGATCGTCCCTCCTGTGTCTGTTTCTCCACCTCATCCATATTTGGCTCTCCATAATACTCCTGTATTACATATAACAAACATAAATAACTAAAACAATTAAAACATCCATAAAAATAAAATAAATATATAAAATTTAACAATACTCACAAAGGCATCCGGATGATCTCGCATATACTCGCTCAAATGTGGATATCCGAAATGTGTAGCATACTCAATCTCATGTTTCGTAGGATATCAACCATAATCTTTTTGTTGCATTAAAACAAATAAAAAAGATTAGTTTCTTGCATTTTAACTAAAATAAAAAATATACTCACAATAACACATATACTTACAAATTTAGCTACAAAAGCATGATGATCCATTTAGCCTAGGTGCGATGTGTGGCCCGAATCAAGTCTCTTCTTTGCAGCAGCCTTTAAAGAGAAAAGAAATACATAGATTAAATATAAAAAAATAATAAAATATATGAGAATTATAAATATAAATTGTTAATTTGTATACCTTCTTATGAGGAAATGACTCTTGAAGACGTAGTTGTCTACGAAAAAATTACCACGTCTCAGGTGGTATGTTAGGTCACCTCTTATTTTTTTTCCATCATACAATATCTCCTGTTAATTTAATCTCAAAGTGAGAAAAAGAATTAGAACACATACACATAAATACACACACATACACATACAAATACCCACATACACATACACATGCAAACTTACACACATACATATATGCATACATATACACATATACATACATATAACATAAACACACATATATATATCCACATATATTCGTACACACATACACATGCATGCATATACACTCATTCATACACAATACATACATTTATCCCACAATAATGTGTATTTGTGTATATGTGAATATGTGTGTAGGTGTAAATGTGTATATGTGTGTATGTGTAAATATGTATATGTAAATGTTTATGTATATAAATAATCAGATTATTAATATCAAATACCATTATTTGTAGATTTGAATCAATAAGATGGAACTCCACCATCGTTCCCTAATCATGCAAGGACTATATACTATAAGTAGATCAAACTTTTAATTTTAAATATATTTGATACATACATAACTGATATATGTTTTTGTTATAATCAGATTTTGATAAATCAGAGGGCACTCCACCACCTCCTACCCATGGAACATCTTCACATGTGTCCACCAATAGGAATTATGATGAATTTTACTATCTAGAGCATATTATATGTTGGTGTAACTCTTGCTATGGCACATACCAGAGACTACGATTAGAATGTATTGAACATGAAGCAGATTATGGTACTTTTGAGCATGTATCACCAGCTGATCAACGTGATAATGCTTTGGTATGTATTTTAAAAAAAAACTAATGTCATTATTTCATTTAAAAACCATATACAAAATCAAAGTAATATTGATATAAAAGAATACTTGTTTGATGATGATGATGATAATAATAATTCTCATCATGTTACTATACCTCGTACACATCATGAACTTGTTCATCAACATGTAGAGGTTTCTAGAAATCCTCTACCTCATAGTTTAGAGACCGAAATGGCTAGAGATTATCCATTGCTAGCTCGTGATCATTCTCTAGTACAAACATATGATAGAAGAAGATATGGAGGATGGAATCGAGGACAACTTCCTTTAGATGGAGAGCTTTTCAAATTTGGGGTAATCATTATATAACTGCCCCATCCAGGATTACTAATGCTGGTCGTGGTCTCTTTATTGTAGAAGGGTTTGTATGTGCCTTGAAACTCTAAAGTCACTCTTATGTCATTTTGTGGTCCTATTTATCGATGGGGAGATTGGCATTGATTGGCATGTTATGTTTAAAGAATGAGTACTTCTGGAATATGCTTGAATGGAGCATCTCTTACTAGTACAAGGATTTCACACGCAGAAAATGAAAGATTATATATTGATGGAAGACCTTACACGCATGGAAATATAGCACATTTAATAAATAGTAGTCAAGGGTTACATAATAGTTCAAGGATTAATTGCACATTTGAGGAGCGTGAAAATAGTCATGAATCACCATACATGAGGACATGTATCAAGATACATAGTTGTCAATGCTATTACTACATTACATGTTGGATGGCTTAGAGCTCCAAGAGCACCTTTTAGCTAAAGAGAAAATGAAAATTTTCTATCCATATTTAATAACTTATATATTTAACTTTATGTTTAAAGTTTACTTTTCATTCATTTATGGAATACTAATGATTTTTATTCATGTGTGTAGATTCCAATGTATGATGTTGATGATATTCCTCCACACCATTCACAATTGCCAGTAAGACCTCATTTATCATGAGCTTCTATGAGAAGGCTATGCAAAAGTGATCATGTGGAATATGCAAGGTTGAAAGACCTATATTCAAAAGAAGATGAAGTACAAGATTTCTACGACAATGATGAAGATGATGGCATGGCAGATTTTATTGAGGATTGGTATCAAAATGACAGTGCGAGCATTGATATTTCTAAAAATAAAAAATATCTTCAAGAGGAATGTCTAAAGAAGGTATATGGAGGAAGTCATTTGACACGACTTAGTGCAAGCTTACTTATTCTAAGTCTTCAAAATTGTTTTGGATGGAGTAATGTATCTGTTTTGACACTATTAAGGTATAAATTTTAATTTTCTATCTGTTTATATAAATACCTGCATACATATATACATATAAATGCATATATACATAGACACACACACACATATATATATATATTATATATATATATATATATATATATATATATATATATATATATATATGTATATATATATATATATATATTTATATGTATATATATATATATATATATATATGTATATGTATATGTATATGTATATGTATATGTATATGTATATGTATATGTATATGTATATGTATATGTATATGTATATGTATATGTATATGTATATGTATATGTATATGTATATGTATATGTATATGTATATGTATATGTATATATATATATATATATATATATATATATATATATATATATATATATATATATATATATATATATACATATACATATACACACACACACACACACACACACACACACACACACACATATATATATATATATATATATATATATATATATATATATATATATATATATATATATATATATATATATATATATATGAATGCACACACACATATGCACACATACATATGTTATGAGACTAAGATCAAATTATACGTACTTGCATCGAATGAAGATATTTTGTCCATCTCGCCTGTGGAATTGTCCGACCAGTCTTTAGAATCTTCTTCACACATCTGCT
The DNA here is from genome assembly GCA_020310875.1 of Ceratopteris richardii. Taxonomy (NCBI): domain Eukaryota; kingdom Viridiplantae; phylum Streptophyta; class Polypodiopsida; order Polypodiales; family Pteridaceae; genus Ceratopteris; species Ceratopteris richardii. Next base: position 22,760,084 of record CM035410.1, read on the forward strand.
TCTCGTATTCTAGTTAACTTAATACCTGTGCTGCTAGCTCTTTTATGAACTTTGCATACAAATATTAAGTATCAGTTAGCTATGGAGGTATTAGATCGTTTGGAAAATGGGAGAAACAAATCTACTTGGAGTATTTTGAAGGATGGAAGAATAATTTAAAAGGATGGGTGGAAAGAAAGCGTCCATTCAATGCAGGTTCTTGTTTTTAGCTTAGCTAAGGTGAGCACAAGAACTTGCATTGAATGGACACTTTGTGTCTGCCCATCCTTTAAAACTATTTATCCATCTTCCAAAATCTTCCAAACATATTTGCTTCTCCTATTTTTCAAACTACCTAATACCTCCATAGCTAACTGATACTTTATATTTGTAAAAAAAAAATGTAAGTCTTAGTTAGCAAGGTAGGTAATTGATTGACTATAAAATGGGAGACAACCAAACAATTGAGCGGCCTAGATATCTATATGAAAGTCTCCAAACCACAATAAACAAAAAGAAAATTAAAAAGGAAATCAAATACACATAGATACACATGCATACATACATATATACACATTCATACATAGATACACATACATACATACACACACATATGTACATACATACATATATGCATACATAGACATACATACATATACACATATAAAACACATATACACACATATATACATATACACATATGCATATGTATACGCATGCACATGCATATACACATAAAAATAAGCATTCACATATACAAAATCATATTCATATATATACATATATATATGTTTATTTATTCATTTATTTTTATTAATATGTCTTTTTTCATGAGCTTACAGGTTATTATTTGAAACTTTTTTACCAAGTTAGAATATTCTTCCTACATCACATGATGAAATGAAGAAGATAATCAACAATTTTAGTTTAGATTATCAATGTGTACATGCATGTCCTAATGATTGTATTTTATAAAAAGGTGAATATGTAGACACTTTGACGTATAAAATATCAATCTCCTCAATATATGGACGAAGAAGGTAAAATCCCAAAAAAGGTATTGAGACATTTTCCATTGGCTCTATGGATTAGACATATGTTTTAAAGCCCCAAATTATCATAGCTTTTGACATGGGGACATGACCATATAGTACTGATGGAATAATCAAAATTCCTCATGATAGTGTTGCTTTTCACCATCAGATACTGATACATCAACATTTGAAAGAGACATTAGAATCATTATACATGATAATGATACTAATCTTTTCTATGAAGAGGATAATACTCTACATGTTGATTCTACTGATGATGAAGAGGAATTACCACAAATCAAGATTAATCCATCAATAAATGATGTGCATCATGAGAACACAGATTTAGCAATAGAAGAAATAAATGAAATCAATAAGGATATTGAAGTAGAGTTTCGAAATTAGGGTTTATAAAAGCCTAATATCAAAATCAATGTTTTCGAATTAGGATTCTTGAAAGAGGATTCCTGAATTAGAATATTTATAATAGGGTGTTTGAATTAGGATATGCATATATATATATATATATATATAT
>CM035410.1:22764131-22891631 GCA_020310875.1 Ceratopteris richardii
GCTTATCAGCTCTCTCTCTCTCTCTGTATCTGTCTGTCTCTCTCTCCCTCTCTCTATCGCCAACATTGTGCAATACCACCTCCGTAGTGCACCGACATCCAATCATTTCTCTCTCTCTCTCTCTTCTCTCTCTCTCTCTCTCTCTCTCTCTCTCTCTCTCTTTCTCCTCTCTCTCTCTCTCGCTCTCTCTTTGTTTCTCTCTCTCTTTCTATGTGTCTGTTTGTCTCTCTCTCTCTCCCCTATGCACATATCTGTCTAGGTCTCTCTCTCTCTCTATGTTAACCTCTGTCATCACGTGTTTTAGTCAGTACACATCCATAGTAGCACTACCCATTTCTGTCTCTCTGTCTACATCAGCAACAACCAACTACAGTAGCCTCCTTTGACCATCTCTCTCTATACACACACAATTAGCCAGACAACTCTCTGTCTATTTGACATGTCAGCAATAGCCAAGTCTTCCTCTCCTTTGACGATAGCACCTCCCCCACTGAATCTCTCTCTTTGTTTTTCTCTCTATAGTGATGGCCTCCTACAATCGACCTATGCTCTTTCTCTATGGTTTGTGCCATGGCTGATCTCCTCTAAGATCTACGGTATTCGTCTCCAATCTGAACCATTATCTTTCTCTCTCATGCCAAAATCAGCATGTTGATACACCAACTATAGAAGACATATTTCAATATCACATTTGCACTAGCTACAATCAAAATCATCCAAGATTGCCTGTTCATATGCATTCGGTGATCATTTAATCTAGGGTTGTTGCCGAGTTCATAAGCTTAATAAAAGGGGTAATGCCTGGAGAAAGTGTAGGAGATGAATACTTCTCTCTCTCTAGGCATAGTATGACAAACAATCATGAACAAACTACTTATCTCTCATGTCATGTAATGTTGAGCATGAACAAAACTAAGAGCATGAACAAGAGATGAATGAATAAGAGAAGGTAAGGAGCATACCTGGACAGAAGATCGACAAGGAAGATCCTCAGGGAGAAGTAAATGAGATTTGGGCATCTACTTATAGCCCCCCCAGGACATTCTTCTAAATTCTTCTAACCTCCTCTCAAACTTTCTATTTTTGGATAACCTTTTTTGTTTTTCTTGAGTTAAAGTTTTTGGTTTCACACTAGATGTTCATAAATTACTAATTTTAAGGGTTTGACCTAGGATAAATGCCAATTCTAAGGGTCCAAGTTAAAGTTTCCATGGGATAAAACTCAAGTTTTCAAGAGGTTTTTAAGGGGTTTCAAATATCACACCTACTTTGGATTAAATCAATAGAAACATGCAAGGTTTATGAATCTTTCGAAGTCAAAACAGATATTCATAAATACTTCAACTTCCAAAATTAGAGCCCTAGGTTGCAAATCCTTGTGAATAGGTTTGAATTCCTATATCCCCTCCTCTGTCAGACCACGTTGAATCTTTGGAGGGTCCCTTTCTATCCCAATAAATTTCGGTTCCATTATCACATGATCCAACCTCTTTTGTTTTTTTGACTTGCCTAGTATTTGTTTAGGCTCGTGATTGCCTTTTGGTGTAAAAACTATTACAAGATTAGTTTGAGTTGAAATTGATATGTTTTGGTCAAGTGTTGTTGCAATAAGATCAGTTTGAGTTGAAATAGGACATTTTTGAGTTGAAATAGGATTAGTTTGAGTTGAAACTGATACTTTATTTAGTTTGTTTTATTTTTGGGCATCTTTGTGCTCAACTTCTGTTGCAGCCTGACATTGACTTGCTAAGGATGTAAGAATGTCTTTTTTGACAGCTGTGGATGGAACTTTGTTGTTTATTTGGCCTATAAACGAAACATCATTACAACGTATAATCAATGACACTGTTAGTCTATCAAAAATTGTACAGAATAGGATAAATACAATCAATAACATCATTACAAAATAGGCTAAATACAAAATCCTATGAGAGCTAATCTATTTGGACAATATCACGTGTGGATAGTTACCATTACAAAGAGGTGCAGTAAGAAGGTGAATAGTAGAACTAAATAGTGAAATCAGTTTCCTCACTTTGAAACTATTTACTACTATCCAAATCATATCATTGTAAAAGGCCATCATGAGAGGACCGATTGTAAAATTCATACAAATGCGTTCCTCATGTTTATGATGTGTCGAAAACGCTCAGGTCAAAGTACTGCAAATTATTTCCAAATTGGTGCTTAAGTTATGGAAAAACACCATTTTGCCCATATAATACCAAAAGAAGAATTGTTTACATCATTACAATCAATGATACAATTGAGCTATCAAATATGTACAGGGTATATAATAGGAGGCAGAGACAACAAAATATTTTAATAACATCGATACAAAATAAACAAAATGTGATGATAGCTAATAGATTTGGGTGATGCCACATGTGCAAATAGTAACCATTACAAAGGACAATGATGTAAGAGCGTGAAGAATGGTACTATTCTTTCAAAAGATCCTCTATATCAGGTACAATGCCTCCATTCAAGTGTGACCGAGTAGTTTGCCACCTTGTAATTGGGTGCAAATGGGTTGGCTTCTTCTACGTTTCACAGATACTTGCAAATTTCTTTTTGTATTTGCCATAAACTGCGCTAGAGAGGCATCCTCTTGTACATGAACACCTACAGCCTTTGTTGGGAATCCACACATGTCAAAATCTGAGGCTGGGTTACAATAGTTTTGCTTCGAGGAGGTTTCATTTGTAGCATTCGTTTGAAGATCATCTCTATTTGGACTCGGATTAGGATCAAAAGTTGTATTCTACAGATGACCTTTGTTTGAACAAACAACATGATCATTATCAACTACAGAGTTGTGCCTAGCTAGATGAATTTCTGAGCTACTAACTAGATCAAGAACATTCTCAATCATTCCATCTAGACCACTATGAAGGTCAATGCGTGTGGACTCTACATCATGCATGTTGTCAATTGGACAAGGATCCATACTAGCATCCATTCTAGATTGTGTTTGGAGGAAGGATGGAATATTTTCTTTGTCTATCGATGATGAAGATTCGGCATAAGTCTTACTTTCAACAAATGGTGTACATCCAACATTCTCACTTGTCCCAAGCTCCCTATCGTATGTAGCATCAACATTGTTGGTAATTGTTCCTATTGAGGTACAAGTAACTGCTTAGCACAATGAAACTAGCCAGATTAGTGTTCCACTAGAGGGTTAAAGAGTAAGAAAGACATAGTTGATGGATGACTTATTGCAAACAACTAACAAAAAACTATATCCTTAGTAATCACAAATTAGTAATAAGCTAATTAGTAATAGCTAACTACTAACAACTATCCAACAATCAGCTACTTAGTAATAGCTAATTAGTAACAACCTAATAAGTAATAACTAATTACCAACAACTAACCAAGAACTTGTTACTTCGTAATAGCTACTTAGTAACAAGCTAATTAGTAATGGTTAATTTGTAATAGAGAATTAATAATAGCTAATTAGTAATAGCTAATTAGTTATAGCTAATTAGTAATAGCTAATTAGTAATAGCTAATTAGTAATAGCTAATTAGTAATATCTAATTAGTAATATCTAATTATTAATTAGTGGTAATAGCTACTTAGTAACAAGCTAATTAGTAATGACTAATTCGTAATAGTGAATTAATAATACCTAATTAATAATAGCTAATTAGTAATAGCTAGTTAGTAATAGCTAATTAGTAATAGCTAATTCGTAATAGCTAATTGGTAATAGCTAATTCGTAATAGCTAATTTGTAATAGCTAATCAGTAATAGCTAATTAATAATAGCTAATCGATAATAGCTAGATAGTCACAAGCTTATCAATAATAGCTAATCAATAATAGCTAATTAGAAATAACTAATTCATAATAGCTAATTAGTAATAGCTACTTAGTAATAGCTCATTACTAACAAACTAAATATTAATTGGCAGTAGCTAATTCGTAATAGCTAATTAGTAATAGGTGATGAGTATCAAGCTAATTAATAATAGCTTACAAATAAGCTAACTAAGAACTAGCTACTTAGTAATAGCTACTTAGTAATAGCTAATTAGTAATAGCTATGAAAACGTAACTACCTAGTTATAGCTACTTAGTAGTAGCTACTTAGTAATAGCTACTTAGTAATAGCTACTTAGTAATAGTTACCTAGTAATAGCTACTTAGTAATAGCTAATTATTAATAGCTAATTAGTAACAAACTAATATATTAATAACTATTAATAGCTAATTAGTAACAAACTAATATATTAATAACTATTTCTAATAGCTAAGTAATGACCAGCTACTTAGTAATAGCTAATTGGTAACAATTTAATTATTAATAGCTAATTACTAACAAATAATCCAGAGTTAGCAGCTTAGTAATAGCTAACTAGTAACATGCTAATCAGTTACAAACAACTAACCTTTACCATATACTTAGAAATAGATAACTAGTAAGTATCTTATTAGTAATAGCTAATTAGTAACTAGCTTAGTAGTAATAGCTAACTGGTAACAAGCGAATTAGTAATAGCTAATTACAAACAACTAACCAATGACTAGCTACTTAGTAATAACTAATTGGTAACAAGCTAAATAGTAATAGCTAATTACTAATGGCTAACTAGGAACTAGCTACTTAGTAATAGCTAATAGTTAACAAGATAATCAGTAATACTTTAGTAACCTAGTAATAACTAACTAGTAACGAGCTAGTTAATAATAGATACTAACAAGCTACTGAGAATAAAAAACTCAGTAACTAGTAATAATCTAATTCGTAATAGATACTTAGTAACAAGTAACTAAGAACCAGCTACGTAGTAATAGGTAATAAGTAGCAACCTAATTAGTAATATCTACTTACAAACAACTAACCAAGAAGCCACAACCATGGATAAAAAGTAATAATATTAATATTAATCAACATGACAAGCTTACCTCTATGAAAGTTGAATCCGCCATCAAAGAATCTAGAGATTGTTTGCCGCACATGTTCTCATATTTCAACACCACATTCAGGTTCTAAATAGTTGCTTGACACACGACAATGTGCTACAAAACAAATATAGTGATATGCATGGTTGCATGTCATAAGGTGCACTATAAAACTCACCCTCTGCTCAATATTCAAACCACATGCTATGCACATGGATGAAACACTCAGTAACTCTAGGGAAGGTAATGGCAATAATGGTGACAATTCATTTGAATCTATCATGCTTAACATGTTGTTTACAAAGGATAGATGTCGATTTGCACTCTTCAGCCGATTCTCATGCAACTTATATTCAGACGGTGTATGTAACAATCCAAATGATCAGTATTAAACCTTAGAAAAATGTTCCAACCAATGTCGATAAAGCTAAATATTACCTCTAGTTCAAGCACCTTGTCATTCTCATATGCCTCAACTCCTAACACCTCCAGATTAACAATATATATTTGAATTTGCATCTCCAATTGAATCCTCCTATTAGGATACATTCCCACATCACATTTCAATTCATCTATGGATACCTATAACTTTTTTCTCATCTGAATGACTATTGTAGTCACGTTAGACTTAGCAACCTTCGATAGCTTGGCTTCATCCAAATCAAGCTTGACCCTATCCAACTTATTTTGTTCACTATCAATTAACAATTCTAAAGTACGTATAACCATAGTACCCTCCACTCGCGTTATGGGAGCAACTGCCGTACCTTGTTGAGCATTTAACTCAACATCTTCTTTCTGTTCCTGCAAGTTCGCATCCAAAGTCTCTAAAAGTGGTGAAGCATCATCGTTCAAACAACTGTAAAATCTTTGCATCTTCGACCGCAATGTACCCATCTTCTTGCATCTTTCAATAGAAGCTTCTGTAGCTACAACCCATGCCACTTGGTATATAGCTCGATTTTTGGACGTTTGAGCAGTGGTATAGTTTTCAAATGCAAAGGCTTTAGCGAATTGTACAGAAAATTCGTAGTTTGTTGGTACCTCCTCGTAGACTTTCTGATGTAACACCATCAGTGTGTCATAGAACTCTTGCCTGCCATATTTAACTTTCATCTTCCCCTTGACTCGAGTTACCCTGAAGACAAACAACCAATCTGCCTCACTAACCAATTTTTCTGATATAGTACCTAGATCTATACCAATGATAGAACAGGCCATAAACGGTGTGGAAATCCTCTTTTTTCTAGCAGAATACACTGTGGTCTAACAGTTTTGGATATGCAGGATATATCCACCTACATCAACAAGGAAAATTGTTTCATAAATGCATGCCCATTACTCTAGTTGTAGAACCAAAGATTAAGTGTAGAGTCCCCATATCTTTGTGGTTCATGGATGCAAAAAAGAAGGGTCCTACACAAGCCTCAGATAACGCAGAGATACGCGCAACAGTATGTATTAATGATTCATTATAGCAGTTACATACATGGGAATCGTTACATCATGTGACACATGAGTGAGCCATGATTGTTAAGCCATTATTTCCACGACGTTTGGCCACATGGTTCATACATGGCACATCCATGTAATCGTAGTTAAGCTGCTTCAACACTCCCCTGCAACTAGAGTACTCGAACTTATCTACTCCCATAGGCTTTATAAGCATATCAACCCACATTAGATGAGCTGATACATATGAGAGATGAAGTTTTTTTTGCTCTACAAGATCACATATAAAATGAAACTTTAAATCAACATGTTTTGTTTTCTCTATCATTGGTAAGAGCTCTTGCATGACCATTTGGATCCAGAGGCCTTCTTTTTTTGTGAGAGCTAAGGCCACAAATTCAACTTCTGTTGATGACAATGCAACTACTATCTGCTTCTTGGAGAACCAGGTGCTACTTGCCATTTAACTAGCTGTAAAACTAGCCTATTAAATTACACAACATTAGACACACCGATTGATATCAGATTTGGAGCTTACCTGGTTCATTGCTTCTGCTTCAATGATGGATTCTTAACGGACGACGCCTCTCCTCTGCCGAAAATTATGGCTCTTACATTACAACCAGAGAAATTACTCCTTGCCATGCGAGCACCTAAATGTTGCATACATGGATGCTAGACCCCATACCTCCTCATACTCGTTCTGAGAGATTGTGTTTCACCTTCATCGTCTGATGGGACAACTTTGTTGATGGTAGCTTTCTCTTGTGACAAACGAAGTCGTGTGGACCTTCTGTGCTCCACTGGTGCAGACTCCATAGACTCGCCACCTTGTGGAGTACGTGGGGAATAATGACATTTACTATCGATGTTCTAGCCATGATACCCAGCGGGCTGCCACATGAGTAGTGATCATATGTCTAGCAAATTTGAAATTTTATGAATTTATTTTTTTTCTATTTAAAATTCTTTTGAAATATCTAAAAAAGTGAGGGGCTTCAAAGAAAGAAATACTCCTTAAAAGTGTTCACATTAACATGCTTTTACCTGCACCCATTGGATTGGAACATCTAGTGGTTAAATTTGAGAGAAATGCATACATAGACAAGGAGGGAACAATGTACATTATTTCTTATCAACCTAACTAAACAAATGAATTTGGGGTACTAGTTCCCCAGGCAGAAGTAGGGACCCAAGAACAAGAAGCATTAGAGGGTGAAGCTAGGACACCAAGAGGGAAATCAGTTTTGACACGAATGCTTAACCGAGAAGGGATTTTTGAAGATAACAAAAGCATTGAGTTATTTCTAAATAGGGATAGAGATGAGGCATTCTAGGAATATAGATCTTAGTAGCGAAGTAGAATTAGAACAGTCATGATCTATGAATTCAAGGACCCTAAGATACCTAGAAAATTAGTGTATTTAGACAACACATCAGAAGGAGTGTTTGTAGTGTCCAAATATGGGACACGTGTGTTAAACGTCTAAACGCGGGACTAACTGTCAGTAGCGCGTTTAAACATTTATTGGGTTCTTGGGAGTGGAAGGGGTCTGTTAGACAAAGGCCCTATACTTAGTTCCCAAACTAACCACTTACACACAGCAATACACTGATGCTCAAAACTCTATCAAGAATCCGTTACACCTACAACCTTACAGCACTCAGCCCAAACTCGCCCAATGTTGACCGAACACACTGCTTCCGCTTATGCAATATCGTGACACAGAGTACTTGATGAACTCAAGACTTTTTCTGAATACAGAATACTATAGCACTAGAGACAACATCAGTAATTCAACCTTCCACGAATGGGTACAAACAATCAAACAAAACCAAAGATATAGAAGAACTCAACAGTCTCAGACACACAGTACTAGGGGGGGAAGTCTAGTGTGCAACTTAAGACGACCCTTACTGTAGCTTTACCTTTGCCATATGAGGACATATTGCAACACCGAAGACAACACAATACGACTCAGAGTTGTCGGAACACTACCGCAACTACACAAATTTCATCCAACACGTTACAACACCTTACAAGAAGTAGCAACACCACGATACACTTAATCAACAGAACAATCGCAACCGAATACTGAAGAACAACTCGCTCAGACAGACAGTCTGGTGATCTCACGGAACGTCATCACTATAAATTACAACCAGAACAAATGTCGAATCAACACCACAGAAATTAGACAAGATACTCTAAATTAACCAACTCGACACACAGTAACGTCACAGACAAATGACCCAGACAGACAGTCTGGTGATCTCAGGGAACGTCCCTGAGCGTCTCTTTTTCATTGCTTTATATATAGATTACAACGTATTTGTGTAACAACCTTTCGTTCGTGCGAACAAGATTCAGTTTCGTTTTTACAATCGCCAATCCGGCGGCCGACTAACATTGGCACGCACGGTGGACTCGAACCCGCAGGTCTAACAAAACTATAGTTCATCTATAATGCCTTCTAAATACATGGCTCTGGCTAATGTAAAGGTTCAGGTGCTTTTCTTTTTTAAAGCTTCTAACATCTGTTTCAAAGTATCGGGTTCTACTAATTGTGCATTAGTTCTTATAGAACTTAGGGAAATTACTTCGGTCATCAAAATTTATGTCTGCGTCTGTAGAAAGGCCTCTTGTAAATAAAATTCATTTGATAAGGCCGCATCCCTAGATACTTTCATCTCTGCAAGTTGTTTATCCATCTTGGCCAATCTTTCTTCTTGATTGTCGAGTTGGTTGTCTTTTCTGTTGATTTGCTGATTCTAGAACTGGATTGTTCTGGAGTAGGCATCTCTTTCTCTACGAAGATCTGATATTACTTTTTGTAATTGTGCTTCTAATGTCAATTTTCATCGTAGAATGTTGTTTACCTCGTCGAATTCTATCTTATATTTTTGGAGTTCTTCGGTTGTTTTCATCGCCAGATCCTATTGTTCTTGGCCTTTTTGTACCACTTTGTCTAGTTGAACTCTGGTTTCTTCGAGCATATTTCCTAATGCGATTCTGGCATCTTCTTTATCTTGTGTCTCTTGCTTCAACTGGATGATTTTTGTATTTGCATCATTTAGTAACTCGTCTTTCTTTCTGAGCTCAGCTAGTGCCCCATCCCTTTGAGTTGTAATTTCTACCTGTTCGGCCATTCGGGATTGTAACTCCTTCAGTTGTTCTTGTAGGGCTTGATTTTCTGCCTTAGCCACCACCAATTCTTCTTGTAGAGGACTAATATCTACCTCCAACACATCCACGTTTTGTTGGAATTTTTCTCGGATGCTATCAGTGACCTGTTTCATCTATACTCGTAATTGCTGCGATAGCTGAATTAGCAATTGACCCATATTTGCAAGCTCAAAGATCATGGCAATCGAAGGAAGTGGAAGATGAGGACGAGGTTGAGATGAGGATGCGGTGAGTAGCTGTTGGGAGTTCGGTGGACAGTAGTTTGGGGATGAGGAAGAAGAGGTAGTGGGTTCTTTGGGAAGAATGGATGGAGTAGGGATAATTGGGTTGAGTGGAGGTTCCGGTGGGGGAGTGGGAAAAACAGAGTGAGATTTTGTTACCTTTTTTGTGGTTTGTTGTGTGTCAGCGGTGTCGGTAGCTGTGGACTCTACTGCTTTAAGCAGTTCCTCGAAGACTTCTTTGATTATATGTTCTTCATCTCTTTGCTTTTCGTGCTCCGATTGTTGCTGTGATGCTCCTTGTGATGAGCTTGTGTCACATTCGGTGGGAGCCTCCTGTTCTTGATGTTGTTCTGAAGATGATTATGCTGAAGACTCATGATGCATGGTAGTTGTGGTGTCGTGAAAAGTTTCATCTTCGTTTGCTTCTTCTTCTTTGTTTGCGGTTGAACCCTGTACTTCGCTCTCGGATGAACTGATTCTAATTCTTTTTCGTCGGAAGAGTTGGAATATTCCTCTTCATCTTCTTCATCGTCCTCTAAAAGCTGTGCACACTCTTCATGGTGCAGGATGGGTCCTCGGGGTGGGGGTTGCGCTGCTTGGATGGCCGGAAATAAGAAGCTGAGAATGTGCGGTAGCCTGGATCTTAGCATATCCCCCTTATTTACCTGCTTGATGATGGAGACGCATTCTTTGTGTATTCGCCGGAAGAAATATGATGCAAAATTGATGGGTTCTCGAGCAGCTAAATCTATAGCGGAGTAAAAAGGATGAGAGATTCCATAGGTTCGCTTCTGCAGGTTAAGAATGGCTACTAGGAATTGTAGCGTGGATCTCTCCGGTTCAGGACGGTAGAGGATGGCATATTCATTTGAGGAGCTCCTAGGGAATAACTGATTCATTGTTGCAATTGGTAGATTTGCGCCATTTTCCCAACCTACTGGAGCGAGTCGGAATGCATCAGAGAAGGTTTGCATAGTGATAACTACGCGGGATGGTAATGACGTTATCGGCCAACTCCACTCGGTGGCATGTGTGGCAGCGATGGCGGTGATTATAGGGGCATAAAACGGGTGGGATTCCACTGAATGCCAAGGCAGTTCAGCGAAATTGGATAACCCATGGGTGCACAGGAACTCTCCCACGTCGGTAGGGAGTCCATCACGGAAAGTGGCAAAGTTTTCCAGAGCTTCCATGGCGCACAGAGTAAACGCAAGCAGAAGATGCAAAGCACAGGGTTTACACAATTACACAAATCACGCAAGCACAATAGTGATTTTTGGCGAAATGGAGAAAGTCAAGTAGATGTTCGGTAGTGGGGAGCAATCAAAATCACTAATCATCGTGCGACATTGAGATGATAACTTCATAACTTCGGTGGGCATGCATGAGCGGATCCAATAAGGCAGGGCGGCTATTAGTCATAATTAGGTATCAAAACACAGATATTTACATACTTATTTTTTTTAGCACGCAAAAAATAAAAGAAAAGAAAAGAAGAGAAAAGGAAAGAAAAGAGGACGCCAAAAGACACGGCCAACCGTGAAACGTTTCATTGCGGGGTAGATGTTTGTTGATACGGCCGCAACTTCGAACCGTTGATTACTTTCAGAAGAGGAATTCTGGTCAAAGTAGTCAACCAAAAAGTTGCTGGGCCCACTTGTTCAAAAATCCAGTAGGGGCCAAACCATCGTAACTTGAATTTGCCAGCAGAGCGATTTGATTTTGCATTGTAAAATAGTACAAGTTATCCCACCGTAAAAACTGGGGTCTTTAGATATTGGTCATGTGTTCGAGCTTCTGTTAACTCAACTTCCTGGATAGTCAAAAAACTTGTCCATCGATGCTCATCCATTTTTCTGAGTGTATCTAGCCGAAATGATAAAGAATCTTCTCGTATCAATTTCTGAGTGAGAGCTACGCGTAGACTTGGCACAACGATCTCCATTGGTGCTATGGCTTCCAATCCATAAGCTAATTTGAAGGGTGTTAGACCTCTTGCTACCTTATAAGTAGTTCGGTATGCACACAGGACTGCAGGTAACAGTTGGTCCCATCTTTCTGGTGCTTCCAGAATGAGTTTTCGAAGCATATTCAACAGGGTCTTGTTCGTACTCTCAGCCAAACCATTTGCACAAGGATAATATGGTGAACTGAATTTATGCGTGATCTGAAAAGAATGTGTAAGTACTTTCATTAAATTGTTGACAAAATGAGTGCCTTGATCTGTAACAAGCTCTAGAGGTAAGTCAAAACGCGGAAAGACATCTTTCATTAGATACTTTTCCACCGAAACAACTGTGGCAGATTTTAAAGCCCATGCTTCTGCCCATCTGGTAGCATAGTCTGTACATGTTAGAATATGACGATTATTACTGAGTATGGCAGGAGGTGTAATAGGTCCAACAAAATCTAGGCCCCACTTCTGGAAAGGCTCCAATGGCAAGACCGGTTGGAGAGGGAAAAAATGGCGTTGTAGAGGCTGTCCAGACCATTGACAAGTATCACATTGTTTGACAAACTGAGATGCATCCCTGTACATAGTAGGCCACCAAAGTCCACTTTGCAGAATTTTTCGGTGCGTTAAATCTGCTGCAAAGTGTCCACCGGAAGGAATTGAGTGAGCCAGAATAATGAGTGAGTTAACTTCGTGTGCAGGAATACAACCAAGTAAAACTCTAGTGTGATCCATATAGTATAATTCCCTAGCAATCAACCGAAATCGGCAGCTGAAAACTGCAATTTTCCTACGTATTGTAGTAGAAGTCTGAGAAGGGAGGCATCCATCAATAAGAAAGGTCAATTTCATCATTAGTCGATTCAGAAACATAAATTGCCGGTGTTGTGTCATCTACACCGATCGAAGCTTCACCGGAATCTAAGCGAGAAAGGAAATCTACTAAGGCATGTGAACTGCCAAGCCGATGAATAACTTCGTAATCAAATTCTTGTAAAAACAAAACCCATCGCGCTAATCGGCCACCAAAGTGCTATTGCCGAACCAGATAGACAAGTGCAGCATGATGTACATGAAAAGTAAATTTGCGGCCAAGTAGATAATGCCTGAACTTCTTGACAAAGTATACTAAACCCAGACATTCCCTTTCAGTTACAGAGTAATTCTTTTCCGCAGGGGCAAGCCTTCGACTTGCATAGTATACTGGTATGAACCACTTATTCGTTTGTTGCATTAATACGCTTCCAATTGCTATATCTGAGGCATCAACAAATACATGAAAGGGGTGATCCCAGTTGGGAGGCTTTAAGATGGGAACTTAAGTTAATAAACACTTTAAACGATCAAATGCTATCTGGCATTCCTAAGTCCACTCAAATTGTCGAGGACTCTTGGTGATTAATCTGTTCAGTGGTATTGCCAAATGAGCAAGCCACCGTAAGTGCCGACCATGCCATCTTACTTGGCCCATGAAGCGAATCACTTCCTTAGGTGTAGTGGGCACAGGTGCTTCTAACACAGCTGTAATTTTATCTGGATCCACCTGTATACCTTGTGCAGATATGATGTGGCCAAGTAGCCTTCCACATGAAACTACAAACACAGATTTATTTGGGTTCAAACAGAGTCTGTATTCTCTGCATTTTTCAAAGCAACACCGTAAATGGAACAAGTGTGCTACTATCTTGCCAAATAACGAGAAATCGTCCAGATAAACTTGCATAAACAAGGTAAGGTAAGGGGAGAATATTTCTTGCATACACCTCTGAAAAGTACCTGGGGCATTTCTTAATCCAAACCACATTACGATACAAGCAAAAATGCCCCAATTGGTGATGAAAGCGGTCTTTGGTATATCCTGTTCAGCCATTCTAACTTGATTATACCCACTGTATCCGTCTAGGAATGAATACATTTCATGTCCTGCTACTCTATCAAGCATTGTGTCAAGAAAAGGTAGCGGAAATGGATCAGGCACTGTAGCTGCGTTCAGTTTCCAGTAATCTACACATATTCGTAGCTGATTATTCTTTTAGGCACAATAACAATTGGTGAGATCCATTCAGCATGCTCTACTGGTACAATGAATCCGACTTTGAGTAGCCTATCAAGTTCTGCCTTTACCTGTGATGCATAGTTCAGATTCATCCGGTAGCTTGGTTGATTCAACATGACCCTGTGTTGATAAATGCGCGTGTCCAAACCCTTCATATCTTTGTAATCCCATGCAAAGACATCGGAGAACTCTTGAAGTAGCTGGATTAGGTCTGCTTGAAATGTTTCCGGTAAGTTTTCTTTTATCTTGTCAGGACGCGGATGGTCTTCATCTCCTAAATTATAAGTGATCAACTGATCCTCTGGAACATAAAATTGTCGGGGCTTCTCTGTATCGTCACTTGGCTTAAAAAGTTGTTGTAGATCAGCGTCATCTGTAGCAGCAGTATCTTCCTTCTTATCTTCTTCTGTTACAGGCATCACCGTATAAACTGCGGGATTCCAATTATCTACCATAGATTGTAGATCAACAGTTCCTAGGGAGATTAAGTCAATGTTGTGCTTTAAAAACTCTTCTTCTTCATCATCTGACAACCCATCTAACATATGACCTGGTTCTGCAAAATACGGTCTAGCATGCAATTCGCAAGGCTGTATAGCATCTAGTTGTACAATATATTTACGATTATTGTCTTTGAAAGTGATTTCCTGTGCAGACCAATCTTGTATGACCTTAGCTTGCTTCAGCCAAGGACGGCCAAAAAGAAGATTATAATCAAAGGTGGATTCCGGTAATTCTAGGACGGCAAAGGTCATCTTAAATGTAGTACCCTACAAAGTTATTGGTACATTCCGTACAAGTCCTACTGGATGGACTCTTGACTGGTCAGCCATTCTAACAAAGAACTGAATTGGTTCGATTTCAGTCCATCCTAACTTCTTACACAGTGCAATAGTAGCAATGTTGACACCAGATCCTCCATCCATTAGTACCTGTGTAATTTTATGATTTTTATACCATACCGTAATTAAAGGAACCGAATGATCGACCGTAGAATCAGGTTCCGGTTGCACTGCTACTGTTGCTGGAATGCAAGAAGGTATAGGACTGAACTGTTGTTGGAATTGTTGTCGAACTCCTGGTACTAGTGCAAGTAATTGGCCAAGAGGAAGAGTAATGGACGCTTTAGATAAAATCTCCCAGGCCTTATATGATTGAATTGTGCTTTCCACGGATTCTGAAGATGATGCGCCGGCTAAAGAGGATGTATCTGCTGAAGATGATGTGCCTGCTACTGAATTAGAATCTTGTTTTTGTGTTCCTTCCTTGGTTAGCGGAGCCTGGGTCATCGGAATAAGATCTGGAAACACTGGAGGTTTGGCGGTGGTCCATTGACTGGCCTTACCATACATCCTTTGTTGTTCACGTATGCCTAGTTCAAATACTTTTGCCGCTGGTTGTAGTTGCTTATCTGATCGGGTCTGAATTACTGCAGCTTGTGTTTCTACGGGTTTGATTTATACCATATAAGTCATTGGGTTTTGTCGTTCTTTCTTCCTCTGATCATATCAGCTGCATCCTTACAAAATCTTCTAATGTGACCAAATTCACCACAAAAATGGCAGCGCGGTGGTGGCAAATTGGGATTTTCCTGTGCTGGTCCGACCTGCCAATGATTTGCATTGTAGTTATTATTTCTCTGTCATCTGAAATTTCGATAGCCTTGTTGCTGGTTGTTTCTCATTTGCGGAGGTACATAATGATTAGCTGGTTGTCCTAGTTCTTGTATAATAGCATTGACAGTTGCGGTTCCCTTCACTTTGGCGTTGTATGCACAGTTTTTGGTAGTATGTCCGGTCGTGTTGCAGATAGCACAAAACAACTGATTAAGTGCACAAGTGGCACTAGTGTGCCTTGAATTCTTGCATGTGGTGCAGAACATTTGTCTGGTCGGGTCTTCTGCAACATTTTTATTTGCCTTTAACCATTCCAAGTCTTCTGTAAATCCTCCAACCTTGTTTTCCAACTGCAAAGCCATTGCAATCACTGCATCTAGCGTCATAGCTCCTACACAGCGTATGATCATAATCTGTTTAAGTTGTGAAGTCAATCCATTGATAAACCATTGAGTGATAACGTCATCCAGTAGGTTGGCATGTGCTGGTGGTAATTGCCTCAAATGGGTTCTGAATAGAGTGGCATATTCTTGCACTGTTTGATTTATCCTCTGTCTATTGTTTTGCAGGTAATCAAAAATTTCGGTTAGATTCTTCTTTAGCCTGAATCTCTGCAAAAATGGATCCCTTACTGCTTCATAGGTGCCAAAATGGTTAATATCATATTCAGTAAGCCATCTGGCTGCTTCATTAACCAATGTAGACTGGAAGACAATGGCCTTATACGCCGGATCGGGTGGATGGTTGAGCACTGCGTAACTTATCTCAAATGTGCGTACATGAGCATCTCGGTCATCTCTTGGAAATCCACCGAATTTAGTGTACGTTACTCCGGTTGGAGTCCGCCTTGGTGGGCATGGTTGTTGTTGTTGATGTTGTTGTTGCCCGTTGTCGGAAGGATTTCCTCCCTTGAAGTGTCATATGGAAAAATAAAAAAATTTTGATTTAAAATCAATTAAGTGAAATCTCTCTTACATTTGTTTTTTTAATTGACTAATTTTTCCTTGAAGTACCTGCAGGCAAAAGATGGACATATATTTAGAATTTAGAACAATGGGAAAAGATATTCGGTTGAACCCTTGAAGTTATCTTTAAATTTATCTTTATCTATACCCTCTATAGTCTTAATCTTCTTAATTTCATAAATGACTTTACTTATGAACTATAATGATGTGTATTATGTGGATAACTAAGTGAGAGGATGCATTTGTTTTTATATGTATGAATTGGCTTAAGAGTTTATACATGTTAATGTTTCCATATGAATATATCTTAACTTGATTGTTCATAAGTGAATTTGTCTATTTACTTCATGTGATAGTAGTAACTTGAAAAATTGATTTACCTTAATAAATTGAACTAGTATTTCCTATGAGCCTAAACTATGTTAATTATGATATTTATTTAACTTAAAACATAATATAAGTGAAACCTTATAATTATAGTTTTCAATAGATTAAAAAAATAAAACCTAACTATATGTGTGGCAATTATAAGTATTAATTGACTTAATTATTAATTAAATTAACTAATATAAGTTAGTGTCACTATTAAAATAAAGTTTAATGTATTAAGATTATATGAAAGTTATTTCGAACAATAAGTAATAGTTAAATTCATTAATATTTAATATATTTAATTATTATAGTTTATTATATTAATAATAAAAACTATAAATATTACGTTAGTAAAAGTTATAGTTTACTCTAAGCTAGTTTCAGTTACACTAAGTATGCATGAGTTTGTTTAGTATGCATGTTTTAAGTGATGTTGTCTTTGAGTTAGTAGGAAATGCGTACGTGCATGATCGAACGAGGAGGAATCACACCAGAAGGCTAGGGGAAGAAAGGAGCTCTTGGGGAATGGGGCTTTCAACTGCTGATTTGGAGGAGAGCAAGGCAGAAATCTAAAGGAGGGAGGCTATATATAGAGGTTAAGTTTCATTCATCAGGGCAGCGGAGAGATACTACTGGCGAATGAAGAAGCCAACAATTGCTTCTGCTCGAGCACGGCGACTGATGTGCCTCTCTATCTCTGAGAGGGAATAGCGGCGCAAGAGGCCACTCTATGTCTGGCAAGTCTACGATTGAAGATGCACACATACAGATGATCAATGGAGGATTACACCAACAATAGCTCTGATTGCAGCTCTATCATATACTGGATATAAGATTCATGTCAGAAATACACTACATGTTATTTGCGGAAGTCACGAAGCTTCTGTTCCCTGCGCGTCAATTGTGATTTAAGTTCCAAAATTTTTCTGATAATCATTTGGTTGAAATATAGTCTATTTTGACTTCAATGATGTCACGCTACAGAAATACTGATCTGACTGTGATGACATGGACAGAGAAAAGGTATGATTAACAGATTGTAACTGTGCGGTGATGGTACTGCTGAGGAAGATGACGAAAAGTCTGAGTAAAGGAATGATTGATGATAATTGAAGCTCTCTCCATTGTTTTCTCCTCGATATATGCTCAGACAAGGCCAATAACTATTGAGGTATGCATACGAAGACCGACTGCGATATGATCTCTGAACTTTCTTATCACGCGCTTGGTCATATACAAGAGTGCTGTGCTGAAATTTGAAAGAAGGATGATGCCATAGGACGAACACTAAAAGAGATCTACATGCATGTTGACGGATCAAAAAGAGTAAATGAACTGACATTTGATGTATTGACTTCACCGCTCTCTGTGGACTGCGATGATCATAAAAAAAATCTCCTTCGACCAACTCTGTTCTGATGCATCTGATACTCATGCTTGAAGTCGATCCAATCATGGTATTCTTTGTCATACGCTGGAATATAATATGATGTCTTCTGTTGTTCTAAATTTTAACATCGCTCTGTCTACAACTATGATTTAACCGATTATGAAATTAACTTAAATTTTTGCAGTGATGCAGGGTAGTTTGGCTGTACTTAGAGATGATATGTGCTTTGGATTTCACTCTCATTCGAATTGGTCTATTATGCTGAAGGATTGCACATTGTTTGTTTTTGTTTGTACTTGATCTATATTTACTCGGCTGGTCATGTACGATTGGATGCGTCGGAATTTGCTTATGCAGCTTCACACATTGAATGTAAAGGTTTTTTATAGTGATGAATTAAGTTAGATATTGGTTTTGTTGAGAATCGCGAGACATTTTCAAGTCATCAAACTGAACAATTTTACTAAGGATTGTAATGTGCAGATGTAATGGATGATTTAAGCGAAAATAAAAAAAGAGTACTTTTACCATATGATTTGAGTTTTGCTTTTAAATACATTGATCACACACAAAACATTGTGTTGTGGCCGCTAGAATATTAAAATGAGAATTGAAACAGTTTAGGATCGATGAAGCACACAGGAAATTTTCTTTGACGATGTTAGATGATTCTGACGAGACTTCTTGGCAGCATTCAGATTCTATGATAAATATTGCGGCTATTTGTTTTCTATTACACGAAAAGACAGAGACAACTGACTACGATACTGGAGATGATATGAAGTCATACAAGATCAGAGATATTTTATTATGTGCAGGAAACCTTTGACGAATATAAATGGTCTTATGTTTCGGATGTTATTTGTGTAGCTACGTCTCATTCTAGAACTACTGTGCAACAGCCAATATATTTTGGTTACATATCACCTTTCATATTTTGATATGGCATTCAATAAGCTACCAGGAATGTGAAATTGATTGTCATTAGATCTATGTGATTGTTAATTGTGGCGACAACTTTCTTAACGCTTCAAGAATACCACTTTGCATGAATGATAAGGACTAAAACTTGAAAGAGCATGTTGAATAGGATTCAATTGACGTGCTATTGACAAACTCTTTGAGTTTTTTGTTTTTTGCTATGCACCTGAGATTGCTCCAAGCACCCGGCGTGCACCGTATTTTTGGCGGTCGCCCTGATCCACTGACTGTCGCTTTCGCGCCGACACCGTTCATGGCGCTGATGGTTTTATTGTGACTATCTTCTGTACTCGGAGGCTGAATATCTAAATCGTCCGAATCTGTATCGTTAGCCTGTGCACTTTCCAGGTAAATAATCTTGTTCAGTATGTTTCGAATCTCGGTTTCGAACAAGCTACCTTCCTTCTTGATGTCAAATGTAGGAAAGCTTATTCCCAATAGTGGTGACTAGGCTGATGATTCACCAAAAAATGGTAAACCGCCGTCGGAAAACTGCGATCTTTCAGTAACTGGTACCGAAATATCACTAGAATGTGTCGATTTTTCACCAATACAGGGTGCTTTTTCTCCCTTGTTGATTTCTTTGACTAAGATGTTTCTATTCCTAAACAAGTTCGAATCTTTACTCAATGATGTTAAATTAACTTCATACTGCGTCGTGTTAGATTCTGGAGTTACCATATCTTCGACAGATTGTGACGAAATCACACCGGAATCTGCCAGAGATTTAGTTCATTCCATCGGAATATGACCGGAATCCTTACTAACGTTCTTTACTTTCTTGACAAGTGGGTTAGACCTATCTGCGCTTTTACCTCTTGGAGGCGTCCTTAGCAAATTATGTACCCCAGGCTGGCGGTTCTTTGGATACGTTTCACCAGATCGAGTACCTAGCATGTATCATCTTTTGGTACTAATCACATACTATTACTGTCGATTTATAATTTATAGTCACGTTCCCATAACTGATTTGCAACAATCTGATCTCTCGCCACCTTCCCATAGACGGCGCCAGTGTTAAACGTCTAACGCGGGACTAACTGTCAGTAGCACGTTTAAACATTTATTGGGTTCTTGGGAGTGGAAGGGGTCTGTTAGACAGAGGCCCTATACTTAGGTCCCAAACTAACCACTTACACACAGCAATACACTGATGCTCAAAACTCTATCAAGACTCCGTTACACCTACAACCTTATAGCACTCAACCCAAAATCCCCCAATGTTGACCGAACACATTGCTTCCGCTTATGCAATATTGTGACACAGAGTACTTGATGAACTCAAGACTTTTTCCGAATACAGAATACTATAGCACTAGAGACAACATCAGTAATTCAACCTTCACCAAATGGGTACAAACAATCAAACAAAACCGAAGATACAAAAGAACTCAACAGTCTCAAACACACAGTACTAGGGGAAGAAGTTGAGTGTGCAACTTAAGACGACCCTTACTGTAGCTTAACCTTTGCCATATGAGGACAGACTACAACACCGAAGACAACACAATACAACTGAGAGTTCTCCGAACACTACCACAACTACACAGATTTCATCCAACACGTTACAACACCTTACAAGAAATAGCGACACCACGATACACTTAATCAATAGAATAATCGCCACCGAATACCGCAGAACAACTCGCTCAGATAGACAGTCTGGTGATCTCACGGAACGTCGTCACTATAAATTACAACCCGAACAAATGTCGAATCAACACCACAAAAATTAGACAAGATACTCTAAATTAACCAACTCGACACACAGTAACATCACAGACAAATCACCCAGACAGACAGTCTGGTGATCTCACGGAACGTCCCTGAGCGTCTCTTTTTCATTGCTTTATATAAAGATTACAATGTATTTGTGTAACAACCTTTCGTTTGTGCGAACAAGATTCAGTTTCATTTTTACAATCGCCAATCCGGCGGCCGACTAACACATGCCTATACATGGAAGGGAAATTGGTATTTCCCCCAACTCAATGTAATGTGACATTTGGGCACCAAGCAGTAGGAAGTAGGAACATCCATGTCTCATGGTTCCTAAAGAGAAAAAGGCAAGGAGAGGCCTAGAGTGAGCTTCACTCACACCCTAGGAAGAGATCAATCAAAATAATGGAAACTGATACATCAGAGACATCAAGAGAACCAAGAGCACAAGGTGGTCGTCTAGATGACTTTCTTGTACCTGGACCGTGAGAGCATTGAAGGATGTTGAGACCCACAACGTTCCAGAAATCGATGAAAACTTATTCCAATGGAATAGGAGATCCCTATGACCATGTGGCTACATCTAAGCAAGTGCTAAGAGGTGAACAAGTGGAAACATGTTCACTGAGTACAATGCATTTGGAATCACATATATAACTTGGTTCTAGCCCTTACAACAAAGCAAATTTAGGGACATTCATCACTTTTTAGAATCATTCATCATTGAATTCTCTAAAAGTGGAATCAAGCACAACACGTCTTTGTTAATCCACACTTTTAAACAAACCCTCCCAGAAGACTCAGACTAGTAGGATGTAGATTTAGACAAACTATTAAGAGATGCTCAATGCCAAAGTTACCCATGCAAGACAAGCAAGTATCTTTGTTTTTGGATGGGTTATTGGGCTTTAGACTTCAATCCTATGTATACTTAAGGAACCCAGAACATTAGAATAATATGTGAGTATTTTCATAGACATTGAGGATAACTTAGGTGATGTGTTAGAACTCATAAAGGTCTACAAGGATACATATAGTTCTATTCATTTTTCCTCAAAACATTCTAGGGCCATAGAACACCTAGCTGAGAAGGTTTCCCAGAATCCAAGAGTCTCAAGCAAATAGATACCCAAAATAGTTTTAGTGAAACATTGTTACACTTGCGGAGGTGACCATATGGAAAATGTACAAATATGAGAGCCCACCCATGGAACCTAGCTGGGAGCCAGACTATGCTAACGTCATGTATGCCAACCCCAAATCATGGCCTGGGTTGAGGTAGATAAGACCAGAAGGCCCTAAAGGACCTTGCTTTAGTAGCCAAGGAGATCATTACATAAGAGAATGCCCGCATCCTTCGAGAAGAAAACCCCAATATTATATTTCAATGTTTTACTAATGTGATAAACATTGTGCATACTTCTAATGGGTTCAACCCTACCTATATACCTACTCAGGTGGAAATGAGAGCTCATGCATTGCTACAAAATCAACAACCAAACCCTGATAAAATAGTGGAGAGTAGTGAAGACAGAGAATCAAGTGGAAGAAAAAAAAGATCTTGGAAGGACTAACCAAAGAGAATAAAAAGAAAAATGGAGTACGAAGATAATCAAGTTGGAGGGAAGCTTAGAAGAGAGTAGAGCAAAAAGTTTAGAATTGGCATCGAAAGACTCAAATCAAGAGAATCCAACTCGAAATTAGGATGAGTGCTAGCTAAACCCATACTAGAAAACCCATATATGATGTTTAAAGCATACGAGGCACAACGAAGAGAATGACCTCAAGTGGGAGAGTCGAGTAAGAATTATCCCAAGGTGGACTTTGAAATTGACAGAACTAAGCTCTTCATGAGAATGGTAGAACTAGCTGAGGCAATGTTTGAAGCATCTAAGTATGTCAATTGGAGTAACCTAGAGAAACCAGAATTACACTTTCATGGATTCCTAGAGAGGATATAACATTTGATTTTCATAAATGAGAGGACCTATCCTAATATGAATTATAGTGCCCTAAGGCATAGGAAGACACCACATCTCTGTTGATGTATTTAGGTAGTGATGTGTGTGAACACACTAGGACTGTCGAGGGCACTTTTTTTGCTCTTTAGGAGTTTTTTTCCCCTAGCTTGTATATATGCCTATTTCCCTAATGGTTCACTTATCTTTGTACATTATAGTGGTAATACATTCAGTATTGTGTGTTGTGCTCCAAGGTTCTTCATCCTTGTGCTATTCACGTGCTACTGCAAACCTTAAACTCCAACAATTGGTATTAGAGCAAATTTTCGCTTCATCTAGGGCATCATCGACAACCCTTCAATAACAATCTTACAATCACAAGAAAATTGGTGAGCATACTCAAAATGATTAGGAGATCAAAACATCTTCGCTTTGTCGTGCTGAAATTGCGATCTGCGCTCATTTCAGCCTCCAAATGCACTATCATAGTGCTTGTGTAGACATTTTCTTCTTTTTGTGCCAAAGATATACACTAGTTTTGGTTCCTAAATATAAACATCTCGAAGTCTACTACTTGTTTAGCAGAGCGTGTTAGGGTAGTCGGGATCAATGTTTTCCGATACGGTCATTTTTTTGCATCATGGTATTTTAGTTAGTGGCCATGGCTTAGAGTAGTCATGTATTCTGCATGTTGGCTATTGAGGATAAGTTGGACGGTACTAATTACCAACTCTAGGATTATATCATGCATCATGTATTGGTTGCAAAAGGACTGTGGAATATTGTGCAAGGTGTTGAAAAACATCCTATTTCACCTATAAACATAGTTGCTCAATGTGATGTAGATGGCATTGACGATGGTGATATTCTTCATGTTCTTGTTCATGTTACGGTTCGAGTTCCACCTCCTATAGAGAAACTTCATTGGGATGGTGGAGATGCTCAAACACATGCATTGATAGCCTTGTCTATCAAACGTGCCATTATTCCTCACATTCACTCTTGTAGAGCATCTAAGGATGCTTGGGATACACTTATCACTTTGTACCAGGCAAGGAATGGGGCTCGTGTTGCTTATCTTCGAAAATAGTTGGAGAGTGAGCACATGAATGAAGGTGATTCCATGGAAATTTTTTTTGACAAAGATCAATGATTTGAAAGAACAGTTGAATTCTATTAATGAATTCTTGCCTGAGAGTTTACTTTTGTAGACTCTTTTGAATAGTCTTCCCAATTCATATTAGAGTTTTGATTCCACTCTTCATTTGATGATGAAAGGAAATCCAAATGCCTTACCATTTGAGGAGTTAGTCTTTGTTCTCTTGCAAGAAGATCAGTCTAGGCAGAAGTGGTGCATTATGCGTGTTGCAAATCATGCTTTCCTAGCTAGTCAGGAGGGCAAAGGTAAATGGAGCTCTTCTACCAGTAAGCCAAAATCTACTATTTCTTTACAATCAAAGAAGGAAGAGAGACATGAGAAGAAAAGAGAAAAGCAGAAATGATTTTTCAATTACTGTAAAGGAAATGGTCAAGTCATAAAGAGCTATCCAAAACTGGTTTCCAAAGAGGCAAGGGAGAAAGAGGCTGGAATGGTTGTTGTAGAGGCCTCTATACCCAAAACAAAGTTTGCTAATCTTGTGCAGAATGAAGAATGGGCACTTACCACTATTTATAGTTTTGACCCATCTTCTCATGAACAATGTATGTCACATAATCCTAGTAGGAGATGGTTGAACCATCCCTTAATAGAGAGGATTAGTAAGTAATCCTCAAACATGGCTTTTGGGGCAAGTGGTTAGCCTATCACACTCCTAACCAAGAGGTTGTGCGTTAAATTCCCAATAGTATGTCTCTAGTGGAGTTAGATGTTTTGTACTTTGATAGTAGGCTGTCCAAACATATTACCTCACAATGCAGTTTCTTCACTTCACTTGAGCCTACTCCTATAGGGAATACTGTCAAATGCTCCAACAAATCTTCTTATTCTATTATGGGAGTTGGTAAGATCATTCTTACTACTGCTGGTGGTAGTTGTTTTAGATTGTCAGATGCTTTATTTGTGCCAAGAATCAAGAAAAATCTGTTACCAATTTTAGCATTAGCCAAGATTGTCTTGATTATGAAATTTATTGGTGGTAGATGTAGAGTTTATGATATGCCAACTGGTGATGTCATTATTGCTTCTAGCATTGTATGTCGTGGGCCGTATAAGCTCATAGCTTATGAAAAGATCTATGAATGATTTAGCATGTATAGTACATGATTGTTAGGCCTTATCAGATGCAAGGTTTTAGCATGCACACTTTGCTCATCTCAAATTTGCTAGTTTATTATGCGTGCAAAAATCTGAAATGGTGTCCTCTCTACCCAAACTTGTTTTGCGTGTAGCACAAAAGAGATATAGACACATCAGTGTTCAGACCTATGAAAAACCTAGCATCAGCTCACGGTCCTGACCACCCAGCCAAGATGACTCCACTTTCCTACTAACCCATCATAGCACATTGGCATACATATATACACACTTTTGTTTTTGTTTTTGTTGTTTTTTTTTTTTTTTAACCATGTCCTGAGAGTTAGAGAGAGGCGGAAAGGAGCATCTACCCCACCCATCCCACACATCATGCGTACACAAAAAAACAAAAAAGAACACATTTGTAGACGTTGATAGATCGATCTTCTCTTTGCGGTTACTTTCTAGGGCATAAGGATTATATGGCATAATTGACTAATCACAAATAGTTTACCAAACTAGATCTCCGTATCTTATCTTTAAGTCCTTCCTAGGCGTAATGTTGCACAAGCATCCTTAAAAATCCCTACCTAGTCTCGTTCATTGTTGGTTATCAATGCTCTCTAGGAGGTAAGTTAGGCTTTGCCTCGAGAGCCTCATCATCGCAAAACAAACCATCTCTTCAAAACCTCCTCAATCAGTTCCCCTTTTATCTCCATACTCATCTTTGTGAAGAATCCACATGATTCATCATTTTTTGTAAATGATCCTCTACAGTAATTGAAACAAGGCACTTTGCAAATCATTTTACAGCCTCATTTCCTACATTCCTGAATTTCCCCACCTCCATAGCTAGTTTTCTTAATCCTCGTGTATTTAGGTCAATATCATTTGGATGTTGTGTCATTTCGCGGTCTAAATACGTCATCCGTTTTTGCCACTTTGCATTCTCTCGTTCCAACTCATGCATCCTCTATTCATTTTTTGGAAGCGCATTCTCTATTCTCTCAAATAATACAGATAGCCTCTCAATTTTGTCTCGCAACATCATGTGTTTTCTTTGGAGCTCCTCAAATCCATCTTTATGTTTTTTCTCCATTTCATCGAGCTTCTCCACTAGACTAAGCTCTTCGCATCTTCTTCTTTGTAAATTCTCTAGCTCCTTTTCTAACTCATTCCCTCTCAACTCTATTCCTCGAACTCTTCTACTTACCTCTTGAAAAATATTCTCTAATTGACCAGCTAGGGCTTCTATAGTCCCCCCCCCCCTCTAGTGTTTGTCTTTTCTATCTCTCCTCCGATTGTGCTAAGCTTATCTATCATTATCTTTAACTCATCTTCAATTCTATCGACTTTTTCATCTTTCTATACACATCTATCTCTTTCCTCATCTCTCTGACCCATCCATCTATCAACCTATCCTCTTATCCTCGCATTCACTCTTCAAGCTCTCCCATTTTCTTATCACTCTCATCTTGGAAACCTTTAATCTTCTCTAACTCCAACTAGAAATCCTCACTAATTCTACCTACTTGATCTCTATATCTACAAATTATTTCCTGCACTCTCTTGATTTCATTCTCTCATCGCTCAATCCTTCTCATCAAATAATCTTCCTGTTGTTGGAACTCATCTTCAATTGTGAGCCAATAACAATCTACTACCACTTAATTAGAGCTAATCTCCAAAACCTCTCTTTCTATTTCCTTGACCTTCCTAATAATCTCTTAATTTTGAAGTCTTTCAACTTTGTTCCTCAAGCTTTTGTTATCTCTTTTCAAGTCTTTGTGTTTTTTCTAGAAATCTAAATTTCCCCTCCCATTTCTCTAAGACTTCCTCTATTTTAATTTGATTTTTTGCTATTCATTCTCCACCTTGGTAATTTCACTATCTCGCTCCTTATGTAGCTAGTTTACTTCACATTTTAGGCTTTTTACAAATCCTTCTAAGACTTGACCTTGATATTCATTAGTTTTATTTTCACTCGCATAGTCAAGGTCCTTATCTACCTTTAGATGCTCACAATTATTGGTTATGTTGATCAATTGTATAATCTTGGAGATGCCCCTTGCTATCCTTGAGGTCCTAGTTGACATAGAAGCCTCACCGCTTTCAATTTCCACATAGAGAGAAGAGAGAGAAAAACTACTTTCCTTGTTTGAGACCTTTTTAAGAGAGACTTCCTTTGCACTACACATATGCTTACGTAGACTCCTCTTTCCACAATTGGCACACATAGGGAGGAAGTCCAAAGGATAACACGCTTGAGGGCTAAATTTGGCAATGTGTCCAATCTCCATGCAACACCAACATCTCACATAGTTTGAGATTGGGCCAGATCTTCAATCTCTATTTGCACGATTCCTCATTAATCACCCAAATTTAGTTTGTCTATTAGCCTATCCAAAAGTCATTTAACTCGCATCAGTCTTTTGAAAACCCCAAACTTTCCTTCATTGTTCTACGCCAAAGTCCCACCAGACATTTCAAATGAATGATTCTATGAAGGCTGAGGACAACTATTTTTCACAACTATATTTGCTTAGATCTCTATTTTTGGGCATACTTTTCTCACCCTAGTCTCGCAAACATGTGCATATATACTCGCTTTCTTGATCCTTAGTAGGATCATGAAAATGAAGAGGTCCTAAGTCCGAGAGAATGTGCTTACATGAAGCTAAAACATGCTCAAAGTCTTGTGTTTCATGAAGCCATTCTCACCCTAAGCTTGCAATTGTGCTAGATCACCTGTTTTTGGTTGTCAAACCAATTCTTCACTCACATATTGGTCAAAACTTCCATGATTTTCTTTGGCATGAATTCCTTGGTCTGTGGAACTTTGAACCTCCATGATTGAGCATAGAGCTATGAGTCCATTTGATTGGTTTCGGTCTATTTTTCATCATAATTTGGAGAAAGCTCATTTAGGAGTAAAGAGTAATCACTAGTTAGAATAGAGGCAATCTTGAACATTTTATAGATTGCATGGTTGGTATGCACTGTTCATTGAAACAAACACGTACTTGTACACTCAGAAAAACGAACACGTCATCCCATTCAACTGAAAGCTCTAAAGATAATGTTCGTACGAATGGTCAAGAGTCGAGACATAAGAAGACACGTTTTTCTATGTGCCATAGCAAAGATGTGTTATTGACATTTGTCCTTCACGATGAAACACTCGGAGAATAATGTTGATTCTAGGAGGTCGATCATTGATGGCACATGTCGATAAGAGTTATAATAGGTGTGTAATTTGATATTCTTCATTACGTGACTTCAAGAGTGTTTAAAGAAACAGATAGCTTTGAAATTGTAACTGTACAAGTGAATGGGCATAGTACCCGCGGGACCTCCCGTATCTCACGAAGTAGGGGTTAGACAAGAAGACATGGTTACAACTGAAGGAAACATGCTTACAACTTGTTTAACTGGCCTAAATCATCACATGTACAGCCTGAGACTTCAACACCGGACCTCCGCCTCAATAGACCAAAGCTCAACCAACTGCCCTACGGGACGTGGACATGAATGATATTCTTCATTACGTGACTTCAAGAGTGTTTATAGAAACACATAGCTGGAGTGACATCAGTAAGCTTTGAGATGAGTTGCATATTCTTCAGTTGTCGCCCATTTAGAATGAGCCATGTATCCTTACAAATTAATTACATGTTTTGTGAAACATTTTCTTTCGCATGAGCTTGAAGTTAATGCACATAGATATTGGATTTCATTTTTTGCAAACCAAAATAAATGCATTTATGCATAACAGCATTCAAGGTTTCGATAAATTTAAATCAAATCCTTGATTTTTTGTTGAAATCGAAGCACACAATGTTATTCACAATTTGATTCTAACCCTAGCCCAGCAAGAAAACATATATGACATAAGAAATTATACAGTTCTTTTGGAGTATAACCGCTTCCAGTCCTCAGATCTCTGTCATGCGACTACCTCATATATGACATAAAAAATTATTCCCCTTCATCCTCCATGTAGTAATTAATACTCACCATGTAGCAACACCTCAAATCTTGGATTATACAAGTGTATGCACCTGAGATTTATTCTCTTATGACTATTGCCTCCATGAAGATTTTGAGATCTCAAATTGCTTCATCCCACCACATATCCTCGAACCTTCATGAAGAAAATTATGTGTGCACAAATAGTTTTATTTTTTGGATGAAACTGTCGATTCAAACCCAAAACAAACTCCCCATGGATTTCGAGAAGTGGTTTCCCTCGAAGGCCTGGATTCTCTTATGCTCAGCATATGAACCTCTCTTTTATGATTTCATCCTCCCATCAAAAAGGAACTCAAACCCAGAAGACAAAAAACTATTTGTGCTATTTTGTAACTCTGCTAAAAAACAGCCTTCTTCCATTACTCTGCCCCCCAACAATTACCAAGCATGAATACCCATATCCACTTACACACTGCTTTCTCAGCTCCTGGATTCATGTAAGCGGCCTTCTTTTCTCAACAACATACATCTCCATTACCACCAATGAAGAAGAAGCTTCAGAGTTGCACTCCCATTCATTGTCTTTGTCTTCTTGCTGATTCGATTTCTTTTCAACCACTGTTGTTATACTCTCCACATGTGTGAACCTTTGTATACATATCTCCTGACTCTACAAGAGATTGTTCCTACATTAACAACAAAGCCTCCTCATTACATTTCCTTTTGTGTGTTCCCCAACAGAATGCTTGCCCTTGAAACCTTACTACAACAGCCCTCTACAAAATCTCTTCTTCATTGTATATGGTTGCTTCCTAAAACATGTTTTGCTGAAGCCTATAAAAATCAGAGATCATTACAACCCTTTGCACGCAAGCATTGAAGATGTGCTTCAATCAATTTTCCATAGTGGCCCCTTCTCATTAATACATTCATCATTTAATCCGTTTTTTCTATCTGGGCACGTGCAACAGATCCCCTTCTTTGGTTTTCCTTCTCAGGTAGAGTGCCAGTTCCTCCTTACTTGCATGCCCTTGAGCTCTGAAGCTACCTATGCCCCCTTGGCGTCATTTCTGTGTACTTGGACACCCATTGAAAGAAAAGCAGAGCGAAACTTGTGGAGCGGCTTTACTCTACATCCATGAAAGCGAAGAAGATACATTTGAACAAGGAGCTGAAAAACTTAAGGATGTCACCAAACAACAATATCAATAATTTTATTTTGAAGGTAAGTGAATTAAGTGATACATTAGGTTTCATTGGTTGGCGTATTGATGATGATGATGACCTAGTAGGTTTTACCATAATGGATTGATGGGTTATGAAAAATTGAAAGCATTAACCACTTTGGTATGAAAGAGACAACCTAACAAATTTTGAGAAACTTGTGGCATTGACGGTCATAGAGGATATGAACATTAAGGTAGCAAATCAAGAGGCAATAAGGACCAAGAGATTTATGTACATAAAGGTTGTTGGTGCGATTACTCCAAGCCCAAATTCTTGGCCACTTATCCTAAAGTTCATATGTTCATTCATCTTTTAGCATTTGAATAATCTCTTGTAAAAGATAGATTTTTTACTCCTTGTAAAAGTGCATATATGGAATCACTTCAATCACAAGTTCTGAGGAGAATCTTTTCACGAATTATTGGTGAGGTAGATGGAGATTGAGATCCTAAAATCTAGAGATATTTTTTGGTAGAAGGTTGAATTTCAAATTAAAAAGGAGCTCCAAATTTAGCTATAAAAGAGGACTTCAAAGTCCCATATGTGCAGTTTGATTTGAAGAGATATTCAGAGGGATTTTAATTCCATATTGAGCTCACATCACAGCTCTATCATTACCCTCACATTGTGAAATCATTCAATCCCAATGTCAATGTACTTTATGTGCATTAATACATATAGTTCTCTTATATCTCAACTCTTCTACTCTATCATGTATCACTCAAAATGTTGTACTTCTCTGATCTATTTGTCAATGTATACTTGATCAATTTTAGTAATTTAAGTTGGTATATATTCAATATACTATCCATTTTCTTGGTATAAAGTTTCATATTTATTGCCATAGTCGATCTCAAGGTATGAGCAAAACATTGCTCACTAATCTGCATACTGTTACTACCTGAAAATGTCGGGATGCATCTCTAACTTGCTAAGCATCGTTCTCTGAGCATGGTCTATCATTTAAAGTGAGATAACCTGCAACAGCTAGCCACGCAAGTTAGTTATATATGGCCAAAAGGATTTTACTCAATTACTAACAAAGAAGGAGTACTATTAATTTCTTTGAGCAAGTGTAGTGACCAAAATAGCAAGTTTTGGCTCATAGTTGAAACTCTTACTCATCTGTTTTGATTCAATGATTTGAGGATCATATTCCAAAGTAGTTGGGTGATTATTTGTGCTTCTTGGAAAGCTCAACATGTCTTCTTTTCACTCCAACTCAATTTTGGCTGGTATGACGCTAGAATTTGCAGCACCATCTCATCTTTGGAAGGTGTCGACCATCTCCTCCAACATTGGCATCATAGCAACATCAAGGTAAAATGGGAGATTGATTTCTATCATTCATTGACAGATTGGATAGGGGTAAGTATCCAACATGGTCCCTAAGGAAGAAAGCTTACCTCCAAGGAAGAAGCTTGTAATAGTACATATTTAAAGATGAAGAAATGCCAACCCTTAGAACCAAACTTCAAGCTACAAGAGAGGAGCAAGAGAGACTACCTGCATGGTGTGCAAAGGATGCTCTAGCTAAGTCTTATATAGTCAACTCAATATCTAATTTCTTATTACCTCATATTAGGAATCGCAAGACCTCCGAAGAGACATGGGAAGTACTTTCTCCATACTTGTCATCAAGTACAAGGTCTAGGAAGAAATAACTTTGGATGGAGTTCACAACCTTCAAGAAGTAACCAAAGCAAAGTGTAGCTAACTATGTTACCAAGATGAAGGATGTAGCTTATCAACTTGGGAGTATTGGAGAAGAAATAGACGAGGAGTATATAGTAAGGAAAATCATAAATGGCATCAAGGCTGATGACAAATAGGAGTCATTTACCACAACAATGGACCTATATATGGACATGCCGATACCTGATCTCAATACATTAATGGGACAACTCTTCACACATGAGACAAAGCGCAACAAGAATGGAGATAATTATATAGGTAATCAATCTTCTTCCCTTTACATAGATAAAAATAAGAGTAAAGATAATGTCAAAGGTAAGAGGACTAAAAAAGAGGCAAGTTCCTCTCAAGTGAATCTCACGGGTAGAGGAAGAGGTACAAGAGGAAGGGGCAGAGGAGGAAATCAAGGTAGTGCGAGGCCATACTACTCTTCACCTTGCAACATTTGTAGCTTGACCAATCATACGACAGATGAATGATTCAGGAACACAAAGAATTAGAGAGGAAGAGGCTTTCAGAGAGGAGAATCCACAGGTAGGTTCAATAATGGAGAAAACAACTACCATCACAATTACAACCAAGTCCACAAAAACAACTATCAAGGAGGCTTTAGAGGAAGAAGAGACTACAACAACTATATAGATGATCAAGAGGAATCCCTACTACTCATAGGTATGATAACAAATCAAGGTAAAGATGATGAGTAGAAAGCATGAAGTCTAAATAGGTGATGACACTAGGCACTCAGTAAAGAAGATTAGAAATGTTAAAGCATCTGATGGTAACATGAATCTCCTAAGAAGGGTATTGTATGTGCCAACAATAACAAAATACCTAAGTAGTGTTGCATAGATTTTTGAGAAGGGTTTATAGGTTAGATTCACAAGGCATGGATCATATGTGGAGGATCCTCAACAAGGCTTCAAGAGGATTGCAAAAGGTGAGAAATGTGGTACACTTTCTAGATTTGAAGTTGAAGATACTAGGAATATTGCTATCTTCAATTACAAGGATCAAACCCTATCTGAATTGAGGATATGGCATAAGAGACTAGGTCATTTAGGTGAAAGGACATTGAAGCAAATAGGAAGGGATCAAAGTGTGCTTGGAATCCCAAAAGTGTCCAAGCAACACATGATTTACAAATGTGGATCATGCCAATTTGGCAAACTACACAGGCAACCATTCAACAAAAGAGGATACATGTACGAAGACTACTTGGAGCTTGTGCACATAGATGTGAGGGATCCTAACAGAGAGCTATCAATTTGAGGGTCAAGGTATTATGTTTCATTCATAGATGACTATAGTAGATGGAAAATATTTTATTTTATGAAGCATAAAGATGAAGTCTTCACTTGTTTCAAGAACTATTTGGCATTGGTTGAAAGCTTTAAAAAGCTCAAAACTGATGGAGGTGGTGGGTATTTCTCACATGAGTTTGACTCCTTCTTATAGAATAGATGCATAAAGAGAGAAATAACAACAAGTTACACTCTTGAATAGAAGGGAGTGGTAGAGAGAAAAAATAGACTAATAATAGAGGCTCCAAGATCAATGTTGAATGAGAAAAAACTTCCAAATTATTTATGGGTAGAGGCTGTTTCTGAAAGATCCCAATTAGCTACCTGCCACTCTCCTCCCAACCTTAAATAGCCCTTGCCCTTGGCACCTCTAGAATCTTCTCTAAGGTCCAAACTCTCCTCATATGGCCACTCTGAGGAGATGGAATAACCTTGAAGATCCGTGCTAGAGCCTTGGCTCCCCCGAGCTCTGGTCCTTGACCCGGCTAGGGTCCTCGACCAAATGCAGGTAGACCAATGGTAGACCATGGAGGTCTAAATAAATCTAACACTCTCTCCCCCTTCTAGAGATCACTGTCCTCAGTGATCAGGGAAGGAAAGTGTTTGCGAATCAGAGCTTCTGATTCCCAAGTAGCATCTGTGAGTGGACGGCTAGTCCATGCTACTAAATACTCTGGTATGGAGCGATTTCTCAATTTCCACTCCCTCTTATCAAGAACCTGAAATGGAGCATCTGGCTGAGATGCATTTTCTAAAGCAACTAAACCATCTACGCAATTCTCATCTCGAGAAATGTATGGTCTCAACTTGCTAACATGGAAAACTGGGTGAACTTTGCGATTTTCTGGCAATTGCAATTTATATGTGACATCACTAATCTTCTTGATTACTGTCCAAGGTCCACAAAATCTAGGGGATAACTTGGGTTTCTGACCCACTGTCAATGATGAACCAAATGGGACCTGTAAAAACACACGATCTCCCTCTTGAAACGTTCGTGGTGTTTGATGTCGATCTACAAATGCTTTCATCCTTTCAGCACACCAAGAAAACCTCACATGGAAGCTGCCAAAAGGATCTTAAAGTAATTCAAGGGTACCATAAATGAAGGGCTATTTTATCCATTCACATTTGACTTGGATATCAAGCTGTACTCTAATGTAGATCGTGCCTGCTCAAAAGATGATAGGAGGAGCACCTCTAGCCACTTATCTTTTGTAAGATCAAAGTTGATTTCATGTTCATCAAAGAAACAACCAATTGTGGCATTGTCATCAATTGGAGTTGAATATAGAGACCTAGCAAATGCAGCAAAAGAAGCAATGTGGTTAAAGCTACTCTACTTAGATTTGGGGCTACATACATACACTCCAATGATCTTTGCAGAGAAAACTAGCTCACTTCATCTGGTAGCTAATCTAGTATAATATGCAAGGACTAAGCACATTGAAGTGCATCATCATTATGTGAGAGAGAAACTACTTAGCAAGGACATAGAATTGTCCTATGTATGTGAAAATATGCTAACTAAATCTTTGGATGGAAGTAAATTGAATAGGTTCAAGATGATGATTGGATCATAGGAGATTAAAGAAAATTAAAGCCCAAGCATATTAGGCTTGAGGGGGAGGTGTTAGTGCAATTACACCAAGCCCAAATGTTTGGCCACTTATCCTAAAGTTCGTATGTGCATTCATGTATTATCACAAAAAAAAATCTCTTATAAAAGATAGATTTTTTACTCCTTGTAAAAGTGCACATATGGAATCACTTCAATAATGAGTTCTGAGGAGAATCTTCTCATAAATTATTGGTGAGGTAGATGGAAATTAAGATCCTAAAATCTAGAGATATTTTTTGATAGAAGTTTGAATTTCAAATTCAAAAAGAGCTCCAACTTTAGCTATAAAAGAGGACTTCAAAAGTCGCGTATGTGTAGCCCAATTTTAAGAGATATTCAGAGGGCTTTCAAGTTGATATTGAGCTCACATCATAGCTCTATCATTGCACTCATGTTCTGCAATCATTCGTTGCCAATGTCAATGTAATTTATGTGCATTAATACATATAGTTCTCTCATATCTCAACTCATCTATTCTATCATGTATCACTCAAAACAATGAACATCTCTGATCTATTTCTCACTGTATACTTAATCAGTTTCAAGGATTTAAGTTGGTATAGATTCAGTATATTGTCTATTGTATTGCTACAAAGTTTTATATATTTCCTTAGCCAATCTCGATTTATGAGCAAAACATTGCTCATTGGTGTGCATACTATTAGTGCCCAAAAAAGTCAGGATGCATCTCTAACTTGCTAAGCATCATTCTCTAAGCGTGGTCTATCATTTAAAGAAAAATAACCTGAAAATGTTTGCTCCCAATTTAGTTAGATATGCGCAAAAGGTTTTTAATGAATTTCAAGGAGAGGAGTATTGTTCATTTCTTTGAGCAGATGTATTGACCAAAATAGGAAGTTTTGGTTCATAGTTGAAACTCCTACTCATCTGTTTTGATTCAATGATTTGAGGATGATATTCCAAAGTACTTGGGTGATTATTTGTGCTTCTAGAAAGCTCAACAAGTCTATTTTGCACTCCTCAACGTAATTTTGGCTTGTGTAAAGTAGGAATTTGCAGCACCATCTCATCTCTGGAAGGTGTCCACCATCTCCTCCAACAAAGGTAGGGGCAATGAAGAGGATAAAGCAAGGGTACAGGAGAACAAGGAAGATGATGAGGTCAAGAAAAAAGACAAGATCAAGGAGGCCATTCCTCATCCCAAAGATGAAGGGGAGGACCTAGAGGAAGAGGAAGAAGACAAAACCAATTTAGAGATGAATTTTATTCAAATGGTTGCTACATATATGGAAAGTATGACCATTATGTGAGGGAGTGCTATCAAGGAGGGAACAATAAGATAAAAATCATATAAGGGAAAAGGTAACTATGCATCTACTTTCTCAAAGAATGATAATGAAAGCATGCTAGCTATGATGTAAATTTTAGATCATAGAAACCATGTTGATAATACATGGTACATAGACCATATACATGTGATGACACCCCTAACAATATCACACACATAGGTGATGTTCTGTTTGATGGATCATAAAAGGAAAAGTGCTTGAAGGATGTATTTCA
The DNA here is from genome assembly GCA_020310875.1 of Ceratopteris richardii. Classification (NCBI taxonomy): domain Eukaryota; kingdom Viridiplantae; phylum Streptophyta; class Polypodiopsida; order Polypodiales; family Pteridaceae; genus Ceratopteris; species Ceratopteris richardii. The sequence goes on from CM035410.1 coordinate 22,800,499, forward strand.
TGTACCCACTATCACAAAGAGCCTTGTATCAGTGGGGCAAATGGTGAAGGTCTATGAAGCCAAGTTCTATCAAAGGAGTTGTTTTGTGGAGAACCCCAAGGATGGCTACAAGTTGATTGCAAGAGGAAATAAATAAGGAGGGTTCTTTGCACTTGATGTAAATCCAAACTCTAATCATACAATCTACTTCTCATTTGGAAATCAAAGGATAGCAGAGATTGATCTTTGGCACAAAAGGATGGGCCATATTAATGTCGAGAGGCATATGGGGAAACGGAAGCTTCTGCATGGATTACCAAGCTTCAACTCACAATGTTTGAAGCAAAGATGTGAAGCATTTCATCTAGGCAAGTGAAAAACACTACCTTTCAAGAAAAGCACCTATGTGAGCCAAAATCCCCTTGACTTGATTCACCCATATGTGTGGACATCCAACAAAGGAAAACTCCATTAGAGGTAATAGGTACTTCAATGCATTCACAGATGCTTGTACAAGAATGACATGCTAATATTGCATGAAGTGTAAGTCAGATTTCTTTTATTTTCTAAAGAAATTCAAAGCATTAGTTTAAAGAGAATTTTGAACATATATCAAATGTCTTAGATCTGATTGTGGGGGAGAGTACTTCTCACATGAATCTTCTTATCTCTTACAAAGAAATGACATCCAAAGGCAATTTAAATGCAGGTATACACCCCATAAAAATGGATTTTAATAAAGGGAAGACAAGTATATGAGAGAATGTGCTAGAGCAATGAGGAAAGAGATGAATATGCCAAATGGGATTGGGTTGATGTAGGCACTACTGCAACTTACATAATGAATAGAGCTCCAACATGGATTATACACCAACATGGATTATGACGCATGGTATGGAAGAAGAACGGATGTATCCAACCTCAAAGTATTTGGATGTACATGTCATTTCTTCATACCTAAATTAAGAAGCAAGTTGGATAGTAGCAAATGTGTTTTCATAGAACATACAAGTGAGAAAAAGTGTTATAGGTGCTACATTGCAAAGACTAAGGAGCTCAATATCTCAAGCGATGTGAGTTTTGATGATTTATTACCATGGTATGCTCTTTTGGGACATATGCAGGCTGAAAGTGAAATTGAACCTAGGATCACCCATGAAGAGGAAGATACACAAACATACATCAAGTCTAGTGGTACTCAAGTTTTAAATATAGATGAAGGCTCATCAAGATCAACATCGTGGAATGGAAACCTCAAAGGTCAAGAGATGGTCTTTCAAGAAGATAACTCTCACATGTGGATGAGCATGGACAATGTAGATGAGGACTATGCATTAGACAAGGGAGAAACCTCAAAAGCTATTATGAAAAGGCAAAGAAGATTCATCCCAATCAAAGGAGAATAAAGGAAATCAGCAAGGTCAAGGTATCCAATAGAGAGGATTACATATGAGTATTTTATTGCAAAGCATTGTGAATATATAAGCAAAATCATAGCAAATCGAGAACCTACATGTTATCAAGATGCAAGAAAATGCAAGGAATGGCAAGAAGCTATGAAGAAGAAAATCCAAGCGTTGGAGGATAGGAACACATGGATGTAAGGTCCGAGAGTCAAAGACATGAAGTTAATTCACACCATATTGGTGTTCAAGATCAAGTTCGATAAAGATGAAGCGTAGCAAGGTATAAGGCAATGTTAGTTTCTGAAGGTTTCACTAAAACATATGGAATCAACTTTGAGCAAATCTTTAGTCTTGTTGCTACGTAAACCACAATTAACACTTTGATTGCTTAGGGTGCAAGTAAGGGTTGGAAAATATTTCAATGAGATGTCAAGAATGCCTTATTGAAAGGATAGCTGGAAGAGATATTGTGTATGGATCAACCTCTAAAATTTTAAGCCTACAAGAAATCAACTCATCTTTGTATATATATATATATATATATATATATATATATATATATATATGCGCTGTAATAGAACGACATTCTTCTATCATTTTTTGTTCCGAACTTTTTATGTTTGTAAACTTGTTACTTCTTTTCTTCATTGTCAGTATAATTAAGGAATAGAAACACATTGAATCCTATTTCTGTACTCAGATTCCTCGAACCTTCTTACTCTTATAAGTACACTAAACAATATTTAAGTATGTAAGTATGTATGCATGCATGTATGTATGTATGTATGTATGTATGAATGTATGTATGTATGTATGTATGTATGTGTACATGTATGTGTATGCATGTGTGTGTATTTTTGTGTGTATTCAAGTGTGTGTTTGTGTGCGTGTGTTTATTTGTGTATGTGCATTTATGTATGTGTGTATGAATTTGTGTGCTATGTATGTATGTATGTATCTGTGAATGCATGCATCTATCTATGTGCGTGAGTATATGCACGTGGATATGTGTGTGGCTGTGTATGTGTTTGCATATGTGTGTATGTATGTATGTATGTATGTATGAATGTGTGTGTATGTATGTATGAATGTGTGTGTGTAAGTATATGTGTGAGAATATGTGTGTATGTATATGTGCATGTGTCAGTGTATGTATGTGTGTGTATCTATATCTATGTGAGTATGCATATGTGTCAATGTATGTATGTGTGTGTAACTATATGTATATGTATGTATGTGAGTATATGTACGTATGAGTGTGTGTTTTTGTATGTGTGTGTATGAGTTTGTATGTGTGTTTATGTGTGTATGTGTATGTATGTGGGTATGAATGTGTGTGCATATGTATGTGTTGTGTATATATTTGTGTGAGTGAATGTATGTACGTGTGTGTGTGTGAGTGAATGTATATATGTATGTGTGTGTCAATTTGTGTTTATGCATGTGTGTGATTTTATGTATGAATGTGTGTGAATGTGCATATTTATGTGTCTATGTATGTATGTATGTATGTATGTATGTATGTATGTATGTATGTATGTATGTATGTGTGTGAGTGTATGTACCTATGAATGTGTGTGTACGGATGTGTGTATGTATATGTTTTAGTGTATGTTTTAGTGTATGTGTGTGTACGTGTGTTTATGTGCACATGTGTATGCATGTATGTATGTGTTTGTGAGTGTAAGTGTCTAGGAATGTGTATATGCATGCATATGTGTGCATGAATATGTATGTTTGTACCTGTCTATGTGTGTATGTGTTTATAAATGTGTTCGATGTGTGCATGTGTGTATAACTATGTTTGTATGTATGTATGCTTGTATAAAAGTGTTTATGTTAATATGATTTGTTGATCTATTTTACTTTTACTGCATTTAAGAAAATAAGATACTTAATTTGAAAAGTTAATAAAAAATGAGTAAATTAAAACCAAATGCAACTTAATTGGAAGGTTTGTTTAGCTAGAAGGTTGTGTTTTCATAATTTGGAAGCTTTGTTTGCACAGAAAAGCAAGATCTGGAAGCTCACTTACGAGAGAGAGAGAGAGAGAGAGAGAGAGAGTGAAATATAGTGATAGGGAGTAAGAAAGTAAAATCTAGAGCAAAAGAGTGGGGAATTCATATATGCTACACTTTGCACTTTCAAAAATGACTTTGGCGAATGCTCTACGTAGTGTGCAAGTTCTTTTTCGTATAAAACATCACGTTGCAGTATCCATCGCAAATAGCCGTTGGGATTTACTTTTCTTTCATTGCAATACCGATTAGTATGCAGCATATTAGAAAATAAAAAAATAAGAAAATCCATCGCTATAGCAGCGCAAATATCCGTTGCATACACTGCCAGGCAGTGGAAAACACAAGTTTTGCCTCATAGAAAACTCGAAATTACCAACATATCAAGAAACATATGAATCGGATAACATTTGATTTTTCTAAGCGATATATCTACACATGTCACTTATAATTCATTTTGAATCCATCAGAAAACCTCGATTTTTTTGTAGTGCTATCCCCATGGGAATGGAAATAGGTTTTCAACTCTTAAGGTAGAATTCTAGTAGAATTCTATAATAAAGGTTCAAAGTATTTAGTTTGATACAAAGCGATGCCACCATAAACTTGCATAGATTCTATGCCCCAACAATGATGCAAATGTCCCAAGTTTGACATTTCAAAAGAGGCATACAGATCATCCTTAAAATCCAAAATATGCATCTCATTAGGACCTATGAGTAGCACACCATTTAGATAAACACCAATTATAATGAGCAAATCACCACATAATTTATATACAATGTACGTTTAGTTGGAATAAGATCAAATCCATATGTAAATAATTAGGCATGTATCTTCTCATACCAGGCACATGTGCTTGCCTTAATCCATACAATTCCTTTTTTTATGTGCACACTTTCCTTTCATACCCTTTCTACGAAAAACCATGGGGTGAGAAGCATCATGTTATCATGCCATTCCTCATTGAAAAATATAGTTTTGATGTCCAAACGGTGTACATTTCCACCATTATGAGCTGTAAGTGTAGATTATGACTATGTTGTGATAATTCTCATGCATTAAATTGTGTTTGTTTTACAAATTGAAAATGTTTGATTAGTTCCCATGCATTAAATTGTGTTTGTTTTACAAATTGATAACTAAATGCCTATTATTATGATCTTCCTTACCATATCATTCACATATGCCCTAATATTTATTCATTTTTTAATGTTTCAAAAGATTTTTAGATTCATAACAAGGAAAAAGGTACGAAAATTCGAGGTAGATACAAAGTAAGATAATGATATTTTTGTGCCCTTCGTGGGGGATCCACATGATCTTAGCTCGATTTCTATAACAAACACCTTGTGGTTTTGAATGGGGGAGACTTATTGTTCTGGATACTCCTACCTAAGCACTCTAGGGACTTCAATATCCAAAGCACTCTAGGGACTTCTCTAACTGACAATTCTCAAGCAGGAGGGGGGGTTTTCAAAGTGGGCTGCACATATTTCTTTCTAAATTTTTCCAAGAGTTTTTCTTCTAATGGTGTTCTATAGATGCGTAGAGCAATTGATAGATTCTCCAAGTAAGGTCCTTCCACTTTGTTTGATGATCCATTGTTGTTTACACCATGAGGGGCACAAAATATTTTACTTGATCTAACATTTGTCAAAATACCCTTCTAAGGAACCGCTTTCTTGTTTTCTATAAGCGGGCGCCATAGCTCCTTGTACTTGAAAACCCATCCAATCCAGGAATATTCTATGGAACACTTTTCTTTTTTGAAGAATTAGGAAATATGAATTAAAACTGAAATGTAATTCAATACAAAGGGCAATCCAGCCCCAACATAAGTTACATAGTAGACATTAGCTACTAGGAAAACAAGGGGCCACTATGAGGCAACAAATGCAGGCAAAAGCCCAACATAATGTTAAGTACAAAGAAGAATCATTTCCATTCTAGTTTTATAGTAGAGCTAGAGTAGGGTGTCCCTCCACTTACAAGGAGCTATAGAAGCTAGTTGAGCTGATAACTTGAAGTCCTCATGAGGAGCATCATTAATCATATTGATATATTTTTGCCCTAAGTTCATGAGACCCTTGAGACAGATATGCAACACGGAACTGTTCCTATTCCTTAACACCTTGTCATTTCTTGATATCCAGATGTGCCAAAGGATATGTTCCCTCCATATGTTCCACAACACATAGTCCATACCACTGCTAGACCCCACCAGGTTTCTCTATAGGAGAGATTGACCTGCATTTTAAGCCAGATAGGAGAGAGCAAGCACCAGAACTTTTGAGCATGGCTACAATCAAAGAAAAGATGGGGGGTGTCCTCCTCATTGCCTTACATACTTCAGTTTTGAATCCATATTTCCTGGATTTGGAACCACACCTAACCCCATTGTGTAGGATGAGCCACATCAAAGTAGAGTGCTTGATGTTGAAGGGGAGGTTCCAAAGGCTCAAAAACCTATGTTGCAACTAGGTAGCACTCCAGCCAAGCTTCCATCTGGAGTTTAGTTTGTGTAGAGTAGTGATGACAGTCCCTCTCTGCTTTTTGAACCTTCTTAGCATGCCCTGGGTGATCTCTATCAATCTAGGCCTTGTTCTTTGGTGAAAGACAGCAAGTCTCTTCAACAACATGTTCTTGTGCTCTAAGAGTACCTGCAAGCACACATCAAATAGGTCAGAACTGGTAATAATTTTCTCATTGGACATGACCTGGTTATTTTCACATGTGTCTCCAGGAAGAGAATCCATGAATGCAACATTTGTGCTCTTTAATGCCAAGAGAGCCATTTTCCCACAGGGAGAGCCATCCACTCCAGATACTTTCCTTCATGAAGGATTCATAAAGAAGAAAATACTTGGGGTTGGGGGAACATTTAGTTTTAACCTACATCCAAGCATTCCAGAACCTACAAGAAATGGTGCAGCCAATAGGAGTGTAGCAGACAGGAGAAACAAGTATACCTCATAGCGTATGCCCTTTCGAAGCTTTGTAATGTGTTAGGTAGAATTTGTGCAAGTTCCTTTTGAGGAGGAGAGCCCAAAAGTTTGTGGAATCAACAACCCTAATTATCCATTTGGCTGAAAGGTTTGTGGCCATTTTGATAGGGTAGTAGATACCAAGCCTACCCTCTTTTTTAGGGAGACAACAAGTGGTCCATGCCACTTTAGGGATTTTGTTTTGGTGAGTGTTGCTTCCCCACAAGAACCTCCTAGAGAGTGCAAAGACCAAGTTAAAGTTTTTCTTGTTAGGCATCCAGCAGGACAAAAAGTACACAAGGGAGGGCAAAATGTAGTGGTTAAAAACAAAGAATCTATGGGAGAGGGAGGATTGATATGCATACCATTGAAAAATCTTCTTTCTAAACTTGTTCATGACCTAGTCCCACCTTTGGTTGAGGGACACCTAAAACCCCATGGGGATACCGAAGAGCCTGAAAGTTCCCCTTCCTTAATTATGTCACAACCCAAAGAAGGGATTGAGGGGGGCACTTGATTGGTGGAAGCTTTAAAGGTTGTTTTACTATGGTTGATATGGGAACCACTAGCAAGATAGAAGGTATTTAGACAGTCAAGCACATAGTCAGCATACTTGGGATCAACTTTAACTAAAATGTTAGTGTCATGAGCAAAAGCCTGAAGGTAGAGCTGATTGGAGGACCCTAGAATGGAAATCCCTTCAAGATTGTTGTTGAACAAGGCATCCTTGAGCAGACACCCAAGGGAGTCACTAGGAATGACAAAGAGTGGGGGCAAGGGGACATCCTTTCTTGATGGATCTCTTGAGTCTGAAGTGAGGAGAGAGAGTGCCATTCAAAGAGACCCTAGAATGGGCATTGCCAAAAAGAGTACTCATAGCTCTAATGAAGTGATTTCCAAGCCCAATATCATGGAGGGAATGGAGAATAAAGTCCCATTCTATCCTATCATAGGTTTTGTCAAAGTCTATTTTTGAGAAAAAAAGAAGTGTTGGTTGGATTCTTGAGAAAAGTCAAAATCTTCCCATAGGGAGATAATGGCATCCAAAATGAAGAGGCCTTTGATGAAACCTTTTTGTTCAGGTAGGATAAAGTCTTTCATATGGGGAGTGAGTCTTCTAGCCAAGGTAGAGGCTATGATCTTATAGATAGAGGTCAAGCAATTAATAGGTCCCCAGTTCTTAAGATCCCCTTTAGGTCCTCTCTTATGAATCAGCTTTATAACTCTAGTCTTGATCTCAATAGGAAGAGTGCCTTTCCTAATAGATTCTTTCCACACCAAGAGAATGACGGGATTCAGGAAATCATCCAGCATCAAGACTAGGAGATTTGCAAGGTTTCAATTTACCAATGGTTTCTTTAATCTCGCTAGCAGTGAGGGGCAGGTCCAGCAAGGCAGCCATGGGGGAGGAACAATTTTCTTCCTCTTTAAGGCAATGGTAGCTCTGGCTCGATGGATATCCTCTGCCCACTTGGGAGAACTAGAGAAAAACATCCGTAAAGAAGCAGAGTAGCCTCTTGCAAATTCTCCTCCATACTGATAATAACACCACCAGACGTTTTCATGAGCATCGGAATGAACTCCTTACACTTATTATTCTTAAGCATAGAAAACATGAACTGGTTGGGATGATAGAGTTTCCCTACCAAAAATCCTCTTGAAGTAGAGAGAAGGCTACTACCCTCAAGGTACTCCTCATATTTTAATCTCTCTTGAAGGCATAAAACTTTATCCATAATGTTGGATCCTTTGGAGGCCAGGATGGAGTCTATTTCTTTAGTAGACATCCTAATGACCACATAATTTACCATAAATGACATTCTAGAAATAATGATCTACTGTTGATTCAGAATGCCAACAGGCTGAACTCGAGTTGAATCCGCCATCTTCACTTGAAATAGTGTTGGAGCCAATGCCCCTTCTCCCATTTCTTTAAAAATGTGCTCACGTAATATATTCACCCCTGAGCCCCCATCAAGCAACACTTCATCAAATCGTCTTTGCCCATACTGTACGTGAATTACTGGCACGACAAAATCTACATCTGCTGGATCAATATTATTTGCAGATGTTGAGGGTACCGACCTAAACACTAGTACCAAGGATAATAATTGGTCTAAAGACAATTGTAATCGTGAGTTAATGATTACCTCAAACCAATCTTTATCAGCATTTTGCTTGATTGGATTCTTGTTTTTTATTGTTATTGACGGTACCATGCCTGCATCCAGCTCTTCCTCGGTCGGATCTATAAATTTCACCTGTTTATGCTGCTCTTGCTGAACCTGTTTTTGCACTTTGTCCCTAACCTGTCGTTGTTCTTGTCAGTTAATAGGACTTTTGTTCTTGGAACTTGTGACCGCCAACACTTCCACTTCTTTTCCTTTCCCACACTGCTTACAATCACAACACCACTCAGAGTCATGCTTTGCATTTACCATTTCTAATGTACTAGGAGATGTCTCCTTTTAACACTCCGGTTCTGGTAACTCAATAACTATAGGATTGGCTTGACCAGCCTGCTATCCCTATTGTAGTTGTTGTCCCTGTTGATTGGGCTGATTATACCGAATTACTGGTATGCCCCTTTCTTCTCTATGTTTTACCAATAATGGACAATTGGGTCCTATCCAATGATCAGACATTGAACAATATCCACAAGGTATCACTCTTTGTGGTCGCCCCTGCTGATGACCTTGCTGGTTATGTCCTTGCTGATTCCCCTGATCTCCCCATAGAGGTCTTGCTTGCTGCTGCCTCTAAAAATTGCCTCTCCCTTGCACAGGCATAGCCAGATTGGCTGCCACATCAGTATTATTCCTATTCTCTTGCCATGAACTTTGCCCTCTATTCTTGGGGTTGTACCAACATTGATTTGTTGTATGTCCGTCTTTATCACAAATATCACAAATTCTCCTTTCTTTTGGAGCTACAATGGAATATGCATGTCTTTTTAACTTACTAATCCATGCTTCCTCTTTACTTTGCTTAGCCTTATGCTTGCGATGCTTTCTCCCTACTACTTCTTCATCTTCGGTATCAGAGTTAGAATCAGTTGAACCTTTGTCTAAGTCCAATTATGAATCAGAGTCAGCCTCTGAATTAGAATCAGAATGTCTCTTTTTAGCTCGTCCAGATTGTCTTTCCATGCGTGCAACTGCTAACACTAATACATCAAAGCCATTTGCAATATCCACACTTGCAACTCCATGTCTAATGGTACTTCGTAATCCTTTTAGAAAATAACTTGTCAACATCTCGTCAGTAGGTCTTTCATTACCTTGCAATCGTTCCATTAAGGTTTTGAATTTCTTAGCATAATCTTCCACTAACATGCGTTTTTGCCTAATAGCTCTCAATTTCCATAACACATCAGAAGGAGTCTTCTCTTTTCTAAATCGTTGCAAAAATGCTATTTTCAATGCATCATATGTAGCAAAATGAGCAATACCATATTGACTCAACCAGCTCATTGCTCGTCCTTCCAACATGGCAGCAAATTGTTGAAGTCTAATGTCATCACCATATATAGCTGGGTATCCATTAGCTATCCATTTTATCTCAACTTGAGCCACATGGCAATCATCATCTTCTTTAGATCCTCCTCTGAAATGAGCTGCTTTGACTTTGGGATTGGGAGATGGTTGCGCCATTGGCTATGGTTGAGGTGTATGCTTAGTTCTTTGACCGGTCAACCCTGCACGTGGGTCGAACTGGAGTCATCTTTTTACTCCTATAGTTGCTTCTGTTAGGAATAGCGCTCCAAGTATATTGCCCAATAACCTTACCTCTGCTAGACCTGTTTCTCCCTGTTCCTCTTCTGTTTCTAGATTTGCTTCCTCCTTGACTTTGTACCGATCGTAAAATCCTTTCCTTCTTTCCTTCATGAATTTCTTGCTTCTTTAGCAACACAGTAGGATCACCAAATGTGTTTGGGTTTGCAATCAACACATCACTACTTGTTTTCTGAACAATCAAACTTTAGCATTGATCTACTTCACACAAAGAATACGCTTCCAACAGATTTCAGATTTAGCACTGTTGCTCTACGAAAAATCTCTTTTCAATGAACGTAACTCAAATAGACAAAGATTCAGTCTTGCCCTGAATGTACATAAGTAAATTACTCCATTAGAGTTCTTCTACATCAAGTATTACATGATAGAAAAGTTTATTACAACTTCTGACTATAGAAAATACATTACGAAGTAGGTAAATATATCAAGATTTCTTCATTTCTGTCTCTTTCTTTTCGGGCGCTATTCTCTCTGAGGATGCTTCTTCTTTTTTTCTTCTTGGAAAAATTTCTTCTTGCCTCTTCTAGTTTCTTTCACTCTCCTTCTTGGAGAAGCGTCTTCCTTTCCTAATCTCCCTTCTCGTGAACAAAAAACAACTACTCTCTTTATTGCGACATCAATGCCTAACAAAAAATAACTCTCTGTTAAAATCCGAGTAAGAAAATACAAATTCAGCAAATTTCCAAGTCAGCAACATCTGATTGAGTAATATCTGAGTTAGCAGACTTTCAAAATTCAGATTAACTATTTATCCTCAAGATTCTTCTATCCTCAATAGTATGTACATATGTATGTATGTATGTATGTATGTATGTATGTATGTATGTATGTATGTATGTATGTATGTATGTATGTATGTATGTATGCATGATGTATGTATGTATGTATCTAAGTAAGTAAGTAATTTGTAACTTACTAAATAATTAAGTAAGTAAGGAAGCTTTTCTCCCATTCATACTTTCTTCCCCTTCTACCTCCAGGTTACTTCTTGTTACTCTCTTTTAGCTCAACTTTTCCTTCTTCTCCCTCACTCTTAAGCCTATTTTCACCATCTCCGTCTTTTTCACACTCTTGCAAATGCGCACGTAGTCCAACCCCTTACAAATCTCATTATGAGGCCCCTTCACCTTTACTCCCACTCTTCTCCCCTAGCACTAACACTTAGTCATTGCCTTTTTTAGATACACTAACCAAGCTATGAGACCCCTATGTGGTAAAGGACCAGGCATCTTGTTGGGTTGATCACAAGGATGATTGCCTTTGGAGTAGGCTCCATCACAAGCATACTGGATATCTAAAGCTTATTATAGCTTTAAGTCATTAATCACCTCAAAAAAACTTTAAAAATGATGGATTCCGACTTATGAAACATTTTTCCAATAAGCTTAATGCTACACATAGTTGAGTCCATATACAATCTCTTGTCCAAATAATCCCTCATTTGCTCATAAAGTGACGATAAATTATTAGGACTTGCAAGATAAACTCAGAATGGTTACCACCAATTTCTTTCATACATGCATTGATAATAATTGACAAGGATAGGTGCAAAGCATGTACTTTCTGAGAATGTATGGGTATTTTATTGGACACTCAATAAAGTAACACATCCATGTTCATTAAAGAGAACCAATTATGTTTGATGATGGTCATAGGTTGTTGAAGTAAAATGCAAAAGAACTTTGGTCATCCATTGAGAATAGAGGGCAACTTTAGCCCCATGAGATTGTGCACTACATGTATGTACCTGAAAAAGTTTGGTACACAAACTTATGTCTCTTCCCAAAGCATTCTCCCCTTATATAATCACATTACCACATGTGTGAAATAGAAGAGGCAATACCGCTGTATGTGGTATTTGCTTCAATAGCACTCTAGAAAAGTATCAACCATGAATGATACAAGAAAATTGCTTTTTTTCTAGCGTTGTTTCTTTATAAAAAGATCACTCTTGTAAGTTGAATATGCATGTATTTTTGTTTCACTACCTAGACCTAAAGATATTTCAATACCTGCTAACATTCTGGATGGTATCCACCTTCTAAAAGTTTAGTTCATCTCCATGCGAGTCTCCACTTTCCTAGCTCTCAAGTGAACGAACCCAAGGTGTTGGTGTTTTATTATAATAAGAGAAATGCCTCCTTTCATCCCTTGTTTCACAATTCTCTACACACCAATCTTGCTGACAAGAAGTACCTTGTTGCCTCTTTTCGTTCCTCCTTAAAGTGCTAATGATGTCCTTCGGGATTGTGCGCTTTACAATATATACATTCATTCATTCCAGCCCTTAGAACATTTTATCTTCTAAAATCAAAACCTATATGTAGGTTTATTTTGGTTCAAAACTTTATGTATTTAAATATCTATCTGGTTTTTCTTAGTGTCTACTTAGTTCTCACATAAGGCTTGTTGACTCTACATGATATAGAAATATTAGCCCTTCTATAACCTTTCTCTAAAGATTGAAAATCATCCAACAACATCTTTTTTAAAAATCACTAAAAATTTAGTTTTTTTTCTAGATCTTTCTTGAGAATATTTACATTAAATAATTGAATGTATATTGTGGCATCCACTTTTACCTTTGGTTTAAATATTTAAAATATCTACAAATTTCTCAGGAATGTTTACAGCATATTGCGGCATAGATCTTGACTATAAATCGTTTTAGTCAATGTGACTACCATAATGATATTTTCTTTGTTGTTATAATTTTTATCTACATTCATTTCCTATAAAATTCTAAATATCGTAACTATGTTGATAGGATATCCATGTGCAGCATAGTCTAAAAGTATTAATAAAAAGCAATCCGATTAATTTTTCTACAAAATGTATTTTTTTCATATAGTCTTCAAATAATTGATCTATTCTAGACTTATTATGGTCTTGAAAAATCTACTATATAAATTTTATTAGATACTTCTTAAAATTTAAGGTTCATTTACATTCTTGATAACCTTCCTAGCAAAATGAAATTTTATCTAGGTAGCATGCTTCTAACGTATATATATCTTGTTCATAAAAATCTGAAGAAGGTTAATAAAATGCATCAATATATCATCTTTGGCTCTTCTTTCACCCTTATTATATTCAGTTTTCATTCTAAGAAACTAATGTGACTTAGTTAACAAAATATTAAATAGTTGAAGCCAAAATATTTTTTTCTTCATTTCCATAGTATGGTGGAAATGGAAAGTTCCATTTTTTCATGTTGCTTCTCATAAGGAACACTTCTCCATTGAATATGCTTGCAAAAGCACATAGAACATTGGTCCCTTCTCCAATCATCTTTGAATTTCACACATTGCTAGTTTAATCTTTTTTATTATTGGATCAAATCTACCTCATAACAATCATTGCTCCTTTCCTAGTATACAATACATAGAAATTTGTTTTCATATATACACGTGTTTCTTAATTAGGTTTGTGTTAACTGTCCTCCCTAGTTTCGGTAGCACTAATTATTAACACTGTATTCTTTTCGGTGGTTGGAGGTATTAGCCATTCATGTCTTTGTTTTGTGATTTTTCAACTTACGAGGTGGGCTGGTGGAAGAGAATCTTGTATCTACCTCTGCATAATTTATAGTACAAGTTCAAACATGTTTTCCAGTTCTTTAGTTTCATTTAAGCAATTCATACTCTTATAGCACCTAATAATTTGTATCATATGGGTTTTTGAAAGGTTGTTCATGCTAACAAACATATGTATGTACGTACATACATACGTACATAAGTACATACGTACGTACATACATACATACATACATACATACGTGCATACATACATACACACATACATACACTCAAGCATACATACATGCATGCATACATATATTAATGCATAGATATGTGTGCATGTGCAGCAGTGAAGTTATTCTTAGAAATATTACCATGAAAAGGCTTTCGAATTTTTCTTCAATAGTGTAGGAGTTGACTTATTGATGATGATACTTAAACGTGAATCTCAAATATTTTGTTTTTCTGTAATGAAAGGAAAATATTTTCTTTTTCTTCAACATTTCTTTTTAGAATAGCAATCAGGTGTAAATTAAATTTCGAAGGCTTTCTAAAGATTTTGATGTTCGGTCTTCATAAAAAGAACTATTCTCTAAAAATGTTTCCATTAGAAATGCAAACGTACACCAACATACACATCGAAAATTTACATTCAACTCAGTTTTAATTTTTTCCTCATAATATTCCTATAGAAACATGCAGTTCGAAAACGGAAAATCAATTAGTAATTCACGGTGATGGGAATTTTATTTGATTATATATTACATCATGCATATAAAATAATACAATATAAGGACACGGAAAAATAGTTTTCCATATTGTGAGAACAATGAGATGGATCCGAACCTATTATTGGGAACACTACATTTCCATATCCGAACCTATTATTGGGAACACTACGTTTCCTTTTGTTTTCAGTACGGATATAAAACTGACTAAAACATTAGTTACTGCATATAATTTGTCTCTTAAAGCTAGCTTTTCAATATAAATAAAAAAAATTTTAAGCCTTTTTAAGACTTCAAAGCATGCCGCACTCTCTAATAAATTGATACATGCTTGCAGTTAAACAAGTGTAAACTCTCATGAAACCACCTCTGAGGTCGCCAGAGCTAAAAGATTGAAGCACACATTAGTGTTTGCTCCATAAAATCCTCCATCTTTTCATAAATTTCGTCCCCAAGAAAAAATGTGTATAATTGTATTAGTGGAAAAAAAAAAAAACAAAAACAGATAATCGTATGCAATCCTCTGTGTGACGCAGAAAGATGATGAGTCCAGACTCCAATGGTTGTTTTTCTGTCACTCAGGTTGACCTATATGCTTGTCCGCTATTATGTGACAGTTACGCAACAATGCGGAACGCAATGTAAATAATGGAGGCGACATACAGGAAAAGAACGATGTTATGGATGAACGCTGTTCCCTTGACAAGCAGTCCGAATGCCTCCCTATCATTCACTCTAGGAAACGGGACATTAGGGGTCGGAACTTCCATGAACTCGCACAAGGTTTTCCATCCCTTTTCCTTTTCAATATCATAAACAAGAAGATTTTCCGGCGCGACATGCTGTTTTACTTCCTCAATGTGGTCTGTAAATGCTCTGATGCATGTTTCTCTATCTTGTGGATTACCGCTGAAAAATTTATCGTAGACCGCTATTTGGAAATAATCTGCAAGGAGCGGCGTTAAAAGCTTGAATATAAAGTTGCGGTCGCTGCCATGCGTAGTCTTTGTTAGTGTTTTAGAGAAACTGTCATACCATCTGTTCGGGTCACGGATGTTCAAGATGACTTTCGCCTCAGGAAATATCTTCATAAGATCTTTGTATGAGCTCAGGGCGGCGAGGTCGGCTATGCAAGCATAACCGTCGAGTAGCTTTAGCCAATCTCTGGGATTTCCTGCAACACAAGGACCCAAGAAAGGCACAGTTACACCAGATTGGAGATCAATAAGAGCAACATATATAGCACTCAAAAATATCTGGTCCATTTCACTGCCTTATTAATTTTATAATTAAGATTTTGCTTACTACGATCAGTCTCTGATCGGACTCTTTGATTTTCTTCCAGTATTTAAAATTGTGATAAATGTGGTTATCTTTAGACGATGATTTTACGGATTTGTCTGAGTTGATCATTGCAGATGCCATATATTTTCTCCGGATTCATACAGTTGTTCATCGTTATAATCTGTTTGACACTTAGCTTTATAAACTGCTCACAAATCTTACCATAGGTAAAAGCTTTGATGAACAGGTCGCCTGTCGGAGGCCTTGTAAGATGTGTGCCATGGAAGCATGGAAATCCCAAAGTATCCAAAGCGGTCATTAATGACATGGTTCCCGTCCTCGAAAATCCGCATAGAATCACTTTGAGTCGTTTTCCCCGTCCTGGAAATCCTGAGATTCATCGAAAACATTATTTGTACATGCAAAACTCATCCAATACTCTAGCCAGTTCTCTTCCATTGGACATGTACTCATTGCTTCTATTACAATAAGCCTTACAATGATATTAATTAGAGAATAGTAGACAGAAAGGGGTCTAATGAGCTTCTTAGCTTACTAGTATACAACATTCTTAGCTTACTAGTTGGCTTACAAGTGTTTTGAACAACGATTTCTTTCATAAAAAGATTACCTTTTATGAAAATTGGCCTGTTGGTGACATTTATATTTCAAGGCTGGGTCCGACTCAGGTATGCAATGGGTAAAAGATAATTATAGGAGCTGATCCTTCTATTCTATCACGGTATTTGGACAAATGTGAGAACTTTCAAAATTACGATAGAAATTCCTTCGTGCATCGCGTAAAAACAAAGCAGAGAGCTTGAGAAATATTCCCGGGTCAAAAAACCCTATGAAGGCCTAGCAAGTCTCTATGAATTATTATGTCCAGCAGTTGAAGGGAACTGGAAAACGCCGTTCATGGATAAATAGTTGGTCGCTTGACCAGTTGAACCCTCTTTGAGAACCGATCTTGCAATCTATCAAAGAAAAGATAGATCTTTGGGAGGTGCAATGTATTCTGATAAACAATTGAAGGTTCAGGGCTTAATACGCACAGATCGGCCTGACTTTACCTCCGGAATGCTTGACAATGTGGGCGATGAAATTGTCCCTAAGCGTGTGCGAGATCGAACTTCCAGAAAAAGAAAATATATATCTGTCCGTGTAATTTAGTTATAGTACACGTAATGAAAACAGTCATAGGCTTAGAGCGTTTAAATCTTGCAACGGCTTAGAGCGTTTAAATCCTGCATTAGAGCTTTTAAATCCTGCATTAGAGCCTCTAAATCCTGCGCGGCTTTCAGTATTATCCTTATAGCTAACTTAAATCGTCATTTCGGACCCAAAATGCCTCTGCCTGCGAAATTTTTTCTGTGTGTATAAAATTACTCATGCATCCATTCAGCAAACCTGTTTTCGAATCACTCGTGTCAGACCAAATAAATGTGATACAGAAACGTCAATGATCAGATCTTTATCGTTTAATGCTGAACACAGCTATTTCGCGAAATGGATTTTGTAGCCTTGAAACAATTATCAACGGACACGGATAACGGACGTATTATCATCCTATAGCCCCGAACGGCTTTATAATATGTTACGGTAGACTCAGGCAAGAAGAAAAAAATAAAGTTTTATCAAGATATACTGAGCAGACGGGGTATTCATAAATATTAATTTGTGTGTGGGTGTGCACGTGCCTATGTGTGTTTAGAGAGAGAGGGACCTTCCCGACAAAATGTCAAACGTATCACGATCCGAGTATGAAGATAACAGGTGAGTGCATTATAACATCCATGGGTTATCTTTTCCATAGCTACAAAGCTCAAGGTTGCTGAGCAGAAAACTGTTTCACCACACATCTCTTAATCCACGTTACAACCACAAGACAAAGTAACAATCTCTTAATTCGCGTGATCTCGACGACATTATCAACCTGATTAACTCATCCTGATCAACTATAAAGAATGACAAATGCAATCCTTCTATTCTGCTCTATGTCTCACGTGCCAAATGTTATTCGGCGCATACCCCAAATTTGCTCCATTATTCATTCCTAATCCGTTACGTAACGTTGACTTTGGATATCCGTTGTACGTACGGTATAATTTAGTCTCTGCAGTACATCTTTGTGCTTTTGTATGCATCCATATTTGAATAATATATGTATATGCTTCTAAATACATACGTATCAGAAGAAACGTTCTAAGTACGAAAGTCTAACATTCACACACGAGTTCTAAACGGGAAACCATGTTCACTTCGGCTAATATTCAATGTTACAATGGTCTCCGCAAACGAATGTTACAATGGTTTAGTATGGATGTTTACTATTTGCAAAGGAGTTCTATAGCAGAAATCATGTTAACTTTGGCTATTTTTTCAAAGTTACAATAGTCTCTTCCCAAGTATTATATGCAGATAGAGGAAGAGGCAAAGGAAGAGGTAAAGGAAAGGGTGGAGGAAGATAAGGAAGAGGACAAGGAGGAGACCCAAATGAGGAGCGAGAGGGCACTCCTCATCTTGAATACTGAGAGGAAGACATAGAGGGAGAGGAGCACGAGAGAACCAATCCAAATGAAACAACAAAAAATCTGATGGCGGTTATGTGTGCGGCAACTTTGGCCATTATGAAAAGGATTGGTATCAAAATGGGACAAAGAGAAGTGAACATATAGAGGGCAAGGTAATCATACTGTAATTTCCTCCTGAGTGGATAGTGAAATCATGTTGGATATGATGTGTCGATTGAGTAACCAAACTAGGTTACCCTTAAGAAGAAAAACTACATTACCTATCATCCCCTTCATTCAATACACACAAATGTATTGGCACCTAGTAAAGTATCTTTTAGACCTAGCTTTGAAACATTTTGCTTCGAATGCTCAATTCTATGTTCTAAAGAGAGAAGGAAAGACAATTGTTATTGTTCTCTATGTTGATGACCTTGTGATTTTAGGAAATGATAGTGCTTGACTCCAACAAAAAAACTATGCCATGAGGAAGATAAGGAAGAGGAGAAGGAGGAGACCCAAATGAGGAGCGAGAGGGCACTCCTCATCCTTAATTCTAAGAGGAAGACATAGAGAAAGAGGAGCACGAGAGAACCAATCCAAATGAAACAACAAAAAATCTGATGGCGCTTATGTGTGCAGTAACTTTGGCCATTATGAAAAGGATTGGTATCAAAATGGGACAAAGAGAAGTGAACATACAGAGGTCAAGGTAATCATACTTCATCTTCCTCCATAGTGGACAGTGAAATCATGTTGGATATGATGTGTCGATTGAGTAACCAAAGTAGGTTACCCTTAAGAAGAAAAACTACATTACCTGTCATCCCCTTGATTCAATACACAAAAAATGTATTTGGGACCCAATAAAGTATCTCTTAGACCTAGCTTTCAAAGATTTTGCTTCAAATACTCAATTGTATGTTCTAAAGAGAAAATGAAAGACCGTTGTTATTGTTCTCTATGTAGATGAACTTGTGATTGTAGGAAATGATAGTGCTTGTCTTCAACAAACAAACTATATCATGAGTTTAGAGCTTGAAATGTGAGACGTACGCTTAATGCCTTATTGCTTAGGACTTCAAGTACAAGGAAGAACCAAATAACATTTTTATCTCTCACAAAACTTATGTGAGATATATTTTGAAGGCATTGGACATGGAGGGTTTTAGGTAGAACTCTGCACCTATTGAGGTCAATAAAAAATATATGGTGAAGATACTTTACCTCTAGTGGATGTTGGAAGATACAAGATACTACATTACCTATCATCCCCTTCATTCAATACACACAAATGTATTGGGACCCAGTAAATTACCTCTTAGACCTAGCTTTGAAACATTTTTCTTCGAATGCTCAATTCTATGTTCTAAAGAGAGAAGCAAAGACAATTGTTATTGTTCTCAATGTTGATGACCTTGTGATTTTAGGAAATGATAGTGCTTGTCTTCAACAAAAAAAACTATGTCAAGAGTTTCATGCTCTTGAAATGAGAGACCAACACTTAATGCCTTATTGCTTAGGACTTCAAGTACAAGCGACAACCAAAGAAGATTTTTATCTCTCACAAAAAGTATGTGACAAATATTTTGAAGGCATTGGACATGGAGGATTCTAGGTAGAATTCTACACCTATTGAGGTCACTAAATACTATATGGTGAAGACACTTTACCTCTAGTGGATGTCGCAAGATACAAGATATCAATTAGATATCTCATCTACTTGTGTAATAACAAACCATCTATCCCCCATGTTGTTGGAGTAGTATGCTAGAGGATGGCCAGAACTACCTTCCAATGTCATACTTATATAATGCTCCAAAGTAGGTAGTCTGAATTCAAATCATGCCTCCAAAGTATCCCTACTTTTCTCCATTACTCTCGATGGAATCTTGGGCTCAAAAGCTCGTGAAAACGTGCTAGCACACATTAACAAAATGTAAATTCATGTTGCACTTCATTTTAGAATTTTAACACACATATATATACACATACATATACATATACATATACATATACATATACATATACATATACATATACATATACATATACATATACATATACATATACATATACATATACATATACATATACATATACATATACATATACATATACATATATGCATACATATACATATACATATACATATACATATACATATACATATACATATACATATACATATACATACACATATACATAGGCATATACATATACATATGCATAGGCATATACATATACATATACATATACATATACCTATACCTATACATATACATATACGTAAACATATGCACATACATATACGTATACATATGTATATACATATAGGTATACAAAGACATATACATATACATATACATACACATATACATATACATGTTTATATACATACACACACACACACACACACACACACACATATATATATATATATATATATATATATATATATATATATATATATATATATATATATATATATATATATATATATATATATATATATATATATGTGTGTGTGTGTGTGTGTACATGTACATATACATATAGATATACACATCCATATACATATACATATACATATACACATACATATACATATACAAATACATCTTCATATAGGTATCCATATACATATGCATATATATATATATATATATATATATATATATATATATATATATATATATATATATATATATATATATATATATATATATATATATATATATACATACATATACATATAGATATCCATATACATATACATATACATATAGTGTTATCATTAGTGTCCATGTGAAAGGCCACATGGCCACCGAACACATTTGTATATGTCCTTTCATAAAACATATAGTGGCCTAGTTAGCCAGTGACTATACCTTTGACCACATTTGTAACACCTAAGAAGTCTGTGTTCATGCTCTCTCTGTACTTGTTTTTCTGTGTATTCTATAGTCTCTATGCGGAGTACAATGTGAGTAGTGGAGCTCGATTGTCTACTCCGAGGATATCATCAGCTTTCTCCAAAGCTTATAACTAAAGTGACAACCAATGCATAGACCTTGACATACCTTGTCATCCGAGCCACAAAAGTCACCTTTGGTGTCGTTGGTTGTGCACGAAGGAGAACCTCAATGATCAAGGAATATCGTGGTTCTCGATACTTCTCGGGAGGTCACCTATCCTAGTAGTATTCCCTGAGGAGCTCGCTAAATCCTGCCAATCTCTTGCCACTAAGGTACATTATTGTGGTGCTTGAAGAATGGGACAGACTAAGGCTGATATTATCTTCAACAGGTTTTGGGTCCTGAAAGCTTCATCTTTGTTTTCAAAGCCTATTTCTGAAGCAGTTTTGGGGTGTTTTTTGGATCCATTTCGGAATACTTTCTTGGATAGTTCTCTTCACAGAGCTTGAGGAACATCAAGAAGAGTGTTCATTGTATTTCTTCAACATCAAATGTTCACCCTTTGGGGCTGTGTTTTAAGCCACATTAGTTAATCTATAGGTTTCTTGAAAGGTTTAGTTGTGGTGGGAGCAACCACCACAAGTCTATGCAAGTTTTTTAGCCTAAAGAACAATGTTGATAAACACTTGCTAGTGTTCTTGGCCATTGTTTGAGTAGTGAGTTCAACCTTTTAGTGCCATTTTAATGCATATATTGAGCACATACACAATATGTATGCTTCTATGGATATTCCTTATGTACGTCTATGTGGTCATTGATATAGCGGTTACGTTTTTGCATAAATCCTTTTATGTTTGATAAGCTAGGTCTACCATTCGATTGCACCTAGTAGATAATGTTTACTTTATAATATTAGACTGTGAAAGTGGAGATGAGATTTGGAAGATGTTATGCAATACATATGAAAAAGAGACGGCATCAAATAAAGTGTATCTGATGAGAAAGTTATATGAACTTTGCACGAAGGACACATATAGTGTTGCTACTCAGCTCATTGAGTTTGATGCTATATTCTCCCAGTTACATACTTGGAAAATGGATATGGATAATGAAGGGAAAGGAGTCTTGTTGTTATGCACCTTGCCATCATCATGGGATATGTTTTGCATAGCTATTAGCACATTGATCCACAGGGATCAATCCATGTGATCCACAAGGATTAGTCCATTTGATCCACAGGGATTAGTCCATGTGTGTGAGGGACAAGGGCCAACTAGCCAAGGTCCCAAGCTCGGGCAATACCCTAAGGTAAATTGGTAGTAATGGGAAGTACTTTGGTAGTAATGGGAATAAATGTTGCATGATGGCCACATGTTCACGCTAGAATATCTCAGATCATTGCTATTTTTAGAGTATATCATTACTATTTTTAGAGTCCAAGAGGGTATATATGGATGGGAGGTGAGCCACATACACATCATTCAAGTTTGTTTCAAACAATTGGTATCAATGCCTAAGAGCTTTCCTCATTTTTCATGTGCAACTTGATTTTTTCTTCGAATCCTTTCAGTTCTAGTCTTGTTGGAGGTCTCAAAGCTCTTCGTTTGTGGCCCCTAGTAGAGAGAAAAGGTATTTTCTAGAAGCAAGCCCATAGGACCCAACTCTAAGCACACTGTGAAGAGAGTGGTGCATACATGATGCTCACCTTAGACTCTGAAGGACATCCATGCCGCCACATGTTTCCGTGTTTAGCACCATCTCTATCTGGTTGTCAAAGACTTCCATGTGCATTAACTTCAGTGCGGTGCAACGAGGAGGGAGATTTGCTCCGCTCTACCTTTCAAAAATTGGAAGAATACGCCATTCTTGCACGAAGGACGAGGCTTTGTCCAAGTACATCATTAGTTTAGAGAGGAAACAGATTTTATAGGCATTGCTTCTTAGCCATCGAGCATAGAGATAACACTCGGTGTGTGTTTACTTTTTGAATTAATGAAAGAGTTATGGTCCGGGTGCATATATACTTCATGCTTGCTTAGCTTTACATGTGGGATAAGATGAAGTCTAGCACGCACATTGTCCTTGAAGGGAGGCTTGTAGAGGAAGAGAAAACAAATCAAAGTATTTTGTTGAGCCATAGCCAAAGCTTGTCAAATCTAGCCAATTGAGACCACAAACTTTCACTCTTTTGGACCTATCTTGATCATCCAACCTCCAATTTCAGAGATTTTTCTTCTTGTGGTTTGCTCTCTTAGAGCTCTTTCCATGAGTGGCAGCAAGTTATTATTTGGATTGAGTTTCCATCATCTTTTGAATTTGGAGTTTACCCATTCATCTTCAATAAACCCTCTTTCGATCATCATTGTGAAACATAACCTATTGGCAGAGACTTGGAAAGCTATTTGGATGGAGTGTGGACCATTGTCAGCAATTATACACACCTACAAATTGCATTTTGGACCTTCAGATAAGTCTCTTGTCAATTTATATGCATCATTGCTCTCTTGTTGCATCATATTGCACATAGGACGTGCAAATTTTGCATAGTACCTAGAGCATATGCATAGTTTCAACATGGAATTATATTGAACGGTGCATGTATTCTTCTTCTAGGAATAGATAATGTAGTAAAGTCTCCCTGTGATAGCCTCCATTTTTGTCCTGTTCTACCACATTTCGTGAGATCGCTCGCTGTCCCGGACTTAGACGCATGGAGAACCCTATCGAATATTTGCCCAGCCGCGTGGAGGAGAGAAATATTTGAACCACCACTCTCACTATATCCCCATGTATAGAAATACATGGTCATGTCTCCGTGTTGTTTCCCAATATCCTTCCCCTTAAGAAAACTCTTGGGAAGGTAATCTAAAGTTAGGAAATTGTTTTTGAAGGGTGCTAACCTGCTCCCATGTGGCACTATCTTCTGAACTTTTTCCACTTTACTAGACACTCTTTATACAAGTGACTTCTCGTCTGTCTCTATCGAGTGCATAGTATGCTCTCAGGCTCATGTGGAATTGATTGAAGAGAAGTAGGCTCTACTACCTCACTATGTAGAATGAGGTTGTCAGATTCACCCGACCTTTTCTTAAGCGGGCTGCCATCTTTCCTATTCTCTTAAGTATTTGGAAAGGTCCACAATATCTAGGAGATAGTTTTGGACAAGGTCCCATCTTCATGGTTTTAGACCTAGATGGAACTCTAAGATAGACTTGCTCTCCTACCTCAAAGTTGATATCTCTCCTTTGAGGGTCAGCATAGGCTTTAGCTCTATCCTGAGCTCTCCTAATGTTGTCCTTAGCAAGCCTAAGCATATCATTCATCTCTTCCAAGAAGCCCTTTGCAGCTTGAACTTTTTCATTCTGCAAACCTACTGCATAAGGAGCTCTTGGATGAAACCCATACATAAGCATAAATGGACTATGCCCAGTGGAAGAGTGCTTGGCACTATTGTATGCAAACTCTACTATAGGTAAGTACTCTTCCCAATTAGTTTTCCTTTCATTTACATATGCTCAAAGCATATCCTCTAGGATTTGGTTAACCTTCTCTGCTTGCCCATCCGATTGTGGATGCTCAGCCGTACTCATGCTAAGTTTCGTATCCGACCTTTTGAAGACCGCTCTCCAAAAGTGACTAGTAAACTTCCTATCCCGATCAGAAACTATCTCTAAAGGAATACCATATAACTAGTATAGGTTCTCTACAAAAAGTCTAGCCAACTCTGGTGTCTTCACTGTAGTACATGTCGGAATAAACCTAGCCATTTTTGTTAACCTATCCACAATTACCCGGACTGAGTCTTGCCCTCTGAGTGTCTTGGGTAATCCAACTATAAAGTCCATGGAGATACTCTCCCATTTCCCATTAGGAATATCCAATGGGTGGAGTAATCCTCGAATCCTCAACCTCTCCTCTTTGTTGACCTGGCATTTGTTGCACTTAAGCACATACTCTAGGACATCCTTATGAATTCCAGGCCAATAAAACTGCCTCTTAACAAGATCATAAGTCTTGCTAACTCCTAGGTGTCCCACACTAGGTGTGTCATGACACTCATATAAAATATGCCGTGTCATCTCAATATCTCTAGGGACACACACCTTACCTTTATATAACAGATATCCATCATGGACACTGTAATTCTTCCACTTGAATCCTTCTTGAGTACCCGTCGATACTCCATCCTCACTGGAAACCCGTGTATCATGATCCCCATTCTGAATGGCTTCCCAAATCTCGAAATATGCAGGATCAAGCCTACATTTTCCTCTAATGGACTCAAGTAGCTCACTAGTGATCTGAGTGAAACTCAGTCCATTGAGCATAGGCATGCGGCTAAGTGAATCAGCCACCACATTAAACTTTCCCTTTCCATACCTAAGCTCATAATCAAACTCCTGAAGGGTCTCTGCCCATCGGGCCTTACGACTTTTAAGGTCTGTTTGATTAGAGAGCCACTTAATGCTCTCTTTATCAACCACTATCGTGACTTTGGCACCATATAAATAATGACGACACTTCTTCAAAGCATGGACAATTGCATACAACTCCTTCTCATAGATGGAGTAATTTTCTTGAGCTGGTTCTAGTTTCTTGCTCTCAAAAGCTACAGGTCGACCATCCTGTAACCGCTCCTATAGCAAAGTCACTCACAACAGTTTCAACCACAAATGGTTTGTTGGGATCTACTATATGTAAAAATGGATCTGTAGCAACTGCTACTTTCAAATTTTCCATACTTTGCTTCTGTTCGTCTCCCCAATGAAAGGCTTTCCCTTTTCCTTTAATCTATTCTATCACCGGGATAGCAATCTTGGCATAATTCTTAATGAATCTTCGATAGAAACCTGATAAACCTAGGAAGATCTACACCTCTTCGAGGTTCCTTGGATGTGGCCATTCCATAATAGCCCTTACTTTTTCAAGATCCATCTGGATTCCATCTTGGGAGACTATATGCCCAAGGTATCTAACCTCTATCTTGAAAAATTCACACTTTGACTCCTTAGCACTTGAAATACCTTCCTCAAGTGTTCCAAGTGCTCCTCTTTTGATGCACTATAGATCAGAATATCATCCAAAAAATCTACCACAAAGTATCCTAGATAAGGCCATAAAACACTATTCATGAGCTTCATGAAAGTGGTAGGAGCATTGGTGAGACCAAAAGGCATCACCAAAAACTCATAGTGCCCATATCTAGTCCTAAATGCAGTCTTAGGGACATCCTCTTCCGTAATCGTGATCTAATGATATCCTAATCTAAGATCAAGCTTGGTAAAATACCTAGCTTGATGTAACTGATCAAATAGATCTTCCAACCTAGGCATTGGAAACCTATTTTTGATAGTTACCTTATTAAGTGCTCTATAATCTATACATAGTTTCATAGGGCCATCTTTCTTTTTAACTAGGAGCATTGGCGATGCCCATGGTGAGTTACTAGGTTTGATGAAGCCCTTATCTAAATAATCTTGCAATTGCTTCTCAACCTCCTCATGCTAAGAAACACTAAGCCTATAAGGTGGCCTGCAAATAGGGTTAGTGTTAGTAATAGGTGGCAGCCCTCTAGGTAAATCAGTGGGAAAAACATCTCTGTATTCCAACATAAGATCCTTAACACTTTTAGTGACACACTCTTGCAAAAAAGAATAGTAGAAATTCTTGTTCATATTTACATTCATAGCATGAAAATATACATCAGATGAGCTCTCTATACAATGCTCCATATCATGACTATACAATAAAAACATGTCATGTACA
Organism: Ceratopteris richardii; assembly: GCA_020310875.1. Taxonomy (NCBI): domain Eukaryota; kingdom Viridiplantae; phylum Streptophyta; class Polypodiopsida; order Polypodiales; family Pteridaceae; genus Ceratopteris; species Ceratopteris richardii. The sequence continues at coordinate 22,827,416 of CM035410.1, forward strand.
TGCTGAGAATAGCAGAGACTATACAACTCTAGTGATCAAATGAGAGGTGCACTAGGTACATCTCTCTCTCCCTAAACAGAAACTTTACTTCCATTCTTTTCAAATTCAAGTGTGTTGTTTTGATAGCTTCGTTTAAGTGTATCTCCCAATCCCCATAGCCACTCTCTTCCTAAGACTAGATCTATCCTCTCCATGTTCATAATATGGAAGTCCATATAATCTCTATAGTCTGGCATCTTAACTTCCAGATTGGATACCATAGTATCCCATATTCTCTTATCTTGCCCTTGCTTCATAGATACAATGTATTTATGCGCACTAGGCTATTGTGGAATCTTCAATTTCTTGACGAAAGCATAGTTTATAAAATTATGAGTGGCAGAGTCATCTATCATGACCCGCACCCTCGTCCCGTATACACGACCATGCAGTTTAACTAGGTCATGTGGTCCAAACTGCAGTGACCACAATGACTGAGTGAAACAATAGGTGTGCTCTATATCCTCGTGCATCACCGCCACTCCCTTACAGCTAGAGCTGCCATGAATAGGAAGGGTCTGCACTAGGTAGACCGCCTTTTTGCCCTTTTCGGGGGCCGTACTAGACTCTCGTCCCTTTTTCTTTTCTTCCCCCTTCTTGAGTGGACAGTTCCATTGTGAATGGCTAGGAGATAGGCACCTAAAACAGAGGTTCTCTCTTTTGGCCCTCTCAAACTGATCTGTGGATAATCTAGGCCCTTGTGATCTTTTTTTTTTTAATAAAAACTTTGTTTTTTGCAAAAGGCAACTTTTTCTTGAATTTAGTCGTACTAAGAGGCTTGAGGGGCTGATCCGTCTCCATAGGAGTATACTGAAGATGGTTATGGTCCTCATATATCTGTGCGTATTTGATTGCCTCCTCAAACGTCTTAGGCGCATTCCTTCTGACTTCCCTCTTTATGGCTTTATCCAAGCCCCTAACAAATCCTCTAGTCTTCTGGAAATCATCTAAGCCCTTAAGTTTCAAAATGATCTCTCTATAGTAGGATAGGTAGACTGAAAGAGGCCTGCCTCTCTGATTAATCCTATGCCACTCATCCCAATTCCTCTCCTCCTCATTCTCACGAAGAAACTCTTCTAGGAAAAGAGTCTCAAACTGAGTCCAGTCAGTAGGGATAGAGTTCACCTCGTTCATACTCATCCACCACTTGTAAGCACACGGGCTAAGGGAAAGACTCACCTCTAGCACATGGTACTCTGGTGGGGTGCCCTTCAATTGATGCAAATCATGCCACTTTTGTAAAAAAGTGTAGATTGCATCCTTATTCCAATCTGGGTCATCCCCCATAAAGGTAGGTGGCTTCAAGTCTTTCAGGAGGGGAGCTTCCCTAGAGCTCTCTCCTTTGTGTTTACTAGGAAGAGAAGTATCTCTCCTAGTAATATCTAGAGGAATAGGAGGGGTTTCTCTTTCCTTCCTAGCTAGGAAAGAGGTGACACTAGTCTCAAGTGAGATCATTTGAGACTTAAGCTGATGTATTAGAGATGTGATGCTACCAAGATCTTTCTCTAATTTAAGGGTTTGTTCTTTCAAATCTATGAATTGGTCACAAGTGACAAATTCATCTAAAAGTTCCTCATAAGTGTAGTCTTCCTGTGAAGGCTCTTTCTCTTCTAAGTTCTCTTCTACTTCTTGCCCTAATTCTACTTCTTCCATTCTAGAATCAGGATCCTCTAGTCGCTCTTTAGATGGAGAAGTGGTTTCAATTACTTGTTTACCTTTAGATTCCATGTTTTTCTACCCTTATCTCGTTTGCTAACTAGAGTATATGAAAATGAATGGAAGTAAAGCTCAAATATGCAATAAGAAGAGAAATATATCACAAGAGCACTTCCCTGTTACAAAATTAAGTTGCGGAAGCGAAATCCAAGTGGTCCTTAAAGCTTTAGGTCACTGATTTTGAATCCTCGCCAGACCCAAATAAAAATTGGAAATGTCCGGTTGGTCCGAGGAGGTTCTAAACACCATAAACCATCCAAAACAACTCCAAAAGCACGTGGGAATAGCCCGAACCGGGCAAACTGAGTAAAACTAAGAAACTTCCAAGATTCAAAAATCTTTGCTAGTCCAAGAAATGAAGCTCAGCACTTGTACTTCAAGAATTTGAGACTATCCCAAGTGAAAAAAGTGAATTTGGACTCCGGATGACAAAAAACTAGGCATGGGAGTGGTCACCTAGTTCCTGCTGAAGCACTGCACAGAGATTTTTCTGGGACAAATCTCGTCCAAATCTAACATCGATGGTTTTTCAACAAAGCTTAGGAGTGTAGCTTTGAAAGATGACCAAGATTTTTGAAATCCGATATCGTATGAGGAAGTTATGGTGTGAAGAAGCCGGGTATGCCACAAGTAGGAAGTGAAAAACTCATCTTCATGGATGGAGAAGAGCTCAAAACTGAGGAATTGAAGCTACTTTGAATCAACCCAAAAGCCATATCCCATCTCCATAGCCTATATTACATAGATGCATCGTAGTTCTCCCAAAAACGTGGCTCATAGCATCACTTTTCCACTCCAAAATTCCAAAACATTTTGAAATGTTACCTCCCTGCTCAATTCGAACTCACTATCAAGAGGAAAAAACATTTGGACTGTCGATGGAGGAGAGTTTTATCCCACATGTGCAGATAGTGGTGCCGAAAAAGAGTATATATAGCATGCTCTCATTGTATAGCCTTCACCAAAGAGGGAGGAAGGAGAGAGGGTATCCACTCGTGGTTGTAGCCTCTGGCTTCTTACGCGTGCGCCGGTGGTTGTTGACCACCTTTGAGGGTTGATTATTCCTTCATGGGCTTGTTGATGCCTTGAAGCATGTGCTCACCTGCTCCAATACCACTGTAGTAAAGTCTCCCTGTGATAGCCTCCATTTTTGTCCTGTTCTACCATGTTTCCCGAGATCGCTCGCTCTCCTGGACTCAGACGCACATAGAACCCTATTGAATATCCGCCCAGCCGCGTGGAGGATTCTTTAATTACTCTCTCTTCTACTTACCCAATGTGGGTCATAGTCAAAGATCCTCGTATGAGTGCCACTTGGCACTCATATGAGTATCATACTCTATATGAATAAGAGGAGGGTCTCACCTCTACTTCCTATTTGTATGATACTCCATGTGACAAATAAGTATTTTTCTTGCACGTTAGTGAGGAGAAAAATGTAAATTTCTTAGGATGTGTAATCCCCTTTTAGTCTACTTGTAGTTATATTGTACCTGTTGACATTGAAAATTTTATCAGGGTGTTTAATCCCCTTTCAAAATTGCACCATTATAGTACCAAAGTTTTCAGAAAATTAGTATGCATATGCATCTAGGCATATAGAAAATACTAAAAGTTTCTCATTCCTTTATGCTCCATTGAGCACATGCTTGTAATTTGTTTTCTTTTCTTTTGCCATTTACTTGTTTTAAGTATCCATAGAATGTTCAAACTATATACTGATCAAGATGAAGGATTAGTAGAAGTTTGATCAAAGAATTGTATAAGCTTGTTGATATCTAGTAGATATTACTATTTGGGAAAAATTAATTCGAGGATAAGAACAAGGGAGATCTTAAGATAAGGTCAAATGTTGCCAAGTTCATAAGAATGAGGAACTTAATAGTTTCACAGCTAAGAATTCTAGCATTTTTAGTTAAAAACTAGAATAGAGGATAGCTCATCCTCACAAGCTCCATGATCTAGAAGAATGCAAGTGGTATTTTGATCAAAAGGAATAAAGTCAGACATTGACCCAGAAGGATCAGTCCATGTGATCCACAAGGATCATTGATCCATAGGGATTAGTCCATTTGATTCACATGGATTAGTCCATGTGTGTGAGGGATAAGGGCCAGCTAGCCAAGGTCATAAGAATGAGGAACTTAATAGTTTCATAGCTAAGAATTCTAGGATTTCTAGTTAGAACCTAGAATAGAGGATAGTTTATCCTCAAAGGTTCCATGATCTAGAAGATTTCAAGTGGCATTTTCATCAAAAGGAATAAATTCAAGATTTGAAACATGTAAAGTAATACATTTAGAAAGAGATGAGAATTTTCATGTAAAAAGAATTGCCCTTTTGCAGAAAGGACAAATTGAGAGAAGAGCTAGTTTTACCAAGGTCCCATGAGTTAGAAACTTAGAGGTAAGAGATCTCAAGGTAGTTTGACACCTTAGAAGAGAACTCTAAGAACACAAACAAATTTAAGATGCTTATAAATTAAGTATCTAGTTCATTAGTAGTTAATATAACTACATAGCTATGAGTTCTAATGCACATTTTTATGTATATAGAACAAACTAGTTTATTTCACAAGAAGTATAGACTTCAAATTTGTGGAATAAAAAGGTCAAATCAAGTTTGATTAGAATGTCTAGTTAGAATAGTAAAAGAAAAGTTGTGTAAGAACTTCCTTGATTTAGGGGTTGACACAAAGACTTTAGAGTTACTAGGTTTATAAGGAATCAAATCTTGATTCCATAAAACTTTAATATGGGAAGATGGGGTAGTTTCATCTATGTATCTACATAACAATGAAGAATTCCAATCCTAGGTGGACTTATTTTCATTAAGCATGCAAGGCAAGTCTGTGGGCCAAGAACTCTAGAATGGCCAAGATACACAAAAAGGCAAGGTTTGCAAAGAGCAAACATGGAAAATCTATGGGTCAAATATTCAAAAGTGGCCAAGATATACAGAAAGGTAAGGTTTGCAAAGATTACACAAGGCAAAGCTATAGTCTAAGTCCCTAGTAAGGAGTGAGACATGGTTATATAGTGAGACCGACTGTGCAAAAGTAAAAGAAGCAAGGTTATCTCCAATAGGGAGTGATTATACAACAATGCAAGATCTACAAGTAAGAAAGTGAGTTCCACATGGAATAGAAGTTGAGGAGCAACTTTGATGTTTCTATTTTTAGCAAATCATAAAAGTGATCAAGTTTGAGCATGAGGGCAGGCACTACTGATCCATGGAGAATCAGATCTCTAAGAACATGATTAATAAATGCCACCAAATTGCTTAAGTTTGATTAAAAATTTATTTATTTTCTTTACTTTGTGCATTTATCATGTAGTATGATGGATTCATGGAGTCATGGAGACTCTAATTGGAATGCTTTAGTACTTTCAGCAAAAATGAGAGTAGAATCCTTAGAGTTATTCCTAAAAGAATTACCTTCTAGTTTGCCTCCTTGTAGGAAAATAGAGATAGAATCGAATTGGTACCGGGAGCGAGTCCCACTGCTCGGCCACCATTTCCAATTAGTTTGAGAAAGGAAAATGAAGTCCGCAAGGTCTTAATGAGTATTTATAGAAAAGGGCTGATTAGACCCAGCTATTCACCATTTGTAGCATCAATTCTTCTAGTGAAGAAGAAAGATGGATTTTAATAGGATGTGCATCAAATATAGAGCACTCAATAAGATTAATATCATACACATATTTCCTATGCATGTAATTGATGATCTTTTAGATGCTCTGGGTGGAGCCGTTGTATTTGGTAAAATACATTTTACAAGTGGCTACCATTAGATTAAAGTAAGAGATCATGATGTACATAAGACTTAGTTGATCCAAAGAAGATTTAGTTGTTTCTTCCAAGGATAGAGTATTTACGACATGTGGTATCAGCTAGTGGGGCTTAGATGGATCCTCAGAAGGTCTGAGTTATATTATTTTGGCCTACTCCTCCTGATGAGGGGCAATTACAATCATTTTTAGGATTTTTCAATTTCTATAAAAAATTCATCTCTTCATATTCATCGATAGCAATGCCTATGATGAACTTGCTTCAAAGCAAATTTCCAGTTGCATGGAAGCAAGAGCATCAAGATAGTTTTAATACTCTAAAACAAGCTATTTCAGAGGCTCCTTTACTCAAAGTGGTAGATCCACAAAAACCCTTTGAGTTAGAGGTAGATGCTAGTGGCATAGCTATAGAGATAGTTTTGAGCCAAGATGACAGGCCCATAGCTTTACAGAGCTAGAATTTGACCAATCCATAGCACAATTGGCCACTGTATGAATAGGAGTTGTATATAATGGTGTATTCTCTTAAAGTCTAGAGACACTATCTTTATGGTGCAGACTTTAAGGTGTACACATATCACCATACACTTAAGTTTTTATAGTCAACCAAGAAAGTTCTTATTTATTTTTCCCCTAGTAGAGCGAACAATTCTATTCCGTATTCAAATTTCTCATAGGAGAATGGAATAGTTAGATGGAAAGGAAAGTTTTGCATACTATATTCCCAATATTTTGAGAAGAAAATTCATACATGATAACCATGATGTGCCTTGCAGAGGACATCCAGGTGTTGACAAAACAATATAGCTTATTAGAAGAATATTTTCGTGGCCTTAATCGCCAGAGATGTCCACACTTATGTTCAACAATGCTTTATGTTTCAAGCCAACAAAGCAAAAAGGCTAAAGAAACCAGGTCTTTTGCATCCTTTACAGATTCCAGATAATAACTAGGATAGAGTATCCATGGACTTCATAGTTAGGTTACCATGGACCCAAATGAAGGGGGATACTATCCTAGTTGTGGTAGACAAATTGATCAAGATGGCTCATTTTATACCCATGCAAGAGACGATAGAAGCTCCATAGGTAGCAGAGTTGTTTTTCTAGCATGTCTTCAAATTGCATGCATTATGGACATCCATAGTTTCAGATAGGGATGTCAAATTTAAAGGACACTTCTACAAGTTTGTATTTGACAAACTAAAGGTGTCATTAAAGATGAGTAGTGATGATCATCCTCACACATATGGTCAGATGGAGAGGGTCAACGAGATACTCAAGGACATGTTGAGGGCATATGTGTCTAAGAGACAAACAGATTGGGATACCTTTCTGCACTTATTTGAGTTTGCTTATAACAATAGGCCTCACAAGGTGACTAGTATGTCTCCTATTGAGATGAGCTATGGCAGGAATCCCAATGCTCCCAATACCATAGGCATTCCACAAAAATGTCCTAGTGCTTTGGAGTTCTTAGTGAACCTCGAATCAAACTTTGAAATAGCTAAAGCCAAGATGTAGCAAGCCACTCATAGGGCTAAAGAGGATGTTGATAGGAAGAGATATCCTAGATCCTTTGAGGAGGGAGACAGAGTCTTTCTTCATGTACCAACTAGATCTACTTCACTCGCAACAGGGAAGTGTCGTAAGCTATCACCAAGGTTTTGTGGACCTTGAAAGATAGTTAAAGAGTTAAGTGAAGTTGCATACCAATTAGAGATTCCTTCAGATTGTACAGTGCATCCAATGTTTCATGTCAGTAAGCTTTAGAAGTATATTTCCCAGGAGGATAATCTAATAGAAGGTATTGTTTCTTTGTAGGAAAGTAATAGCATGGATCATTCTCCAGATCTGATACTAGATTAGAGACAAGAGGGATTGAGGAATCGTGTCATCTAGGAGTATCTAGTAGCCTAGAGAGGATTACCACTTACTAACTCTACTTGGCAATCAGAAGCTCTGGTTCACAAGTACTTTCCCTCATTGATCATTGAAGATAATGATCTTTAGAAGGGGGAGAGAGTGTCAAAATTTGATCCAAAGTGATCAATCCATGTGATCCACAGGGATCATTGATCGACAAGTATCAATCCATTTGATCCACAGGGATCAACCCATGTATGTAAGGGACAAGGGACAACTAGCCGATGTCCCAAGTTCAGCGGATACCCTAAGGTACATTGGTAGTAATGGGAAGTACTTGGGTGGTACTAGGAATAAGTATTGCATGATGGCCAAATGTTCACACTAGACTATTCCAGATAATTTCTATTTTTAGAGTATATCATTACTATTTTTAGAGTACAAGAGGGTATATATGGATGGTAGGTGATTCATACACATGATTCAAGTCCCTTTCTAATAGTTTACCTAGTGTAAAAGTGGTCTATGATGACATATGTGGAGCACTTTCATAGAAAATCTATGGTTGGCACTTAGAGTGGAGATGCATATAATGTTTGTGATTCTTACCAAGGAAAGAACCAGTAAGGTGGCAAGAGCAACAACAAAGGAAAAAGTTTTCAACAGAATAAGAGTAGAAGTAAATCAAGTAAGAGGGATATCGAATGCCATTATTTTCATAAGAAAGGACACATGAAGAAAAATTGATATGCATCAAAGAATGCTAAAGGTAAAGGACAGAATGTTCATGGGCATGTTAAACATCTACCCAAACCATCTACTTCGATAGTGAAGATTGAAGAAATTAATGCTATGTTTGATGATGGGGATGTGTTGACACTTGATCGTACCATGGCAACTGAGGCTCTTATGCTAATTGTCTTTCCACATGTGCATGCTAGATGTTGGTGCTTCTTTCCATGTGACACCACATAGAGAATGGTTCTCTAATTATGCACCAAAGTCTCTTCGTACCGTGACACTTGGTGAGTCTTAGTAGTGTGATGTTGTGGGGATTGGAGATGTGGTTGTGTAGTTCATTCATGGTTCAAAATTTACTATGCATAATGTACGTCATGTACCTTGGCTATCATGCTCTTTGATCTTAGTTGGTCAACTTGATGACATTGGTTACAAGGTGTTCTTCTATGTTTAGTCCTTTTGCATATCAAAGGGCGATATAGTCATTGCAAAAGGAAGCAAAGTTGGCTTTCTTTTTCCTTTATTTCTATCACAAAAAGAACACTTGTTAGATGCTACTACATAGTCCATGGCTTGTATTTAGCATGGTCGTTTGGGCCATATATCATGTAGTGGAATGGAAAATCTTTCTTGTTTTGGCTAGTTACCTATGCTATCTTACTATGATTTCTCATTTTGTGAGCATTGTCAATATGGAAAGCAAACTAGGAATGTTCACAAAATTCATTCTGAATTTTCAATTCAGCCTTCAAATCTCATTCATACAGATGTGTCTGGTCCTATGCCCACAAGTTCATTAGGGGGTTCTCTTTATTTTGTCACTTTCATAGATGACGCTACTAGAAAAGTCTGAGTATATCCTATCAAAGAGAAGGATCAAGTATTCCCTAGTTTCAAAAAATGGCTTGCCTTAGTTGAGACTAAAAAAGGAACCAAGTTTAAGGTTTTACACTTAGATAATGAGGGTGATTATACCTCACATGAATTTAACCTTTTTTGTCAGTCTTGAGTAATTCATAAAGTTTACAACTCCTTATGACCTAGTACAGAATGGTGTAGCTGAAAGGATGAATAGAACTATTCAAGATAGAGTAGTTTCTATGGTGCATCATGCAAACCTTTCATAAGGATTTTTGGTAGAAGCAGTATTGACTGTAGTTCACATGATTAACCTTTCACCTAGTATTGCCAAAGGTCTGAAAATGGCACAAGAGTTATGGACAGGGAAGCGACCATATTATGATCATTGTTAAACGTCGCTTGCCGTCAGAAGCGTGTTTAAACACTTATTTAGGTTCTTGGGAGTGGAAGGGATCTGTTAAACAGAGGCCCTATGCTTGATTTCCCAAAATAACCACTTCATACACAACAATATACTAATGTTCAAGAACTCTATCAAGAATCTGTTTACGCTTCACAATCGTACTATCTGTAATCAAACTCTTCCAAAGCTTATCAAACACACTCCAGTTAATGCTCTCTCAGCGTACAGCGCAGGCCATATTCAGTACCGTAATACAAGATTACTTTTGTCTAGCTTAAAGAACTGATCCAACACAAACTACCGTACACAACAAAGTCAATAAGAGTAACTCAATCTGCACCGTGCAGGTGCGGATAATCCACCAGAACAGAAGATGCAGGATGATTCAAAATTCTCAACCACACAGTACTGAATTGTCATTACTAGAGCATGGGCTTCATAAAACAACTTGTAGAACATCAACAAAAGAGAGAGACACAATAGTGCGCAGCATTATCAAAACAATCACAACGGAAACTACACAGAATGATTCGTTCAGACAGACACTCTGGCTATCTTCTGGTCGTCTATGTCAATCACAATCGAACAGGTATCGATAAACAAACAAGACAGCGACGAGAACAGAATACTCAGAATTACTCAACGCACACCACAACAATGTTATAGATCAATCACCCAGATAGACAGTTTGGTGATCCCACTGATCGTCACCGAAGCGTCTCTTTTTCATTGATTTATAAAGATTACAAACATCTTTGTAATAACCTTTCGTTCGTGCGGAATATGAAAAGATTCAATCTTTAAAATTGACAATCCGGTGGCCGACTAACACTGGCACGCACGGTGGACTCGAACCCGCAAGTATATAAAGAAAAAAACTGACGGCTCATCTACTATCCCTTCTAAATACATTGTTCTGGCTAGTCTAAATGTGCGGGCAATTTTCTTCTTAATTGATTCTAACATCTGCTTCAAAATGTCTAGTTCCACCAGCTGAGCATCTGTGCGTACTTCACTTAAGGAAATGACTTGGGTCATCAAAAATTCTGCTTGTGTCTGTAGAAAAGCTTCTTGTAAATAAAACTCGTTTGACAGAGCTGCATCTCGAGTTACCTTCATAACCGCAATCTGCTTTTCAATTTTGGAGAGTCTTTCTTTCTATACATCCAGTTGATACTCCCTTCTTTCTATCTCCTAATTCTGAAATTGGATTGTCCTGTAATAGGCGTCGTGCTCTGGGCGGGTACTTGTGATGTCTTTCTGTAATTGCGCTTCCCCGATCAATTTGCGTTAAAGAATATTGATGACGTCGGATAAATCAATCTTGGTTCTTTGGAGTTCTTCGTTATTCTTTCGAACCAAATCGTACATTTCTTGTCCTTTCTGTACTGCTTCATTCAGGTGTGCTCTAGTCTCTTCTAAAAGATTGCCCAGAGTTATTCGTGCATCGTCTTTATCCTGTAATAATTGCTTCAATTGCAAGATTTCTGCATCTGCAACACTTAATAGCTCTTCTTTTTCTCGGACCGCTGCTAATGCCGCATCTCGTTGATTGGTAAGTGTTTGGTGTTCTGCAAGTTTGTCCTGTAACTCCTTAATATGTTCATGTAAGGCTTGATTTTCTGCTTTGAGTGAATCTATCTCTTCATGTAGAGGAGTGATGTCTGCTTCCAGGACATCAACCCTATGTTGTATTTCATCCCGGATGTTGTCAGTCGCTTCTTTCATTTGAACTGGTATTTGTTGTGATAGCTGGATTAGCATATGTCCCAAGGGTGCGAGCTCAGAAATCGTAGGAATTATAGGAACTGGAAGAGGGGGACGTTGTTGAGATGATGAGGCTGTCAGAAGTTGATGTGAAGAGGGGGAGAGTAATTCGGTGAAGAGGAAGATGAGTCGGGTGCATCAGGTACAATGGGTGGAATGGGAATAAGAGGTTTGAGTGGGGGTTCAAGTGGAGGAGGGGGTTGCAGAGTAGTTTTGTCGAGTACCTTTTCATTGAGTTGCTGCGTATCATCAACGTTAGCAACTGCACATTCCACTGTCTTGATCATTTCATCAAAAATTTCTTTGATAATATATTGTTGGTCTTCTTGCTTTTCCTATTCTGATTGATTCTAAGATTCTTCTTGGGAGGAGCTGGCTGGAGAATCGGCATTATCACTTTGCTCATGTTGTTGATTTGGAGATGATTGTGCGGATGATTCTTGATGCACTGACGTTCCTGTATCATGGAAAGTTTCTTCTTATTGTCCTTCTTCTTCTTTGTCATCTGCTTTATCAACTGCGGCTGAACCCTGTACGTCACTGTCAGATGAACTTATTCTGATTCTTTTCCGACGGAGGAGGTGGAAAATCTCTTCATCATCCTCTTCATCATCTTCCAATATCTGTACAGACTCTTTATGGTGTAGAACGGGTCCTCGGGGTGGTGGTTGTGCTGCTTGAATGACCGGAAATAAGAAACTGAGAATGTGTGGTAACCTTGATCTTGGCATATCCCCCTTATTGACGTGTTTGATGATTGAAATGCATTCTTTGTGAATGCGGTGGAAAAAGTATGATGCAAAATTTACAGGCTCTCGAGCCGCTAGATCTATTGCTGAGTAGAAAGGATGCGAAATGCCATATGTGCATTTCTGCAGGTTTAAGATAGCTACTAGGAATTGCAAGGTTGACCTCTCAGGCTCAGGGCGACAGAGGATTGCATATTCATTAGAAGAGTGCCTAGGGAATAATTGGTTCATTGTGGCTAACAGCAGATTAGGGCCATTCTCCCGACCTTGCGGAGAGAGCCCAAATGCATCAGCAAAGGTTTGGAGGGTAATTACGGTACGAGAGGGCAGGGAAGTGATAGGCCAACTCTGCTCCGTAGCAAATGTGGCAACGATGGCGGCCATGATTTGGGCATAGAAAGGGTGACAATCCACTGAATGCCAAGGCAATTCAGCAAACTTGGCCAACCCACGGACGCGTAGTAACTCACCTACATCAGCAGGGAGTCCTTCACAGAAGGTGGCGAAGTTTGCCAGATCTTCCATGATACATAGACAATAGCAAGCACGAGAACACAGTCGCACAAGGTATACAGATAGCATAAACACATAGGTCACACAAACACAATAGCGATTAACAACGAAACGAAAAAGGTTAAGTAGATGCTTTGTAGTGGGAAGCAATCAAAATTACTAATCGAAATTCTGCTCATGCATGCACACTGATTATCTTTGGTGTGCATGCATGAGTAGAATCAATAATGTAGGGCGGTTGTTGATCATAATTAGGTAGCAAAACGAGGATATTTACAGACTGATTTTATTAAGCACGCAAAAACAAAAAAAGAAAATAAATAACATGAAAAAACACCGAACACGTCAGCGAGAGTCAGATGCTTGATGATACGGCCGCAACTTTGAACCATTGATGACTTTCGGAAGAGGAATTCCGGTCAAAGTAGTCAACCAAAAAGTAGCTGGACCTACTTGTTCAGTAATCCGGTAGGGACCAAACCATCATAACTTGAATTTGCCAGCCGAGTGATTTGATTTTGCATTATAAGATAACACAAGCTATCCTATCTTAAAAATTGGAGTTTTAAGATACCGCTCATGAGTATGAGCTTGTCTTAACTACACTTCCTGAATCGTCAGAAAACTTTCCCAGTGATGCTCATCTAATTCTTTGAGGGTGTCCAACCGAAATGGCAAGGACTCTTCCGGTAACAAATTCTGATTGATGGCCATACGTAAACTAGGAATAACAACTTCCATTGGAGCTATGGCTTCCAATCCGTAAGCTAGTTTGAAAGGGGTTAGTCCTGTTGCTACCTTGTATGAAGTCCGGTATGCCCATAATACTACAGGTAACAGTTGATCCCACCTTTCCGGTGATTCCAAAATCAGTTTACGAAGCATATTCAACAACATCTTGTTTGTACTTTCAGCTAAGCCATTTGCACGAGGAAAATACGGTGAACTGAACTTATGCATAATCTGAAAAGAATGTGTGAGTACTTTCATTAAATTGTTAACAAAATGCGTGCGTTGATCTCTCACAAGCTCTAGAGGCAAGCCAAAACGCGAGAAAACATCCTTCATTAGACACTTTGCCACCGAAACAGCTGTGGCGGACCGTAAAGCCCAAGCTTCTACCTATCTGGAAGCGTAATCTGTACATGTTAGAATATAACGATTATTACTAAGTATGGTTGGAGGTGTAATAGGTCCAATAAAATCAAGACCCCACTTTTGGAAAGGTTCTAAAGGTAAGACAGGTTGTAGAGGGAAAAAATGGCATTGTAATGGTTGTCAAGACCTTTGACAATTATCACATTGTTTGACAAACTGAGATACATCCCTGTACATAGTAGGCCACCATAGTCCGCTTTGCAAAATTTTTCGGTACGTTAAATTTGCTGCAAAATGCCAACCGGAAGGTATTAAATGTGCCAAAGCTATAAGTGAGTTTACTTCATGTGGAGGAATACAGCGAAGTAAAACTCCAGTGTGATCCATATAATACAACTCTCCAGCAATCAACCAAAATTTACGACTGTAAACTGCAATTTTCTTACGCATTGTAGGAGAAATCTGAGCAGGAAGACATTCATCAGTAAGAAAAGTTAATATCTGATCATAATATGTAGATGGCATAGGGGGTTTTGCAGATTCATCATTAGTTGGTTCACTAACATAAATCGCAGGTGTGGTGTCATCTACACCGACCGGAGCTTCACCTAAATCTAAGCGAGAAAGGAAATCTGCTAATGCATGTGAACTACCGGGCTGATAAATTACTTCGTAATCAAACTCTTGTAAAAGTAGAACCCAACGCGCTAATCGACCACTTAAATGATGTTGCCGTACTAGATAGACAAGTGCAGCATGATCTACATGAAAAGTAAATTTGCGGCCAAGTAAATAGTGCCTGAATTTCTTTACAGAATACACTAAACCCAGACATTCTCTTTCGGTTACAGAATAATTCTTTTCTGCAGGAGCAAGTCTTCTACTCGCATAATAAACAGGCCGAAACCACTTATCAGTTTGTTGCATTGAGACACTCCCAATGGCGATATCTGATGTGTCAACAAAAACATGAAATGGACGTTCCCAATCAAGAGGTTGTAGAATTGGAACCTGCGTTAATAAGCTTTTGAGACGATCAAATGTTATTTGACATTCCTGAGTCCAAACAAACTGTCGAGGAGTACTGGTTATTAATCTATTGAGAGGTATTGCCAGATGAGCGAGCCACCATAAATGTCGACCATGCCACCTGACTTGAACCATGAATCGCATGACTTCTTTTGGTGTAGTAGGCACACGTGCTTCTAACACAACTGTAATTTTATCTCAATCGACTTGTATGCCTTGTGCAGACACAATATGGCCAAGCAGCTTACCACATGAAACCGCAAACACAGACTTGTTTGGGTTCAGGAAGAGTCTGTATTCACAACACTTCTCAAAGCAACACTGTAAATGATACAGGTGTGCTACCATCTTACCAAATAAAGAGAAATCATCTAGATATACTTGCATGAAAGAAGTAAGATAGGGGAGAAGATTTCCTGCATACATTGTTGAAAAGTACTAGGGGCATTTCTTTATCCAAACCACATAACAGTCCAAGCAAAAACACCCCAATTGGTAATGAACGCTGTTTTGGGTATATCTTCCTCAGCCATTCTAACCTGATTATACCCACTATATCCATCCAGAAATGAATACATTTCGTGCCCAGCCACTCTATCCAGCATTGTATCAATAAATGGAAGAGGAAACCGATCTGGCACCATAGCTGCATTTAGTTTCCGGTAATCCACACATATGCGTAGCTGCTTATTCTTCTTAGGGACGATAACAATGGGTGATATCCACTCAGCATGTTCTATTGGAACAATGAATCCAACTTTTAATAACCTATCAAGCTCTGCCTTTACCTGTGCTGCGTAGTTGGAATTCATCCGGTAGCTGGGTTGTTTAATTGGTTTTGCTTCCGGTTTAAGTATAACTCGATGATGATATATGTGAGGATCCAGACCCTTCATGTCACGGTAATCCCATGCAAAAACATCAGTGCACTCACGAAGTAAGTGGATCAGATCTTCTTGAAATACTTCAGACAATCCTTCCTTTATTTTGACAGGTCGTGGATTAACTTCATCCCCTAAATTATATGTGATCAACTCATCTTCTAGAACATAGAATTGACGAGGTTTTTCTGAATCATAGACTGATTGTAAAAGTTGTTGTATAGCAGTTTCATCCTTAGCAGCAGTATTTTCTATTTCTACTCCTTCGGTCACAGGCATCATTGTACGAACTGCCGGATTCTAGTGATCTACAACAGATTATAAATCAACAGTTCCTAAGGAAATTAAATCTATGTTATTCTTCAAAAATTCTTCTTCCTCATCATCGGACAAACCATCTAGCATGTGAACTGGTTCTGCCACATAAGGTCTAGCATGTAGTTCACAGGGCTGAATAGCATCTAATTTTACAATGTATTTTTGGTTATTGTCTTTGAAAGTGAGTTCATGTGCACACCAATCCTGTATAACCTTGGCTTGTTTCAGCCAAGGACAGCCAAAAAGAAGTTTATAATCAAGACTAGACTCCAGTAGTTCTAGAACTACGAAAGTCATCTTAAAAGTGGTTCCCTCCAAAGTGATTGGCACATTCCGTACGAGTCCTGCTAGATGGACTCTGGATTGGTCGGCCATTCTAACAAAAAACTGCACAGTTTTAATTTCGGTCCATCCTAACTTTTTACAAAGTGTTGCAATAGCTATGTTTACACCGGACCCACCATCAATCAATACTTGAGTAATTTTATGATTTTTGTACCATACCGTAATTAAAGGAACCGAGTGATCCACCGTAGAGTCAATTTCTAGTTGTATTGTTGCCGTTGCTGGAATGCAGGTAGACTAAGGACTAAATTGTTGCTGAAACTGTTGTCAAACTCCTGGTACTAATGCAAGTAACTGGCCAAGAGGGAGAGTAATGGATGCTTTAGATAAAATCTCCAATGCTTGATCTGCTTGATTTGTACTTTTCACCAATTTTGAAGACGATGCGTTGGTTACTGGGATTAACTCTTGCTCTTGTGCAATTTCTTTTGACAGAGGAACTTGTGTCACCGGAATAGGATCTGGGAACACTGGAGGTTCTGCGGTGGTCCACTGACTAGCTTTGTCAAACATTCTTTGCTGTTCTCGGATGCCTGGTTCAAATATGTCAGCTGCTCGTTGCAGTGGCTTACCGGATCTGGTCTGAACTATTGCAGCTTGTGTTTCTATTGGTGTGATATGAACCATATTTGTCATCGGGTTCTGGTGCTCCTTCTTCCTTTGATCATATTCGGCCGCATCTTTACAAAATCTTCGAATGTGTCCTAATTCACCACAGAAATGACAACGAGGAGGTGGCAAAGCATTACCTTCTTGTGGTGGATCTGTCTGCCAGCGGTTTGCATTGTAGTTATTATTTCTCTGTCCTCGATAATTTTGGTAGCCTTGCTGCTGGTTGTTTCTCATTTGAGGAGGTACATAATGATTGGCAGGCTTCCCTAGTTCTTGTATAATTGCATTTACTATTGCTATTCCCTGCACTTTGGCGTTGTATGCATAATTTTCGGTGGAATGTCCGGTCATATTGTAGATAGCGCAAAACAATTGATTAAGGGCACAAGTGGCACTGGTATGCCCTGGATTCTTGCACGTGGTGCAGTACATCTATCTGGTCAGATCTTCGCCAACATTTTTACTTGCTTTTAACCATTCTAGGTCTTCTGTAAATCCTCCTACCTTATTCTTGAGCTGCAAAGCCATTGCAATAACCGCATCTAATGTCATAGCTCCCACACAGCGGATGATCGTAATCTGTCTGAGCTACGGAGTTAACCCATTAATAAAGCATTGAGTGATGACATCATCTGGCAGGTTTGCATGGGCCGGCGGTAGTTGCCTGAAATGCGTTCGGAACAGGGTGGCATATTCCTGCACAGTCTGGTGCACTTTATGTTTGTTGTTTTGTAAATAATCAAAAATTTCTGCTGGACTTTTCTTTAACCGGAATCTCTACAACAATGCATCCCTTACTGCTTCATAAGTCACAAAATGATTAAAATCATATTCTGTAAGCCATCTGGCTGCTTCGCTAACCAATGTAGATTGGAATACAATAGCTTAGTATGCCAGATCAGGCGGGTGATTTAATACTTCATAACTAATTTCAAAAGTACGTACGTGGGCATCAAGATCATCACCTGGAAATTCACCGAATTTGGTGTATGTCACTCTTGTTGAAGCCGTTTGGGGTGGAAATGGATATTGTTGTTGCTGTTGTTGTTGTTGTTGTTGTTGTTGCCCACTCATCGTGCTGGCGGTTGTATTATTACTATCTTCTGAGTCCCGAGGCTGATATCTGAACCGTCAGAATCTGTATCGTCAGCCTGTGCACCTTCCGGCTTGATAATATCGTTCTGTATCTTTCAGATTCCAGTTTCGAGTAAGCTACCTTCCTCCTTCATATCAAATGTAGGGAAACTTACTCCGAATAGTGGTGACTGGAATGAAGATTCACCAAGAAATGGTAAACTGTCACCGGAAAATTGTGAACTCTCGGCAACGGGTACCGAAGTATCACCGAAATTTGTGGTATTTTCACCAGAACAAGGTAATGTTTCACCTTCACTGATTTCGTTGGCCAACACGCTTCTATCCTTAGACAAATTTGAATCTTGACCAGATGTTGTTAGGTTAACTGCATACTACGTCCTGGTAGATTCTGGAGTGACTATATCTTCGATAGACTGTGCCACAATCACACCGCAATCTACCGAAATCGCAGTATGTTCCACCGGAATTCTACCGGAATCGCTACTAGCGTTCTTCACTTTCTTGATAACTCGGTTAAACTTATCTGCGCTTCTTCCTCCTAGAGGCGTCCATAGCAAATTAGGTATCGCCTAGGACTGTTGGTTTCTTCTATGCTTCGGGTATGATTCACCAGAACGAGTAACCGGCATATACTACGTTTGCAATACTTTGCATACTATTCTTCCTTACAGTCGATTCACAATCTATGACCACTTTCACAATCAATCAACGAACACTCTGGATGCCACTTTCCCACAATTAGCTGGAAACACTCTTGATGCCACATTCGCACAGACAAATGGAAACAATTTGGTGCCACTTTCCCACAGACGGCGCTAGTGTTAAACGTCGCTTGCCATCAGAAGCGCGTTTAAACACCTATTCGGGTTCTTGGGAGTGGAAGGGGTCTGTTAAACAGAGGCCCTATGCTTGACTTCCCAAAATAAGCACTTCATACACAGCAATATACTAATGTTCAAGAACTCTATCAAGAATCTGTTTACGCTTCACAATCGTACTATCTATAATCGGTCTCTTCCAAAGCTTACCGAACACACTTCAGTTAATGCTCTCTCAACGTACAACGCAGGCCATACTCAGTACCGTAATACAAGATTACTTTTGTCTAGCTTAAAGAATTGATCCAACACAAACTACCGTACACAATCGAGTCAATGACAGTAACTCAATGTGCATCCTGTAGGTGCGGATAATCCACCAGAATAGAAGAGGCAGGATGATTCAAAATTCTCAACCACACAGTACTGAACTGTCATTACTGGAGCATGGGCTTCATCAAATAACTTGCAGAACATCAACAAAACAGAGAGACACAATAGTGCGCAGCATTATCAGAAGAATCACAACGGAAACTACACAGAACGATTCGCTCAGACAGACAGTCTGGCTATCTTCTGGTCGTCTATGTCAATCACAACCGAACAGGTATCGATAAACAAACAAGACAACGACGAGAAGAGAATACTCAGAATTACTCAACGCACACCACAACAATGTTACATACCAATAACCCAGACAGACAGTCTGGTGATCCCACTGATCGTCATCGAAGCGTCTCTTTTTCATTGATTTATAAAGATTACAAACATCTTTGTAACAACCTTTCGTTCATGCGGAATATGAAAAGATTCAGTCTTTATAATTGCCAATCCGACGGCCGACTAACACTGGCATGCATGGTGGACTCCAACCCGCAGGTATACAAAAAAAAAACTTACGACTCATCTACTATCCCTTCTAAATACATTGCTCAGGCTAGTCTAAATGTGCGGGCAATTTTCTTCTTAATTGATTCTAACATCTGCTTCAAAATGTCTAGTTCCACCAGCTGAGCATCTGTGTGTACTGCACTTAAGGAAATGACTTGGGTCATCAAAACTTCTGCTTGTGTCTGCAGAAAAGCTTCTTGTAAATAAAACTCGTTTGAGAGAGCTGCATCTCGAGTTACCTTCATATCCGCAATCTGCTTTTCAATTTTGGAGAGTCTTTCTTTCTATACATCCAGTTGATAATCCCTTCTTTCTATCTCCTGATTTTGAAATTGGATTGTCCTGTAATAGGCGTCGCACTCTCGGTGGGTACTTGCAATGTCTTTCTGTAATTGCGCTTCCCCGATCAATTTGCATTTAAGAATATTGTTGGCGTCGGATAAATCAATCTTCGTTCTCTGGAGTTCATCATTAGTCTTTTGAACCAAATCGTACATTGCTTGTCCTTTCTGTACTGCTTCATTCAGGTGTGCTCTAGTATCTTCTAAAAGATTGCCGAGAGCTATTTGTGCATCGTCTTTATGCTGTAATAATTGCTTCAATTGCAAGATTTCTGCATCTGCAACACTTAATAGCTCTTCTTTTTCTTGGACCATTGCCAATGCCACATCTCGTTGATTGGTAAGTGTTTGCTGTTCTGCAATTTTGGCCTGTAACTCCTTAATATGTTCATGTAAGGCTTGATTTTCTGCTTTGAGTCAATCTATCTCTTCCTGTAGAGGAGTGATGTCTACTTCCAAGACATCAACCTTATGTTGTAATTCATCCCGGATGTTGTCAGTCGCTTCTTTCATTTGAACTGGTATTTGTTGTGATAGCTACATTAGCATATGTCCCATGGATGCTAATCAAGCCATTTTTATACAATCAAGTGGCCTTAAAGGTTCTTCACACTCAACCTTCTCTCAACCCTCCAAATGAACCTTACAAATATAATCTCAACTCTAGAATAGCCCAAAGGGTAGCAAGATACAAAGTGATACAATATGCCCTTAACATTGGCACGCACGGTGGACTCGAATCCGCACTGTGCTTACCAATGTCCTAGGTTTTCTAAATGCTTCTACCCTATGAAACATTATCCACCAACCAAAGTGCATGGCCCAAATCCATGGTATGGAAGGTAAGATAATGCCCATAACAATCGAGAACTATGAAAAATGTGTAATGCAAAGCAAAGTGCATGGAACTGAATCCAAGATATGCAAGTACATTACACACAACCCATAGTCTTCCCTTCTATGGCATAATTATATAGCTCATCAATTACATAATTTGCATATGTGGACAGTCTGTGTAAATTTGCAAGAGGGATGAATCAGCCAGTCAACGCATTATTAGCAAGCTTTACTTCTGTTCGGCATATTCTGCTATCCATAAGTACTTCAACATAAATCAACAAATAATGATCAAGCAAAGCTTGTTTTTTTTGGATTAGTATGATCAGCATCAAATATCCATATATGAAGACTCAAATCAACATGAAGGTATGTATCCCATATCCGACATCATCCATCACTCAGAACATGCACACAAACAAAAAAGAAAATCAGTGAATGCTTCTGCCAAATCAACGCTACCTCACATTCACAATCCACATGGAGTGTTTCCGCCGACTTAACGCTACCTTACAGTCTCTCATTACCGAAAACAACACAAAGCAGTGCTTCTGCCAAGTTCATGCTACCTTGCACTCACATCATACTTCCTCATTCAGACTCATCTCACCATCCTTCATGCAACAAGCCAAACTATAGGATACAAATTTGCATGTGAGTAAGGTCTCCATAACTTAAGCAAATCCCATAATTACTCATAAATTTGGAACAAGTAATACTCCTCTCTTTACCCCCTGAATGTGAAAATAGTACCCCATCTATATTTTTTAAGACAAACGTTGTAATTAGTGATGAGTGTAGTATATGAGGCCCTGTGATTCTGGAATGGGATGATTTTGTAGCCGTATGAGAAGCGCAAGATAGTCTAAATGTTAACGATCCTCAAGACATGCTTATCATCAGAATGCCAAAAGTCCCCCAGATAATGCAATATCGAACCAAACTCATCGAGGCACCGATCGTAATGCACTTTAATCTCACCGGAATGACATCAGATCCTTAATGTATCCTAATGAATGGAGTGAGCAGTAAATGCGGTAATTGATAGGTAGAGCATCGGACTGGAGGGCCATTATCTCAAGGAGAGAGGGTGACATAGTAGTAACACCGAAAGACCATAGTATGGTGAACACCGGACTCAACAAAATCACCGAAATTTGGAGCGGACAACACCACTGGAGGGTAATTTGAAACTTCATGCCAAATGACAAGCTCGAAGTGGTAATTTGCCTGTCATCTTACATTATGTCTTGGTCGTAAAAGCTAAGAACGAGTACGCAGAGAGCGCTAGGGATCACCGGAGAGCATGATGGACAAGGGAAACACCGGAAAGGAAGACCGAAATAATCACCAGAATGCGGCAGGGGACCGAAATAATTACCGAAATACTTCGAGGAAGCAAAATAATTACCAGACAAATCAATGGTCACAACTGGCTGAAATACAATCATATGAAATTTTGACTTGGTCGTGAAAGTTACGCATGATTAGCACTGGAACCAACGCACTGGACGAGGATTCAAGGGGATTATCACCTGAGTACTGAACGGGGAATCAGGTGCGAACTGGTTAGTACGGTAGCTACCGGACTTCTTAACCATTGACCTCCGAAGATCACCGGAATAAATAGGGAATAAGGTGAGAGGTGCAAGCACATTGGGAGCAGACAACGAGTGGAGTGCCAAATGCATTATACCGGAATCGAATGGAAGAGCACCGTAGTGTCAACCGGAATCGAATGGAAGAGCATTGTAGTGTGAAACCGCCATGGGTGGGGCAAGCAGAACCATCGGACCACAGAACGGAGGATGAAGAACTGAATAACCAAAACACACGGAAAGGGTGCCATAATTTCAGTGAAATAGCACTATAAGCGCGTGCGTTTAGAATCAAAATCTTGGAGACCGATTTCGTTTTTTCATGCGTTTCGTTTGATTGTATACAGCAATGCTACTCCTGATCCGCGATCACAGGTGCAGCTGGATCCCTTGTAGGTTTGTCTATGCTCCTTGACGAGCGTGGAGCTCACACTAAAAATGCTGTAGTGTTGGGCTGTGTGCGTGACACGTACAAAAGAGATTCAATTGACACGACAGTGAACTATAACTTTGATGTAAACCCAGAACATCCACCAAGTTTCAGTGCAGACGACCAGCGGAATCGCGCTCATGCATTTGTGCAACTGATTTTTAAGTTTGCTTCAGGAGCAATGTCGGGAACACCGGTGGTGGCGACAACCAAGCATAAATTTCAACGTACAGAAGATAGAGGGTTATCCACAGACGTCCAAGCCGGTAGAGTCAAGGGGGGTAAGTCCAGACGGCGCCAAGTGTTACAATGAAGGCTTGGCCTCCCTGCGATAGTGAAAGAGAGAGAGAGAGAGAGAGAGAGAGAGAGAGAGAGAGAGAGAGAGAGAGAGAGAGAGAGAGAGAGAGAGAGAAGAACGTCGTCGCCATAGCTGAACATAACTCATAACAAAGAGACAAAAGACTCGCACACATTCCTAGACGCTTCATTCAAGAACAAGAACTGAACAAACTAATCAAAAGATAAACGTCGAATGCCATTCTTGTCGTAACGAAGGGGGAGAGAGGGAACGAGAGGGGAAGATAGATTGTCGTCACCATAGCTACGTTCAACAGATAAAGAAAACTACTCGGCACGCAAACCTAGACAAGAACAAGAACATTGTAATTAACAAGAAACAAGAAAGATACACATCAAAAGCCATGGAAGCGGCGACGCAAAAAGAGAGAGATCTTTCCATTACCATGAAGCCATTTTGATACAATCAAGTGGCCTTAAAGGTTCTTCACACTCAACCTTCTCTCAACCCTCCAAATGAACCTTACAAATATAATCTCAACTCTAGAATAGCCCAAAGGGTAGCAAGATACAAAGTGATACAATGTGCCCTTAACATCATCTTCAAGTTTTCTGGTGTGAAGCATATCTCCATATACCCAAGAATCTTAGAGAAAAGTTAGACCATAAGTCAAAGAAATGCATTTTTCTTGGATATGGTCGAGAAGGACAATTTGGATATTGCTCATGGGATCTTGAAACACGATCACTTATCAAAAGTAGTGATGTCATTTTCAATGAGTCTAAAATGCATAAACATTCCATTCAGGAGGTTGAAGTGAAAAGAGTGGTGTTTGAGGATAGTAGTCTGTCAAACATTGATCCACAAGGATCATGAATTTGGTACATAGGGATCACTCCATGTGTGTGATAGACAAGGGCTAGCTAGCCAAGGTCCCAAGCTCAAAGGATACCCTAAGGTACTTGGTAGTAATGGGAATAAGTGTTGCATGATGGCCACATGTTCACACTAGACTATTCCAAAACATTGAAATTTTCAAAGTACAATAGGGTATATATGGATGGGAGGAGATTCACACACACATCTTTCAAGTCATTATCTCACAACTCGTATCATAGCATATTTTTGGGGATCTTGGTGGTGTGCATTTCTTAGTTTTCTTTTTCGGCCATTGTCATCTTCATGAAGAGTTTCTGTTTGTGTTCTTTAGTTGACGGGAGCTTTGTGTGGTTGTCAGATGGCTTTTGGAGGATGGAGTAGGTATTAAGAAGATATTTTGGGAGACCCATAGGACCTTCACTTGCAAAGAGATTTTCCACATGTGTGTCCACCGGTGAGATCATGCCAGGCTAGCTTGATTGCCTGACAGTTCTTCTTCATGCGCGCTTCAAGAATGTCGCACAGAGGAGAGAGAGGGAGATGCTTCTTGTCTTGTGTTGGGAGTGATACAGAACCGTAGCACTATATGTAGTGCTCTTGCTCATATGCAATCTTGCATGTGGGATATTGTGACTATATTTTGCACCTTTGTTGTTGGGCAAAGGATTACACAAAGGTAATTAGAGAGGAGTTTAAAAGTTGTTAGACTCCATAGTCATAAGCTCACCTAATTTAGTTTTTTTTGTTCTACCCATCTTCCACTATTTTGGCCATAACTTGGTCATTCCATATCCAATTTCTGAATTTTTTGTTGTTCTAGAAAGCTCACTCATAGCTCTTTTGATAGAGTGGCCATACTTTGACTTCAATTTTTATAATATTTTGAATTTGGAGTTTACCCATTCATCTTCAACAACCCTCTTTTGAGGATTGTTTTGAAGCATTGACTCTGGAAAGAGTATTGGCACGCGATTTCGACGAAGGGTGGACCATCTTTAGCATGTGCACACATCTGCAAATTAATATTTGAACCTGCAGATGAGTCTCTTGTCAACTTATATGCATGGTTGCTTTCTTTTTGCATAATATTGCATAAAGGACATGAAAATTTTGCATAATAGCTAGAGTATGTGTAGTTTAGACGTGGAATTTTGTATGGTGCATGTATTCTTCTTTGTAGGGATAGGTAAGTATTTTCTTATAGGTTAGTGAGGAGAGAAATATAAATTTTTCAAGGTGTATAGTTTACTTTCGTTCTATTTGTAGTTAAATTTTGCTTGCTAGCACCATTATCATGGAAATTGCTTGTTGAGTACCTAGTATAATTTTTCGAGTTTTCAGAATTGTGCCATTATGCTATCGAAATTTTTAGAAAATTAGTATGCATATGCATTCTTGAATTCATAACATACTAAAAGTTTCTTGTTTCTTTATTTTCCACTGAGCAAAGGCTTGTCATTAGTTTTTTCTTTTGCTGCCACTGATTTAGTTAGGTGTACATAGAACGTACTATTCTAAGATCACAAAAAGAAATATAAATAAAAAATCATAAATCCACAATCACCTAGTATGGATACCAAACCATCATCCCCTTCTAGGAGAGATACACTCATGGAAGAGAACCCCGTAGATCCCATGCAGACCATGAGTAATATGATTACTAGTTTATAGAGCACTCTTCGTGATATCTTGGATGGTACACGTTAGTGGGTCCAAGAAAGAGGAAGATGTGCCAACTCTTGATTTGCCAAGGATGGAGGTTGATGTTCTAGATGAGCGTCAAACTCGAGAAGTCCCTAGTGATAGCATCCTAGTCAGAGAGGCCAGATGGAAACTTAAGGATCTTAAGCCTCCTGGATATCATGGTTCCACTAGTGCTAGGATTGTTGATGCTGTTGAGTAGTGGCTTAACAAGTGGTAGTAGTGCTTCTGATTATACCATATGGTGGATGATAGACACAAGATTTAGCAGGCTACATATAACCTTATGAACATTTCCCATAGATGGTGGCATAAGATTGATCAAGATAAGAAGGAGCCCAAGTCTTGGGATCAGTTCAAGATCTTGTTCTATAATAATTTCATACCGCTTGATGAGACGTCTAGTGCATTAGATACCTAGTTCTTCATTAGTCGAAAGAATCAGAAAGCTTAGGAGTATGCAGATAAGTATCGAGAGGTGCTTCTGGTAGTACTAGATACTATCCTAGAGTTTCTATAGGTCCACAAGTTTATCTTGGGACTTAGGGAAACTATAAGACCATTGGTGAGGAAGAAGAGATTTCAATCTTTGGCAGAGGCCATGGAGATGGCTTTAGTCAATGACGATGGACATAAGGCCACAGGCGTCTAGGGTCAGAGGTCCTCATGGCCTAAGTTCAGTCGATCCTTCCACACACCTACTCCTGGTTTGATCAGTGCATAGCCTTCTAGAGAGGTTAAGCAAGTGCATATGATCAAGACAATTGTAGGAGGTAAGAGAAAAGTGTTTTCTCAGAGTGAAAAGAATTATAATAAGTCTATACTTATCCCTCAGCAAAAGGAGAAGGAAATGAAAGAAGGATTATGCTATGGGTGTTTAGGGCAGCACCTGTTCAAGGAATGTCCTAAGAAAAAGAAGATAGCCGCAACCATAGTCATAAATCCTACTTAGGAACGGAGTGATGATGAGGAGGAATTTTGAGATCCCCCATCATCGTTATCATCTACCATAGTGGATATGATCGTCACAAAGAAGGTCATGATGGTGCCAGATGTTGCGCTTCACCACTAGCATAGAAAGGTCCAGCTCAAGTGTAAGCACCACGTCCTTTACTTGTCAATCCGTGGAGATGTGAGGATGGGTATGAAGACCATGAGCAAGTGATGGCACAAGTGCGTGAGTGAAAGCACATAAGCATGCACACACATAGACACACATGTGCACACAGTAAGAGCAAAGAGAGGAACAATGGAAAGCGTCTATTACAAAACAGTTCTCTTACAAAAGCTCAAATCTGCAGAAGCTAAATCTCTCACAAGCTAACCCCAAAATAGAGCTCTCTAGCTCTTTTATAGTTTTTTGAGTAATTTTGGCCCTGTCCAGACCTAGTGTCTAGCCTAGTAAAAAATTGGGTTCCATGGATTATTTGAGGGCTCAAACGGAGTCAAAAAATTATGAAAATTGGTAGGATGATACTTCTAATACTCCTCAAGGTTGAGAAATCCTCCTCAAAATGGAGTTACAAGAATTTGAAATGGTATTTACAATGGCTTTTAGTGATAAAAATCACTATTTTTATAGGGATTTGTTCTGAAAATTTGTCATGCTCCCTACATGCTCCTCCTTCTTGTATTTCCACTTCTTTAACACACTTCAATGCTTTGTGCTTGACCTTGAGTGTCAACACTCCCTCCCTCTCGAGTCTGTCGTCTCTAATAGACCCTTGTTGTAGTGGTTGTTCCATGTAGTGCTTTGAGAGGTTGTGTCCATCCTCTATGAACGAGAGCCATCTATCTTCCAAATGTAGCATGGTCAGTTGTCTGATTCTTCATTTGTCACTACTAGCTATTGTAAGTCTTTGATCCTTTGTATGTGCTTCTTCCTTGGGTTATAGCAAGAATCTATCGTTGTGAGCTTCCACAAAGTGCTAGTTGCTCAAAAGAGGTTCTCAAGGTTGATTTGGAGCAAGTGACGGCTTTGAATTGCTTCCTAGGAAGTGATGTTGTCCCCATTATGTCCTCTAGATTGTCCAAAGATGATGTTCATAGTGGTCATGCCAAGTACTCATAACCCATAGTGAATGATGGTAAGTGTGTTCGTGCATGGGTTGAAAAAAGTATGTGCCTTGTGCATGGCCTTCTAATGTGATCCTATGCGTGCTTACTTGGAAAATGCATTGGAAGAAGTATGACGCAAAATTTGGAGGTCTTGAGCTAAGTGCTCAAGGGTATGTTGATGAAGAGGTTTCCTAATCTATCATTGTTATAATGTTGCCCAAGTAGGAGATTCTTACCATGGTGAATGGTCAATCAATGCAGATCTCTTTGTGTGCTACACCCGTCATTCTGATGGATCATTGTTTGGTCTATCATTTTTTATGAATGTCTGTACTCATGGTCCACTAATGAGATTCTTTTTGTGCCTAGTCTTGTGCCCTCTCTTCAAAGCAAAATTTGCCAAATACTAAGCATTTCATACTTTTCTAACTCCATTTTGTTCAAGTCAAGCATTCATCAAGCTTGAGGAGTATTAGAAGTATTATCCTACCAATTCTCATAATTTTTAGACTCATTTTGAGCCTCTCATGGACAAAGGAAACCATCTTGAACCTTGGATTCCATGTGAACCTTGTATCTCCTGATTGGTCCAGAATTAGGAGAAACTAATGCTTCCATTGCGTCTAGAACGTGCAAAACCCTAAGATCGACTGTCTACTTGCCTGATTCGGATATGCAGAGCTCATGTTTCAAATTGATGACATCATCAATGACATCATCAATTCGTAACCGCCTTTCATGAACCGCCCTTGAAAACCCATATAAGGAGGGGTTGGCCACATTCATAATTAGTCTTGCCAATACCAGTCTTGGGAGCTCAAGGGGTCGTGACCGCCAAGTAAGTACTCTTCAAATTCTAGTTCTAGTTCTTGTCTTGTTCCTTATTCTAGTCTAGTTCTTGGACATCTTATCTTGTCCCCTTGTAATCTCGTAGTACGAGATCTTGTCGAGTTCTTTCGTGTATCGAGTTCATCTCCCAGAAGGGAGTTCTTGTATTCCAGGTATCTTGTCTCATACTTACGATCCCGGGTTGTGGGATCTCCTGTATCATCTCTAGTCCAGTTTTTCCATACCTATTGGTCCCGGGTTGTGGGACATCTTGTATCAGTCACATATTCTTGTATCATTTTCCCTACGTGGGTGTTCTTGTAATCATAAGTGTATTTCGGAAATCTTGTCTACTGTAGTTAGAGAGCACAATCTAGTGCTCCCCTGACATTTTGGCAAGACTAGCTTCAATCCAAGACCAGTCATCATGGAGAATGCTTATGAATAGATTGTAGCAACACTTCAGAGTCTCCAACAACAGGTCGAAGACCTAACTCATCGACAGACACAAATCAAGATGGGACATCAAGGGCATGTAGGTGCACTCCTCCAAGAATTACAAGAACGAATTGGGATTCTTCAGACAAATCAAGGGAGTATGCAAGTAAATCAACGACGTAATACATCCTTCGTGAGGGAACCAAAGATATGCATGCCAGAAAAGTTCGATGGTGATCGCACAAAGTTCCGAGGATTCTTGCAACAAGTCAAATTGTACATTCGTATGCAGCCTGATAGATACCCTGATGATGCATCCAAGGTCAGTTTTGTTGGAACCTTGCTCTACGGTCAAGCATTATCATGGTTCGCCCCAATCCTGGAGAAGGATCTGGTCGTACTTCATGACTATGAGGGATTTCTTAGAGAGCTCATCGCTACATTTGGAGATGCAGACACGAGTCAAGTGGCAGAAACAAAACTTCGGAAGCTACGTCAAGGTAACCGCCCTGCCTCTACCTATGCATCAGAATTTAGGCAGTTGATATGTGATCTCACTTGGCATGAAGATTATTTCATAAGCCAATTTAGATGGGGCCTAAGGGATTATGTGAAGGACCTTCTACTCACGATGCCAGAGGTGAAGACATTGAATGAACACATCAACCAAGCCATTCAATGTTATAACTGCCTTTTTGAAAGGAAACAAGAAAAACAAGTAGAAGGAAGACCTCGCCAATGGAAACCTTTCCAGCCTACTCCTAGAGATGAGCCTATGTCGGAACCTATGCAGATAGATGTAACTAGGTTCCAGCCTCTAACACCACAAGAGAAACAAAGAAGGAGGGATAATAAATTATGTCTATATTGTGGAAACCCTGGCCACATTGCAGTTAATTGTCCCAACAAGAGAACGAACCCCAAAGTCGCAGCCACCCTTGTAGAGCAGGGAAACGAGGAAGTCCAGTTGTAAAAGAGACCATACAGCCGGACCATGATATAAGAAAGGGTCTCATAATTCCATCCACACCCGTAGAAACATGTCTTGCTCCTGTCAAGTTAATCATGTCTAAGAAGACCCTTTCCCTCATAGCTCTAGTAGATTCAGGAGCGTCCTCATGTTTCATTGATGAAGGACTCGTTAAGAAACATGGAATTCCAGTACTTTGGAAGAACAGACTAGTAGTAGTTGAAGTAGTAAATGGACGGCCTCTAGCATCTGGGAATATAACCATGGAAACCATATTCGGTGACCATGATTCACACATATCTTTCAATGTAATATCAGAGTCCAGTAAATATGGTTATCATCGGAATGTCGTGGTTCAAGAAACATAATCCAGAAATTAATTGGGAGAATAATAAAATTACCCCTCGAGATATCCAGAAGAACCCAAGATATGTCGGAGCCAAAGCCTTCATACATGCAGTAAGGAAGGAACCGACATATATGATCTATGCCATACCAGCTAAAGAATCTAAGAAAGATGATCCAGTGCAGCTACCCTATCAGTACAAAGGCTTTGAAGATGTTTTTGAAAAGAAGAATGCAGACATCCTTCCAGAACATATACCCTATGATTGTGCCATAGAACTTTCAAGAGGGAGCACAACCGCCCTTTGGACCAATCTATAGACTATCCTCAGAGGAACTTACAGAACTACGCAAGAAAATCGATGAGAATCTAGCAAAGGGGTTTATCAAACACTCAAAGTCTCCAGCAGGAGCTCCTATCTTATTTGTAAAGAAGAAGGATGGGACTCTCTGGATGTGTGTAGACTATCGTGGATTGAATAAAGTCACTATAAAGAATAGATACCCTCTACCACTCATATCTGAGCTCTTGGAACGCCTTGGAAAAGCAAAATTCTTCACGAAGATTGACCTTCGAGGAGCTTACAACCTTGTCAGGATCAGAGAAGGAGACGAATGGAAGACAGCATTTCGGACAAGGTATGGCCATTTTGAATATGTAGTTATGCCATTTGGTCTCACAAATGCTCCAGCTGTCTTCCAACATATGATGAATGATATCTTCCGAGAATATTTAGATGATTTTGTTGTAATATACCTTGACGATATCTTGATATTTTCCAAAAATCTAGAGGATCATGAATGCCATGTAAAGATAGTCTTAGAGAAACTAAGAGAAAAAGGATTTAATGCGAAATTGGAGAAAGCTCTTGCCATAAGACAGAAGTGGAGTTTTTAGGGTACATTGTATCAGATAAAGGAATTTTTATGGACCCTAAGAAGATTGAGACAATCCTTGATTGGCAACCACCTTCATGTGTTCGAGATGTACAATGTTTTTTGGGGTTTGCCGATTTCTATAGGATATTCATCAGAGATTACTCCAAGATAGTAACACCTCTTACCAAGCTTACCGGGAACTCCAAATTCTCATGGACCGAAGAAGCAGAAAAGGCCTTTCAGACCTTGAAATCAGCATTCACTACCGCCCCAATTCTAGTTCATCCTGATTCCAGTAAGCCCTTCTTCCTTGAGACAGATGCATCAGACTTTGCTCTAGGGGCCATTCTTTCCCAATATGGAGATGATGGACACCTACATCCAGTTGCATATCATTTAAGGAAGTTTTCCCCTCCAGAAATTAATTATGAAATTCATGATAAAGAACTTCTTGCCATAGTAGATGTGTTTGATACCTAGCGTCATCATCTAGAAGGAGCAGCTCATAAAGTCATCCTGTATTCAGATCACAAGAACCTAGAATATTTTATGACCACCTGGATTCTCAATAGAAGTAAATCTCGATGGAGTAACTTTTTATCCAGATTCAACTTTGTCATCACATACTGTCCAGGACGTCATCAATGTCAATCAGATGCCCTGTCCAGAAGATCTTACCTTGCACCAAAGAAGGGTGAAGAGGCCTTTGATCAACAAGAGAATGTATTACTCAAGCCTGAGCATCTCCAGTTAGTAGCTATCTCTTCAAGCCATCATGAAGATTCAGCCTTGAATCAGTTGATCCGTGAGAATCTACCACAGGATGAATTGTTTTGTAACGTTAAGCAGAAAGCTCAAGAAGGAAAATTCCAAGAAGTAAATGAATTTCAGGAAAAAGATGGGTTACTACTCTTTAAGAACCTATTGTATGTCCCTCCAGGAAAACCCAGGATCCAAGTACTTCAACAACGCCATGACAACCTTGCAGCAGGTCATTTTGGAGTGAATAAAACAATAGAACTCATATCAAGGG
Source organism: Ceratopteris richardii (assembly GCA_020310875.1). Lineage (NCBI taxonomy): Eukaryota > Viridiplantae > Streptophyta > Polypodiopsida > Polypodiales > Pteridaceae > Ceratopteris > Ceratopteris richardii. The sequence goes on from CM035410.1 coordinate 22,859,586, forward strand.
ACTTTTGGTGGCCTCAGATGTGGAAGGAAGTCAAAGAATACATTCGAACCTGTGATACTTGCAATAGATCTAAGATACCCCGACATAAACCTCATGGCCTCTTGCAACCTCTACCTATTCCAGAAAGGCCATGGGCTTCATTTTCTATGGATTTCATCAGAGATCTACCAAATTCAGATAAGTACGATGCCATTCTTGTTATTGTGGATATATTTACAAAGATGGAACACTTCATTCCAACTACCAAGGCAATCACAAGCGTAGCCACTACTAGACTTTTTCTCAGGTATATATTTAGGCTTCATGGATTTCCTGATGACATTGTTAGTGATCGAGGTCCACAGTTCATATCCAGCTTTTGGAACAGTCTTTGCAAGCTCCTTGGTGTTCAAGTTAAACTATCCACAGCAAATCATGCACAGACTGATGGACAAACAGAACGGGTGAATCGTCTTGGAGCAATATCTCCGTTGCACTAGCAACTATCATCAAAATGATTGGTTTGAGCTTTTACCCTTTGCAGAGTTTGCTTATAACAATAGTGTTCATGCATCTACCAAGTAGACTCCCTTCTTTGCAAATTATGGACAACATCCAAGAATGGATATACAACTCTCAAATCATGTCAAGAACCCAGCTGCTAGAGACAAGGCCCAGTACCTGATGGACATTCACAAAGAACTCAAGGAAGAGATCCATAAAGCTCAAGAACAATAAGTACTATGCAGATCAACATCGTGTCCAGAATCCATTGTATCAAATTGGGGATAAAGTATGGTTACTCGGAAACAATTTGCAAACCTCAAGACCTTGTGCAAAGTTAGATCATCAAAGATTTGGTCCATTTACCATCCTGGCCAAGATTAATCCAGTCACCTTCAAACTCCAGCTACCAAGTACTATGAGAATACATCCAGTTTTCCATGTATCCATGTTGGAACCATATCAGATTTCACCCTTGAGGGGGGAGAGACCTAGTCCTTCTCCACCTATCGAGATTGATGATCATGAAGAATTTGAATTCGAGCATGTCCTAGATTCCAGAATATCCCGAGGAAGATTGGAATACCTTATTCATTGGAAAGGGTATGACATCAGTGATCGTACTTGGGAACCTACAAAAAACCTTCAGAGAGCACCAGCCAAAGTTTGAGAATTCCACAAGAGAAATCCAACGAAGCCAAGACAAGATAACATGACTACTCCTCGTGGAACTCATCACTTGAGGGAGAGGTAATGTCATGGACAAAGGAAACCATCCTAAACCTTAGATTCCATGTGAACCTTGTATCTCATGATTGGTCCAGAATTAGGAGAAACTAATGCTTCCATTGCGTCCAGAACGTGCCAAAACCCTAAGATCCACTGTCTACTTGCCTGATTCGGATATCCAGAGCTCATGTTTTGAATTGATGACATCATCGATGATATCATCAATTCGGAACCGCCTTTCATGACCCGCCCTTGAAAACCCATGCAAGGAGGGGTTGGACACATTCATAATCAGTCTTGCCAATACCAGTCTTGGGAGCTCAAGGGGTCGTGACCGCCAAGTAAGTACTCTTCAAGTTCCAGTTCTTGTCTTGTTCCTTATTCTAGTCTAGTTCTTGGACATCCTATCTTGTCCCCTTGTAATCTCGTAGTACAAGATCCTGTCGAGTTCTTTCGTGTATCCAGTTCATCTCCCAGAAGGGAGTTCTTGTATTCCAGATATCTTGTCTCATACTTACGATCCCGGGTTGTGGGATCTCCTGTATCATCTCTAGTCCAGTTTTTCCATACCTATTGGTCCCAGGTTGTGGGACATCTTGTATGAGTCACATATTCTTGTATCATTTTCCCTACGTGGGTGTTGTTGTAATCATAAGTGTATTTCAGAAATCTTGTCTACTGTAGTTAGAGAGCACACTCTAGTGCTCCCCTGACAGAGCCCTCAAATAAGCCCTGGAACCTAATTTTTAACTACACCGAACACTAGGTCTCGACACGGCCAACACTACTCAAAAAACTATAAAAAGAGTTATAGAGCTCATCTTTGGGATTAGCATGTGAGAAAGATAGCTTTTTGCAGATTTGAGCTTCTATAAGAGAACTCTTTTGTAATAGAATATTTCCATTGTTCCTCTCTTTGATGTTATTGTGTGTGCATGTGTGTGTGTATGTGTGTGCATGTTTGTGTGCTTTCACTCACACACTTGTGCCATCACTTGCTCATGGTATTCATACCCATCCTCACGTCTCTATGGATTGACAAGTAAAGGAGGTGGTGCTTACAAATCTCCATCTTCTTCCATCCTCATCTTGACTAAATTTTTTTGTTTTTCACTCGATTTTCCACATTTTCACCTCATTTTTCATTCATGGGTGTGCAAGAAGGAGAGAGGGAGAGGGAAAGTGCTTGTGTGTCCAAGTTTCTATGATTTCCATGACCCTAAGCTCGAGGGGCAGACTTTCAACTGAAATTCAAAGTTCTTGCCAAAAATCTCAAAAAATTGCGATTCTATGATGAAAATCGCAATTCTATGAAAAATTCAATTTTTTTTTTCTTACTTTTGAACTTTCTTGCCTAAAAGTACTATAAGGGAACACAATTTTGAGGTCATTTTCAAAATCAGGATTCTGAGGTTACACTCAAAATCGCTATTCTCTAAGTTTCTCAAAAATACGATTCTAAGCAAAAAACATGATTTTGAGAAAAAACACAATTTTCATGCAAAATCGTGATTTTTAGGTCATTCTCAAAATTGTGATTTTCAAAAACCACGATTCTCTGGTCATTCTCAGAAGCGTGATTTTTTGGTGATTCTCAAAAATACGATTTCTAGCCAAAATTGTGGTTTTTAGGAAAAAATACGATTTCAAGAAAACACGACTAAGTGGTTATCCTTACGTACTAAGTTCAGACACAAGTGATTGAGAAATGTCTTTTAGCATGGGGAGACCTACAGGTAACTGAGGCACTGCCTATTTACAAACACCAGAAGTTCCCTATAAGACACAATTGGAGTATATTAAAACCAAATGACTAGGTGCATGCATCTATGACAATGGCTTTAGGTGATGAGTGGTCCAACTTAAAACTCCATATCAACTCTTTGGACTTGAACACCAGTGCTTAAGTTCGAAGAGGGTTCATACATTGATGAGAAAGGAACCATTCATGTGTTCACCAACCTACCAGACATGATAGATGAGTTTGGGAAAGTCATTCCTGAGAATGAGATAGGAGACGTAGAGCAGGGAGACCTAGGACGAGAACCCAAGACTCCTCAAGGCAAATCTATCTTGACTAGAGTGATCACACCAGAGTGGGTTCTCCAAGACAACAAAAGCATAGAACTATTCTTAAATACAGAAGCAGAGGAAGCCTTTGCAAATTCAAGCCAGATCAACTTAGCCAATTGGGCATAATCACCATCTATGAGTTCAAGGATCCTGAGATACCAGGCAAAGCTATCTACTTGGATAACACATCGGAGAAAATGTTCTTGGTAATAGAGCAAGGCAAGCATGCATATACTTGGAAAAGTGAAGTGATTTTTCTTACACCAAGATCTAATGTTTCCCAGGGTCTCCAAGGAGTAGGATCATGCCAGGATCCTGGAACCCAGAGGGAAAGAACTAGAGAAAGACCTGAGGTAAGATTTACACACAATGTTGATAGAGACAGATCAAGATTTGAAGGTGAAAGACTTTAGAGAGAGAGAGAGACATCGAGCACATAGGCATCAAAGAGATGAACATGATTTTCCATTACCTAGACCCCGAGAGTACCCAAGAACCCTGTGACCCTCCCAAGTGGTCAAGGCAATGAAAAACTACTTTCATGGGTCAGGAGATCCTTATGATCATGTGGCCAAGTTCAAACAAGTGTTAAGAGCTGAACAAGTTGAGGATTTGTTCACCCAGATGGAGGCATTTGGTGGTACCAGGCATAAACATCATCCATGATCCACAATTTCAAGTAGACACCCCAAGAGATAGTACGACTTGCAGGAAGATGGTTTAGACAATAATTAGAAAGATGCCCTATTCTAGAGTTACCCACACTGGTGAAACAAGTGGTCTTGTTTTTAGATGGCTTACTACGCACCAAGTTAAAATCATATGTGTACTTGAAAGAGCCTAGATCCATAGAAGAGTGTGTGCACATGTACATAGACATAGAAGACAATTTGGGTGAGGAGTTAGAATTGACCAAACTCTATAAAGATTCTGACAGTTCTACTAGTCATACCTCCAGAAGCTCCACTGAGATAGATGAGATAGCTAAGCAGGTTGCCAAGAAGCTAGGAGTTCAAAATAAACCAGCACCAAGGTTCACCTCATTAAATCGTTGTAACAATTGTGGAGGAGACCACATGGCTAATGTATGCCCGATGATGACTCAACCCCAAGGAAACCCTAATGCTCCATATTGCACTATTGAGAGAAAATACACAAACAATATGGCTGATTGTCCCTACAATAGGCAGGCTGTCAGACAAAATTATCAGCAACCTTACCAGCAAGCTAGGTATCTGAATGAGATTGCATCTTAAAAACCCTTGCATGTTCAACTCATCCCACCCCACCACCCATTGTAAATAGACCACAATTAGGGTCTGTTCTTGCAGATCCAACCCCAAAAGGCTTGGACATGATGTTCAAGGCCTATCAGGCTCGACCGCAAGAAAGGCCAACAACCGCAAACCTAGACAATAGTTACCCTAGAGAAGATTTGTGGATTGAATGGACAAAAATGTGCATTAAAATGGTAGAACTAGCTCAAGCTATGTTTGATGCCAATTGATTATTCAATTAGACAAACTCTATCAAACCAGATTTGCATTTCTAGGGCTTACTAGAAAGATTAGAGTAGTTGGCAAACAAACCTCAAGTTTCTTTACATCCACAAACTCATCTAGTTATTGAAAGAGAAAGCTCACCATCAAGGGAAGCTTATGTTCCTAATTCCATGGATGTTGGAACACCTCTTTCAATTCAAGAGTACTCTCAAGAGTTCTTGCGAGAAATGCAAGAATAGAAATGGGCCAAGGAGAAGGATAATCCCCCTCCTATTCTTGAAATTAATGACCTTCATGATCAATTTCCCTAAGACATTCCATCTATTTACGGAGACCAGATAGAGCAAAAAGAAGACGAAAGATTAGATTTTGAATTTAATAATTTACAAGAGTTGCCACAATTCATAGGCCCATGGGAATCTGAAGTTCTTCAGATCAGAGCTCCCACAATATTGATAAGACATGAAGACTTAGTGGTTCCAAGGAACACTAACTTCATGAAGAACACTAAGATTCAATGTCATCTCACCTTAGAAGAGCTACTCAAAGTAAAACCAGAGGTATGGAATCATGTGGGAAATCATGTTCCAGAACTTGATTCCAATATGCCAAAAGCAAGCTCTAAACAGAAAGTTCCAGAGATACCTCTCGACAAAATAGGAGACATGAGTGAAGGTGAAGAAGTTAATACTTATCTTCAAATCACCTAACAAGGTTACACAACCAAAGTGATCATAGATTCAGTTGCAAGTGTTGCGATTGCTGCCACCTCCTTATGGAAGCAATGGGGCAAACCCACATTAAGAATGACTAGAATGAAGCTTCAAATGGTTGATGGCCATATTGAAAGACCTCTACGATGGCTTGAAGGGATAACTCTAACCACTTGTGGTGTAGCATTTGAACACACCTTTGCTATATGTGACTTTGGCAAGAATAATGTTGATGAGATGATCCTAGGAAGACCCTTCCTGCGACAACTACAAATAGTATAGGATTCCAGAACCAATTCCTTGTACTTGCAGCACTTAGGGGTCACAACTAAAGTCCATTTGAAGGATTAAAAATTTAGAGATGTGCCACCCCTATAGTGGAATCCTATCCACAAAGTCAAAGAAGATTCTATCTCTATGCATGTTGAGAGTTCATCTGATCCATCTTGGATGCATGAAGATACTCATTTTTGGATGTGCAAGGTTGCAGAGGAAGAGGAAAGATGTCTAAAAGCGAGAGAAGAAGGAGCTCCTCTAGGAGATAGAACAATTAAAGACCTAGCCTACACATCGATGATCTTTCTAGATGAGGAATTTGAGCCTTATGATTGGAAAAAAATCTTAGCCATGATGGACATTGCGATCAAATGAAGAACAGTGGACACCTCATTGTGATGAGGAAGGCTATGATATCTCTAAGTTCATGTGTGAGTCATTATTAGAAGAGTGTGACCCTAGTGATGTCATAGAAGAAGAAGAGAATGACGATGATATAGAGTCCATTGTGATGGATAGTTGATTTAAATTGGAAAAGCACTATTTAGAAGATGTAGAAGTGTTTAAACAAAAAGAAGAAGAACCTCTCACAAGGATCAAAATGGTAAATTCAAAGGAGGGAAATGAAGGTAGTCAAAAAAAAAAAGGAAAAGAAAAGCATTGAGACAAGAAGAGGAGGAATCATTGTTTGAAGTACTAGAGAGTTTCAAGAAATATGAAGTTGAAGACCGAAAAGTTTTGGTACAAATGCCTAAGAGACAGGGCACCACAGGAGAAGCATATGATAATCACGGAAAAACCAAAAAAAATGTTGTAACCATTGAAGAGAACGAAGAGTGATGTACATACATAGGAGAAGACCTAAGTGCAAAAGAATAAACAGAGCTTGTAGCTTTATTAAGGGAATGTAGGGACGTGTTTGCTTGGCACTATAGAGACTTAAAGGGAGTAGATCTAAGAATGTTATCTCATAGGATCCCTATGAAAGTTGATGCCAAGCCCACCAAAAAGAAGCCCTACACATATAATGACACTTATGCAGCTAAAATAAAAGAAGAAATTGATAGGCTGATTGAAACTAGAGTTATCTATGAGATTGATCATACTGAATGGGTATCCCCCATTGTAGTGGTGCCCAAGAAGAACGAAAAGTTGCGAGTGTGTATTAACCTTAAAAAAGTTAATGTTGCTATGATTAGAGATAGCTATCTGCTTCCAATCACCGAACATTTATTGGAGCGTGTTGTAGGAAACGAAGTTTATAGCTTCCTTGATGGATTTTCATGTTACAATCAAGTAGCCATAGCCCCATAAGATCAACACAAAATGGCTTGTTAAATGTAAAAATGGGTTATGGGTTAAACTGATACCGATTAAGCGTTACTTTACATTCTATTCAAATGCTCCTCTTTCACTTGGTTCCAAATCTTTAACCGCAATCGTTCTCTTAGCCACGTGGGTTCTTGGGAGTGGTAGGGGTCTGCTAGACAGAGGCCTTGTACTATTTTCCCAACTTTTCACACACTCATAAATACTCCATCACGTCTTAGCTCAGTGGTTGATTCTGACTACTGACAACTATTCGGCATGCGGAAACTTAGGACTTCTGGACTGAATCTGCTATAGTAATGGAGCAGAGGTCCTGTTCTGACTTATAACTAATAGAATACTCAACTTCATTAATTAGATACTACTCAATATGCTGCTTTCGTGTGACAGATAGGTATACCGAACAATAATACAACAGACAACTATAATCGAGATTACGCAAACTTATCGTATACCGACTCAAGCAACAAGTTCCTACCACAGTTGATTCATCACAAACTTACCAATGCTTCTGTTCACGTACAGACCTTTACCGAAACAAGTTCTTCCTAAGATCGGAATCCTCAGTGAACGCAGACTATTGTATCGAATCTGGTCACTTAACCGAAAAAAATACTAAAATGCAAATGATTCACTTCGACCTTACACAGTCTCTCGCAGGATGATAAACCACACTATTTCGTGACGAAAAAGATCCAGAACCGCATATAACTTATCACCAAACAGATTCACAACACAAGACTACCGAATAGAACTCGACACGACAGGAAGAATAGCAGAATAGTTAGATGCGAATAGAACAGAACAGAACTCAATATTCTCATCAACACCTCATACATGGTCTCAAACAAGATGCTCGCAGTTTCCCAAATGGAATTAGTAGAACAGACAGACAGAACACATACACACACAATGCTATAATTGCAATTTCCAAACACCTCGGTTCGAGACGTAATCAACCCACACTACAATACCCAACAGAAGTAGAGGCTCTTCCCAAAACTGCCGGTCTTTACCGCTTTCCTTTGTGCGCTTTAAATAGAAGTCTGCTACAATGTTTCCGCGAATCCACTTTTTACGGCACCTGTCCGGGTTCATCCGTCCTGGTTCGGCGGCCCTCTAACACTGGCACGCACGGTGGACTCGAACCCGCAGGTGCATTACTGTCGGCAACATCCTTTTGCACTGCCTGTCGGTCCATGCCAGGGTTTGACTCCCCAATCCTTTCTGACCGCACTTGTTCTAGTGGCGGAGCAAGTATAGCCAGCCATCTCCTGCGAAAAAGTGTCCAGCTATTTTGAACACGGCTATCCAACTGTTGTTTTAATAAGTCGATGTCCACATTTGTCATCAATGTGGCATTTAGTTCTACGCCCTCATCTTTTAATATCTGCTTTTCGAACTCCTGCAATACTTGTATCCTTGACTGCAAAATTTCATTTTCGGCTTGCAGGTGGGCATTCAGGGTAGAAAAACTTGACATTTCGGTTTGAATTTGTGTTTGGATAGTTTGCTGCCACTGATTAAAGTCTTGGACACACTTTTTTGCGATGATCAATTCTGCCATTAGATGCCGGTTATTACTCTGTAACACCTGTATTAAAGCTTCTTTGTCATCCTATTCTTTTTGCATCTGTGTCATTAATGAATTGGACTTAGTCATCGTGGCAAATAATAACTCGTTTTTGTGCTGAATCGCTTGTTCTTGTTGCCGTAAATATTGAGAAACCTCTTGAAGTTGGTTTTGCATCCTTATGACAAAATCGGGTTGGAGGTCGTCCGGTGCTTGCTCTGGACTGGCAGTTGGCAAGTTGTCTACCATTCGTCGTTTAATGGACAGCCGAAACGGCATCCCTACTGTCTGATTCTGTGCGTTGTTACCTGTGTGAAAGAAAGATGCAGACGAGGTGGAGGGTTGAGCTGCTTCCTCAGGCTCTGTGTGGTGTTCAGAATTTATTTGATCATGTTCACCGTGATAAAAAGGGGGGGACCAGTGTAGCTGCTTATCCTTTACAGATTGGACAAAATTAAATATAGCAGCTAAATAGGCTGCTAGTCTGCTGTTGGTGTGGGATCTTCTCTTATCCCCGACAATGATTTGTGCGTAGAGGTGGTTATAGAGCCAATGTGTCCAGCTAACCGGACCTCCTTCTTCGGTATGCAATAGGGGGGGAAAAATTTTCTTTCGACATTAAGTGGAATTTTACTAGTAAACAAAGCTTTTCTAAATACCATTTAAATTGTTCTCGTCGGTGATAGGTGGCGTTTTTCAACATGTAATACCGTCGGGGGCCTTCACAGTCGCCAAATTCCTTCTTCAGGTCCTCATTTGAACATTTAAGATATCGGGCACCATCATAGAGTGGTAGTTTAAATACGGCTGAGACGAGCTGGGGCGAAAATCGTACCTGATTGAGAATGAAGCCGCTGGTTTGTCGCATGCTATGTAATTGGTCCTCTGCATCGTCATTAGCAATCCACTGTTTCCACGGTAATTGGGAAAACTGGAGGAGCCCTATCTTTTGTAGCCAGTCTTCATTCTTTTGCGATTTGATGTCGAGCTCGATTTTAAATTCGGTGGAGAATTTATGCTGAGTCTTTTCTGATGCAGAAGTTACTGGGTCATCTGCTTCATCTTGTAGGGTAGTATCTGTTGTTGTTACCACATGGGTCTGTGGGTGGGGGTTGTGTGGCGAGAATGGTTGGGAAGAGGAAGGAGATGATGTGGGGAAGGCGAGAGCGCGGAGAGCTTCCCTTCTGGAGTTGTTTTACTATAGCGATGGATTCCTTATGGATTCGTTGGAAAAGTTAAGAGGCAAAGTTGACAGGTTCGCGGGTGGCTAACTCTAGGGCAGAATAGAAGGGGCAAGAGATGTCGTAGGTTCGTTTTTGCAGGTTGAGGATTGCTACGAGGAATTGTAGGACGGATCGTTCGGGTTCTGGGCGGCAGAGAATGGCATATTCGTTTGATGAGGAGCGGGGAAAGAGTTCGGTCATGCGAGCGATAGGGATGCTAGGACCATTTTTGCGTCCTTGCGGGGTGAGGCGATAGGCTGCAGCGAAGGCTTGGAAGGTGATGACGGTTCTATATGGGAGGCAAGGGAAGACCCACTGTCGTTCGGTGATGGGGAATTGGACGATGGCGTGGATGATTTGTGCGGAGAAGGGATGGGCTTCCACTGAGTGCCAGGGCAACTCAGCGAAGTTGGACAATCCTCTGCAGCGCAGGTATTCGCCGACGTCTGTCGGGATACCATCACGGAAAGCAGCGTAGTTGGCTGGCGCTTCCATGGTGTTTACAAGCACACTTACAGGTAACACAGAAGACAAGGATAATACGTATAGTCTCGAGAACACAATAGTGTTTAGGCGCAACCAAGGGGGTTAAATAAGGAGAACACGGTGGGAGGGGGAAGGGGGGTGGGTATCATTGTGCGGTGCGGGAAAGGTACTGTTTGCATGCTGGCGTGTGTGCTTGAGTGACCGGTAGGGAGAGGCGGCTGGTAACATAAAGATTCGTACAAAACACTACTAAAAAACGAGAAAAGAAAAAAGAAAAACGCAAAAATTTATACAAAACGCGGTTCACCGCCGAATAATTTAATGCGTACTAGTAGTGGGATAATACGGCCGCAGCTTCGACCCATTGATTACCTTTGGAAGTGGATTTCCGGTCAACGTAGTCAACCGAAAAGTTGCCGGACCGATTTGTTCTGAGATCTTGAAAGGGCCGAACCATCGTAGTTTGAATTTTCCTGCTGCTCTATCCGATTTTGCGTTATAGAAGAGTACAAGCTGGCCTACCGAAAAGATTGGAGTCTTCAAATATCGATCGTGTATCTTGGCTTGCCTTAGTTGTACTTCGCGCATAGTTAAAAAACTGAGCCATCGGTGCTCATCAAGTTCTCTGAGTGCGTCCATTCTTGCTGTTAGTGAATATTCTGGTAGCATTTTCTGAGTGATTGCTACACGCAGACTTGGGATGACTAATTCCATGGGTGCTATTGCTTCTAAGCCATAAGCTAGTTTGAAAGGTGTCAAGCCTGTTGTTACCTTATATGTAGTCCGGTAAGCCCATAATACTGCAGGTAGTAGTTGATCCCATCTTTCCGGTGCTTCCATGATCAATTTCCGGAGGATATTCAAAAGTGATTTGTTTGTACTTTCGGCCAATCCATTGGCACGTGGATAATAAGGAGAGCTAAAATTATGTGTGACCTGGAATGATTGTGTAAGAGCCTTCATTAGATTGTTCACAAAGTGAGTGCCTTGATCTGAGACAATTTCTAGGGGTAAGCCAAATCGTGGGAAGACATCCATGAGTAGACATTTTGCTACCGTGACCGTTGTAGCAGATCGTAAAGCCCATGCTTCTGCCCATCTTGTTGCATAGTCTGTACAGGTTAGTATGTATCTGTTGTTACTGAAGATTGCTGGGGGTGTGATTTGACCGATAAAATCTAATCCCCATTTCTGAAATGGTTCGAGTGGTAAGATGGGTTGCAGAGGAAAAAGATGCCTTTGCAAAGGCTGACCAGTTCTTTGACAAGTATCACATTGTTTAACAAACTGTGCGACATCTCTGTACATTGTTGGCCACCAGAGACCTCCTTGCAGAATTTTCCGTTGAGTTAAGTCTACTACCAAATGGCCACCAGAAGGAATTGAGTGCGCCAAAGTGATAACTGAATTAACCTCATGAGGTGGAATACAGCGAAGTAAGATTCTGATATGATCTGCATAATATAGTTCTCCTGCTACTAGCCGGAATCGGCGGCTAAAGACTGCCAATTTCCTTCAAACTGCCTTGGTCGTCTCAGATGGGAAGCATCCTTCGGTGAGAAAAGTTAGAATCTGATCATAGTATGTAGATGGTGCTTGTAGGTTGGCCGTTTCCTCGGATAGTGGTTCAGTATTATAAATCGCAGGAGTCGTGTCATCTATGCCCACCGGAGCTTCACCGGAATCCAGGCGAGATAAGAAATCTGCTAAGGCATGTGCATTTCCGGGTCGGTGAATGACGTCATAGTCGAATTCTTGTAAAAGTAGCACCCATCGTGCTAACCGTCCTCCTAGATGCTGCTGTCTTACTAGATAAACAAGGGCAGCATGATCCACATAATAGGTAAATTTCCGGCCTAATAAATAATGTCTGAACTTTTTGATTGAGTAAATCAATCCTAGACATTCTCTTTCAGTAGTAGAGTAATTCTTTTCTGCCGGTGCAAGCCTTCTACTGGCATAATAAACAGGGCGAAACCACTTATCTATTTGCTGCATCAGAATACTGCCAATTGCAATATCTGAAGCGTCGACAAAAACATGGAACGGATTGTCCCAGTCCGGTGGTTGTAAAATTGGAGCTTGTGTCAAGAGATACTTGAGCCGATCAAATGTAGTTTGGCATTCTTCAGTCCATTCAAACTGTCGGGGAGTTTTTGTGATTATCCTGTTTAATGGTACTGCTAGGTGGGCAAGCCATCGTAAGTGTCTGCCATGCCACCGTATTTGACCCATAAAACGCATTACTTCTTTTGGAGTTGCTGGTACCGGGGCTTCTAATATTGCCGAAATTTTATCTGGGTCTACTCGGATACCTTGAGCAGATACAATATGCCCAAGTAGTTTGCCACATGAAACCGCAAACACGGATTTGTTTGGGTTAAGACAGAGTCTATATTCTCTACATTTCTGAAAACAACATCGTAAATGACTTAAATGTGCTATCATCTTCCCAAAAATTGAGAAGTCGTCAAGATATACTTGCATGAATGAAGTAAGATAAGGAGAAAATATCTCCTGCATACATCGCTGAAATGTGCTTGGTGCATTTCTTAATCCGAACCACATTACGGTGCAGGCGAAGACACCCCAATTGGTAATGAAAGCAGTTTTTGGTATATCTTCTTCAGCCATTGTAACCTGATTGTAACCGCTGTATCCGTCTAAGAATGAATACATTTCGTGGCCTGCTACCCTATCAAGCATGGTATCCAAAAAAGGGATCGGGAAAGGATCTGGTACTGTTGCTGCGTTCAATTTCCGGTAATCTACACAGATTCGTAGTTGCTTATTTTTCTTTGGCACAATCACAATTGGTGAAATCCATTCAGCATGTTCTACTGGTACGATGAATCCTACTTTTAACAATCTGTCAAGTTCGTCTTTTACCTGAGAGGCATAATTGGGATTCATCGGATAGCTGGGCTGCCTATTTGGTTTAGCTTCAGGCTTCAGCATGACTCTGTGCTGATATATGCGCGGATCTAATCCTTTCATATCTTTGTAATCCCATGCAAAGACGTCTGAGAATTCGCGAAGGAGCTGAATCAAATTAGTCTGAAAGATTTCCGGTAAGTTTTGCTTTATTTTTACAGGTCGAGGATTATCCTTGTCTCCCAGATTGTACGTGATCAACTCGTCTTCAGGGACATAAAATTGTTGTGGGTTCTCTGTATCCTCTGTTGGCTTGAATAATGGTTGTAATTCAGTATCTGCTTGGTCAGACTGTTCGGTGATAGCTACTACTGCACAAACTGAAGTGTTCCAGTTATTAATGACAGACTGTAGATCAACAATTCCTAGAGACATTAAATCGGCGTTATTTTTCAGAAATTGCTCTTCTTCATCATCTGATAGTCCATCTAACATATGAACTGGTTCAGCGAGATAAGGTCTGGCGTGAAGTTCGCAGGATTGTATAGCATCTAGTTTTACTACATATTTACGATTGGCATCCTTGAAGGTGAGCTCTTGCGCAGACCAGTCCTGTATTACCTTTGCATGCTTCAGCCAAGGTCGGCCGAAAAGAAGGTTGTAATCCAAGGTGGATTCGGGTAGATCTAGTATAACAAAAGTCATTTTGAAAGTCGTACCTTGTAGAGTAATGGGTACATTCCATACAAGTCCTACGGGATGGACTCTAGATTGATCAGCCATTCTGACGAAGAATTGAACTGGTTCGATTTCGGTCCAGCCTAGCTTTTTACATAATGCTGCAGTTGCAATGTTTACGCCGGAGCCTCCGTCAATTAATACCTGCATGATCTTCTGATTCTTATACCATACTGTAATCAAGGGCACTGCATGATCAACCGTAGAATCAGATTCTGGTTGAACTGCAGCGGTTGCTGGAATGCAAGAGGGTGCCGGGGTAAAATGTTGTTGAAACTGTTGCCGGATTCCAGGTACTAACGTCAAAAGTTGGCCGAGAGGTAGGGTGATAGATGCCTTGGATAAAATTTCCCAGGCCTGTTGAGATTGGTTATCCTGCTCTTTTGAACTTGAAGTTTCTGCTGTTGCTGAAGTATCTGCTGTTATGTCTTCTACTGATGGTTGTTCTACTACTGCTTCTTTTTGTTGCATTCCTTCCTTTGCTGCCGAGGTTTGAGTCACCGGAATGGGTTCTGGGAACACTGGTGGTTCTGTAGCGGTCCAATGACTAGCCTTGTTATACATCCTATGTTGTTCTCGTATCCCTGGTTCAAATACTTCTGCTGCTGGCTGCAGTTGTTTACCTGATCGGGTCTGGACTGTAGCAGTTTGTGTCTCTACCGGAGTAATTTGTACCATATTGGCCATTGGGTTTTGCCGCTCCTTCTTCCTTTGATCATACTCAGCTGCATCTTTGCAATATCTTCTAATGTGTCCGAATTCACCACAAAAATGACAGCGTGGTGGTGGTAAATTGGGGTTTTCTGGTGGTGGTCCGTTCTGCCATCGGTTGGCATTATAATTGTTGTTCCTTTGTCCTCGATAGTTCCGATATCCCTGTGGTTGATTGTTTCTCAGTTGCGGAGGTACATAGTGATTTGCTGCCTGTCCAGGTTCTTGAATAACAGCATTGACTGTTGCTGTTCCCTGTATTCTAGCATTGTAGATACAATTTCCGGTGGAGTGTCCGGCAGTGTTGCAGATAGCGCAGAATGTTTGATTTAGCGCACAGTTAGCACTTGTATGTCCTGAATTTTTGCACGTGGTGCAGTATACTTGCCTGGTTATATCTTCAGTCATATTTTTGTTTGTTTTTAACCATTCCAAGTCTTCTGAAAATCCACCAACCTTGGATTCCAGTTGCAAAGCCATGGCGATGACTGCATCTAATGTCATTGCTCCGACACATCTGATAATCATGATCTGCTTCAATTGCGGGTTTAAGCCATTGACAAACCACTGAGTGATGACGTCATCAGGTAGATTAGCATGTGCCTGTGGTATCTGCCGTAAATGTGTTCTGAAGAGAGTAGCGTATTCCTGGACAGTCTGATTTGCCTTCTGTCGGTTGCTCTGTAGATACTCAAAGATTTCAGCAGGATTCTTCTTTAGTCTAAATCGTTGTAGAAAGGCATCTCGTACTGCATCATAGGTACCGAAATGATTAATGTCGTATTCCGTAAGCCATCTAGCCGCTTCATTGACCAACGTAGATTGAAAAACAATGGCTTTGTATGCCTGATCCGGTGGATGGTTGAGGACTGCATAACCGATCTCGAAAGTGCGTACGTGAGCATCCGGGTCATCTCTTGGGAATCCACCAAATTTCGTGTAGGTTACTCCTGTTGGAGGGAGCCTCGGTTGACCTAACTATTGTTGTTGTTGTTGTCCGTTCATCGTGGGTGTCTCCGGTCCTGTATCTTGAGGTTGATTAGTTGAACTATCAGAATCTGGATCGCCGGACAGCGTGCCTTCCGGTGTGCTGTTTTTGCGCAGGATACTTCGGATATCTGCTTCGAATAAGTCTCCTTCCTTTTGGATATCTAATATCCGAAATCTTTCTTCCAGACACGCGGGTCTGGCTGAGGATTCTGCAACAAATGCTAATCCTTGACCGCCAGTTGGTGTTTCTATCACCGGAATATCACCAGAATGAGCTAACAGTCTCCTAGACTGTAGCGGTTTTTCGCTATTACTGATTTCTTTTCCTAGAGTTTGTCTAATCTCCAGTGGTGCCTTGATAGATTCTAGAACTACTGTACTTTGGTTAGGCTGGGTCGAAGTGACACCAGTATGTACCAAAGGCGTTGATCGTTCCACCGGAATATGACCGGAATTAATTCTAGCGTCCTTAACTTGCTCGACCACTGAGTCTGGTCGCGTTATACCTTCTTCTTCTAGAGTTGTTTTTTGTACTTTTCTTGTTCCCATTGTCTGGATCCTAGGATATGTTACACCAGACCGAGTAACCGGCATGTATCATTGCCCAGTGATATTATCTGAGCAGTTGGCAACAATCTGGGTCTGTTGCTACTGTCAGTAAATCAAATATTACTGGATATTTGCTTCTTACAAACCGCTTAGCACTCTAATGCCACTTTCTCACAAGTAACTCGTATTTAAATACTACTTTACCGACTCGTATTTAAATACTACTTTACCGCAGAGATTGTTAAACAGTTGCCACATTCCCACAGACGGCGCCAAATGTTAAATGTAAAAATGGGTTATGGGTTAAACTGATACCGATTAAGCGTTACTTTACGTTCTATTCAAATGCTCCTCTTTCACTTGGTTCCAAATCTTTAACCGCAATCATTCTCTTAGCCACGTGGGTTCTTGGGAGTGGTAGGGGTGTGTTAGACAGAGGCCCTGTACTATTTTCCCAACTTTTCACACACTCATAAATACTCCATCACGTCTTAGCTCAGTGGTTGATTCTGACTACTGACAACTATTCGGCATGCGGAAACTTAGGACTTCTGGACTGAATCTGCTACAGTAATGGAGCAGAGGTCCTGTTCTGACTTATAACTAATAGAATACTCAACTTCATTAATTGGATACTACTCAATATGCTGCTTCCGTGTGACAGATAGGTATACCGAACAATAATACAACAGACAACTATAATCGAGATTACGCAAACTTATCGTATACCGACTCAAGCAACAAGTTCCTACCATAGTTGATTCATCACAAACTTACCAATGCTTCTGTTCACGTACAGACCTTTACCGAAACAAGTTCTTCCTAAGATCGGAATCCTTAGTGAACGCAGACTATTGTATCGAATCTGGTCACTTAACCGAAAAAAATATTAAAATGCAAATGATTCACTTCGACCTTACACAGTCTCTCGCAGGATGATAAACCACACTATTTCGTGACGAAAAAGATCCAGAACCGCATATAACTTATCACCAAACAGATTCACAACACAAGACTACCGAATAGAACTCGGCACGACAGGAAGAATAGCAGAATAGTTAGATGCAAATAGAACAGAATAGAACTCAATATTCTTATCAACACCTCATACATGGTCTCAAACAAGATGCTCGCAGTTTCCCAAATGGAATCAGTAGAATAGACAGACAGAACACATACACACACAATGCTATACTTGCAATTTCCAAACACCTCGGTTCGAGACGTAATCAACCCACTCACTACAATACCCAACAGAAGCAGAGGCTCTTCCCAAAACTGCCGGTCTTTACCGCTTTCCTTTGTGCGCTTTAAATAGAAGTCTGCTACAATGTTTCCGCGAATCCACTTTTTACGGCACCTGTCCGGGTTCATCCGTCCTGGTTCGGCGGCCCTCTAACAGGCTTTTGCCATAGAGTGGGGAATCTTTGCATTTCATGTGATACCATTTGGGCTCACCAATGCACCTGCAACATTCCAAAGGCTCATGTGTCATGTCTTCAAAAATTTCTTGCGAAAGAACTTAGAAGTATATGTGGATGATTTATGTGCTCATTCCTAGGAAAGAAGATACCACATCCCTGAGCTCCAACAGATCTTCAACAACTGTACAGAATATCGAGTGTGTCGGAACCCAAAAAGTGTGTTCATGGTACATCAAGGGAAGATCTTAGGTCATATTGTTTCTAAGAACGGAATATCATCAAACGAAGATAAAGTTAGAGCCATAGAAGAGCTGCCAAGGCTGAGGAATGTTAAAGAGGTACAAGCATTTATGGGCCATTGTGGATATTATGGTAGTTTTATCCACATGTATGCAATCATAGCTAAGCCTCTTTCTGCCTTGAAAAACTTCTAGTGGACCGACGAATGTGAAAATTCCTTCAATGAGCTAAAGAGATGTTTGAGCATAGCACCAATATTGACCACTCTTGATTGGAATAAACCATTCCATGTCCATGTGGATGCATCCAATCATGCAATTGTGTGCCAGCACAACCCACAGGTGAAGGAAATCTAGATTGGCGTATAGCATATGCTAGTAGACAATTGAATTCAACTGAACAAAACTACACCACAACCAAGCGAGAAGGCCAAGGCATGGTATATGCGGTGAAGAAGTTTAGACACTACTTATTGGCCAACAAGTTCAAGTTTTTCACTGATCATCAAGCTTTATTATATTTTTTTAATAAACCTTGTAATACAGGACGCTTAGTAAGATGGTTCCTCTTACTAATGGAGTACGACTTTGAAGTGGTTGTCATGAAAGGTAGAACCCACCTCAGGGCGGACCAGCTTTCTTGCATCACTTCAAGAGAGTCACCAGAAGGAGTGTCTGATGTTGGTGTAAATTACAAGCCTACACATTTGGCTCAAAGGATGCATTGAAGTCCATACACACATGAAGAAGCATAGAAACCATTGCTGGTGGTTAATTACCACTTTATCTCATTGTAAAAGTCAAATTGACTTGGAATCTCTTGTGATCACCTATCAAAAGGATTCGTGGAAAAATTAGTAGTTTTATTGAAAGAATATCTCCAAGCATTTAGGAGCTTGATCATAGGGAGCCAAAAGTTTGAGTTTGAATTCAAATTTTTACCCATCTCTTATAAAAATAGACATGAAAAGTCGCGGGCAAGAGAGAGCACATCCGAGCATAGCATTACTGATTTTTGAGTGTGTGTGAGGTCTACACTCTAGCCCACACCTCACTACACCATTTGGAAATGAAGTTCATGCCAATGGAGTTGTATATAATTGTGCATTAATACATACATTCACATTGTCCGTCTCTGAGTTCTCTGTTAGTCTACTCAAAAGTCTGTCAACTTGTCAAGCACATATCTCAGTCAAATCTTCACCAAAATCAATGATTCAATGCTTGTTGGATTCATCTTGAAGTAATCTACATACTATCAAAATTTTGAGATATTCTATTCATCCATTTTGGAGAAATCCGCGTCGAGGTGATCTCTGGTCATTTTCTACTACAGTCCTAAAAAGTCGGGGGTATAACTTAACTTGCTAAATTGATTTCTCTTAGCATAGTTTATCATTTTACATCTTCCACTTGGAATAGGTAGCTTACTAAGCTAATTAGATACCCGTAAAAGGAAGTTTTCCAATTGCTACTGTGTTGGTCATATTGAGCAAAATACTCAGGAGGTGTCAAGACAAAAATAGAAGGTTTTCTTGAGTTTGTGACTTCCAAAGTTATCTGTTTTGATTCAATCATTGCACACATCATTTCCAAAGGACATAGGACATTTTATGGTCTCATTGGAAAGCTAAGGAAGTCTAGTTATCAACTCTGAAGCAAAAGAGGGATGGTACAAAGCAGGCTTAGTAGTACCTACTCAGTCTCTTGGAGCATCCATCCATCTTTCCCAATAGTGGTATCAGAGCAAACTAAGGTAAAATGGGGGATGGTTTTCCTTCATTTATTGACAAATTGGACAGGAACAACTATCAAGCATGGTCTCTAAGAATGAGGACCTACCTACAAGGAAGGAGTCTCTATGGATACATCTCAGGAGATGAGGAATTGCCCTCATTCAAAACAAGAGGATTACCAACCAAGGAAGAACATGAAAATCTCAACACATGGTGTGCTAAGGATGCATTGGCAAGGTCTTATCTACTCAACTCTATATCTGATTTTCTTTTGCCACATATTAGAAATTGTAAGACATCCCAAGAGACTTGGGAAACCTTGTCATCATATTTTTCCTCCAACACAAGGGCTAGGAAAAATCAGTTGGGATTGAATTCACAACATTAAGGAAGCAACCTAAGCAAGTTGTTTCAGAATTTGTGACCAAGATTAAAGATGTAGCAGATCAGTTAGCAAGCATAGGAGAAGAAATTGAAGAAGAAAAGATTATAAGGCAAGTGATCAATGGGATCAAGGCTGATGACAAATGGGAAAGCTTCACTACAGTTATGGATCTTTACATGGACATGCACACTCCTGATCTTACAACTCTCATGGGACAATTATTTACTCATGAAGCAAAGCTCAACAAAAATGGAGACACATCCAAAGGTAATAACTCTTTTGCCCTATACACTGATAAGAAGTCTAAAGATAAAGGCAAAAGCAAGAAGGTGGAAAATGAAGGCTCTACTTATCAAGCCAACTATGCAGGGAGAGGTAGATCTTCAAGAGGAAGGGGCAGAGGAGGTAAGAAAGGTAGGGGGATATCTTATAACTCCTCACCATACAGCATTTGTGGTCTATCAAATCATACTACAGATGAATGTTTCAGGAATTACAAGAATCAGAGAGGAAGAGGATATCAAAGAAGTGGCTACTCACAGTCAAGAGGTAGATTCAACCATCACCAAGGCTACAACAATAACTACAACAACAAATACAACAATAATTACAATGGTAACTACCAAGGAGGATTCAAATCGAGGAAGGATTACAACAACTACATAGAGGAGCAGGTTGACTCTCTTCTAATCATGAACATGACTTCAAAATCAGGTACAAATGATAACCACCTATTCTACATTGACTCAGGATGTTCAAATCATGTGGCTGGCAATGTAGCTTTACTTTCTGATCTTGAGGAAAAGGTAAGCATCAAGTCCAAACAGGTGATGACACAAAGCATTCTATAGTTAAAGTTGGAAATGTTAAGACTTGTGATGGAAATCAGAATTTGTTGAGCAGGGTGCTCTATGTACCAACTATTACCAAAAATTTGATGAGTGTTGGTCAGATTGTGGAGAAAGGTTTGCAGGTCAGATTCGACCAATATGGAGCATATGTGGAGGATCCAAGACATGGGTTCAAGAGGATTGCAAAAGGAGAAAAATCAGGTAGACTTTTCACTTTTGAGTTGGAAGATACAAAGAATATTGCACTATATAGTTATAAAGATCAAACTCTTTCACAACTTGAGATTTGGCACAAAAGGTTAGGTCACATAAGAGAGAGAACCTTGAAACAAATGTGCAGGGATCAATGTGTGCTTGGGATACCTAATGTATCCAAGCAACATATGATTTATAAGTGTGGTGCTTGTCAATTTGGTAAGTCTCACAGGTTACCCTTCTCCAAGAAAGAATATTTGCATGAAGACTACTTAGAGCTTGTCTACACAGATGTATGGGGACCAAGCAAAGACCCCTCAGTCTCAGGTTCAAGGTACTATGTTTCTTTCATTGATGATTATAGGAGATGGACTGTATTGTACTTCATGAAGCACAAGGATGAGGTATTTAATAGCTTTAAAAAATATCTTGCATTAGTTGAAAACTAGATAGGAAGGAATTTGAAAAGGCTATGGTCAAATGGAGGAGGTGAGTACTTCTCCAATGAATTTGAAGACTTCTTGCAGGACACAGGCATCAAAAGAGAGATAACCACAAGGTATTCTCGTGAACAGAATGGGGTAGCTGAGAGAAGAAATAGGTTTATTGTTGAGGCAGCTAGATCTATGCTTAATGAGAAAAAGTTACCTAACTACCTATGGGCAGAGAGTGTTTCTACTTCCACTTACCTCATAAACAGATTACCATCTAAGTCTCTTGATGGCATGACACCCTATGAAGCATGGCATGGTAAGAGACCCTCACTTTACAATTGCAAAATATTTGGATGTGTAGCATATGTACACATTCCTTCTCAGATAAGAGGTAAGCTAGACCCAAAGGCTGAAAAATGCATCTTTATTGGGTATGATTTAAATAAAAAAGGCTACAGGTTTTATAATCCCATCAATAAGGGATTCATGGTAAGCAGAGATGTTGTCTTTGATGAAAATGATTCTTGGTATGAGAATGAATGCAAGAAGGTCAAATTACCCTATGATTTGGAAGACGAATTTCCAAGTCTTACAAAGGAGGAACCTACTCAGAATGAAGCCTCAAGTTCAGATGATGAAGATACTCTCAACCTTGAAGAATTCAAAGCATGGAAGTCCAAAGGCAAAATGAAGATGAAAAAGCTTGAAGACATACCTGAATCTTCAGCTCAACCATTTAGAAGATCACAAAGAGAAAGCAAGAAACCTATCAGATATGGGTATGATACATCTCTTGTTACTAAACATTCTGTTTATCTTGCAAAAGATTTGTCAAATGAAGAAGCAGGATCATATGAAGAAGCAATAACCAAATCAGAATGGAAAGAAGCTATGGATGAGGACATTGATGCTCTCAAAGAAAGTGACACATGGGAGTTAGTACCTAAGAAGGAATCAATGAAGGTAATAGGTTCAAGATGGATCTATAAGCTTAAAAGAAATTTTGATGGCATAATTAATAGGTACAAAGCCAGATTCGTAGCCAAGGGTTTTGCACAAACCCAAGGCATTGACTATGAGGAGACATTCTCACCTATGGCCAAGATGCCAACAATCAGAGTGTTGGTAAGTGTGGCTGCATCATAAAATTGGAATATGTACCAATTGGATGTCAAGAATGCTTTCTTGAATGGATGGATTTCAGAGGAGGTATATATGTCACAACCTCCTGGCTATGAGGACCCTAAGAAGATAACATATGTTTGCAAATTGAAAAAGGCTTTATATGGATTGAAGGAGGCACCTAGGGCATGGAATTACAGGTTAACTACATACCTCCAAGACCAAGAATTTGTCATGAGCAAGGAAGATACTTCTCTGTTCATCAGAGAAGTAATTCAGAGGTAATATACCTTTGTGTTTATGTTGATGACATCATCATTATAGGTAATGATGTCAATGGAATCAGATATAGCAAAAGTCAAATGATGAAGGAGTTCAAGATCAATGATCTTGGTCTATTAAAATATTTTTTGGAACTTGAATTAGTCTACACTAATTCAGGGATATATATTACTCAGAAAAAGTATATACAGGACATGTTGAAGAAGTTTCATTTGCAGGATGCCAAAGTAGCAAGCACTCCAATGGAGATAAACCTAAAACTAAGTGCCCATGAAGGTGATGAAGTCAATGACATTACAGGTTATCAAAGTATGGTGGATAGTTTGAACTATGCTACCTTAACAAGGATAGATATTGCATATGGAGTTAGTGTGCTAAGCCAATTTATGCACAAGCCAAGGATACCTCACTTAGAGGCTGCCAAGAGAATCATGAAGTATCTCAAGGGTACACAGAACCATGGTTTGTGTTTCCCTTACACTTCAGACATTGATATCAAAATTTATTCAGATGCACATTGGGCAGGATGCAAGGATGATAGGAGGAGCAGTTCTGGATATATTTTGTAGGTGACAAACCAATTTCATGGTCTTCAAAGAAGCAACCCAGTGTTGCTTTGTGTTCCACAGAGGCAGAGTATAGAGGAATGGCTAATGCCACAAAAGAAGCAATTTGGATTAAGCTTTTGTATACAAAATTGGGTTTGTTTACTAGGTCTCCAATAATCTTTGGAGATAATACAAGTTCTATTCACCTTGCAGCTAATCCTATTTATCATGCTAGGACCAAACACATAGAGGTCCATTATCATTATGTGAGAGAGAAATTGATAATCAAGGACATTCAACTTACCTATGTATCAACCAACATGCAATGTGCAAATTTGCTGGCTAAAGCTTTGGATGAAACCAAACTTTGCAGGTTCAAATCCATGATTGGATTGCAGGATATACTTGAAGATTGAAGATGAAGACTTAAGCCAAAATGTTTGGCTTGAGGAGGAGCTGTTCGTGTAAATTACAAGCCCACACATTTGGCTCAAAGGATGCATTGAAGTCCATACACACATGAAGAAGCATAGGAACCATTGCTAGTGGTTAATTACCACTTTATCTCATTGTAAAAGTCAAATTGACTTGGAATCTCTTGTAATCACCTACCAAAAGGATTCCTAGAAAATTTAGTTGTTTCATTGAAAGAATATCTCCAAGCATTTAGGAGCTTGATCATAGGGAGCCAAAAGTTTGAATTTGAATTCAAATTTTTACCCATCTCTTATAAAAATGGACATGAAAAGTCACGGGCAAGAGAGAGCACTCCGGAGCATAGCATTACTGATTTTTAGTGTGTGTGAGGTCTACACTCTAGACCACACCTCTCTACACCATTTGGCAATGAATTTCATGCCAATGGAGTTGTATACATTTGTGCATTAATACATACATTCACATTGTCCATCTCTGAGTTCTCTATTAGTCTACTCAAAAGTCTGTCAACTTGTCAATGGCATATCTCACTCAAATCTTAACCACATTCCATGATTAAAAGCTTGTTGGATTCAGCTTGAAGTAATCTACATGATGGCAAAATTTGAAGATATTCTATTCATATATTTAGGAGAAATCCGTGTCTAGGTGATCTCTGGTCATTTTCTACTACAGTCCTAAAAAGTCGGGGGTATAACTTAACTTGCTAAATTGATTTCTCTTAGCATAGTTTATCATTTTACATTATTCCACTTGGAATAGGTAGCTTACTAAGGTAATTAGATAGCCCTAAAAGGAAGTTTTCCAATTCCTACTGTGCTGGTCATACTGAGCAAAATACTCAGTAGGTATCAAGATAAAAATAGAAGGTTTTCTTGAGTTTGTGACTTCCAAAGTTATATGTTTTGATTCAATCATTGCACACATCATTTCCAAAGGACATAGGACATTTTATGGTGTCATTGGAAAGCTAAGGAAGTCTAGTTATCAACTCTAAAGCAAAAGAGGGCTGGTACAAAGCAGGTTTAGCAGTACCTACTCAGTCTCTTGGAGCATCCATCCATCTTTCCCAACATCTGATGAATTGCCCGATGCTTATCTGTTCAATTTAGAAGTAGTTCCTAAATGGGAAAAAAAGTTGGTACCAGTCCTAACCCTTGGAGCTGCAAATAAAAATGTAAAAGCAAATAGAGACAAAATTGTAAAATCACAAAGATATCAAATATTGGCAAGAAGTATGTACAAACAAGATAGAGAGGGTGTATTAGCTTTTTTTGTCGAGGATGATGAATATACTAGTTGGTTGCAACAAGCCCATGAAGGACTAGTAGGAAACCACTATTCTAAACAAGGAACATTGCAAAATCTAAAATGTTTAGGAGTGTATTGGCCTAGTATGGATAAAGAAATACATGAGTGGATTAAGAAGTGTCCAGTGTGCCAGGAGAGATCCCCAGTGGAGCATGCTACCCTGTATCATGTGTCATTAACCCTAGATTGGAGTGCTCCATTGGTAGAATTTATGAGATCTAGAACACTACCTAATGAGGCTAGTTGAGCAAGAAAGCGAAGCATGGAGCAAGAGGCTGAGTGGATTAAGAAGTGTCCAGTGTGCCAAGAGAGACCCTGAGTGGAGCATGCTACCCTGTATCACGTGTCATTGAGCCTAGATTGGAGTGCTCCATTCATAGAATTTATGAGATCTAGAACACTGCCTAGTGAGGCTAGTCTAGCAAGAAAGCGAAGCATGGAGCAAGAGGCTCAGGACTATGCTTTAGTTGGAGACAACCTATATTGAAGAGGAAAAGATGGTTACTTAAGACTGTGTGTTCACGAATCACATTATTTGAAAGTCTTAGAAACTACACACAATGGTGTTGCAGGTGGACAATTCTGTCCTTATCGAGTAATTAAGACCATTCTATTCTCAGGACTTTGGTGGCCAACTTTTCATATGGATGCACATACCTATGTGAAGAAATGTGACGCATGCCAATGTTCCCAATATCTGATCAAGAGAGATGAGATGCCCTTGAGGCCAATGATGGGAGGACGTGCACTCTTGAAGTGGGTTATAGACTTTGTAGGTCCCATTAACCCCCCAGCTAGAAACTCCCATGCATGTATTTCCTATGCATCAAGTATATACCTTCGTCTATATATAGTACTTCAATCCCAAGGAAGTACCTTAAAATCCCTAGATCTGAGATTTTAAACTCACATTCAAGCTTCCTCTTTATGTCCATGATGTTGGCTTCATCAGCCCTTGTAATGATCAAGTCATAAACATATATACAAATGAAAAAAATTTTTCTACCTTCCTTATTCACAAAGAGTGAGGATCTTCATGACCTTGAGTGTATGCACATTTTACCAAGTAGTCCGCAAGTCTCTAGCTCCAAGCCATTGGGGCTTGCTTGATTCCATAAAGAGCCTTCTTAAACCTGTATACATGATGTGGAAATATCTCATCTTCAAATCATTGGGGCAGCTCCATGAAGACTACCTCTTCTAGTTCTCCATTTAGGAAAGCATTCTTCACAGCCAACTAGTACATCTTCCAACCTTTTGAGGCTGAAATTTCAATCAAACTTATTATGGTGGAAATCTTAGCTACTAGAGTTATTGTTTCCTCAAATTCTTTGCTATAGGTTTGACCAAAACCTTTGGAACCTAGCCTTTCTTTATACCTAGAGATGCTCCCATCTGCATGCCTCTTTACCTTGTACACCCATTTGTTGCTAATGACTTTCATGTCCTTTTTTCGTGCCACCAATACCAAGTATAATTTTCTTAAAGTACCTTGACTTTCTCCACCATGGATTCCATCCATTCCCTATGATTTTCTTCTTCAAAAAACTTTTGGTTCTTCACAAGCTATAACTTGACTCATGTAGACATAGTTTCTTGCAATGAATGAATCGTAAGTTAACATTTGAACAAGGTAATTAGCCCTATTTGATGACCTTACCTCACCATGCGGTAGTAGGAGTCTCCTCCTCCTTGGTTTAAATGCTTCAAATCCTAGAGTTTCTAATTTTTCAATATCTTCGTCACTTGTAGATTCCATGTCTACCCATTGATGGTCTTCATCATTTGCCTTTTCCTTTTCGTTGATACTTCCTTCAATTGAATGAGCTTCATTCCTTTTCCTTCCATGCCAAGCTGATGCAGTACTCTCCTTTTATGGTGTGCTTGAAGTGGTTGGACCACTCATCTCCATGCTTTGTTGTTGCTCTTTGAACTTCTTCTTGGCTTCATATGCATCATCAACCTGCAACACATCTTTGCTACCATATCAAGGAAGCAACTCATCAAATATTACATCCCTAGACACCTTAAGTCTTTTTTGTAAGGTTGATAGCATCTAAAGCCCTTTTCCTTTGCAGAATATCCAAGAAATATACACCTATCTGCCTTGGGGTCTAACTTGTGTCTATATTCTTGAGGTATTAGAACATAACACAAAACCAAATACTTTGAGATGTGAAAGGTTGGGTTTCTTACCACACCAAGATTCATAAGTTGTAACTCCATGTAATCATGAGGTTGGAAACCTATTAATAATGTATATGGTTTTATTTGTTGTATCAACCCAGTAAGAGTTAGGAACATTTGTTTCATTTAACAAAGCTCTAGCCACTTCTGCTATGTATCTATTCTTCCTCTTTGCCACCCCATTTTGTTGAGGTGTATGTCTGCAAGGGAATTGCCTTTTGATGCCATGTTCATGTAAAAAATTTGAAAATTCACTTGATAAATACTCTCCCCCTCCATCTGATCTGAGAATCTCTATATACTTCCCTATTTCCTTCTCCACTAAGTTTTTGAGCCTCTTGAAGTGGTAAAACATGTATGACTTTGACTTCATGTAATACATCCAAAAAAACCTTGAATGATAATCTATAAATGTGACAAAATATCTGTTACCTCCAACGTATGGATCCCTTGTAGGTCCCCATACATTTGTGTGTATGAGATTCAACACTTCATTGCTCACATGTGCTCCCTTCTTGAATGGCAATCTACTTTGTTTCCCTCGCTGACAAGCATGGCATAAATGTTGCATATTCTGAGATGAAAGATGAGGTAGAGACAACTCACCAAGCCCTTCCTTTGCATGTCCTTCATCCTTTGTAATTTTATGTGCCCAATTCTTTTATGCCGTTAGTCAATTTCTACAATCTATTTATTTCCAATTGACAAGTAGACAGTGTGAGGGGTTGATGGCTTTAACTCCATGGTGAAGAGTCTTCTTTGCTTCTTTCCTTTTGCTATGAGCTTGTCTTCCTGCATGGGATCTTCAACAAAACATCCTTGATCATTGAACCGCACCTCATAACCTCTTTCAACCATTTGACCTACTGAAACCAAGTTCTTTGTGATGCTTGGCACATGCAACACATCCTACAACACCTTGGAGCTTTGTGATCTATTCAATGCAACATCTCCCACATGCGTTATCTTGTGCTCAGTGTCATCCCCTGTCTCTACATGTCCTTGAGTGATGGATGAATGTAAATTAAAGAAAACATCTTTATTGCAACTCATATCATTACTACAACCACTATCAATGTACCATGTAATATAAGAATTGACTCTTTCACTTGACCCATACATCATAAGCAAGTTCTCATTTTTTGAATTTGCTGAACTACTAGCATAACTACATTGATTCCTTTTGTATCCTTGATTTCCTCCTCCTTTGGACCAACAATCTCTTGCATAATGGCCTTGTTTTCCACAATTGTAGCATTCTCCATTGGATGCTTCTCTTCCATGTGATCTTCCTCCTCTTCCTCTACGCTTTCCTCTTCCTCTTGATCCATAACTTTGGTTGGATCCTTCTTGGTTGCTTGAGGTTGAGTTTGACCTTCCTCTACCTCTACCTTATGAGTTTTGTCCACCTCTTTTGCCTTTGCCTCTACCTGCATAGAAAATTTGGGCTTGGCTGCTCTTTGATTATGAACCTCCTTGGTTAATCTCCTCAATCACCATCAATGTGACTAACTAGTCCAATTTTGGTAGGGAATCCCTCACATAAACTGATGTGGTGAATGCTTTCCAGATTTCATCCTATCTCAAGACATTGAGAGTGTGCACGACAAGATCATCATCTTCGATTGGGATCCCAATTGAGCCTAGGGCATTTGCAAGCTCCTTAACCTTCAAAATGTACTCATTTATGTTAGTAATTGGTCTTTCCTAAGATTATTTAGCTCATTCTTGAGCTGAAACTTCACTGCCTTGGTTGATGAAGAGTACAATCTCTCCAAGGTCTCCCAAACCTTCTTGGATGTGTTCAAGTCTTGTATATGCCCTATCATGCTATTGCTAATGTGTTGGGATAGAATGAATATGACTCTCCTATCCCTTTTTATTCATTAATTTAGTGCCTTGACTTGCCCTTAAAGTGGTGGATCATGTACATGCGACATTGGCTCTGTCCCCACAATCCTTTGCCCATGGGGTAGTTGGTTACTCTAAATTTCCATGGTTGATAATTGCTTTTCTCAAACTCTTCTATTTGTGCATTATAATCAGCCATACTAAGCTCTAAGATGCTCCTCTAGCTTCTCCTCTAGTGTTTGTATGCTTTAGAAAGTGTGGATATTACCTTATAGCCTCTCCCTTGCTAAACTTCAACTAGTTGAGATCTCGATTGATGTAGCCTTCTTTTGATGTCTTCTTGTATTGATAAGCCCTCTTTGTGCTTCCACGAGTTGTCTTGATCCCTTCAAATCTTCAATATGATGCCCATTGATGTCTCCAAGCCTCAAAAATGTATTTGATACCATTGATTGGGGATGACTCTAACACCTCAATGCAAAAATGGAAGATGGCTACCCTCCACTAGGTCCACAAGTAGTGGTATATGCTCACTCTTCTGCATTTTTCTCTGCACCTGTATAGAGACATAAAATGAAACTTTGAAGACTTATAATAGACTACAAGATCTACCCAACAAGATTTAAATCATCTGAAAGAAAAGCAGTTGGGAGAACCATCCTTTTCAAAATAGGCTACCTGTTTGCAACACTTTCTGCCTATGTGCAGAGATAAACCTGCACAAAGTTGACCATTTCTCACAACTCACTCAGTCAAATAACTAGAAACTTTGGAAAACTTCAAGGAACTATATGAGAGACCAAATAAAGCTTAAAACCAATGAAAATAAGTTCAATGAGAGATCAAACAATGCTATGCAATCTAGTACAATCAGATTAGGAAAAGTCTAACTACACCTCTAGATAGAGAGGAGCGAAAACATGCAAAAATGAGATAAGCAAGCAAGGGGGATGCTTGTTTGAGTTTATGACTTCACTAAACCAAGTGGGAAACTTTTTGAATGCATAAAACTCAATAAGAAAAGGTGGGATGATGCTTATATAGAGCTTTCCTTTTCGAACAATTTAGCTAACCACCCACCAATCAACTTAGGTGCAATTTTAGGTGGTTGATTGATGAGATTTGAATTTGATTGCATTTTGTGGAGCTTATAACTTGATTCCACAACTTTGGGTCCTCCTTTTTTGTTGTTCCACTTGCAAAACTCGTGGTTGTTGGAACACACGCATTGCAAGTCTAGGTGATGGCTTGAGTCACCAAAAGACCTAGAGACTTGAAGGAAATGTCTAGTCTTTGTAACGTTCACTTGTGAACTACGTCTTGTAATTTTTTAAGTCTTTACTTGATGTAAAAGTAAAAGAAATCTAAAGTGGTTGCGTCCACTTGATGAAAAAAGGAAAAAGAAACCTCAAATTTGTGATTGAAGGTAGTTGGAGAAAAAAATCAACTACAGAAAGATTGATAGTGATTTTCGGTGAGATTCAAATTCAAATTTGGGCTCAAAATATCACTATAAATACATGACCTTCTAGTCGTGTTTTTTAGACCTCCATGAGCTGAGCTTTATGCCATATCAAAGTGTGGCTTCAAGTCACAAATATGTATCAGTAAGTCCATTGTACTTTACAATCAGTATACTTTCATTTTTATG
Organism: Ceratopteris richardii; assembly: GCA_020310875.1. NCBI lineage: Eukaryota > Viridiplantae > Streptophyta > Polypodiopsida > Polypodiales > Pteridaceae > Ceratopteris > Ceratopteris richardii. Next base: position 22,890,489 of record CM035410.1, read on the forward strand.
ATCATTTGGGTTCATATCTTCATGCTTTTGAGAGCATACTATTCACTGCCATATCTCTCACTTTTCTCAGCCAAATTGCAAAGATGATTCCTCTAAGCATGGTGCATCATTTTCAATGATTTAAGTTGATACATTTTTCCCCTAATTCTACTACATATGCATAAAATTTCATTGCAATTGGGTTTTTCAATCGTGAGATATTTTCATTTGAAGTCGACTATATTTGTTCATACTTCACTTCTTTGTTAGGACTCCATCAGAAACATCATTCTCTTATACATAGACATAGACATATACATATACATATACATATACATGTACATATACATATACATATACATATACATATACATATACATATACATATACATATACATATACATATACATGTTTACAGGTATGAATGATGAAGCAAAACATATGTTTACCCTAATTACTCATTTAATGAGTGTTTTATATTTATACATGCAAGAAACATGGGTATATAACTCTAGGATCTCATAAGTTCATATGATTTTATGTCAATTGGGTTAATTTGAAGGGTCTCAAAAGATTCTAATGGGTTACTGTTAGGGTTTATGTCAATGTCAATGGACTAATGATAGGGTTCAGAAAGATTTTAATGAGTTATCAGGGGTTTCCAAAGGGTTTCATGTAGGTTTTCAAGGGTTTTATTGAATGTTAAGGGTTAAAATAACTGGTATTTAATTAAATTAATCTTTAAAATGAACATTTATGTATTAAAAATTAAAATATGATTTAATTAATTAATTTAATCATGTGTGTGAATTTAAATATTAAGGTTCTACTTAATTAAATTCTTATTCTAAGCTTAAATTAAAAGAATTATTTAATTATCAAAATCAAGGTAATTGAATTAAAATGAAAATGAAGTGGATAATTAATGAGTGATTTATGAGAGTGGTGTTTAAAGTGTGGTGTGAAATAAGTGTGTAAGTAAAGTGGTTAAAGTGAGTAGATAAAAGTGTGGTAGTTATTTGTGTAAGATAAAAGAGTGGCCTAAATAATTTATGCAATTAAAGTAGGAAAAGTGAATGGTAGAAAGAATGGTGTGTGAGTGAAGGTATTAAAAGACAGGTTGAGAAAGAAAAGTTAGTTAAAGTGTGGTTGAGATGTGTGGGC